>OY728132.1:120152369-121413911 GCA_963277665.1 Viscum album | reverse complement strand
GTCTGCTCGACCATGTCACAATTCACTCAACCTTTGGTGTCGTCTGATTTCAGGCCATTCACACCTTGTTCGGCACGTTTGGACCCCCCACACGCGTTTATCAAGCGCGCGGAACACATAAAGAACGCATAATGAGCCCTACCGCGCAAACCGCACGTCCGATTGACATGCCGTCTGCGCGTACACGTCACGAATAATAATTAGATTTTGTACCTATCATTTCAGGTCAATCGGATGTCCTCCGCTCTGACTTTGACTGTCAGACGCCCGTTTTGGCCGTTTATGACACCAGAAATGTGTTCCCGGTCACCACGGTCAAACGACACATCCGATTGACGTTTCGTCTACTCGACCACGTCACAATCTACTCACCATTTGATGTCGTCTGATTTCAGGCCATTCGGACCTCGTTCGGCCCATTTGGACCCCCTCACGCGCGTTTATCAAGCACGCACAACACTTAAAGATACCTAATGAGCCCTACCGCGCAGACCGCACGCCCGATTGACGTGTTGTCTGCGCGTACATGTCAAAAATAATAATTAGATTGTTTCACTGTGATTTCATTTCAATCTGATGTCTTCCTCTATGACTTTGAATGTGAGACGCCCGTTTTGGCCGTTTCTGACACCCAAACGGTGTTCCCGGTCACTGCGGGCACACGGTATGTCCGATTGACGTGTCGTCTACTCGACCACATCAAAATTCACTCACCCTTTAATGTCATCTGATTTCAGGCCATTTGCACCTCGTTCGGCCCATTTTGGCCCCCCATTTACTTTTATCAAGCGCACGCAACACTTAAAGAACGCATAATGAGCCCTACCGCGCAGACCGCACGTCCGATTGACGTTCCCTCTGTGCGTACACGTCACGAATAATAATTATATTTTTTACCTATCTTTTCAGGTCAATACTATGTTTTCCTCTATGACTTTGACCGTCAGACAGCCGTTATGGCCGTTTATGACACCGGAAACGCGTTCCCGGTCACCACGGTCAAACGACACATCCGATTGACGTGTCGTCTGGTCGACCACGTGACAATTCACACATCGTTTTATGTCGTATGATTCCAGGCCATTTGGACCTCGTTCGGCCCATTTGGACACCCCCCCCCCCACGCGCATTTATCAAGCGCGTGCAACACTTAAAGAACGCATAATGAGCCCAACCGCGCAGACCGCACGTCCGATTGATGTGCCGTCTGCGCGTACATGTCACGAATAATAATTAGATTATTTCCCTATGATTTCAGGTCAATCTGATGTCGTCCTCTCTGACATTGAACGTGAGACGCCCATTTTGGCCATTTATGACACCCAAACAGCGTTCCCGGTCACCGCGGGCACACGACACGTTCGATTGACGTGTCGTCTACTCGGCCACGTCACAATTCACTCACCCGGAATGGAGGGCATGTCTGGGGTGTGGGGAGGGATGTCCAGAGTGCGGGGGGGCTCTCCGGGGTGTGGGGAGGGCTGTCCAGAGTGCGGGGAGGCCTGTCTAGTGGTGCGGGAGGGCTGTCCGGGGTGCAGGGAGGGCTGTCCGGAGTGCGGGGAGGGCTGTTCGGGGTGCGGGGAGGGCTGTCCAGGGTGCGGGGAGGGCTGTCCAGAGTGTGGGGAAGGTTTTCCATGGTGCGGGGGGGGGGGGGTGTCTGGAGTGGGAGGCATGTCCGGGGTGGGGGGGGGGGCATGTCCGTGGTGCGGGGAGGGCTGTTCGGAGTGCGGAGGGTTGTGCGGGGTGCGGGGGGGGGGGGGGGCTGTTCGGGGTGCGGGGGGCTGTCCGGGGTATGGGAGGCCTCTCCGAGGTGCGGAGAGGGCTGTCTGGAGTGCGGGGAGGGCTGTCCGGAGTGCGGGGAGGGCTATCTGGGGTGCGGGATAGCAGTCCGGGGTGGGGTAGCTTGTTCGGGGTGCGGGGAGGGCTGTTCGGAGTGCGGGGAGGGCTGTCCGGGGTAGGACGGGGACTACAGATAGTGAACTCAGCTCATTCGGCATAAACAAGTTTAATGATTTATATTAGAAATCACGTATTTTTTAAAAAAATATTACATAACATACAATTCTAAACATTGAAAATTAAATGAAAAAAGCTATCCAAATCAAAAAAAACTCACTAGAAACCCAACATAAATATCAATAACAACCCTACCATTAAAAGTAGAAACACACCTTGTGATGCGTCATGCATGTTCATCACTGACCTCCATCCGGTGGGCCAATGTCCTACAGTAAATAAACATTATGAATATTTTCATAACAAAAATGATTTAAATTAAATAAATAAATACAGTATAAACCTGCGTCGTGTGATCCCCTGCACCATCACCCAGACACACATATTCCTGCAGTGCTCTAACCTCACCAGCCAATTGCGCATTTTCCTCCTCGGAAGCCCGCAGCCGTGCCTCGAAATCTGACTGCTAATGTGACATCTGAGCAACAGCAGGACCGAAAACCGCAGTGTGTGACACTACAGAATGAGGAATCCCTGTTCCATAGGTCAAACTATATCCATGTTTGTCCCGACCAATGATTCGATGAAAGATCTCATCCCTTCGCATGGGAAGCTGTCGCTTGTCCTCTGGCAGATGTTCTAATTCAACTTCAAATTGAGCCTCTGAAATATGTAAATATATTTACATATATTAATATAATGATTTTATGTATGTATTTGTAATGAGTACAAGCACTTACTATCAATGCTGCAACCTCTGGATCATTGCGATCACGAGTCCTCATCCACACTGACATTTTATCAGTTGGTGCACCTTGTTCCTGCAACTATATATGAATAGAATATAAACACAAAACCGTATTAATTAAAAAAATTAAAAAATGAGTAATAAATACCTCATGTAGGATCTGAGACACGTGATGAGTCCCGAGCCTGTGAGGTGGTCCCTACAACGCTCGATTCTCAGAATGGTGTGTAGACACCTCCTACATTCAATTCATTCAAATACCAAACAAATCACACATTCTTGAAAATATATATACCAAAATAAATATACAAACCGCAACACCCTCAGTGGACCAATATGTAACTAAATCACGCCACTGAGACGGGAGGAAACCTCTCAGAACTTTTTCTAGAATGTCTGGGGCACCCACATTTGGTACCCAGTGGTCCCTCTTGACTTTTCCTTTATAGTCTTTCCACATCTTACGACATTTACTAATACACACTTGCCGAAACTCATCAGGACATACTTTCATTTTTTGCTATTATAGAAAAAAATCACATATGTTATTATTGTTTATACATAGGGAATAAAGTAAAATGGCCTTCTTACCTGAACCTCCCTCCGAAGACGATCTAATGTGTCATGAGGGATAGAAGCCCAGTCACGCGTGGTCAATGGAAATCGATGTGGATCACGTATGATATGACCCAACTGGCGAATAAATGCAGGGTAATTCCATCCCACTAGATGAAATACCTCATCAAATGAAACATCAAAAGTCTTGTCGGAATTCCATGATAATATGCCACAACCAGGGCCTCTCCTATGAGAGGAAGAAGCAGTCGGGTCTGGTCCTGTTGAAAAGAATTTTATATACAAATTGTAAGATGTTATATATATGTATATATTTATTAATTACATAAAAAATAGAGACAATGACATTCCAACATACCTCTACCCTGATAAGTAAATGACTTATATGGATGATGTGGATCTTCTGCCTCTTCCCCTGACATTCCTGCAGTAATGGAAAACATTAGTAAGGGGACTATCCAAAATGTCCAAATGATAAATTGGATTGTTTTAAAAAAAATCAAACTTGTACGGTTGTTAATCAAAAAAAAAAGTGATTGAATAATTAGTTGGGAATGAATTTAAAGAATCAGAAAGTTCACAGAACAGATATACGAATTTTGTACAAAACCAATCAATGCATAGCCAAATTTCAAATTAAATTAATAAAAATTCAAACAGAACATGAAAAAAATGAAGAATACCTCAATGGAGAGGAACGGTGGGGAGCCGAAGCCGGAGCTGGTGCGGCGAGGGAGGGGACAGTGAAGGAGGGGACGGATGGCGGTGGTGCGGCGAGGGAGGGGATGAAGACGAATGGGACGGGGGTTGGCGTGGTGCGGGGGGGGGGGGGGTGTTCGGGGTTGTGGGGGGAGGGACGAGGGGGAGGAGGGCCAAGGGCGGAGGCCGGAGGCCAGAGGGGCTGGAGGCCGAAGGCCAGAGGGTGGCTGGAGGACTGTCGGAGGGCTCTTGAGGGCTTCTAGGCTGCACGAGGTGGGTGGAGAGAGGCCGCAAGGCGGCCGCCGGGCGGAGAGAGGCCAGAGCCGGAGGGCGGAGGGCGGGTGAGGGCGGCCAGGGTGGGTGAGGCCGGCTGAGGGCCGCCAGAGGGCTGCTAGAGGCAGGTGGCAGGAGGCTCGAGGGCAGAGGGACGCCGCAAGGCGGCCACATGGTGGAGGGCGGACGGAGCCGGAGGGCGGAGGGCGGCCGGAGGAGGGCGGGGCTGGCAGAGGGCGGTCGGAGGGCAGATAGAGGGTGGACAGAGGGCGGGCCAGTGGAGGGTGGGGTGGCGGAGGGCGGGCCAGCAGAGGGTGGGCCGGCGAAGGATGGGGCACTGGTGAGGGCGCTTGGCGGCAGGGCGGCGGGGACGACACGCTGCGGCGGGGGGGGGGGGGGGGGTGCGGGCGACGGGGGGGAAGGGTTCGGGGAGGTGGGGGGGGGATCACGAGAGTGAAGAGGGGGGGGGGCGTGGAAGCCCCTTATTTTTTTAAGGAGAATTAGCGACCGCAATTGGCGGTCGCTATAGGTAACAGGGCTCAAATACCCATATTTCTAGTAGTGAATTAAGGTTCCTCATCTGGTATAGAATCTTGCGAATCACTAAACCAGTTACCTTGTTGTGTTTTCATATCTTCCATAATATGGTATTTATTTTAATAAAAGTAAATTATTGGTTTTCCATAGGGTTTCTATAATGAATATTTTGAGAAACAAAGTTGATACTCTCTTTCATTTTCTTTATCTATTTTTTCCCCATTTCTCATTAATTATCAATACTTCCCATTTTGATAAGTCTACTATAGATATAGGTGTAGGTTCCAGCATTTTTTTCATTGAGGTGCGATTATGGGATTTGGGATGGAAAAGTTACCCATGAAGTCATGTGAAGATTTAGTGTACGTTAGTTTCAGTTTGGATCTATTTCTAGTTCTTCTTAGTTTATTTTCATGTTCCTTTGTATTTACTTTGGGATAAAAATTTACATTCAACTTTGTTTGTTTTTTTAATCTATAAAATTCATTCCCACTATATACGATTGTTTCCCATGGTGCTTGTTGCCACCCCAGGGTGATCGATAACATGCTTTGGTGATGAAAAAGGACAACCTGGGAGATTGGTTTAACACAGAGTCGATTCAGATAATGAAAATTTATTAATATTGACTAGATTATATAAAAGAAATATATTTTAGAACAACTATTTTATATATGTTGTATATATATATGGAGTAGGATTTTTGGAATATGGGTAGTATTTAAGGTGAATTAATTTGCTAATACATTCTGTGAAAAACCAAGGGTTACCATGGGAAGTATGGGAAGTATGGTTGTCAATATTCATCATTGAATTTAATTATAATTCTTTTTTCGATGATTCCTAAATTTTGTACATGATTTTTGAGTTAATAAACCTTCAAGTATTGTTTTTGTGTTTTTTTGTATATGGGGAATGAAATGGGAGTTTGGAAATGTGTGTTCAGTGAGCCCATACGGCCATTGAATTCATGAAGAGCCTGGAGATGTGGTATTTAATGACTCATTGTGGGAGTGGTATGATTAGTGTATAGCTAAAAACCATATTTCACAGTCACCCAATGTCTCTAGTCCCCATTTGGAATTTATTTTCGGACTTCACTAATTTTAAAACCCTTTATGAAATATTATTTTTATGTTATGAAAAAACATATTTGATGTCGTAATATTTTGGTTTTTAAAAATGAAGATTCGGTATTCATATTTATTTGAATAAATTCTTCGAATATAGTTTCTAAATATATTGTTTTTTTAATAAAATTATTTTTTAACCAATTGATCATTAATATAGTGAGTCTTATTTTGAAAATCATAAGGGTGTTTTAAATAGAAAAGAGTCATTTTTATTGATGTAATTCAACATATTTTTGTGCAATAAAATAGATCATAGTTTGGATATTAAAAAAGGTTTTTGACTTTGTGGTTAGTGATAATTTTGGAAAATTTGGTTAATTTTTGATTCATCCTAATCATTTAATTTCGTGCTAAAATGTGGTGAGTTATTCAAGAAGAATTGGTTTTCACTATGTTCTCGATTTGTTTTTATTTATTGTTTTCCACCACCAATGATTCTATAGAAATTTGATGTATAACTTAAGGTGGATCACCATTAGTATATAATATATTTGATCATGCTAAAAAATTACACCTTTATTTTTATATGGTTAACCCTATGAAATTATATGGGTATATAGGTTTGTTTAAGGGGAGTGGATGAAAAAAAATTAAAGCATCATTAGCATCCTTGAGATTCCTGAGTCTCTAAATATTAACTTCATTATTATTATTCTTGACATTCTATGTTGTATGTGGTGGAAGATGGTAATAATGACCAAGCCTTGTTAAGACATCTCATGGGAATTCGTCAAGCACCCATTCATCTACAAATACTTCATCGGGGAAATAATGGAAGCAAAGGTGATTGAGATTTTTTTCCATCAATAATGTAATTAGTCTGTGGTGGAATTTTTCAGCATTTTTAGATCTAGTCCCTTGTATTTCAATGTTGGACATGGAAGATTCTATGAAAACTCAAAAAATTGTGAACAAGATTCATATTGATATCCATTTGATGGTATCGAAATCTATTCTAATATCTTTATTTGATGTGGGGAGGCAAGAAGAGATCTTGGAATCCATGTTAGTGGGAGTGTTCGAGGTATCCAGTACTCCTTCATCCCATAGAATTATTTAATGGAGTTCTAGTATAGAAATGATTATGAATACTAATGATGACTTTTCTGCTGGGTGAAATAATTCTATTCGGATATTTCACCAGATTCATTCGTGTATTGAACCCTAATGTTCCCTAAATGTGGAAATCTAGATCATAGTAAGCCTTTATGTCAATTTTCACTGAAGGCATATTGTGCTTGTGGTCCTTTAATCTATCCACAAAAAACTTGTAAGGTTATCACCTGAAATATTTTTGGACCCAAAACAACTCCCTTAATGAAAAGAAAAGTTCAATCATATAAACATTATTCTAGTGTGTTTCATGGAAGAGGTTTTTGATGTAAATCATTCTTCGTTGTAGTGGTTTTGTCTTCTAGTGGTGTATTTTGATTCAAATGTAAAAATTATGTTGTGTGTCATTGATGAAATTGTATTTTAATGAAAACATATTTTAATAATTTTGGATTTCATCTCAATGAACTGAAATTATGTTTTTTTGGGAGTCATGTACATCTATGATATTTTACTTATGGGAATTTTTTGTAGTTGTTATAGTTTATGGATTTTCATCTATGACAAGTAGTTTTTGTTGGGTATAATTCTAAAATCATAATATAGTGGGGACTAAAACAAATACTCCAAGAACCATTATAAGTAGTCTATTACATCTATCTTATCCTTATTACCTCATTTTTTCCTTGGATATGTATTTAGTTGTTATCTATGTTTTATATGAGATGCCTAACCTTGATATTCCATTATCCATAGAAATATGAGTGGATCATGGAGAAGGGTTGATTGTTTTGGTTGTTGTAAGGTGTTTGGGTTGTGTCTTTGTGTTTTTCATCATCTATTAAATAATGGTTTTAACCTTGTGGTTTGTTTCCCATAGAAATGTATGATTTTATTCTTGTGGGGGTGATTTTATTCTTTATAATAAACATTTTAATTGTTTGATGTTGGATAATTTGTCTTACAACCCAATCAACTTGAAACATTGAG
The DNA here is from genome assembly GCA_963277665.1 of Viscum album. Taxonomy (NCBI): domain Eukaryota; kingdom Viridiplantae; phylum Streptophyta; class Magnoliopsida; order Santalales; family Viscaceae; genus Viscum; species Viscum album. The sequence continues at coordinate 121,405,946 of OY728132.1, read as the reverse complement.
TCATTTTGGGAGCCGAAAGAGTAAAAGTGGAGAGAAATTCCACAACATTGATTTTTTACATCCCTTATTTATTATGGTATATCTATTAGTCCTAGAATTTTATATTGATTGTCTAATGTTTATGATCAAAATTTGGGGTTTTAGGTTGTTTTCACTATGTTTTGTAGTTTAGGTGCACAATTATGGGGAACCATGTGACCTCCAGATGTTGTGTTTCTTTCCATCACATTTTCTCCTTTAACAGTTTGAGTTCCACAAATTGCGCATGATTGGAGAAAATTCGTTTGGCTTATATGAGTAACCATGCTGGTCTTGGGGTGTCCCTAGATGAGGGATAACTTCTTAATTATGGTTAGTCCAAACCATGTGAAATTTATTCACATGGTATGTTAATTATATATAGAACCAAAACTCACGGTTGGTGCACAATTTCCAAAACTTTCAGCTAAACCATGTGGAAAATGAATGGATTCTATTATCTAGTAGAAAATTATCTATGCACCCCCCATTTTTATATTCCTTTTCCAATGCCCATCTCAATTTCCATGTCAAACATATCACTAGTTCTCCATCCCATGATGGTCATCACTCATCTGATGGCCCCATCTAACTACTCTGCCCTCATCCCGTTTGATCTAATGGTCGCAAATAACACATACAACAGGAGTTTTTCCTATGACTTTCCATCACTGTAGTAATTTAAACCCTATCTCTTTCCTTAAATTTCATTCAGACTCCCCTTTATTCATGAAATTCTTCTAAGAGATTTCTATCTGTCATATTTTGATGGATCTCTAACGTTTAATCATCTTATATACACCATCAAATCGGATGTGGATTTCCATCAATAGAAATTGGTAACTTGTTATGGAGAGGATAAGCCTCTTCTATCCCTATTATATAATTTTTATGATCTTGGGAAATTGATGCACCAAAAAGAGTCTTATTTTTTGATAGAAAATTTTTTTGTGTCCTACAAGCCTCACGTAAAGACATTCTAAAAACATTGTCCCAAAACCCATGGCTGATCTGAAAATGGCGATTCAACCCTTTTCCGTGGAATATGGATGTGAATTGTTTTCATATATTCATCATAATGGGTGGTTATGTGAATTTACATGACCACCCCCTCCTATTTCAAAACCTTTAAACCCTTAATGGTGTTGGTAATAGCCTCAAATATTTCATTTTTTTTGACAATGAAACTCTATAACTCCATGATATGGGAGTGGATAATATTTTCATTAATCTGAATTTATCTCATTCTGCACCGACCATCATCTTTATCAACAATGGGGAAATAATAACATGGTGATCGGGCCATGTGTATCTATTTCCAACTAATTTCATAACATCATGAAATTTAAAAAGGCCATTCCATTTAGGTTTATCATGTGGTTTAGTTCAATTTATAATATTTCTTAATAACGAAACCCCCAATCCAAGATGTGCCTTTATATGTGGGGGGTGAACTAATACTCTCTCCACCACCCCCTCCCCTCCATTTCTGTTATGCGACTTGCAACACTTATACTAGTTTCTACACCAGTTTAGCATCCACTTTCCTTGACAGATTCTTATTCTACAGTCAGGATGGATATAAGCGACCCATATAACCCCAATGTATACGTGGTTCTATATTTCCCATCTCCATGACATCTCCCTAGCTTTGAGAAAGTTAATTTATTTTTGGATGAATCTTGTTATGTAGAAATCTAGTATCCTTTTCACTATAATCCTGGTCATAGAAACAGAATAATTTTTTTTCATAATCCTCGATCTTCGATTCCCAGAACCATTTATTAATCAATCATTTTTATCTTATTAGCATAGATGGTTCTAGGTGTTGATTTTTGTATCTTAACTCCATATTCTAGGGGGAAATGTACCCATTCCCATGTTTTCCAAGATAAGAATTCCACTTCTACTACAATAATGTTATTTTCATCACTAGTAGATAATGATCAATGTAACAAATTCCAATGATATATTTCATTTTATAGAATGAGGAGGATTTACTATTAAAATTTTATTTTAGAATTTCATAAATGGTGGTGAAGAAAATCAACACGTATGATTTTCTTGGAATAATTATGTTTTGTTCTATAAGGATACTCAATATGACCAAAATATTTATAATCAAGGCCAGCTGTGGTATGTTCTCCTTTTAATTGACATTTATTTATGAAATTTTGGACCAAAGGATAGGGAAGACCACTAGAATGATCTTATTGACCTTAGTACATCACATGATAATTTTCTTGTTTGGGGTGATTTTAATTGCATTTTTTAACCACATGAATGGAAAGTTGGAGGTGCATACCCTTTTATGGACATAAAGGATTTCATATGATTCATTGCCCAAATAATTCTTTTGACATTAGATTCTCCGTGGACTATTTTACATGGTGAAATAACCAAAAATGATATTGGCATATGTGGAGTCAGTTAGTCTACCTCTTAGCTAATATAATGCTCATTTAAATAGTTCCTTCAACATGGGTAGAGAATTTATGTCATGTGGTCTCAAATTACTCCCCTCTATTACCCTACCTTTCATGTACTAATATATTCCATGATTTTTTCTATTGATGTTGTTGGTCGGCTGACCTAGGCGTCATCTATATAGACTACTCATCATCTGGAAAACCCAAGAATTATATTTCATGAATGGTGTTTCACGATCCTCTTTCAAGGATAATGGGGGATATTTTTTTATGGGAGGCCTCCAAACCATATCGGTTTCTAGGCGTGGATACAATAAAATCCAATATCAATAATTCTATGAAGGGGATTTAATCTCAATGGGTTGATGATTTCATTAGTAACCTAGTGTTCTTAATGATTTGTTCTATGTACTATCATTTGGAATTGGAAAAGACTACTGGTGAGATGTCACAAGTGATTTATCATAAATATGGTGATAAAAATTCTACTTTCCATCATGCATACATCAAGGGTGGAGATATCCAATGCTCTAAATATCATTCATCAAAATGGTCTTTTCACCAATGACCACAATGTGGTTGGATGTATGGTTGGGTCCCATTTTAAATCATTACATATGGATATTAACCCTCATATGTAGGATGTGTACCCTAAAGGGAAATATTGATATTTTTTACTCTACCCTACATTTTTATTCTAATGTCATCAATGATGTTATAGAAATGGTTCATTATGAGAAATACATGAGGAAGTCATTCTATAAAATTAACTCTAAAATTTCTCTTAGTCCTGATGGATTTTTGGGGTCTTTTTATACTACAGTTCAGGACATCATCAAGCATGGTTTGGTGGACTTTATTTGAGATGATTTTTATGGGGGAAATATTTTATGTGTAGCATGTGTCCCAACTCTTATTATCAATCCCAAAGTCAAAAATCCTGCCACATTAAAGCAACACAGGCTGATTATTTTGTTCAATTTTCCATATAAATTTGATTCTACCATTATCAATAGAAGACGTCTATTACACCAACATAAGTGGATATCAAATGAGCAGTATCAGATCATTAAATGTAGGTCAACTGAATCGATAATTACCTTGGCTCCATAAATTCTAGGTGATATCAAAAAGAAATTTATGGGCTCAATCTTTGACATTAATAGTATATGGATACTGTCTACAATAGGGTTGAGTGGAGCTTCATCATCATAGTCATGAGGAGTATGTTCTTCTCCAAAATTATAGTGGAACTTTTCTATTGTTGCATTGGGTCTACAAGGATCTCTGTCACAGTATTGGGGAAAATCTATGAATTATTTTAATCAGTTCTAGGTATAAAAATGGGATATCCAATATCACATAGTCTGTTAATCATGGTTTAAGATGCAATAAGTTTAAACCTAAGCATATTTAGTTTGGATGGGTGTGTCTCAAGATCTTGGTGAACAAAAAAAATCCCTGGTATTACCCACCTCTTTTTTCAGATGATTGTATTATATTTCTCAATGGGAGTATCATGAAAATTCAAGGGCTTGATCATAATCTTGATGTATATTCCATTTTGAAAAGCTTGGTTAATAATCATGGTAAGATTGGTGTTTATTTCTAAAAATATTGTTTATGTGAATTTTGTATGGGGAACAAATAAAAATTAGGGGTTTCATAGAGGTAGATTATGAGAACTAATTTCATTGGGGAAGATTAATATTCCCAATTTTTATGGTATTATGGATAAAATAATCAATCACATCTTAAATTGGAGGAATTGATTTCATTCATTTAGCGGAAGAATTACCACTATAAATAGAATGTTTTCCTCCTTCCCCATGCAATTCGTATCACCCATTTTTTCTCCTGAGACTACTAATTGTGATATTTAGAAAAGAAAGGTTATCACTATTTTAGATTCTCATTTGGATATGAGATATAATTGGTCCTCATGTCATAATTTGGGTCAGGGTGTTGAGGTGGGTGGAATCATCCTTAAAATATCAAATGTCTTCGTGCCCAACATACATAAAAACATTTATTTGAATTGTAGGGGAAGTATTTTTGGGAATGGATCTCCACTAATAAATAAGGATCATAGTATGATTTCATAAGTGTGATATGTTATAATATTTAGGTTGTTCTAGGATTTGTGAGGTTACTCATCATCATATTCTTAATCTATAACAATATTCGAAGTCAATTATTGTAGAGGGTTTGATGAGTTTTTGTAGTGATAATTGGTATGGGTGTGTAATTAGTTTTTCAAGATACCTGGTACCAAAATTTTCTTACTTATTGGCTACCTCGTACCTATCCTTAAACTTAGAAGTTATGAAACCCACACATATGTACTTTTTTCATTGTATTAATAATACTAATGAACTGGGTCAGTGAATTTTAATGATCCCCTGGTTATAATCCTTCTTAGTAGAAGGATATCATGGAATTTTAGAAGGTAATGATGTTTATGATTTATATGGAGGATCTCTTTAGTGAAATGAAATCCTGGAAAAATATAACATCCATGTCTGGTTCCTTTACAATATTTCTCCCTTCACAAATGAAGAGGAACTTAATATATAGGTTTCTATTATCTCTGAATGCTAATGTTATAGTATACCTAAGTAAGAGTTGTCCTCCCATAATTTCATTGAATGTGATTTAGATGGATATATCTAAAACATATATAGAGACACAATAGGTTTGCAGTTACAGGATATTTCTGGAATGAATTTGTCCATGTCTGGTTTCTTAGGTGAGAGGATAGTGTGTAAGAGCATAAGGCATGTGCTATAATTATAAATACATCAACCCCATTTTCCTATAGCTGGAACCTTAAATAATTAAATTTTGTTAATTAACAAGTAAGAAGAATATGAAAAGACTGAATATTTTAGTAGCATTGTAAAAACAAATAGATACATAAGTTATATATTGCAGCTTAAAAGGAAAAAACAAAGCATCTCTATTAAAAACATCTATAAACTCTTATATTATCCCTATAATTCATATATAATATACATCTCTACATCCTAGGAAAAAATAAAAGATAATATATTGGTGTGCTAATATGCTCTATAAGGGTTTGTAATAAAGTGTAATATGATATAAAATATAAGTCATGGTGAAAGACTAATAACATAGAACACTTGATGTTAATCAAGATAATAATATTGAAAGAGTGAAATCTTATAAAATAATTTCATATAAATAATCACATGAATCATAGCTTTTGATCTTTTACTATTCAAACAGTCTCATGATTTATCAATTACTAGTATCATAAATAAGGAATGCATATGATGGACATCGTAAACATTAAACCATGGCCTCAACCAAAACATATGAACAAAATGGTTAACAAATATCCAAAATGCATTACTATTTTATCCAATGCTACCTATCGATGCATTGAGGGGATATAACATGCCCTTCTTATCACAAACTATGTCTACTGAATTTCAAATTTTTCAAATAGTAATATTTCATTAAATCAATGTTTCCCATTAGACATTGAAATATTTTAATCATAAATATAAATGGAAATAATTTAATAAAATCATTGATAAAATCATGAGGAAAATAATATTTAAACATTGAAAATTTCCTTATAACACAGTAAAACATTTAAATCATCATACCTTCGAAGGAATATTGTTATATTAATAGAATAAGAATAATAAGACACATGGATTGATAAATGATAGGGTTGTGCATGCACAACATGCATGGAATAAGTTTTGGATAAGACATAAGTATCACAAATGTAAGGTTATATGAGAAGAGCTTTTTTCACTTTTGAAAGAAGAGTTATTTTGGAAAATAATTTTTATTTTTAATTAAATCAGAATGTCAAAATTTATATCAGAGACAATTAAATGGAGTGAAAATTAAATGAAATTTTAGTCATAAATTGATTATAATAGATGTCAAAACATGTAAAAATAATGTTTAAGAATCTTTAGAAATGAGCCTTTTAATGCAATTTAAGGAAAATATTATAGAGTATTTAAAACATCAAATGGAATAATTGTATTTATAAAATACAAAATGAACATTGATAAATATTCATGATAAAATGAGTGATATTATAAAAAAATTATCGGTGACAACATTTTATTGATAGAACATTAGAATGGGTATGTAATCAGGAAATTTCCTTTAATCAACCTCTCTTATCATAATGATTTGAGAATAAATCCTTTTTAAAACATGTATTTACCCCTTAGAATAATGATGATATGATATAGTTATATGAGTTAAAGAAATATATATACAATTTATAAGATGTAAATCAGAATATAAAAGCATTGAATTTTAGTAAGGAGAGAGAAAGAGTACCCATAAGGGAAAATTGAGGATCAGGTAAAATCTCATACAACTTTGGAATCAATTAAATGGTATGAAAAAAAAAATAATCATCAAATGAATGCTTATAATACATGAAGATATATATATTCATGATATTACATATCATATTTATGTATATATAAACCACATAAATGAAATTTGTTGACAATAATGGAAATATCACAAAAATAATGGCGAGATGATAAACCCCTACCGGTATTTACAAATGTGTTTTACACATGATCATGATGCTATAAATAATGAGATTAAATAAATTACATAATTAATATTTAATAATTTCATAATTTATTGTATTTATTATAAATTGTTTCATTTGTGGCCTTTCTTATTAGTTATAAAATACATTTTTATCATTAATAAGAGTTTGTTCCCTTGGATTTCATGATCTGATTACTTGTATATGAGTATGGATGTTCATGTAAAATGGGATTATATATCTATGATTGATGTTATATGTTATTAATTAATATCCATATGATTAAATGGTTTTATAATACCTTTGGATATTTCGGGCTAGGAAGAATCACTAGTTATGATGTAAGTTATAATTTCTTAGATTAGTTTTGTTGTTTTCAATCATAACAAACTAGTTATGTTTCATTAATTATTATCATTTGTATAAAATGGTTCCATAGAATTAAATTGGATTAATAAATATATAATAATTTTTCAAACCATTAAAATTGTTTTATTTCAATACTTGAAGTCATTAATGTAAAATAAAAATTTATCATCCATGATGTCAGTAAATTGACATAACACTGGATATGTTTTCATTTATTGAAAGAGAGGGAGAGAGAGAGAGAGAGAAAATAGTTTGATGACGGGTCATACCTTAACATGACCTAATTCAATTATATTAATGCTACTTGATTAATTATATATCTATGTATTGGTGAGGTGAGGGAACGATAAGAAAATAAAATAAATTGAAATGAAAATAAGAGAAAAGAAATAGGCTTCTATCTCTTGATTTCTACTCCATGAGAACCTCTTTAAGGTGAATGGTTTTAGTATTTTTTTGTGAAAAAAGTTTGATAGATTTTTGGGAACTTCTTATGAAGAATATTGTATAGAAGTTTTAAAAAGCTCAATCTTTGATGGTGTGAGGAGAAAGGGTGGTGAGGGGTGATATTTAATATGGATGGGAGGGGTGTTTTCTAAATATTTTATTCATTATTATTACTATTTTTGGATCAAGAATAAAACTATTTTTGATTCATGTGACTAATTATATTAAATATTTCGTGTTATTTAGAAACAATGTAACTTACATCATCTATGACTCAATAAATTTTGTTTTTTACTTATAATTAATATATAATAAAAATCATGTATTCCACTATTCACAAAAAATCAACTATTTTAGGAAATCCAAAATAATTACTGTATATTTTTTATGTTTATAATTGAGAAATTATTTAAATTTTATGAAAATATTTTTATAAATATGATTAAATTAATTTTTTATTGAAATTATCATTTTTCAGGAAAATATAGATATTAATATTATAACTGATTTTAAAACACATGGAAAAATTAATTACGGTCTCCAAGAATTATCTTATAATAATAAAACTACAAAATAATAATTTTTGAATAAATTTTATTAATATGATTTATATTTTAAATAATTATACTAATTAAGAAATTGAAAATAAAAAATTATGATTTTTAAATCTTTCAACACTTAATTATCAAATTTTAAAACATTTATTTACTTATAATATGATAAAATTATATAATATAACCATTTTAAAGATTATTTTTTATCCTTTCAAATGTCTGTTTATTAGTATAATTTCCATATTACTATTCCAAAAGGTTATATTTTTATTCCAACTGTCACATTACAATTCATAAAAAATTAAACTTATTAGAAAAATACTGAAAATTTAACCCATATAAAATTTAATATTATGATTTTGAAAATAATATTTATTTGTTAAAATATAATTTATAATAGTTTAAAAATTTATTTTTGTTACAATTTCTCCACAAAAATGTTGTAAACACATTTTTAGAAAAATATAGCATTTTATCTGTAAAATTGGATGCAATATTTTCTCTTATATCTAAAAATGTTTTGGATGAACGTAAACATACTTTTTGAATATATATTATATAATTTTAGTTCATATATTTATCTAAAAGATAATAATTTAATTTATTAATTTAAAATTTCATTGTAGGTATAAAAATTATTCTTAAAAAGGTAGATCCTTTATACTAATTTTCTCTTAATTTCTGATTTATTGGTAACCAATTAATTAATATTATAGAAATGTGTAATATGTATTTTCATAATTTACGTAATGTAAATCATTCCCTCAATTCACTAAATCTAGTAGATAATTATAATAAGAAAATAATAAAATTAAAACATTTTTATAGATGGTAAGCTATCGAATATATTAAATTTCAAAAGAGGCATACTGTAAAATCTTAGGGTGTTACAGTCTCCCATATTTAAATATATTGTTTCCTTGTGATTTTAAATAGTTCTGTATAATATGAGTATGAAACATAAAATTTATTTTTTTGGGAAACCCGCATCAAATATATGGTTAATAATGTGTCCTCTTATTTAGAGTAAAAGGAAATGCATACGGCACCACAAAAATAATAATTTGAATTGAATAAAATTTATGTAAATTGAAAATATGGATATGGATTAATAATAATTCAGTCATGGCATCATGGAGAGTGAAATAGAACATGATCACTATAATTTTATCCATCAGAAAACCATAAATCTTGTCATCAGTTAAAAAACCATAGATTTCTCTAAAAGGATATTACAAAGATAACATTTATATTTCAAAAAATATTTTTCCTATAGTTGATGGGTTATTTAAATGTACATATAATCACTTCATAAAGTAAATTAAATGATTTATTTCCCTATAATAAGCATAATTTAATACTTTAGATGCACTTCCATCCATTTCCACATCATCCCTTACACGTGGAAATGAATTCTCAAGATAAATTTTCATTCTTCATGATCATTTTATGAATCATATGATCTTTATTTCATTCCTTAGACTATTAAAAATTCACTAAAACATGAATTATAGAACTTGTTATCAATGAAAAACAATTTCCATAGTTGAACATTATCCATTCCATTCAAAGTAAATATTAAGAGTCATCTATAATATGTTTATCTATTCCATTAATATTATTTAGCACTTAATCCTACATAAATAATATATGATTACCTTAATAACCGTGAAACCATTACAAAACAATAATTCTTCCATGTGCTAAATTCTTAGGTTTTTTAATATATTCCTTAAATCCAACCAATGAATAATCCAAGTAAATATCATATAATCTATCAAATCACTATCCACCTTAACTATCAACATTACAATCCCATAAACATATATTTATTATTATTTAAAAATTAAGAAAATATTTAGTGTTATCTTTACCAAGGGATGTGTTTCCAAAGATAATCATTCCACTATATAGGTTTTCTTGCTTCAATTCAACACACGCATTCAAATCATTAATGAAATAGTATTTTAGTACAATACTTATATATATAATTATTTTCTAACTAATTAATTATTGATTCTATACTCAAATAAAAATATTCATGATCCAAAACAAGATTATTAATCATTAATTTTTCATTTGAGGTAGTTTAATAAGCTTGTGCATGATCTCTTGGGTTCATCTGAGCTATATTCCCTGGATTTTTTGTAAATTAAATTACATAGTAACTCATATTCTTCATTTGAAGCAATTTTGATTACATAAATTTTTTTACCCAATAAATAACTATCATGGTGGTCATTATCTCCACACATGTAGCAAACTAACATTCCTCTTATGTAAGTACTATGATGCTTCTTCCAAAAATTATCAGATGTGGGAAAATAAATCATTCTCTTCTTCCATTTATTCGTATTTTTCCATGTTTTACTCTTGTTCTCATGCTTCCTTATGAATCCATAATACTTATACTGCTATTTCTACTTCTTGTTAGAACATCATTTTCTCTCCTCATGTGATGATATTGTTTGAGATATTAGTTCCCATCGAAGGAATAATCAATCATATTCATTAGATTAGGTTAGGACCAATTCCTAAACAATTTTATACATGATTTTATAGCATTACATTTTGAAACAAAATGTATAATCCCAAAACAAGTGAAATATTGAACCTAAATAGAATAATTTATGTGTATATAATCTCATAATCAAGAACATAGTTTCCTTGGAGATTTTTTTAATATAAAATCTTTCAGAATGGTTTATAATGAAAATATGAATCAACATAAGCATATACACTAGTAGTGTCAAAATAGGGGCACTGAAAGGCCCGTCATCATGTAATAAGTTACCCCTATCCATGTCAGGGAAATATATTTGCATTTATTAATCCGAGGAACATCTGTTATAAAACCACATTCACTTGTAGTATCCAATTTATGATATATTGATAGAAATACCCATATAATATCTTGTTTACCATAATTCTAGAATGTCCATCTATGTTTATCCTCCATGTATAGCTTCTATTTATTTTCTCTAATAATATATTTATAAATCTAGTTTCTATGGTTTTGACTAAAATTTCTATTATACCAACTACAATGGCCCCGATCCAAGTTCCTAGCACCAGTTCCCTGCATAATTACATTAGTATAATAAACAAAGAAGTATCATAACAAAATACCTAATAGGTTCATTGATTTTGAAAACAAGAGAGTTAAATCAATTTTAAATTACAACATTATAGAAAAAACTTAGAAATTCCATTAGAGAAATCCATGAATTCCTACATAATCTTTATAATTCATTCATTATATGTATCATAGAATCCTATGTAAAACTAAATCATAAAAAGGGTGATGTTTGATTCTCAGAAAGGGTAAGTAAAATAGTATAAGATAATATAATAAATAGTCAAGGTGAATACCTAATTTCCCATTCCATTAAAACATAATCTGTAGAGACATATTGAAAGAAAAAAATACATAATATTTCCATACAAATAATAATATGAAATAGAACCATGGATTTTAAATAGGTAGAATAACCACAAGATTTTTCAATTAATAATTTCATAATAATGGAATTCAAATTCTAGACATCTTAAACATATGTTTAGGTAAATAGAATTTACATATGAAAATAAAAGGTTATTCATTGTACAAGTACTATTTCAGTTTTGCCTCATGAGACCCACGAATGCATCGAGGGGCTATATTGTGTCCCACCCATCAGTTACCATGTTCAATACATTCTTTAAATTTATAATAATATTATATATGTAAATAATTTTTTTCACACCTCTTTTAAATATTTCTATCATAATCATATTTGAAAATTCTCTTTTAAATCATTTATATACTCTTGAGGATATAATATTTAAATATTTCAAAGAGCGCACACCACATTGAAACATTTAAAATTATAATAACTATGAAGGAATAAAATTTAATGTGTTTAATAATAATAATAATACAGGATATTTTATATATTAATTTAAATACATTAACAAAATTCATTGAATATGTGGTGAATAAGGCATAAATCTTAAAGTAGTAAAAGAGGGATGAGAAAAACCCTTTTTTACTTTTTAAAGAAGAGTTCTTTTGGAAAATATTTGTATTTTTAATAAAAAAAATTAAACATGTATATCCGAAGAAGGAAAGGACAATGAAATTATATTTTTGGAATGAATGATGTCCAATAGATGTGAAAACATTTAAATATAGTGTTTAGGATTATTTATAAATGACCCTTTATATTGTTGTTTGAGAAAAAATTTACAATGTCTATAAAATAGAAAAAAAAATTATAAAATAAAACCACAAATTAATAATCATTTATTTTAAAAATAAAATTTATTATTTGTGAAAAATAACGTTGGATTAAAACATATTATTTATAGAACATGATAATGGTTATGTAATAAAGAAATTACCTTTACATGATCATTCTAATATAGATGATTTGACAAATTATCCTTTTAAAAACATTTATTTCTTTATTAAAGAACACTGATATGATATGGTTATATGTTTATTGGAAATATCAATAAAATTTAGAATATTTAGATTAAGATAAATGAGGATTAAAAAACAGTAACCCGATGGAAAAGTGGATGTTAATGGGAAATACCATTACCACTTTTAAATCAATCCAATCGAACTACCAAAAATTATTAATCATTTAATCATTAACATAATGAAATAAGGAAATATATATTCCATGTATAACATGTAAAATTGGTGTATAAATTCATCATATAAATGAAACATTTGGAGAATAATGGAAATATCATGGAAAAAAATTGAAATGAGAAACCCCTTTCCATATGACCAAACATGTTTTGCAGATGATCATAATGTATTGGATAATAAGATTAAATTTATTAATGAAATAATAAATAACAACAAATATATTTATTTTTTTATTATAATTATGTTCATTTATAACCTTTTGGTGAGATATAATTTTCAATTTTATTATTTGGGAGTGTTTATTTCCATGGTTTTCTTGATCGATTTACTTTTTTTGGGTATATGGATGTTCATGTAAAATTGGAATAGATATACAAAATTGAAGTTATATGTGATTAATGATAATCCACAATATGAAATGGTTATATAAGTAATTTTTATTTTTTGGGTAAGGATTAATCATTAGATAATACATTATTTTTAATTGATTAGATTATTTTGGCATTGTTTCGATCATCACAACCAAGTTTTGTTTTATTAATTAACATCATTGTCTATAATGGTATAAGAAAATTAACAAATATGTAATAAATAAATGATTATTTTTTTAATAATAATTTTTTTTTCAAACTATAATTAAAGTGATAAATTTAAAATGAAAATGAATCATCCTTGTTGTGGTAAATTGACATGTCATGGAAGATGTATTAATTTATAGAATAAAAAAGAGAGAGTGAGAGGGAAATGTGTTTAATGATGTATATTCCATAAACATGTAAAAATTTATGTATATTATTTATATCAAAGTTATCATATCTCTTTGGAAATGGGAGGTGATTGAAGGATAAGAAAATAAAAGAGATTATAATAAAAATAAATGAAAAGAAAGATGAATTTAAACTTATGAATTCTCTTACTTGAGAACTTCCTTAATGTTATTGGTTTTGGTGTATTTTTAAGAAATAGGGCTCATGGAAATGAGATATCGGTTGAGGAAAAGTAATTAGAATAAATTTTAGAGTTATCAATGTTTTTAATGTGTAAGGAGAAGGGGTGGTGAGGGCTAGCATTTACATAGGAGGAGGGGGTGTTTTTTTGAATAATTTATTCTTTAATTTATTATTTTGGCTTAAGAATATGAAATTTTTTGATTGTTGTGACTGACTACATTATGTAGTGAATTTTAGTTCAAAATAATGGTTATTATGTCATCTATGACTCAACTAATAGTCTATTATACTTGTGATATATATATACTTTAAATTAATATATTAAACTATTATGAAAAAATTCAAACATATTAGAAAAAATCCCAAAAATTTCACCCTAAAAAATTTTAAACATGTAGAATTCAAAAATTACCTGAATTTTTTTAAAATAGTTTTCCAAATATTATAAATTTATTTTTTAATATTTGTAATCATTTATTAAAATATTACTAATTTTAAATATATAAATGATTTTATAATATTCTGAATAATTAATTAAGGTATGAAAAAATTATCTTATAATAATATAACAGAATAATATTGATTTTTGAATAAATTTGAAGAATGTTATTTTTCTTTTAAATAATTGTATTTATTAAAAAATCAAAAATAATTATTTTTTGGTAAAAATATCAATAGTTAATTAATAATATCTAAAAAATTTATTTACATATATTGTATTATAACTATATAATACTACCGTTTAGAAGATGAATAATTTTTTTATTGTTCAACAGGTGAGGTTATTGTTATAATTTTCATATTACTATTCATAATGATTATATTATTATTCTGATTTTCAAATTACTATTTATTAAAAATTCAATCATATCAGAAAAATTACAAAAAATTAACCAATGTAATTTTTGATATTATTCTTTTAAAAATATTTTTTATATTTTAATAAATAATTTTAAAAATTGTAAATATTTATTTTTACAACATGTAATCCCCAAATATATGGTAAAAGTTCACATGGAAATATATACAATTTTTATTTGTAAAATTGGATTTGTTCTTATGTTGTGCATCTAATTTTTTTATGTGATGAATGTTACATTTTATACTGAATATTTAATATATAAATTTCATTAATATATTTATTTATATGTTATTAATTTAATGTATAAATATAATATTTCATTATGGGAAGTGAAATTTTTCTTAAAAAAATATGACCATTATATTCAATTGGTTTTAATTTCTAATTACTTGGAAACCAGTGAATAATTTTATAAACATGTGTATTATATATTATCATAATTTTCTAAATCTCATTCATTGTTTCAATTTCCAACCATAATGAGAGAAAAGTAATAATTAGATAATAATATTTAAAAAAAATTATTATGGAGGTAAGTTATCCAATAGTTTAAATTTAAAAAGAGGAATACTATCAAATCATAGGGGTGTTACTATGATTATTGTGATATGATGATTGATATTATGTAACAGAGGTAACAAGGCCATGTATGAATGGCTCTACATCTCCAAAAAGTTTTTATGTTTTAGGGTGAGGCTATTAGCGATGGATCTAGTGCCACTACTCAGATGGAATGATCTTTCCCCTAACATGTGATACTTTCAGATAACATCAGACTCTTAATAGAGTCATTAACTGTGTTATGTCATGGAATTTGGGTTCTCTATAACCCTTTTGTGTCAAAATTTTAATTTAATATTGATGGTTCTTGTTTTAATGGTTTCATGTGGTACATATTAAATGTTTGTTATCAGCAGGGTTCAATGGTTTTTTCATTTATCTTGTGTTTCAGATAGGGTGGCACCCTTATGGATGAGGCTTCTATAATTCCATGAGATTGTAATTTTATTTCTCACATGGATTCTCTCTATATTATGTGGAAATTGAATCCATGATTCTCCTCTGGTCATTTTAAGGTTTGTATAGTACTCCCTAGGCAATCACATATTTAATTTTCAATTGTAGGTGACTTCTCCATAATATTTCTAATATTAGGAACATGTCGAGATATGAATGAAATATCAATGAATTCTTGGAATCATGTGAATCAGTTTTAAATCCTTGTATTATTTTCGTTGGGTTGGCTTCCTCCCCTAGAGTGCATTGGTATGGTTTATACATAATTAGGCCACGTTGACCTATTTCGAGCCTCTATCCTACTTTATCATTTATAAAAATTTCTCATTATTGGTTGGATAAAGCATGTAGGTGTCCTATGAGTCCACTAAGGGACAACAATTAGGTTCATAGTTTCATAAATTGTGTGACAAAATAGTGAAAATTTCCTAGGATCATTAAAAATCTCAAAAAACCTTTTTTCTCATCGAATCATAACCACAAACAACACAATTCATCCCCTTTCGTGTAGTTTTAATCAAGGGAGGCTTCTACCTTCTTCTCCATACCTCCACTACTCCTACTACAGTGAAATAATGATATTTCCTCATGTTTTTGGGTGTTACTTATCCATGTGTTCGCTTCCACTCTTCTTCCATTTCATTTTTTTTTTCATTTTCATCGTGGATCTTCATCTCCATTGGTTCTATTAATCTATATTCCATGTTTTTTTGTTCATAAATTAGTTTTTTTATTAAATATATGATTATGTGTTCATTCCTATTTATGAAACTTATGGGGATATTTTTTATCATCATTGTAGAATTATCATGGGTTTGAGGTAGCTTTCCCAATTAATTGGGCCTTTAATTTTATGAGTCAAAAGTTTCATTATGATCACAAAATGTATTGATAATAATTTTTGAAAAGTACTGTTTATAATATTTATTCTGAATGAAATCATGTGAATTTCCCTTGAATTTAAATTAAAGAATTTTTTTATTTAAACATAACATACCAAGTGTTTTAGAAAAATACATGATTGGACTTTTTATGTGATTTTTCATATTTAAAATATTATTTTAGATTTGGAAGGTGTTTTGGTTTATAGATTGTGATTTATGTTTCACAAAATGGGTTTTCGAATGATTATTTGTTATGTATGTGGTCTGTTGTGGTCTTTTCGAAATTATATGTTTTTTAAAGAATGTGTATGTCTCGAATTGATCTTTTAGAAAAAGGTTCTCTTTGGAAAGCTCTACTTATGATGCATATTTTTCCATAATTTTTTATAATGGGAACATGAGTTTCATAGCATGGGACTTCCCATGTGGCTTTATGGATTTATGAAATGGGGATCATCCCTTGGGGATATTCACTTGTGATTACTAGTTTTATTGGTTGTGCAATGGATTGGGATTATTATATATATATATATATGGTGAATTATTTGTCCTTGCATGGATCACACAACCTTTTATACTACATGGGACCCTATCATAGCTAGTGAAATATCCAGGAAAACTTGTTGCAATTATTTAGGATTAATCAATAAATAGTTTCCCCTTAATATTCATATGCTTTGAATTGGGGATGATACTACTCAGTTAGTATAGGTGTGGTATA
Organism: Viscum album; assembly: GCA_963277665.1. Lineage (NCBI taxonomy): Eukaryota > Viridiplantae > Streptophyta > Magnoliopsida > Santalales > Viscaceae > Viscum > Viscum album. The sequence goes on along the minus strand of OY728132.1, from coordinate 121,388,492 downwards.
AACACTTATGATGGATATTGGATTTCATTATCCATACAAAACATGATGGTTCTTATTACATCATGTTCTATAAATTTTCTTAACATCCTTGGAATTCTAATATACTCTATAAATAGATTATCTAGGGTGGATATTTAGGGTTCATCATTTGGTATGGTTACTTATGTATCTCATATACATTCCCCTTGCATGTTGTAGTTTATTCCATTTCCATTGTGTTTATTTTTTGTAAAATTTATATTTTTTTATAGATTTTATGTAAAATATTTTTTAAAAAATATTCTTAATCTATTTCATTTTACTTATATAGCATTCCCTCTTTACCCATAAATGGTCATGTCTTCCCTTTTTAATAATATTATTTAATTTAAAGAGGAAAATGGACAATGATTTGTTTTAGAAATAAATTTCTTAAAATCCATGTTTTTAAATTTTCTTGAAAACATTAAATTGATGAATATTTTATTTAATGTAAATTCATGAGGAATATATTATTTGGACATGTTTATTGGGTTTTATTACTCATGTATAAACATCCACTTATTTTCTTAACCATATATAAATATTCTAGTTTTTTTATCGACGAGGTGTAAATTTAGGTTTTGGGATTGGATTGTAACCCACAATATAACATTGGTATTTAGTGTCTATCATGATTGGTTTTGGATTATTTCTAGTATTTTATAGAATCTTTATTTTATCCTTTTTATTTAATTAGGGATATTAATTTATTTTCTACTAATTTTTTTGTATTGGTTGAAATCATTCTCACTGTGTCTCGTGTATTCCCATGGTTCTTGTATCCATCCCATGGTGATCAGAAACACACATTGGGGATGTCATGGTCTATCTCGGGTGACCTATTTAAGGTCTGTCCATGTTGTTTTGTGGCATAATGTAATGTATTTTCTGAGCATTTTCCTCCATTGAGGCATACTTTATTGTTATACATTTAATTTATTTTATATGGTTAATATACATCCTATTTAACATATTATATCCAGAATCCCTAATACATCATGTTATTTTAATTTTTAATATGATTTAATTCATGCAATGAGATTTTAATTGTTTTTAACCAAGTGTGGAGGGGATGCCTAACTCCATTTTCATTAAATGGATTATAATACTTCTTTATTGACATTATTATGCCATGATAATCTAGAATTTTTTTCATAAATATATTTATTATATATTTACATTTATTTTTTGGATTTAAATGTGTTACACATACTCTATCCATTTTTTAATCTTCAATTCAGTATTTGGAATTTTCAAATGGGTTTCTTTGTCTCAATAACAATTTTTGAGACATTTAATATTGTACAACAGGATTTCCTTTTATATAATTCTAAATATCTTATTAATTAATTTTTACATATTAATTAATTTAATTCATGAGAATTATGGATCCATATTAGATTCCTAATTTCAACGACTTTTCATAGATATGATACCAAGGTGATAATTGTTATATGTTAAAATATCATTTAATTTTGGGATTATTTATGTCAAAAGTCCCATTAAAGGTAATAATGTGCTCTAATTTTCCTGAAAACATATATTTTATTCCCCTCTATTTATGAATATGGATTAAATGTTTATATATCATACCATACCTTATTTATTAAAGACACACCAATGTTGTTTTTTGTAAGATAAACTGATATTGAATCTTCTTTTATATGGATAATAATCTCTTCCTGATTCTTGTTTTCCAAAAAAAACTCATAAGAATAATTATCTAGTTTTTTTACATGATCATTTAACTTATTTTAAAACTTTTCAAATCAAATGTTATTAAATTTTTCAAGATTAGATAATTATTGAAACAATTTATAATATATCTAAAAAGAATGTTGATTTTTACTATTTATATTGCGATAATTTATTTCCATTATTATTATAATTATTTTACATGAAGACCACTTTATATGTTTCCATATTTATTTTTGTATAATATTTTTCTTCACAATGTATAGTGGTTTTTTTTATTTTTTTTTAATGTTTATTTTCTAAATTGAAAATGTTATCTTCATAAAAAATGTATTTATTTGTACTTCCATTCATCAAGATAAAAAACCCATGATATTTCTCACTCTCTACTGAGGACTTACTTTATTGATACCATCCTTATTATTTGTCTACATAGGTAATGATATTGACATGTAACTCATTTCCATTCCATGGGTGAATCAAACAATGATTGAAAAATTTCATTGTATAAAATTGAAATATTATAAATGTTGTATTGATGAACATTTCTTCAACATTATTGATGATTGAAGGTGATCCTGATGAAAAATATACAACAGATATATTCCAATTAAAAATCATGAGTAATATGTAATCCCAATAAAACATTTAAGATTGGATGAGTCCCATTGTAGCTCATGATGAATGGGTGAGCATAATAAAACGTATATAATGGGTTGATCCCCATTATAGCTTATGATGAACAAGTTATCCTGATATTACTTATACCAAGGGTGGGACCTATATAGATTTTCATTGTATTGGGTAACGTTTCTTGTCATTATAATAAATATGTTGGTAGTTGATCAGTTTGGTTTATCCCATTGATGTAATATGGATCCAATTATTTCTTACACATTTTATGAAGACAATTTTTGAAGATAATGAAAAAAATTCATCATAATTTGAATAGAATATAAATGTTTCTTTTGATTAATATTGACCCTACAAGGCTCAGTAATATTTATTTTTATAACCCCAAGAAATGATAAATATTTATTTCGCACTTCATCTTTTATGATCTATGTATTGATGTGTATAATTTATCTTATGTTATGGTCATGAACATTGCTTCTGGTGATATACCCTTCTTCACATATTATTCTCATTGCTGACATTTAATTTTATTAATTATAGTTAGACATAATGATAATTTGAGCTGAAACATATTTTGCTTCATTTTCCCTAGGTTATAAATAATTATGATATATTATTTGAGTATAAAAAGTTTTAATATGTGAATATATTTGTGGGTGCTGTTGAACAACTAATATGGAATTTAAAAATCTCTTTATAGTAGAAAAAATCCTTTGTACGAGTCATGAGTATTATATATGTAAGATTTTATCTAAATTATTTAAAAATATACACCAAAAACATTCCATTGGAGTTTTATTGAACTAATATTTCCTTTTTTTGTTTTATGTTTTGGATAGAAAAAATTGGTTTACATTTATTGTTATGAATGATAGAAATGTAACACTAATGTTCTTCACCCTTGATATTGGGGTGTGGGTTTTGGAATGTTAAATTTTTTGTCAAAACAAGGTTTATTAAGATTTTGAGATTATAATATTTTGATGAGTGGTTATGTTAAGAGTTATAAGTATCTTAAAATTTTTAGTATTTTTAGGTTCGTTGTATGTTCAACATATCTAACACCAATTTTTAGGTTTTATATGATGGGATTTTAGGTATATTAATGATATATTTGGAGATTTAACTCTTATTTTTAATAAAAAGATTCATATTAGAATAATTACATTACATTTTGGATATGAAATATTAATTTCAAGAGATATCCTTTTTAATTACAACAATCATAAATCTTGTATTTATTATGGCCATTTAAGATATAAGATAACTTATCAGTTTAAATGATTAGCATATCAAGTTGTACTAGGTAATGAAATCATCATCATTATTATTGTTTTCTGAAATTGGTGGAGAATATATTAGATAGTTATTAATATATTTATTTATTAAATAATATATTTTTTTCATTGGGTATTATTGTTGAATATTTTTAGATTAATGTTTCATTTCAACATTTCAATAATCGTATCATGTGCTAACCATTGTGGGTTTCGTTAATGTCTAATGATATGAGAAATTTTTTGTTTTTTCATTTTTCTAGATTATGTGATCCGTTAAATGTTCATTTTAAGGGTTCATTAGTGAAGCATTCATCATAAATATTCATCAATTAAAGGAAAACATGATATTTGGATGGAAATTGATTGAAGGTTGATATTATATTTATAAATTAAGTATATTTCATTATTTTATTAGTAAATATGGTATGTAAATTCCACTAGTCTAGTAAAAGGATCCTTATCTATAAATATTATCCTATTAATATGATTTCCATTAAATTGGTTGCATGTTAACACATTAGTTGTTCATGGTTTTATTGTAATTAATTTTCTCACCATAATTCAATTTAATGTCATCAATTTTTTCTATCAATCTCCATCATTACTAGGATATTATTTTTATCCACTATTTCGATATTCCCAATTCCAACAAATGTTCAATTATTCGAAAACCATTATTTGTGTTTTTTAGTGACCTTTATTTTTCCTTGACCCTATTTTTAAGTGAACATTTTATTAGTCCTTTTTATGATGTGGGATTTCATAAGATTTATTATCAAATTTAAAATCCTTGATTATCTATCTACATTTAAATTTAGAAGATAAAATTTATTAATATGGAGGATAATGTAATATATTTATATTTTAGAATAAATACTATGTCTAATAGAATGTATGAAATGAAAGATCATGCTTACACAAACCATGAAATATTATTATATGATTGTTATAACATTGTCATTAAATTGGTGGATAAGAATTAAATTACTTATTTATAATATTAATATAAATTTTCAACTGAAAATAAATTAATTTATTAATTCATTGTAAATAAGCACTCAATATTTATTAATGTCATTTTATTCCTGAAAAAAATTATTCTGTAAAAATGATTTTTCTTTCAATTTATAAGAAAATATTATAATAAATTTCCTGGAATATTATAATTTTTTTAAAGTTATAATCATTTTTTAATTAATAATCTCAGTAATTCCTTAAGGTTAAACTTTGACGATTTTCTATAATATTGGATATTTCTGTTAATAGTTATAGAATAATGCTTTTTTATTGAATACTATATCTTATTTTAAATTATTTACAAAGGAAACATATAGTTTGGATTTTTTCTAGAATATAATTACTTTTTTTGAATAAAAATAATACAATTATTGTCTTTTAAAAATTATTGTGTATGTGAATTTGCGAAAAAAATATTTTTATACATAAATGGGTTTTTTTAAAAAAACGTATTTCATTATATTATAACGATATAATTTTAAATTATATTCCAACACATCTATATATTTAATCATAAAATTTTGATTCAACATATACAGTTATTGGGGTAATGATTTTTAAATGGTCTATTATGTTTTTGAACATTAAAATATTATCCTTCATAATATTTATTATCATGATAAATGGTAGACTTTGTAATTAATGATAATAATAAATTTAATCAAAATAAATAAAAACCATAATACCTGGATAAATTTTATTTATGAGTATATGTCATACATATTCCTCCAAAACAATTATATAAATCATTTTCCAATTTTTACATGATTTCGACCATAATATTATATTATATGAAGAAAATTATGAATACCATTCTCTTTTTCTTAACATTATATTTTTAAAATAGAGATTAAAAGAGGAATATGTTTACTTATAAATATAAAGGTGAAATATATATGAATTTATTTCATTATTGTACTCAATTTTTATTTTTTAGTGAATTAATAACTACCTTCAATGCATACACAATAATAATCCACTACTTCTGCAGGTAATACAAATATCAATAAAATGATTTAAAACACTAAAGATAATATTATTTGAATGATTTTTATGGCCCATGGTTTATTGAATAAAAAATGATATTAATGTTTTTTTAATTTAGTTATAATTTAAAAAATTTCTAGTAGTTTTAAATGTAAAGTTAATCGAATAGTAAAAAAATTGACATTAATTTTATTTTATAACAAATAATATTTTCATAAATGATTGAAAAATTCATAAAAATATTATCCAAAGAAAAATTAATTTTATGTGGTTTATGATGTCAAACAAGGTCCATTTATGAGCCTTATTTCTATTATAGTATCTATATTAACCCAATATGGGTAAAAAAATTGATATCTACCTAATTTACAAAAGGGTTAACGACGGGTTGGAACAAAGGGACATTGGAAAAACTGTGATCCAAAATAGTCAAAATTTTGTTAGATAATATTATTTTGAATAGTACTAATCTTTTGATAGAGTACTAAATATTTGGATCCACCTTAACCTTCAAATTAATTTATATTATTTTTATTTTAAATGAAATTCTAGGAGTACCCCTACCCTGTCTTATGAAAGGTAACATTTTAATCAAATTTTTTCACACATATAAATCCTTTTGTTTAATAAAATCACTACTAAATACCTTAATTAAATTTATACTCACTTTCTAGAGTCATTTTTTAATAATAACACTATCATAGAAATTATTTCAGTTTAAATAATGATTGGTTGTTTGAATAAGAGGTATGGTTCTTAATCATGTGTTCTTGTTGTATTTCACCATATGTTTTCATAGACGTTTTTATGTTAATTTAGAATCATTATTCATCTCCTCTCCTGTCAAATGGGAAATGAAACAATCATTTTGGTGTATGATGTACAACAACCTCGCGAACTAATGTAACTAATTTCTCATGACCTCCTCTCACAGATTATTGTAATTATGGATTTAATATATATATATATATTTTTAATGAATATATACTATTTATAAAATAAAATATATCATTTAATTTATTTTCATTACATTTAAATAAAAAGGAAAATGTCGTTCGTCTGCACGTGTAGACTACCACCACCACAAATCGATGTGACAAGTATTTCATCAACACATCACATAGAAAATACATATAGTTTTATTTAAAAAATATTTGGTACTTATGACTTAATTATAATTCTACAATGATAAAATAATACTTACCTTCATTACATGAGGATTGTTGAAAGATTGAAATTTTTCACATGCATAAGTACGACCTACCATATCAATGAGTATTACATAGGTTATTTTTCAAAACCATATTTCATGATAGGTGTTAAAAATATAATTTATACGAAAAAAATTATAATTTTTACATGATTAATATTATATAGGAAATGGATCGTGGAATTATATTAAAATAGTCAAAACAACAAAACTACATTGAAAATCTTTAACAGAATGTCCTCTAAATTGCTGATATGGACATAACTAACTATATAATTTAATATATCAAAATAATATACGAAATAAATGGATGAAGGATAATATATTAAATATGTAAAAATTTATTATGACATAAAATAATATATATGATCCTATTATTTTGGAGTTAAAGGATATACAAGGAATATTTGAACTCGACGTAAGGTCTTATGTCTCAATCCTTCTTTATTGAGGCATACATTATAACAAATACCATAAATTATTATATATTTTTTATATACATCCAATTTTACATTTAATATCATTAATCCTTCATAATTAATTGAATTTAAAATATCAATTTTAATTAATCTATCCAAGGGGATTTGACATGAATGGTACAGAGTGGTAAAACGGTTCATAAATAAATTTCCTCTCATTAAGTTATAATTTTTTTCTTTGTCATCATTTTACATTTATTTTTAGTTAATTGATCTATAAATTGATGTATAATATGTTTTAAATTTGATTTTTATATAAATTTATTACACGTGATCTATCAAATTATTAATTTCCAATTAAAAGATATGTTTTTTTCAAGAGGTTTCTTTGTATTAATATCATTTTTCTGAGACATGATTCATGTTATATACCTTGATTTACTTATATGATGTTTTTAATGAATAACACTTTAATTTGGACATATTAATTCTTGTGAAAAATTATATATATATTTCCACATCATATTCTTACATTCAATTACATTGTATAATAAATTTACCAAAATGGTAAAGGTATTATGTTATAATAAAAATTTTCTTGTAATTATTTATGTCTAAGATTCCATTGAAGTAAATCATGTAATTTTACATTCAAGAACCAAATATATTTTATCCTTTTCGTGTTATTAATTTTTTTCATTATTAGTTTCTAGTTCCATAATTATTTGTTAAATAAACATCAAGGATGTTATTTGTAAGTGATATTGATCATGTATCATCTTTTAGATAAAAAATTTGTTTCTTACATATATATGTTTTCAAAAAAAATTGATAGAATAACATTTCATAAAATCAAATTAATTTCTAATGATATTTTAAATGATATTTTACAATATTTTAAATTTTATTCAAATGAATTTTCATAACATTTTCTAAATGGAACACTTTTGACTCCCATTATATTTTTTTCGAAAATAAATGATTATTTTTAGATTGTAAAATATGAAAATATTTTCTTATCATTATGAATTTTTTCCATGAATTCTAATTTATTGTCTACCAATATTATTATTTAATAAATGTATTTTTGAAATTTTTTGTTAAATTTTTTTTTTAAAATGTGTTTTTTAATGTTAGAAAGTGTATTTTCCTCAATAATGTTCTTAATGATATTTTAATGGTATTTCCATTCGTAAATGTTATCAAAACATGATTTTACATAAATTACATTTGGGATATGTTTTACTGTTAACACAACAATTTTTTTTGGTGGATGTATTTTGATATTGACAAGGACTCAATTCATTTCCATAGGTGTATCAACAAATGAATTAACCCCGATTATGTCAAAAAGAAAAATATTCTAAATATTGTTTTCATGAATGGTAATTGGGAATTATTCATGGTTAAGGGTGATAAATAGATAACTTATATGAATGATTGATCCCCATTATAGCTCATATTGACTAGGGCATCTCGATATTGATTATAAGAAGGGTTGAGCCCCATTGTAGCTCCTGATGAATAGGTGAGGGTGATTAAAATCATATGATGGGTTGTGCCTCAATATATCTCGTGATTAATGGGTGATCTTGGTATAACCTATAAGAAGGGATATCCACATTATAGCTCTATAATGTATTTAAAACTATTAATTGTCTTTATAAGATGGATGGATGGATATTACCAGTATTTTTTCTACTATGGAATTAACTGGTCTCAAATTGATTCTAATGTGGTTTATGAAGACAGTTTTTGAAGATAAAAATAAATTTTATTCATGATTTTTATGGGTAATAACGATTAATATTATCAATATTCAGTTAACATGGATCATGATTATTGATTCATGTGAATCTTTACTATGATAAATATTAATTCCATGTTGATGTAATAATGGATGGGTATAAATTCCATTATATTATGATCACAGACATTGATTATTTCAATACAAAATTTTTCCCATAGATTTCTATTTAAGGTCATTCAATTTTATGTTCCATTGTTTACACTTATAGATAGTTTTAGCTCTCCCTTCTTATGGTTAATGTTCCCTAGGTTATAAAGGATGATGATAAATTATTTGAGTCTAGAATGGTTACATATGTGAATATATTTTTGGCAGATGTTGAATATCTAATATAGAATATTAAATGATGTTAATAGTGGAAATAAACACTCTCTTGATGCTATGATTCATATTTATGTTATATTTTTCCATAATTCTATAAAACACTAAACCAAAAACGTCTTTAGTTATGTAAGTGTCCAATATTTCCATTTGATGTTGCATGTCTTGAGTGGAAAAATTATGTCACATTTATTTGCATCAAATACAGAAATGTATTGTTTATGTTTTAAGCACAAGATGTAGGAGTGCAGGTTTAGGAATGTCACACAAAATAGCATCAATTACTCATATATTCACATAAAAACTTACATATTCCCTAATATATATTATCCAAAATAAAATAATTTTATAAAAATAACATAAATGAATATTAAAGCAAAAATAATGTCACATATTCTTCTAAAATATTACTCGTTATTTTTTTATCAATTAAAACATCATCTCAGCACAAAATATTATATTTTCCATAATCATATAATGATCCTCATATAGAGAAATTATTAAAAATAAATTTAACATTAACCAATTGGATGCCAAATCCCTTTTCATTCCCATGATATCAATTTAATTGAACATGCATTCCCAAAATATAGTAATTATTTATCCCAATTAACCATGTTTACCCCAACATCAAAGATCATTTTAAAACTAAAGGTCATCAATATATTTCATCTTAATTCTGATGAATATTATATCATTCTTCATAAAATATCATTTACATTGAAGAACGTGTTAAACATAAGGGTTACGTAAACCTCAATCATTTATTAAAACTAAAGAAATTTTCCAAAGTATACATAATTTTAAAATTCCATTACATAAGAATTTAAAATTATGTTAAATCCATTAAAATTTTTAAAATATTTAAACATTTGGATCCTTAAACAAAACAACAATACCCCATAACTATTGAAAAATTATATTTAAGCATTTCAATCATTCAACTTTATTTATAGTCCTTTAACCATAAACTATTATTTGATTCTTTAATATTTTTCTTTCTAATAATAAGAAATTATATATCATGTTCTATTATTCTTTAATCTTTTACTAATAATGTTTCACACATTAAAAATAAGAAAACCTATTAAGATAAACCATACCATTGGTACGTTATACATAATTGTTATCATCTTTATTATATAACATTTGTATGCAATTAATTATATGATCTAGTTGATCCAATTCACAATCCCATTTAATATGGAATCTATTTTTATAATTACTATTCTCATCACAATTAAAACATTCAATTAATACCATAGGAATAACTTTATTAACCTTTATGGTATTACCTAAACACTTCATTTTCTTTGATAGTTTGCTATTTTATTCCCTCCTTTAAAACATAATAATAATATTACTATCTGTTAGAGAAATTTTATGAGGTGATTCTTCCTACATTATTGAAAAATAGGTGGTTGTATATTTTTTCATTAAGGGTCTTTTTCACTTGACCAACAATGAAACTCCAATTTTCTCTTAATTATTGCATTACTAAACTCACCTACATTTAGGGTTTTAATCATAACTCAATATTGAATGCTAATCAAAACCGGTTTATGTTTAATTATAACTACCACCAATTTGGTTGACCACATAGATAGCCACTACATTTTACATCGCATCCATTATTTTATATTTTATCTCATTTGAGTAATTTAATAGAACCAAAAATTGATGGTGGAATTATATCAAATAAAACCATAATAAACTATATTATAAGGCGGATAAAGACTAATATGTAATTAACCATGTCATCATTTATTCAAATCCTTCGATTCATCCATGAAAATCATAATTATATATAACATACAAATACATTTGGTTATAGAGATATTATAACTTATGATCAACCGTAGAGATATTATTCTACTTTGGTAGCTATATTTTTTACATTATCACTACTTAATACATTATTAAACAACAAATTTACCAAAACCCTTTCTCTCATTAATACTATAATGAACCATTCATATATTAATCTGTAATTATGTGTTTAATAAAAAAACTAAAAATATCATAGATTCCAATTATTATTTTTCTTTATTATTTATAGGATTATAAAAACACTTACTCGTCAAAACCTTATATTACAGTGGGAACAATAATAAGAAGTGTCCAGTTGTCATACTAATAACTAGATTCATAAATATTTACTCCTGTTTAACTATGAAAATGTTTTATCATCCAAGACTAATCAACACAATGTAAACATGGACAGCTAATTAGTTCTTAGTCACCCAAAATCCTAGAGAAAAATCTACTGAAAATGTTACATGGTTACAAAATTCACTTTAAGGAAAATAGAAGGGAAATAACCCATTAGTTTATTTGTAATTCATAAAACCAAATTAGAATGTCTGACTTATTTAATTAATAATAATTGTGGAAAAATAAACATTTAAAAACTCATGAAGATGATTTTATTGTAAAATATTTTCAATTTTTTAATAAATCATAAAAGAAAAAAATATAATCAGGAGCTTACCTTAGAAAACATAAAAACTCATGAAAAACATATTATTAAAAGAAGTCTATATTTAACAATAAAAGGATAATAAAACTTCATAATGAATATATAGTTTTCATAACTTGTGAAAACAAATGATTTCAATAAAAAATAGTGTTAAAATATATAAAATTCATGTGGGTTCCATTGTGATATCATCTTTACAAAACCCATTATCAGAACCCTTACATATGGAATAACCTACTAAATTATTTCTAATATAAATCAATCTAGAAGAAAATCATTACTAAATCATTAGAGATATATATCATCCTTTTTAACCATCTTATAACATCTACATGTACTGTAAAATAAATAGAAATAATATATATATTTTTTACATCATTAAATATTATAAAATATTTTTTAACACATATGCTAAAGCACTTTAAGGCATTATATAAAAATAAGGATAGAAATTATTTTCCCATTGAGATATCATAAATGAAAAAATGATAAAAATAAAAAGAAGTAAAATTTTATTTTAAATAACCCTAAATCAAATATATTTATAATACTAAATAACATTGTTCAAGGTGATGGAAAATTTAAATCATTCCCCATATATTAAAAAAAATATTTCATTCACAGCTTAAAACCCCAGTATATAAGATAATTAAATGGTTCCATTTTTATCCACTCTATGTAATATAAAATAAATTTAAAAAAAATAAATGAAAAAAATAGTATTTTAATAAAATTCGTGAAAAAATTTAATTATTTTTCATATGGTGGGAAAACTATGAGATTGTAAATAATATTTTAAATATGGTTTAAAAGAAAAATGTCTTACCCCGAATCTGAATCTCCAAGTTCATTTTTTAATCCAATATAATACTATTATATTAATTATTTACTTCTTTAATAATTTTATTCATTTTTTTCAATTATAATAATCCTTTTGATTCCATTTTATCTTGTTTAATATAGTTACGAATTGGGTTATGTTTATGTAAGATGCATTTAGGATTTATGGTTCATAATCCCATTAAATGATGGTAGGATTCCAATTCACAAATGGATCAATGTTCTATAGTATTCTAATTTTAAATAGTGAAAAAATTATCTTGTTTATATAATTAATATTATTTTATAAAAAGGCATGTTAGGTGGTTATTAAAAATGAAGCAGATTATATTATGGAGATGGTAGTCCAGAAATATGCATGTATAACATTTTAAAATTTATATTTAGTAGTAAAGAAATAAATTATATTTTATCTAAATTTTATATAATCATTAAAATTTTATTAAATTAATATTTAGTTAACAGTAACATCTCTATAACAAGTCATATGATATAGTGATGAAATATTAATCACATCACTTCATGGAGGTGGTCATCCAAACGTATGTATATATATAATTATAACGATACAATTGATACATTGGTAAGTAATTAGATAATATATTATATTTATATTACCATATTTATTTAATTTTAATATTAGATATTCATTAATTTTAAAATTTTAACCTTCCATATGTGGAGGTGTTGAAAAATGAAATATTTCTCATCATGGAGGTGGATGTCCACGTATAATAATGAGAAATGTTTTCATTTCCCATATGATGGAAAAGAATATAAAAAATAATTAGGACATAAATATAATTTAATTTAATTACATAATATATATTTATATTATTATATAAAATTGGTAATGATATGTTTAGACCGTGTATAAGGAGAACTAGATAAGGAAGAACTCGCACCATATTTATAGCTATTATTTGGAAAATCACTTTTGGATTTAACCATAATCAGTTATAAGATGATATTATTATTATAAAAAGACCTCTAAAATATGGTGGGTGTAGTTATGAAGGTATTTGGGTAGGTATTGGATGATATTGATTATGCAATTTTAGTGAATAAATTTAGAGAGGATGTTTCTTTTTATATGTTAGGGGAGTGGCACACTTATGGGTATCCAAACTTTTTAAATATTCTAAATTAATTACTCAATATATATTTAAAATATAAATAAAATTACAAGATATTGTGACAAGTGTTAAAATAATATAATCTATTAATTATTAAGAAAATATTTATTGATAAAATCAATAAGTATTTACATTAATTAACCTATTTCATCATTTTTTAGCGACCAAATATTTACCATGAAAATTATTATTTATGACTAGAAGTGTTATATATATAATTAATATATTTGAACCACTTTATTTTAAATATGGATAAAAATCAAGAATGAACTTTCAGATATTATAAAAACTATTTTTAATATAAAAACACAAACTTGAAGAAAACTAGTTTATTTAAACAAATATGTTTCTATGCCTAAAAATAGATTTATAAAAAAAATAGTGCATTTATGATTGTTGTTGTAGTGATTTTATTTTTATTACTAAATTGATATAAATAATATTTTTAAAATATTACAATAAAATTCACCATTATATTTATTTAGGAATTAATGGCTTTTTATAAAAAACAGTAGTTTTCATTATTCACAAAAAAATACTTAGGTTAAAAAATAACGCTAAAAAAATATTATAAATCAAAAAAATAAAGCTAATTTTTGGAATTTATGTTTATAAATGTTTTAAAAAATAATTCAAATTACTATGAATAAAATTTATTAAAAACAATATAAAAAAATATATTATCAATGCCTTAAATAATTTTATTCACATTTTATGCACTATAAAAATCATTAACATATTATTAGTTTGATATATTTAATATGTTAATAGTAAATATTACCAAAATTGATATTCTATAGAGATTAATTTAATATATTAATATAAGAATGATTGTGTATTTAAAAAGATTTTTATTGATCAATATTTATTTTTACCTTGAAATGATTTAATCATCAATTATAAAAAATGTATATTCAATTTATGAATTATTTTTAATCACATTATATTTATATAGAACAATTTTTCAATAAATTTTATACACCAGAATGAAAATAATATCTTCTACATAAAAAATAAAAAAAAATATTATAAAACCCCAGTTTTATATAAAAACGACACTTTTAACATTAATTATTCGAAATATTATATCATTTAATTGTAATCATTTTGAATAGAGTACTTATTTCCTATGAATTAATCATCATATTTTTATTTAGAAAAAAATTCTACATACATTTCATAATTTTATTACTCTTATTAATACCGATCAATCTAATGACTATATTATAATGATCATATTTAAATAATAATTTAATTGTTTATTTAAGATCAATCATGAATGTGATATATACAATTGAACATAGTGTTTATTTAACTGAATAAAATTTTTAAAATATCATGATGTTATAGTTTGAATAATTCAAATGATCATTATTTATCTTTGAATGCATAAATGAATCTTTCTAATGATTCGTAACCAAGGAAACTAAAATTGAGATGTAACCAAATACATATATTTCATAATGAATATCAGTTATCTGTTATAAACTAATATTTATACTATTCATAATATATCATAGAAGTATATTTATTCTGCTATAACTTTTATAACTCATGGTATGTCATATAATATAATATACCCCATTTAGTGCATTCTCATCCAAAAGAACATTCCTTGATCATTAGAGGCATGAATATAGTGTCATGCTATAAAATATTACCAATGGGAAATGTATTTAACCTTAAAAAATTAAAAATAGTATTTATGTATATATTAAAATTTCTTTTAAAAACTGCCAAATCTCCAGGAAAAAAATATATAATCCAAGTGAGAATAATAGTTGAAAAAAATTTCAATAATCATAATTCCCACCTAATGTGGATGATCTACTCATATCAATTCAAGATTGAAAAATCCATGTGGATAATTATATGAATATTGGAATGTCCCGCCATGGTTCTAAAACTTTGGATCCATAAAAAATGGAGAAGGGGGAATTTTTTCCCATTATCATTGAAAATAACCTCAATATACAACGAGATGTGCATGTAGGGATGGTTAACACTTTACATAGTTGGGTTTCTCAAATAACTTTTATGAAATCTATTATCTGATATATTCTAAACAATGTATCAAAATGATTTTGTAAAAAAATGATCTGTGTTCAATATTTTTTAAATTGTGTCAATAATGAATAATAAATCAAACCATTCATACCAATGACACTGTATTCCCCAATATAAAAATTTCTTATATGTTATAAAAAAATTCTCCAGAATTAATCGATCTTATGAAATATAAAAGTAATTAATCATAATTACCTGTATAATTTTTCCCTAATGTTTTCATAGTTCACATATAATGAATCATCACCCATCTAGGTGTTTGACTAAGTTATTTACACCCAGTTCATGGAAATTTTCAACCACACCACATAGTAATTTTAAACCATAAAATTATAATGCCAACAATTATTTCATAGTTTACCAAAATGTGACAGTCTTTCTTTCCTCAATGGTATAGAAAATTAGTTTTTGTATTTTTAAATTCTTATCATTGATTTTATAGTGATTCTTTAGGGAGTAAAATAGGTATTGTGGGTAATATTGATTTTTTCGAAGACTGAAACCCTATAAATTTCCTGAGAAAAACAATGATATAATTTTATTAGAAATTGTGCATCCTAGACCACACGGTTTCCCCTAATATATAGATGCAGATAGTGGTGTATTATGGGCACACGTATTTCATGTAATCATGTAACCCCATATGCACAACCATTTGGGATTGATGACACTAGTGGAAGTGGAATTTTTCATTGATTCCCATGGATTCACAAACATTGTGCCTATAAATATAAGGTTACCCTTGAAAAGGAACCTATCACATAGTTTATACATTGTTTATCCAACCATGTGTCCAAACTAGGTGCACCTTCCTATATGGCTAAAATTAAAATTTTACCCTCATTAATATTTTAATAAAACATATCCTTCTTTCAATTGCTCTAAAACAGATTCCTCCTTCATCATGAATGATCCCACTTCTTCTCAGCCTTAATGTAATCAAGATACCTCCTCCATACAGACTCTATTTTTCTCATCATCAGATTCATTATGAGGATATCTGTATGTTCTTAAATTCTATCCCTTCTATTTTTTCTTTCATCAATCATATATTTCACTATCTTGGTGAAATATCATTTACCGTATTTTATGGGAATTTGATGAATTCTTCCATATCTTCACTCAAATCTCAAATCCAAGGTCAATTCAATATGAGGGAAGCACTATGAGGTTATGGTAGGTGGTCTAGGATCTATCAACTTGTTTCGTTGAGTTATATAATATGTGGTGTCGTTCTGTGAGCTGGTACTTCATGTAAATTACTATCTCTAATATAATTAAATTAAATTATACCCTTACTTTGTCAAAATTGACCCAAGAATGTGTAAAATCAACCACTTCAGTCGATCTCCTTGGCTAAAGCCTCTCTATATGGTGTACCATAAATTTTAGGATTAATTTCCCTTTTATACTTAGATTTTATAAATACATTTTTGGGGTATTTTCCTAATAATAAATTTGTTCAATTATTAATGAATTTGGATAATATGATGAACCATAGGTTAAGACCTTAGACCCTATTCTATAAAAGAATGTGTTTGACTAAGTGATTTAGACCATGCCTATGCCTTGTTCCTTAAGCCATAAATAGATTACATAATTGAATGCCCTCAACAATATACCTATTTTCATATAAATACATAATTAAATTATTTTACCTTGCTGTTGATGGCAATACATGGGTTTTATACTGAAGGACCCCTTATAAGGGATAAGCGTGCCTTTGTTAGTCATTGTTGTGGTTTTGTAAACTAGTTCGGAGTGACACTAGTTATGCATGGGATGAAATCATCGTGATTATTCCATTTTTACATCTAGATGAGTGAATTTGGATCTGTAGGGGTGACCCAATGGATGGGATCAATGGAACATTGGTCATACAATGTCATGGGAGATACTTGAGTCCCTACAAGCGACATGTGGGATGGAATCAAAGTTTGGTACATGTTTTCATCACACTATGTCATGAGTGACACTGGGGATCTCATTGTGGGACACCATAGATATAACCAATTCAAATTGGACTTAAACTAATCCCCTAACTTTATAAATGAATTTGTTTTATAATTTTCACGGACGGGATCAGGGTGACTCTCTATATTTTTATAAAAAATCACAATTTATTTAAAAATCAATTTGATGATTTTTATGAAAAAATGATATTTTATTTTGTAAACCTATGGATGTTTCCAAAATAAAAATAATGTTCTTTGGGATATTCCATATTCTTAAAAATTATATTCCTAACATTACCCTCATAGGTTCTCATGGTCTAGACTGGCTAGATTAGGCTGAAGCAGGAATAATTGGACGAGT
The DNA here is from genome assembly GCA_963277665.1 of Viscum album. Lineage (NCBI taxonomy): Eukaryota > Viridiplantae > Streptophyta > Magnoliopsida > Santalales > Viscaceae > Viscum > Viscum album. The sequence goes on along the minus strand of OY728132.1, from coordinate 121,370,258 downwards.
GTCCTATTGGATCCCTATTCAGAAGATTTATATATTTATTTCTACTTTTCATTTATTATTAAGGATTACTATTAAATTTATATTAGAAAATGTATTGTTCTAGACTCCATTAGTGGTGGCATATTTGTACATTATCTCAGACACTACACGAGCCACATTTGGTACCTGATTATACATTATGGTTCCATGGATAGAAAAATAGAAGTGGACAACATACAATTCTTGATTGAGAGTTCTTTGATGGAGTTATGAAACATATGATTGATCTTATTCTTGGGATGCTAGTAGTACAAATTGTTGACCTTTTTTATATTTTGGATAGACTGTTGTATTTTTTTGTATCTTCTATTCCCCACACACTGATATATATATATATATATTACTATGATCGTATCACATATCTACTTATTATTTATCTTCCACTACTTATTTTCTTATATTTTTTTATTTATTATGTTTTTTATGTTATATAACTTTTTATACTACTTCTGCTATGGTGGGTTACTAGTCTAGTCATATTGAATTTTCTTCTTTTGTTTCTTATTCATTATAAATTATGCATTCCACTCTAACCTATGAAAGAATAGTCTCCCCAAAAACATAACATAGTCCATTTCTATTAAAGGGTGGTCTCTGGAATTTTTGGAGGCACTATTGAGGTCTTATGGCCCACCAGCTCAGGGTACCATTAAGTTGCATCAAGGGCATGATGATAAAAAAGAGTAATCATTGGTGCTTATCCTTCTAACGTACTATTGGGTATGGATATGCTACTGGAATATGGGGATTTGGTTATAAGTCTGTAACTAGGACTATCTATCCCATATATAGTCGAAAGCCAACGTTCCTAGTATGGGTAACTATTGTTATTTCTTGTGCTGTTAAATTTTCATAGATTGCACTATTGGATGACTGGAATGATTTCTATTGATCCATAGACTATCAGTGAAATGGGATCCTAGGTTTTGGTGTTAGGATTATATGGATTCCATTGTCAAATTTATATGGTGTATATGCCCTTATAAATTATAAATGGATATCCATTTAATTCAAACATTTAATATAAATTCAACTACATAATGGAATATGAAATTAAAATTAATTTGATTTATAAAATCTTGATAGGCACATTATGTGTGTTCTGTGAGAACATGACCTAGACTTGACCATAGTAGTTGGTAGAATTACACATATCCTATGATCCTTATGCAACCTCTTCTGATCACCTTGACCTTACTCTTGTAGAAGGATGAAAGTTAAGACATGTTAAAGTCATGGTTCATACATTCCATTCTACATCAAATTACCCATCTCTTATAAATCCTATCTACAACATGAACATGGTAACTATAGATATATTCCACATTAGAGTCCTAATTATGAATGAAATGATATTGGGGATGAGAATAGTACTTATGTCAAAGGGCCCTGATACAACAGTGGTACCTTTTATTATGCCACATAAGGAACCTCTTCTATATCCTACACTTGGTGGTGAGGCCAGTTCTGTGATTGCTATTTTCGGTTTAAACAGATCATTTATGTTGCTCATTGACTTTATCCGACTATGGAATAACTGACTTGAGAGTTCTAATAGATGCATCCTCCCACCTACTTGGGGAATGGTAGACCACAGGTTGAAAAAAATGCATAGAGTTCATTTTTTTATCATTCAGAACATCATGATTCCCCTAGAGTGGAAGGTTAAACTCACGACCTATATGCATTGTGTCTTTTCAAATCCTTGGAATGACATTCTCACTTATGATGTTTGATATAAATGTATAATCAGCATGGGTTTATACATTGGTTTTTGGACTATTTTTCCATCCAACCCATGTGAATATATATTTCTTAAAAATTCATGAACTAGAAACAAAGAGACATTTAAGTGATGGAATACTCACTTAGATTCACTGAATTAAAACATTTTAATAAGAACCAGTTTTGGTGAAAAACTGAAGAATATGAGGGATTTGTGGATGAGATTTATTATTTCATCTGTTCACATGTGAATATTTTTTGAGATGACCCCATTTAATAAATTGATAACCAGAATCTCATCACTGAGAAAAACATAGGGGAATCGAAAAATGTGATCAAGGGATGTTTAGCTTCATGGATGTGTAGTGGGTTTTCTAGTGGTATGAAGAGGAATTTCAATGGAGAAAACTGGGGATATACTAGCCAAGGGTATCCACTAATAGTTATGTGGTTTTTCACTAGTGTGGTAGACTAGGAAATAAAAATCCACATTGTATGAGATAACATTGCTAGTTCTTGGATTAAGACAGGATGGGTCAAATCCATTATTTTTTTTTGAAATCTTCTATGCTAGTTCCAAGTGGGTGGGGTTTTGTGCTTGGAATTCCATTTGTTGGAGTATAAATGAATCCTCAATAAGTAGGTTTATGGTCATCTCTTGTATGTTGGGGCTGATCAGGTGGTCATGATCGAGGTCGTGAGGCCTCAGAGTTTTAGTGTCAATATAGTGGAACTTCTCATGATACACATTCAACATATCAAGCCTTTATTTCAGGAAACTTCTATTCATTTCATATTATTCAATATGAGAAGAGTCCCATTCCAAATATAGTTATAGGTACTATTCGATTATTCTCTTATTTAGTATCCCCCCGGTTTCAAACAGGTGCATGACACACATTTAAAAATTCTGTAACTATGGGATATATGTGCCTAGGGAAATATCATTCTAGTGTCATTATGGCTCATTAAACACAATTATATGGTATTAGAAGTGGGTGTATACCAATTCATAGAGTCCCCATTGAAATAGATGGGAACTGTTTTCTATTGAGTGTCTCAATCCTTGATATTACCAGTTTTGACATAAATATTATTATGGACTGACTTTTTTATTATTGATCCCATGTAGGATGATATTGTTTTTGTATAACATTAACACCATATAAGGGAAAAAATTATACATAAGGGAAATGGGATATATATGAAGGTCAAGTTGTGATCAAGCATACTAGGCTAGGTGGAGTAATAACCGAGATGGAATGTAGAATTATGATATATTTGGGAATGCATCTCAATGATTTCCCTCTAGTGGGAGATCATTTTAGAGACATCTTCCGTGAAAATTCCATTATCTTATCTATTGTGATAACGATAAAGTTCACCATAAAATATTTTCCAGGTACGGAACCTATGTCCACTCCTTCGTATATGGTGGGACCTGTACAGATCCATGAACATGAGATATACCATGCAGATCTGAAGGTTATGGGGTTTATCTAACACAACACATCACCATGGAGTTTAACTATACTTTTGGAATAGAAGTCAGATGTCCCCCTTATCTTGTTCCTGGTCTCTTTCCAACTGCATCAGAATATGTTAAGGAATAAGTATCAACATTATCTATTATATGACCATTCCATCATGATTTATGGAGAAACAATTTTATCTATGATCTATTTGAGGTTAGGCTACTATCAAGTGCATGTGAGGATATCATACCTTCCATAGAAAAACATTCAGAATATGTAAAACCTGTATAAAAAACAGGTCATACTATTCATTCTTACAAACAAAGAGGTTGTTTTCATTTCTATTATGAATAATATTCTCATCCAAAGTCTGAATTCCTTAGTGGTTATCTTAACAGATGATATACTAGTGCACTTACACACCAGTCACAAATATGATTACCAACTAAAGTGAATTCTGATTACACTAGGAGAGAACCATTTATATGCAAAGAATAGTAAATTACACTTTTCGACCAGAAAGTTTGATTCTTTGGTCATATAGTTTTAGAGGATAGTGTAACGGTTTCCATAGAGAAGGTGAGTTACATAGTTTCATTGAAGTATCAGAAGTGAATATTTGACAATAGTAGCTTCATAGGTCCGGATTTCTATTGCAAGTGATTATTCTATGATTTATCAGATATGGAAGCACCACATATGGTCTTGACCAAGAAATGTGGGAAATTATAATGGACTGAACCTTGTGATGCTGATTTTAATGCATTAAATGGAATTCTAAAAATAGAAATGATCCTAGTTCTTCGTATTCAGTGTTAAAGCTATAATATTTATTATGATGCTACTAGAATTTTTTAGTGGATTTTCTGTTGTGAGGTGATATGTTTATAGTGTATGAATTCAACAAGTTGTGGCCTCGTGAGAAGAAATATCCTTTAAAAATGTTGAGATATATGCCATGGTCCAAGATATATGATATTGGAGTTACTATCTATTGGTTTAGTGGTTAATATTTTATATAGAAAATAAAAGTCTAAAATATATCCCCAATCAATGATAATTCATTCTGAGTTCACAAGGGTGGGAGGAATACTTGAAATCCTTCAATATTTAGTTTTCTTACACTCCCAAATGGGGAAATGTCATATTAGATTCCATGATCCAAAAACATATATATAGTATATCAGGGAGTCCAATGGTGAATGAAAGTTGATTTCATTGTTCTTTAAGAAGAATCTTGAGTTTCTAGAATATAAAGGGAAACTAGCTTAAGAAAATCTAGGAGTACAATCGTCCCTTCTAGATTTGGACTTTATGTGGGTGTTTTCTAACATCAATGGAATCATTTTGAGTGAGAGACCTAATGGAGAGAATGAACATACAGGTTGGTTCATTGATGATAATGAGATATCTCTCTACTATGGACATTACTGGGTGACATTAGATATACAGGAAGAGCCGAGGAGGGAATTTCGTACATTTATTTGTCACATTCACCCATTTCTTATGAATATATAATGAGACACCCTTAATTTGTATTTATGGGAATTTATGAATAGTATTATAGAAGGCTTTATAATTTGGTGATCCACCAATCAGTAGGTGAAGGAAGAGCAATAGAGACCTATTGTACTTATACACCTTCTCTCTATTCATAAGATGGAATATAAAGAAAATATCCATTAATTTCGTAATGAGCCTTCCAATATCCCAATGATGAAAGGATGTAGAATGGTTGATCATTGAAAAGATGAAAATGGTTCAAAATATCCTATTAATTTGAAATAACTTCTCAGTTAATGATCATGAAAGGATTTACATATGGTAGATAATTCACCATCAGGGTGTGCCCCATTCTATCACTTCAGATAGAGACACCTAGTTTAAGTCATGGTTCAAGAACGTATTTCAAAGGAACTTGGCTCACAAGAGAACATGAGTACATCATATCACCCACTTAATGACATGTATTCTGAGAAAATTATACCAGTGTTTGAGGATATGTTTTAGGCATGTATTCTTGATTTTAGAGGATAATTGGAAAATCATATCCCCTTTTTTGAGTTTTCCTACAACAAAAGAATTCCAGTATTGATTTAGATGGATATATATGAGGCCTTTTACTATAGTATATGATGATAACCTCTATGATGGATATAGTTAGTTATAGAATCTCTACTGGGTCCTCATCTCATTCAGGAGGCTTTAGTACAAGTCTAGTTGATTAAAAAATTTATTGATTCCACTCAATAATGGAATAAATCGTATATCTATCATCATCATTGACCTATGGTGTTCGATGTGAGGCATCATTTCTTTCTATGTGTATCACCTAGATTTAGATATAGATTAATTAGGATATTGGGAATGTTATCACCAAAATATTTCAGGCCATCTGAGATTATAGAGAGTGTAGGGATGTTATCATATCATTTTTGGTTACCATAGAGGCACCCTTCCTTGAATGACATCTTCCATGTATCATAGATTATATGAGATCATCCTAACCCATCTCATTAATTTAACACTATGTATTTAGAGATGATTTTGGATGTTTCCTTCAAGAAGCATCTAATTCACATCATTGATCGGAGCATGGAGACCATCTGTGGCATGTTAGATTCTCTAGTCTGTGTGATATGGTAGCAAAGATGTGTTCAATTTGAGCCTGGGAGGGGGATGTTGATGTACATGTGTAGTGGATAGAACATTTTTCAGTTGACATCTGACAACCATAAAAAGTGAAACTCTGGGTTAAGTTATATTATATAGCTGATTTTGAAACATCCTATATTTTTTCAATTGTATGAAACATTAGTTTTTAAAATTTTTTAATTGTTTCCTTGGACATAATAGTGATTCATAAGGGATCCAAGAAGGTCATGAGGGAGTCCATGGCATATTTATCTCCCAAAATAAAAAAATTAAAGAGGAATCATGGGTGGTACAGTCAGTAGAAACCATGTCAACAAGGTCACATGGTTTCCCTAACAATGACATTGTAGACTATGGGGAAATGGGGGCCTCATGTTTTTTTTAGAACTTTGTAACCCTAAGCACATGATCATATGGGATTACAGATCCTCCAAGGTAGTGGAATTCTCTACACGAGTAGAAAAACTGTGTGTGTAGCCATGTGGGGTTCCACATTAATGTAAAACCTAGCACCCGATTGGTGTGTAGTTTGGCCTATAATGTGGAAAAACTCAGCAACCATTCATATGTGGGTAAAATAAAAATATTTTCCAATTTTAATTTTTTAACAAACCCTCTCATCCCACTGATTTATATCTAAGGAATTCAACTTCCAATTGTATGAGCCTTATTTTTATCCTCCTTGATATGGATAAAAGTAAATTCTTCATACAGACTCTATTTTACTCACCGTTAGATCCAATGGTAGGTTAGAGGTGAGATCATTAATAATTTAATATTTTGGGGCTGATTTAATATTATTTTTTCTAATATTTTTGCATGATCATTTTCCATATTTTCATATCATTTGATGATTTCTCTGATATCTTCTATTCAAGCTTCTATCAAAGGTGGACGTCGAATAAGGGAAGAATTAAGAGGATATGGTAGGTGGTATGTATTGATTTACATCATTTGTTGCATTATATAATTTGAGTTATTATTCCATGTTCTTCACCTTTTTGAAATTTTTAACTCCCATGGAAAAATTTGAAATGGTATCTATGCCATTATAAATGTTACTCGACCAAGTAGTGATTCCACCTCATTAGTCGATCACCATGACTCATTCAACATTAATATAAATTACCTATATTTGATGCTAAATTATTGTTTTTTCATATATTTTTTAAATAATTATGATGGGTATTTACCTCCAAATAAATCCATTAAGCTATAAAATAATTTCACTGTGGTTATGAAACATGAGTTAATCTCTTACACACCATTCCATAAATGAAACGGTTTCATTATGTGAATTGGGCCAGTGCATAAGCCTTATTCTTTAATCCATAAATGGATTTTTTTTAATAAAATACCTTGAACAACATTCCTATAATGATATCAATATATAATTAAATTTTTTACCTTGGTATTGAGGGAGATACTTGGGGTTATAACATTAGGACCCCTTGGATGGGCACACCCTTCCTTAGATAGAATTTGTTAAAGTCATGTAAACACACTGAGGGTAACACTAGCTATGTCTTGCATGGGATTACATAGAATTATTTATTTTTACCCCTAATAGAGTGACACCTGTTCCATATGAGATACCCCATGGATAGAAATGATAGAAAATTGGTTCTACCACGAAACAAGGGAGTGTCAGGCCCCTACATGTGATATCTAGAATATACTAAGTGGTTATTTTATCATTTCATCACACAATGCATGGAGTGAAACTTGTGATCTCACATCTCGGTCATCATGGTTGTAATCCATTGGAATTGGAAATAAAATGACCCCCTAGAGTAATAAATTGAATTCTTTTTGAACTCCCATAGAGGGGATCATGGTTATTCAGTAAATTTAAAAAAAAGGATTAGTTGAACTAAAAACAAAACTTGGTGGCTTCGATTATGAAATGCTATTTTGGTTTGGAAAATTTTCACAAGTGTCTACCAACCCCAATCTCAATCCTGGGTATATTACATCTTCTTACACATTTATTTCTCATATTATTTTTGTAGTTTCACTTCATTCAGACACATAATCTTACACTAAAATAGGTATAATTGGATGGGTTGCATATTGGAACCCAATCCTATTTATTTTCTTATTTAATTCTATTTTTAATTTATTATTAATAGTTACTATTCAATTTATATTACATGAGATGGATTTATTTAGAAACTATTGGCGGTGGCCTACTGGGATTGTATCTAACAACATATCCATGATGACTTTAGTATATAAGTATACATTATGGATTCATGTAAAGATAAGGGAAATATTAAAACTAATGATGCTTCATTGACTATTCTATTATGGATTTGGGGTGTAGAGGACAAGACTCTTCTCCGGATACTAGTGTTGTATGTTTTGGGAAATTTTTGTATATTTTGGATAACATGTAGGGTATATATGTATCCTGTGTTCCCAATGTAATTAATTGCGGACACCTTCATTACAATGATCATCTTTCTATATGTAACAACCCATGATTTTATAGTATGTTTCTTCTTAAATAAATTAAATTTCTTTGATAGCTTACATTTTACTCAACATTGAGCTTAAGCAATCCACAATATACTATTAATATTATTAGTTAATATGACATTAGAACCTAGACATAAATTTGGGGATATTAGTGGTATTATATGAATAATTAAAATATATCTTACACATGTTAATAAAATTAATTCCTTGGAAATAAAAATAAAAACCATTTGAATATAAATTATGAATTTTTAATATATAAAAAATATTTTCATGAAAATAATGGTATTTTATCATCATAAGATAAATTAATCAATATTACTAAAAGATAATAAGCAAATATATAAGTAATATATTCAATATAGAATTTAAATTAATCCAATAAGTTTCATAAACCTATGATAAGAATAAAACTAATTTTATGCATAAAAGGTTTTATTTTTTGCGGTTGTTTTTTAACCTTTTTATGGAAGTATCATTTTCCCATTATGTTATTTATACATTTATATATTAAAATTGACAAAATAAAATTATTATTTTGATTCTAAATATCAAAATTAACTTGTGTTGAATTTTTAGTACTTTGCTAACAAGTTTCATGTTTTGATTAATAGTGAAACAATATTGCATTTATATTGAAAGAATCATTTTTTTCTAAATTATTAATGTTTTGAGGTAATAATTTAGATTATTTTTAATGTATAATTAGATAAATTTCATTATTTTATCCCAAATTTTTGTTATTAGAAAAAAAAAATCTTTAAATTAGGATATAAAAACATTTCAATCTCATGAACATTTTTACATGAAAATATTTTTTCCTCTTTCCGTCAATGTGATTATTTTTAAATTAATTAAATCAATTTTTCTGTTTTTAACATATAAAAAATGCCTCCCATTTATAGGAGAATAATGTCCAAATTCAGTAAATATTTCCATTTTATGGAAAATATGAAAAGCAACAGTAGTATTTTTTTTAAAATTACAACAGTTAATAGTATATCATATTGATGATTACATTATTATTAAGTTTTTTATATTTGGGTATTTAGAATATTAATTTTACTCTATATAGTCATTAGAAATAAAATATTATTATATTCATTATGTAAATTTATATTCAATTTTTATCCAATGAATTATTAAAATAATGGCTGGCACAATGACGGTGTAATAATTTTTTAATTAATGAAAATATCAAATAAATGTTATTAATTATATTAAAAAAAATAAATTATTATAAAATTAATGTCATCAAAAAAATTTATATATATCCTTGACATGTAATGATTTATTTAAAAAATATGTTTTATTTTTTCATGTTGTTAAGATATTTCAAAATTTTAATGTAACGAATAGTGTCAAAATTGAGAGTAATGTAATTTTAAAATACATAGAATATTATTAAATGATTTAAATTCATAAAAAATTAATGTCTATAAAATTTATTCTGACAAATTATAAAATGTCATTCAAGACTCATTGAAGGTTCTTTTATCATTTTATAATAACTGTATTAACTTTCATAGAGTAAAAATACATGTTCTCACACTAAAATTTAGGAGGTTTAAATAAGGTTTAAAAAAAATATATTTGTAATTATGAGACCTAAACATTTTTTAATAAAATTATTTTTGGACATTTAGACCCATCCTCATATTAAAATTTAAATAACTCATGTTTGGGGATTTTTTAATTGAAAATTAAATTAGATTAATTTAATATTGTGAGAGTTTCTAAAAGTGCCCCTCATGTCAATTAAAAAATAGCACCTCCTCTCCCACATATTAGAAAAAAATTGATCCCTATATAGTGAAATAAACATACCTATATCTCCTATAGAATTTATTATCCATGTTCTGGAGGTATTTATCTTCCAATAATTTAACACCCAAATCCCTTGATAAGCGATATAAAGAAGTCTTCCAAAGAATAGGTAAGGGTTTTACAAACTCATCCAAGTTCATTTATTCCTATACATCCTATTGATGTGTTATTTAAAAACTAATGTTATAAATATAATATAATCTATATTTTTAGATGATATTGGGATTATAGGAAGACCATATTAAATGTTTTATCAATCCTTTGACAAGAAAAATCACCATGGGTCCGTACGTATGGCTCACCATCTTCACATCGTGGTGTAATATGTTTTTCAATAATAGTTTGCATGAATGGGAATAATGATTAAAATAATTGATATATATTATTATAATAATATGACATTGATTCTATAAAAATTATTATAACAAAAAATTCTTTATAAATTCACTAATTAAGAGAATGATATCATCGCCTGTGTGTACATACGACCTATTGTCTCCATGATGTGATACAATTAATTTTTGATATTAAAAATTCAAGAATGGATCTAGAAATAATTAAATGATTAAATGTTTTATTTATAACATTAATATAATTATTTAGATATTGGATATATATCAGAACAAAATGAACTGACACATTCATGACAAAGCATGCCTAAAAAAATTAATCATTTAACATTCGAGTCAAGGGGAAATCAAAATATTATCATCAAATTAGTGCTCAACTAGATAATAATATCATATAATATATCATAAATATAAATAAGGTAATTATATATGTCAATAAATCACAAAATATCCATTATAATGGAGGTTTAATCACATTCGACTAAATGGAGTGTACGATAAGAGACATTATGTCAATGTTCATCCATTGAGGATTAGTTTTTTGTTATACACCCAAATTCTATTATGGTGCATATATACAACCCAATTAACTTTTCATTTCACTAATTTATTAATATTTATGGTTTTTAATGTTATTATAAATGTTATTATCTCATGGGGATTATGATTTAAATGTTCAAAGTTGTACGGTACACCATGAATGATTAATGATTTAATTATAAAATCATTTTCTCCATGAAATTATTCTTGTTGGTATTATATTTATATTTATTTATTGATATGGTTATAAAAGGATTGTAAATTATATTTTATGTTTAATTTTATTCAATTTTTTTTAAATAGAATCTATTTACTTGTTTTATAATGGATGGTTTCACAAATGGAACCTGGAATTTTATATTTTTTAACATACTTGATGACAACGACATTCCATCCACCATTAAATTTAAATAATTTCTTGATTATGTTGCAATATTACATATTTTATAAAATAACAAAACATATTTCTATTTTTCTGTGATATTTGGTATTGAATATTTTTTTTATTAAAAGAAAACAATATTTTAACAAAACATGTTTTCATATAGAATTAACAAGTGTTATTTCAAACAAGTTATAAATTATTTCATTAGAGTATTTTCATCAATGTAAACCCCATTTGATGAAAAATTGGTTTAAGTGAGGTCGATATCTTATGAAATAATCAAATTGATTTTTTTGAATGGTTTATGATCACTTTGATCATGGATTTGATATTTTTATACCATTAATGGTTTATGGTTAAATTTTTCACATTTCATATTATAGTTATTTAATAAAAATGTTTGTATTGTTTATGTTTTGACAAGTTCATAGGTGGTAAGAATTGGAAATTGTAAGTGACAATCAATTATCACAATATATCTGTGATACATTGATATGTCTCATGCAATAATGTAGATATGGAGTTGGTTGAGGCCTTACACATTTATTTTTTAGATGTCATAGCCCAGGACTCGATGATAAGTATTAGTTGTCAAAAATTATGAATTCTACAGTCCTAAGATTAGTTATTGATATTGAATGTGATTATTTGACTAGTATTGTTTTCACAGATAATTCCTATTGATAATTTGGTTTTCTAAATGTCACGTGTTTTTGTTATTTTCTTTTCTGTATTTTTTATGCGATAGATTATCACATATTTCCCTGCATCCATGCCCTTACTGAGCATTTCTTCTCACACATTTCTTATATTTTATTTTTACCTATGATACGATGAAGTATTTGGGGTTTGATATGAGGGGTTAAACTAAGGGGATTAATGTGATGATAAAAGAAAACAATTTTTAATTTTTTTAGATTATAATGTGAATAACCAATATGTAGATATTTTACTAAGACTACTAAACTATTTGATATTTTTGGATGGTATCACTCTTATCTTTTGGCAATTTGATAAATTATTCCACCAGCATCGAGCTACTGGGTCCAAGGTTGTTATAGTTGTAATTAGAGTAAGATTAGTAGAATCCTTGGGAACTAGAATTAGGAAAGTATGGATTATAAAACACAACCTCATGAATGATATTCATGATACGCATATGTATATGATATCAATCTATAGATATGTTAATAACATGGATAAGCAATGTTAAATATATGGAATCCTTCAATGAGTAGAAGATTTCATTATTTCGAGATCAATTAAATGATTCTTCATGACTATATCATTAAGATAACTATTTCTCACAGTGTTCTTTGTGTTATGGTCAATGATTAGAATCACTATGGTTATACAACTGATGTTGAGGATATAGAGAAAATTAATGGAATGGGGTATTATGTAAAAAGATGATGATTCATATTTAATTTTCTAAGAATGAAGTAGAATGATTAAATTTCTTGAGTATTTTGATTTTATAAATATTTAATAAATGGTTCTATAATTAAGGTTTCTTCGTGATCAATTATTTGGAATATGAAAATAAGTGAAACAATTAATTTTTAAGGAAGATGATGTCATGATTGATTTTGTAAACATAGATATGATTCAGGATTGTGAATTAGGATAGAATCATTCTATAAGAGTCTAAATGTTATAATATATTTAGTTGAACTAGGGATACTATTTCTTGTGGTTAGATTATGATTTATCATTTTAGATATCATGTGATAACCATTTTGGTGTTAGTACGCATTTAAATGATGAATTAATGACTAGTGGATACAATGATTCATTAAAATGCTTTAGGTATGATAAATTCAATAAGAATATAGAATTAACTATGTAAGAAATCAAGTGAAAATACATCAAAGGACAACCATATTATATGACCATGGAATGATATTAATTAATATTATTTTCTCAAGTATATATCTAGAGTGTAAAATAACAACTCATCTATAGAAAATAAATTTTAAAATAAAGCACTATTAATCTAATCTTCATAATTATGTATTAATATCCTCCTCAACCCATACCTAATTAATTGTATTCTGATTGTAGAATTTTTGATGATAATATTATATGACAGTCTCTATAATAACATGATAGTTTTATTTATATTTCATTTTCTAATTTTCTCTTTCAACTAATGTTATCCTATTCTAAAGCCTAATTTTTGGGTGACTATTTAATTTCTCTTTCCCTATTACTAAGTTGATGTTTTATATGCCCTATTTCTAATGTGGGTTTCACAAACCAAATCTGGTCTCCACCAATACCGGCACATAGTCCAGCCAATTAAAAGACTCTAGGTGAATTACCTATCCACATGTGCTTGTACAAGTTCCCGGGTATCATTAATTTAGGTTTGGGAATGATTTCCCAGAGTATGAAAGCATAAAACATTAAAAACAATCCATAATATAATTTTGAAATTTTTTATCCAAACATATCTTAAGAAAAAACCAGAACTGGATACATTGGTTTAAAGTCACTAAAAGTGGACCAAATACAAATAAATATTGTATCAAGACATCCCCATAGACTCCACATGACAAGGGGTCTTCACCCACTCGTTGTCTCCACAACTCTACCCCAAGGATGGAGACTAACACCCTGAACCGCCATCACCCGTAGCTTTACCTTTACCTCAGTCAAGAAAAATAAATTCCAATTACACCCAAGGGGTGTAAGTAGGGTGTGATATTAAGCCCACTAGGATACCACCCAATTATTCCAATGACAATGCAATACAATGTGAAAAATCAAGCAGTTTTAATACGCAAAGAAAAGAAGTGATAAAATTAAAGAAATGAAACATTCAATTAGAAACAGATATCAAGATAATATTTTCAAAAAGATCACTAATTTAAATACACATTTTAGCTACTATAATATACTACCAAAAACACCACAATACAAGGTAAAATAACACAAACACAATGAGCAACAAAATCAGGAACACCCCTAGGCACTATATAGTCTCGAGCCCCATGTACCTCATACCTCAGTGTAAAGTAACCATAGTAAATATGTTCTCTTGCACAAGCCACTAGTAAGGAACATACCCATAAACTAGTGGTCCCAAATAATCATCCACATAGTTTATTTAGAGATGTCGTCATTCAAATTCTTTGTGAAACAGAGACAAAATCCATCTGGTCCACTAGCTGTACTAGTACACATCTGCCCCACCTAGGTACCCAGAATTCTCCTTTTGTGCTCAAACAATTTCAGAATGAAACACATATCCAATTTCATGTAAAACACCACTACTGGTCACATTCACCCAATACAGTACCTATACAAATTTTATATCATTTAAAATAAACAACAAAACACTTGGAGTTTCAATAAAACAACTTCTCCAAATCTTTCCTTGTTTTTTCACTCAAAAAACATTGAAAACCCCACTTGAACACCATGTGAATACTCACATTAACCAAAATAGAATTCTAATAACCTTAAATATTTATTTTAACCCATTACATGATTTATAAAACAACCCCCAATAAGTATCAAATAGAATATCCATGTAAAGAACCAAATTCAACACCAAATGGGTACTCAAAAACCATTTTCGTAAAGAATTTCACACAAAACCAATTTTGTAGCAACAAAAAAATGATAATAAAATTTAAAAAAGAAATTTCATCACTAATAAAGTTCAATAAAATCGACTAATTGATTATAGGGAATCCTATAAGCAACCAACAAAACATTTATATGAAAACCCACCAAATTTCACATTAAATTGGCATTAAAATTTTATTTTCATTATAATTTCTACTAAAAACAATTTTTGTAGAAAAATTCACATTAAATATACATTAAATTAACATAATCACAGCAGCTAGATCACAATGATTTCATGCCAAAAGGAATCACCTACCAATGTAATGAAATACCTTGAATCATTATGCGAATATAAAGTCTCACCACCACCGCACCAAGAGGTGCTTAGAACAAACCTAAAACCACAATAATTGACCATCAAAAACCATGTTTAAACCATATTTCCTAAAACCTACCCCCTGGTCACTTGGTACTTCTAGGAATAGAGAAAAAACCATAATCAAATAGAATGAAACCTATGTAATTTGAAAGAGGAATGAAATGGACTGACTTACTTGAGGGATCTTGAAAAAATCTCCCTAAAACCCCAATAGATTTAATTTAAAATGAACAAAATTCTAAGGTTGTTCAAAGGGGAAAGAAGTGGTCAATAAGGAACTAAAATGGTTTAAAAGGAGTACTAATTGAGAGAGTTATGATGGAATAAACATACCTCATCAAATCTGGCCTATTTTTTAAACCCTATGATGTTATGAACTCAATCACGAATTACATGAGTTCAAAATTGGGTGGGAGGATACCGGACGTGCGGCTCGGTTCAATGGTCATGTTTGTGGCTTGGAATCACTGAAAAAACATTAAAATTGAATAATTTATTAAATAAACAAAAATTATTTTTAAAATATGAAATGGGCTTTCGGGCAGGCCCAATCCCTTAAATAAAAACTCGTGTACACCTTGTTTATTGATTTCTAAAGGCTCCAAACTACAATGGTGCTGTTAATATATCAGGGGAAACCATTTTAGAATTTGAATTGAAGCAAAATATTAAAAAAATGAAAAATTTATAAAAAACAAAATTTATTTTTAAATTTGGAATTGGACTCAATGTTTGGCACAATTCATAAAAACTAACCCATTCCATGATAAAAGCTTGAGAAACCCCATAAACAAAGCATAAATGGAAATTAAATGAAAAATACTTCTAAAATATGTCATGTATGTGACAATTCTCCCCACCATGAAATCATTTCATCTTTGAAAGTCAACATGAAGCTTGATTGAAAAACTGGAACGAATACTTTTACTCAACCCATGACTTCCACTCCCATGCCTCATGTGTATCATTACCATGATGCTTATAAACCTGGACTAGCGGAAAAAACATTTTACAAAGCACATTCTCTTGGTAGTTCACTATTTTCATTATCCTCTCCAAAACTAACTGGTTAGGATCTATCTCTAATCCTTCCAATGTCAGCACATGGGATGGATCTGGGTTGTATTTTTTGAACTGGGAGACATGGATGACATAATAGATGGATGTCAATTGAGATGGTAAGGTCAATCTATATGCCACCTTTCTAACACACTCAATGATCTCAAAAAGGGCCAACATATCGCGGCATCCGCTTCCCTTGCTTCCTCAATCCATGATGGCCCAGATGAGGGGCCACATTCAAGAATACCCTGCCACCCAAATAAAACTCTAGGCCTCGACGCCTCTAGTCAGGATAAGATTTATGAAGACTCTGAGCAGTCAACAAGTGTTTCCTAATAAGTTTGACCTTCTCAAAAGTCTCCTGCACAAAGCTCAACCTGAATATTGAAGTCTCACCAACCTCATCCCAAAACATGTGGGACTCACATGGTCAACCATAGAGCACCTCAAAAGTAGACATTCGAATCGAGGATTGGTAACTTTTATTATAATCAATCTCTACCAGCCCCAAATCTCTACCCCAAGAACCTCCAAAGACCAAGACACAAGAACGGAGCACGTCCACCATAATCTGATTTGCCCACTCTTTCTGACCATCTATCTGAGGATGGTATGTCGTGATCATCTTAATATGAGACCCCACGGCCTTCTTAAGGCCTTCCCAGAACCGAGAAGTGAAATACATATCTCTATCTAAGACAAATACTGATGGAATTCCATGGATCCTCACAACCTCCTAAAGATATAAACGGCCTAACTCATCCACTTTAGTTGTATCTCTAATCAGAATTATGTGAGTTAATTTTGTCAAATGAACAATCCCCACCCAAATGGAATTCTTACCCTGAGGCTTATCAGGTAATCCAATAATGAAATCCATGGTGACCTCATCCCACTTCCAGTTAGGAATGGGTAATGGTTAGAGCAATCCGGAGGGCCTTTGGTGCCCCATATTCACCTGTAGTCATGTGTAGCATCTCGACACAATGTCCGCTATGTCACGTCTCAAACGAGGCGAGCAGAACTATCGACGGACATCATAATACATCTTGGTGGTACCCTGATGGACAGCCCACAAAGACTAGTGGCTATCCTCCATCACTACCTTCTGTAGAGATAACGTCACTATTGAACAACCCTTGAAGCACAAGATGCCCTCGGGAGACGATGTACTATCAAAGGATATATTCCCACCCTGAAGAAACTACTTCGACCACTGAGAAAGCTCATCACTATGCAGTTCCGGCTAAATCAACTCCAATTGAGAAGGGGTCAACTGGATGCATTCCAAGAATGCCCCTCCACTATGTTCCCTCCTCTCCACGTGCATCTGATAAAGTGCCCCATCAATGTCCACTCATCACTAGACATCCTCAAGGATTTCACTAGAACTCTTCTTCTCAAAACATATACCACTACATTACCCTTTCCTAGGGTATAGACAATGTCAACATCGAAACCCTGCAAGTACTCGATCCAACAATGCTACCTCAAGTTGACGTCCTTCTGTGAGAAGATATAGGACAAGCTTTTGTGATCAAAGTAGACCACAAACTTATCCCCAAAGGGGTAGTGACACCAAGTATTCAAATAATGGATCACCACTACCAACTCCAAGTCATGGGTCTGGTAGTTCCTTTCGTGTAGTCAGAGATGGCGAGAGACATATGCCACCACATGATCATCGTGTATAAGCACGCACCCAAGATCCATACCTGAAGCATCACAATAGACCACATTACCCTTTATACCTCTAGAAAAATCATCTTGGGGTATGTAGTCAACCTCTTCATCATCTCCTCGAACGATGTAGGACATTCTGGGCCCCATACAAACTTCACCCCTTTTGGATGAGGGCGGTCATCGGTGAAGCAAGCCGATAAAACTTCTGAATGAATCGCATTTAATTACCAGCCAGGCCAAGGAAACTTTTAATCTTGAGCACATTCATCAGCAGCTCCCATGACATAACCACACTAATTTTCTCGGGGTCCATTGAACCCCCCTTCTTAGAGATCACATGCTGTAGAAATCTCACTTCCCTGATCCAGAAAGTGAACTTTGAGAACATTTCATAGAGGCGGTGATCCCGCAAAGTGCCCAAGATGATCCTAAAGTGATGTTTGTCCTCCTCCTCAGAGCCAGAGTATACAATAATGTCATCCACGAACACCACAATGAAGAAATCAAGATACTGATGGATCACCATATTCATGAGTTCCTTAAATACCGCTGGAGCATTGGTCAATCCGAAGGGCATGAAAAAATAATCAAAGTGGTCGTACCTGCTTCAAAAGGCTATCTTTTGGATATCTATATCCTTCACCCTAAGCTGATGATTTCCTGAACACAAGTCTATTTTTGAGAACCACTTTTCCCCCCTTCAACTGATCGAACAAATCATCATTTCTTAGTGATGGATATTTGTTCTTAATTTTTACCTTATTCAGCTTTCGGTAGTCAGTGCACAACCGGAGGGTTATGTCATCCTTTTTTGCGAACAACACAGGAGAGGCCCAAGGAGAGATACTCGAGAAAATTAATCCAATGGATTATAAGTCTTCATTATGTATCATTAATTCCCTCATCTCGGTGGGGGAATTTCGATAAGAGGGAAGAGATATTTGTTGTGTTACTAGTTCCAGATCAATCAAAAACTCCACATCCAGCTTCAAGGGTAAACCTGTGAAATCATCTGGGAATACCTCTACAAAATCATTCACAACATGAGGTAGTTCACCTATAGTGGAAAGACAATTATACTATAGTATGAGAAATGATAACTGGATGGTAATACTTCCCAACTCTAGGAGTGGAGGTCTTGCGCGACCCAATCCAGGATCCCATTCTCCCCAAAAAACTTGATGACTCCCATCAGGTGCCGTGAAACTCACTCTTCTCATGTAGTAAGAAATGTGTACTTGGAAGTGTACTAGCCAATACATTCCAAGCATTATGTCAAAGATTTACATATCTAGATCTAGGAGGTCCCACTCTATCTCATCCCCTAACACAGAAATCACACACGAGGGGAACCTGGGGGCCTGATCCTTCTTTCCCAACGGTGTCACCAACTCCCTCGCGAAATACATAATCTCAATTGGACAGTTCACCATGTCCACAAAATGGGCAGAAATAAATGAATCAAAGACGGCAATATCAAAAAGGGCATCAGTTATAGAAGATGTAATCAAAATGGTTCCACAAACTGTTGACGTCCTCGCCTCTGATCCTGTTGGTGCCTGATCCACCGTATGGAGATGTCTGGTCTCTTCCTGAGGATTACCGCTATTCTGTGTCTGTTCCTTGTACTGAATCTACCCATAAGATGACCAAGCCCTACCATCATGGCTGATAAATCGATATCCCCTCGTCCTCGATGGCTTAGACAGTGCTAACACCCCTCATGAAGTCAATGGCCATGCCCCAATCGGATGTGGACATTCTACATCGCAAAAGCTCTATAAATGACCCATTCATTCACATTGGTAACAAGGCTTAATAGTAACTTCGAATGTTGTTCGAATGTGCCCTGGCTTCCCAAATTAATGGCACACAACCGATCTCGCATCAAAATCCCTAGATGAAAACTGTCTGGAAAAGTGGCCTGAACTGCAACCTCTTTTCTTCACATGTTCCTCCCTCTTCCTATTCTTCTCGAAAGAGCTTCCATAGCACACTAATGATACTGAAACATAGAATCCATCCCTGCCTTTCCTATCAATCTCCACCATGCATGTCTGATCAATGACCTCAACATAGGTCCTCATCTTAAACAAGATCCATGGGGAGTATATCTCGGGTCGCATTCCTTTCTCAAACCTCTGGGCCTTCGCCTGCTCATTGGACTCAATTTCTGGAGCATACCGAACCAACTCATCAAAAATTTAGCGTATTCCATTAAATATAGATTCCCATGAACATGTTCCTTGATCTCTCTCGGATTAGCATAATCCAACACCTCATGGATGTACTGTTCATTGATGATGTCCTTGAAATCTCCCCAGCTCATATGCTCATTCATCCCAACCTAAAGCAAAGACTCTCACCACATATGGCTGGGAGCCTCTAATAGAAAGGATTCACACTTCACCATGAGAACCTTGGGTGATTCCAGGTACTCAAATATACGCTCGATCTTCCCGATCCATTCTTCTACTTCCTGGGGTTCTAAGCTACCTTGAATGGTAGGAGGCTTGTTTTTCAGAATCTCTAGTTCTTTATCTTTTCTGGGAACTATTTCTTATTACTTAACAGGAATTAGAGTAAAAGTAGGTACGTGTACCAATTCATGGATAGCCTAGAACACAACCTCCATGAGCCTCTGATCAATCTGTGTGGGAGAACTCTCTCTAGCTTCCTCCCGTTGGCGCGTGGGAGCTTTCCAGGGAGGCATGTTGTTAAAAAATGAAATAGCCACAAAAAAATATTCAATACCAAAATTCTAAAAATGGTAATAAAATAAATAAAATATAAATAAACTAAAAATATTTCAGTAATTAATGAATCAACTACTTCACATTCTCTTGATGTCCACGTGTGTTCTAGAGAACACATGTCTCACCTGGAAGTGAAGTCAATCCGTAAATTCCAACATCACCTAGTGATTCATGGCCTGTCCTGGGAGGTGCAAGCCATGCAACCTACACACAACCAAAACCCTAATCCCTGACAGTCCTTTCTCATATCTATCCCGACTCATCCCAAAATAGCAATATAACCCAAAAACATTAACCTCCTCTAATACAATTTTATCACAAACCGAATATGGTCACCACCAATACTGTCACCAGACCCGGCCCGTGACAATACCCGAAGGGAAATCCTTATCCCAATGGTCTAGCACAAGTTATCGAGCGTCATTAATTTAATTTTGAGAATGATTTACCCAAGTATGAAAGCATAAAACATTAAAAATAATCCATAATTTAAATCTGAAATTTTCAATCCAAACAAGTCTTAAGGAAAAACCAGAACTGGATGCATTGGTTTATAGACAATAAAATTGGTCCAAATACAAATAAAGATACTATAAAGAAATCCCCACAAACTCCACAAGACAAGGTGTCATCGCCCATACGCTGTCTCCAGAACTCCTCCATAATGATGGGGACTAACACCCTGAACCGCCATCACACTTAGCTTTCCCTTTACCCGAGTCAAGAAAAATAATGTCTACTTACACCCAAGGTGTGTAAGTAGGGTGTGATCCTAATTAAAATATGATAACATCCAATGAATACAATTATAATGCAATACAATGTGATAAAGCATGCAGTTTTAATACACAAAGAAAAGTAGTGATAAGATTCAAGAATTGCACCTTTTAATTGGAAATAGTTTCCAAACTAATATTTTTAGAATGATCACAAATTAAAATAAAAATGTTAGCTACTATAACGTACATCAAAAAACACACCAATAAAATGTAAAATACCACAATAACAATGAGAAACAAAATCAAGAACACCCCTAGGAACTAGATAGTCTCGGGCCCCATACACCTCATAACTCGGTGTAAAGTAAACATAGTAAATCCATTGTCATGCACGATTCACGTCTAGGGAACATACCCATAACCTAGCGGTCCAAAATTATCATCCATATAGTTCAGTTAGATTTTTAGTTATCCAAATGCTATGTGAAAGAGGGACAAAACTCATCTGGTCAACTAGATGTACTAGTACACATCCGCCCCACCCAGGTACCTGGGCTTCCACCTTTGTTCTCAAACAATTTCCACATGAAATTGTTTTTCCATTTTCATGTAAAACACTAATATAGGTCTTATGCACCCAATACAGTAGCTATACACTTTTTATTCCATTTAAAACACACAACACAACAATTGGAGTTTCAAAAACACAACTTCTCTAAATCTTTCCTTATTTTGCACCCAAAACTCGTTGAAAACCCCACTTGAACTCCATATTCATACTCACATCAACAAAAATAGAATTCATAGAATCATTAAAAAAAATTAACTCATCACATGATTTATAAAATAACCCCCAATAAAAATCACATAGAATTGCCATGTAAAGCACCTATTTCAACAAAAAATGTGTACTCCAAACCCATTTTGGTAACGAACATCACCCAAAATCAATTTTTCAGCTACAACCAAAGGATAAGATCATCAAAAAAATTGTTTTAATTCCTAATACAGTTCAATAAAATAAAATAAATAATTATAGGGAATCATATAAGGATCCAACAAAATATTTATATCAAAAAAACCCCAAATTTAACATGAAATAGGCATTAAAAATTTATTTGCTTTATATTTCCCACTAAACACAATTTTGACAGAAACATTAAAATTAAATATTTATAAACATACCCAAAACTCAGAATCTATATCACCAATATTTCATACCAAAGTAATCTCCTACAAAAGTAATGGAAACCCTTGAATCACCATGCGAAAATAATGTCACACCACCCCCACAACAAGAGGGGATTAGAACAATCCTAAAACCTCAATAATTAAAAATGAAAATTCATATTTAAAACCTAGGTTCGAAACTCTACCCCCTAATCACTTGATAATTCAATAAAAAAAGAAGAAACCTTAATAAAATGTAATGAAAACCTAAGCAATATGAAAGAGGAATGAAATAAACTAACTTACATGAGGGATCTTGAAGAAATCTCCCCAAACCATTGGTATCTAAAATTGAAAATGGCCACAAATCTTATGTTGTTCGAAGGAGAATTATGAGGTTATTTAGAATATTTAATTTATGAAAAATAGTAAGAATTGAGAGAGTTATGATGTAAAGAACTTACCTTTTCAAATATGGTCAATTTTTGTAACCCTAAGATGTTCTGCACTCAATCGCAATGTATATGAGCTCAAACGTGGATGGTAGCATATTGGATGTGACTTTGGGTTCAATGGGAATTTTTGATGCTTGTAATCACCAAAAATTCTTTAAAAATGAATATGTTATTAATTAAAAAAATTTGGTTTTTAAAATAGGAATTGGGCTTTCGGGCAGACCAAATCCCATAAATAAAAACCCATAAACACCATGGTTATGGATTTGTAAATTCTCCAAACAAAAATGGTGGTGTTAATATGTCAAGGGAGGCCATTTATGAATTTTAATGGGTAAAAAATATTAAAGAAATAAAAATTTATAAAAGGAAAATTTTATTTTTAAATCTGGAATTTAGCTCATGGTTTGGCTCAATTCACTAAAACTCACCCATTCCACCATAAAAGTTTGAGAAACCCCAAAATAATCATAAATGGAATATAAATGTAAAATAACTCTATAATATGTCATTTTTGTGACAGTGGATATCCCATAATTTAATTTTCATGTATCAAATGTTGATTTTTGATGTGAAATATCAAATTTCTATGAAGAAAATTATTGATGGAGGGTGGAAAGTAACACCCCAATATTTTATGGTCAATATATTTATAAATAAAATTAATTTAAGTGATTGGTAAAGATTCATGATACATTTATCTTAAAAGAATCATGAAATTGTATTAATATAATAATTTAAAATGAAATTGTCTTTTTACGGTTAAATTTATAGCTAATAATAGTATTAATTAATTTTAATTTTTTTATATATGTTCATAATATTAATTTAATAAAAATGAATATAAAAACCTATTGAATATTTACTATGTGTTATTATTAAAATCCCATTTTTATACCTATAGTGGTATTTTATCACAATAAATTACATTAATAACTGTTAGTGAAATATCATAGTGAAAAATATGTGTTATATATTCAAAAATTTTAAATTCATCCAATATGTTAGATAGAATTATGATACTAATAAAACCAATTTTAATCATAAAAGGCTATATTTTTTGAATGTTACTTTTTACTCCTTTTGATGGAGTACATATTTTAAATATATTTTTTTGAACTTTTATTAAAAAAATAAAAATAAACTCATATTTTTAATTAAAAATATAAATTATTTAATTAGGTTGAATTTTTTGTATTTCTCTAACAGCTTCCATGTTTTCATGAATAATGAAATAAATATTTCCTTTTAATAAAGAAAAGAAGTTTCAACAAAATATTTAATGGAATTAAAAAATATTTTTGATTTTTCTAAAGTATAAATAGTTAAATACTTTATCAAAAATATAATATAGGTCATTGGAATCAATTTCACATGGAATTTTGATACAAAAACATTTCAATCCTTTGAATATTTTTACATTAAAATCATGTTTTCTCATTCCATCAACAAAAATAATTTCAAATTTGATTTATAAAATTATATGTACTGCATTTTGAAAAATTGATTCAATATTTTTAACCATAAGGTCCAAATTTAGTAAATATTGACCTTTAGTTTTTCAACTATATGAATAGAAAAAATATTGTTTTTTAAGTTATCACGATTAATGGAAAACAGGATAATTCAGGGTAAATAAATTATATGTATTAAAATATTAACATAAAACTACAAAAAAATATTATTATATAATATTATATCCTCTTTTGTCCATATGGATGACATTATGAATTTTATTTTATTTTATTCTAAGGAATGTAAAATATGTTATACTCTTGTTTTTAATAAGTGTTACATTTTTTATGTATGGTCATTTAAAATATAACTTCTATTGTATGTAATAGTTTTAGAGTTAAAATGATTATATTCATCATTATAATTTTTGGGGACGAAATAATTAAATTAAAGGATTGTATAATGATGATCCAACAATTGCTTAACAAGTAGAACTATAAAATAATGGTTACTAATAATAAAAATAGAAATATAATATGATTAAATAAAAGTCCTAAATATATTAAATAGGTGCTATGGGAATATTATTGATGTATTAATGTTTTTTATCTATGTTATCTTGTTTTTATGATATTTATTAAAAATCATTTATTGAATAGTGTCAGAATTTTCACTAACGATATTTTGAAATATATAATATTTTATTAAATGATATAAATTTATAAAAAAATACAGAATTCATAATATTATTTGTATAAAGTAAAAAAATTCTTCTATGAGACATTTAAATATATTTTGTAATTTTACAGTAACTATATTAAACTTAACTACATAAAAAGGTATGTTTTCATTCTAAGAGTTTAAGGGTTAAAAAGGATTAAATCCCAAATATATGAATAAAAATGAGACCAAACGTATCTAATAAATATTTAATGAAGTGATTTTAACCCATAATCATCTTATCATCAAATTAAATCAATTTTTATCCATTTTTTACTGAATATTTATTATTATTAGTTTATTATTTTCAGTGTTTCCAAAAGTTACACTCATATCAAATATAAAATAGAACCTCATCTCTCACATATTAAAAACATATTGAGCCATCTAAGTCACAAAAAACCTATCCAATTCTCCTATAAACATCTCTATTCATGTGTTGGAGGTATGGTGCTACGATTTATACCAAACCATTATATGTTAAGATGAGATGAAAAACAAGTACACCGATGAAAAGTAATCATTTTAAAAACACATCAAAGTTTATTTTATCTACCACTTCATATTTATATTTTATTTCCATAATAATTTAATAAATCAAGTATAATCTATATTATTAGAAATTATTATGATTATGGGAAAACTATATTCCATTTTTATCCTTCACATGACAAGATAAAGAACTGTATGTGCGTACATACATCTTGTCATCTCTACGATGTGGTGTAATACGTATCTCATTACCACTATATTTGTATTGCAATAATGAGATAAATAATGGATATATATGATAATTATGATTTTATATTTATTTTGGAAAATTTAATATACCTTAAAATTCATTATATTTTCACTTATTCTAGGAATGATATTATTTCTCATGCAAACATACGAGCTATCATATCCATGATATGGTGCGATTCATTTTCCATAACCAATATTAAAGAACAAATATAAACATATATTTACATATTAGATATTATATTTATAAGAATAATATAATTGTTTTGATGTTTAATATATATCATATGAAATATAATAGAGAAATTCACGAAAAAATAGGCCTAGGAAAGTAAAGAATTGAACACCCAAAACATGGGTAATGAAAAACTATTATCATCAAATGAGAGATAAAATTGTATAAAAATATCATATATTATTTCATAAATATGAATAAGGTTCTTTTATAAGTTAATAGTATATATAAAACCATTATACAATATGATTAATCTTGTTCGACTAATGGAATCAAAAGGCAGGAAAGTTCATATCAATCTCCATTTATTGAGCTATAATTTAATGTTATACCAACACCATCATTAATGAGGTTTATATACATCCACTTTGACATATCATATAATTGATTAATTAATTATCATGTTATTTAATTTTAGGATAAATTTTATTCTTTCATGGGGATTAATAATTAAATGATTTATGTGGTATGGGACACCATTAATGTTTATAGATAAAATTGTCAACTCGTTTTCTCAATGTTAATATTTATGATGTTATTTTATGTATTTATTTTATATGCATAGAAAATTATTATAATGTAAAATTAAGGGGAATTTTTAATTTAAATAAATGATTTAAATATGGAACCATTTTACACGTTTTTTATAGAACATTTTGACAAATTGAAAAATAAACGTGGTAATGTTTTCAAACTACATGAAATAAATGACATTCCTTCCATAGTAATAATTATTTAATTCCTCGATTACATTGAAGTCATACATATTTTTTTATATGACCGACTTTCTTTCCATATTTTTTGAATATTTGTTAATTAAAATGGGTATTATTAAAAAAATGGTATTCTCTTTGAAATTGTTCTCTATATTGGATTAAAATGAGTTTTTACACAATAATTTATCTATTATTTGTTGGAGTATTTTCATCTAGGTCAACAACCATTTTAGAATCATATGATTAATTGATTTTCATATCTTATGATATCATAATAGAAATTTCATTGAATATTTAATGATCATTTTTCCTATTTATGTTCTATTTTGATAGAATTCATGATTTATGGTTAAAGTATTTAAATTTCATCTTCTAATTTTTCAATACAAATGGTTATGTTATTTGTGTTTCAAAAAATTCATATCAGAAAATAATTATTCATAGTATGTTACGGATGGGGACTAGTAGAGCCCCATTTATAAATTGGTAGTTCTCATGAAACAACCAAGATATGGATTTAGCTGAGGCTTTACATATTTATTTTTTAGATGACTTGGCTGAGGCCCCAACAGTATGATTCAGATCTCTAGGATTATGCATTCCATTATTATGATATTAGATATTGATAATCTAGCTAATTATTAAAAGAGTAGAATAACCATGTTTAATTTTTTTTATGTCATGTTATTATTTAAATGGAATGTGTTTTAGTTATTTATATTTCCATATTGTTATTCCATATTTACTCAATGATTTTCCCATACAAATACACTTACTGAGAATTTGATCTCACCCATTTCTTTTTCCCCAAGATACAAATAATTGTTTTTAGTTTGATATAAAGGGGTAAACTAAGGGGATTAATATTATGATAAAAAAAATACTTAGTGTTTTTTATGTTTTATATTATTATTCAATTTCATGTGTGTATCTAGTTTACAAATGCTTATAATCTATTCAGTTCATTGGGCTAAGGTCACTATTATATTATTCCCATATAATAAAGTAAGGAACCAGCTCTAGGATACTAGGGTTGGAATCATTATAGTTGGTATCATAGGAAGACTAGTATAACCCTTCTAAACATTATTTAGGAAATCATGGATTATATATCATAACCTTATGACTGACCTTGGGGATATGTCTAAGTATTGAATAACAACCTATATATTTTATAATAACATGTATCACCTATGTTTAACATATGTATTAATATATTGAGATGATCATGTCATTATTTATACATCCTAAAGGTATTTATTCATGACTATATCATTACGATTGTTGTTTATCACATTGTTCTTTGGGTTTTTTTATTGGTTTGGATCACTGAAAATATGTTGTTGTTTCTTAAGATACAACAAAAAATTAAAGGGATTTTATATTAAGAAATAATATGACAAATAATTGTAAATTATTTATGAATGATTTTGAATTATTAATGTTCTTGTGTATTTAGATTCATGTATTATATCATGAATGGTGCTCTAGTTATAATAATAATGAGATATATATACATTGTACCACAATACATCTACTTTATCAATTTAAATTATTGAACATAATCATTTAGGGTTTCAAGATGATAAAATATTTGGTACGTGAGAATATGATCTACGTTATTCTTTGGGGAATATGATGTTAATGTTGATTTTGGCAATTTAGTGTCATTTTGGAATGTGAATTTGGACAGAAGTATTTTTGATATGTCTTATGGTTGGAATGGATAATGATGAAATTATGTATTATTGCATGTGGTTAATGTATGAATTATCATATTGGAAAAAAATATTCTATCCATTTTTTTAATATATATTTAAAAGTATAAGGAATTAATAGTGTATTTTAGGATTCATTAAATATCATTAGGTATAAAAAAATCAACATGAATCTATACATTTTGGGGTAAGAGATAATGTGAAAATAGATTGAAGCTCAACCAAAGGATATTATAATTGAATGAAATTATGTGTGATTAATTTATCTTATGTATATATATATTTTAAATAATCCTTAAACTATAGATAAAGAATTTGAAAATAAAATGTTATTCATTTAATTTTATTACTGATAAATCAATGGCTTCTTTAACCCATCACCAACATTGATTTTATGACAGTATAATTTTTGTGACCACATTCTCTAATAAAATATACCAGAACATGAATATATGATTTTAATATCATTTCTAGATTGTCACTTTCCACTAATTTTATCCAATTCTAATTCCTATTTTTGTGGTGACCATTGAATGTTCCTCTCCCGCTTATTAAGATGATGTTTTACGGTCATTATTTCTTATGTCGGATTCTCAAAAATTAATTTTCAAGTATCAACATTTGATTATTGAAGTGAATATTGAAAATTTTAAGATGATATTTAGTGAAGGTGGGGAGAATGTTACAACAAAATATTTTACAGTATGTATCATCATAAATAAATTCAATTTATTTGATAGCTTATGTTTCATACAACACCGAACATAAAAAAATTATGATATATTATTATTACAAATATTTAAAATGAAATTATCATATAGATATTAAATTAGTGGTTATTATTTTTTTTATAATTTATGAAAATATAATGTACACATTTGTATAATATGAAGAAATTTAAAATGAAAATAAAAACCAGTTGAATATAAACGATAAGTTTTTACGGAAAAAATATTTTTATGCCCACACTATTATTTTATTCAATGAAATTAAATTAATTACTATTAGTGAAAAATCAGAGTTTAATATATATTTTATATATTGAAAAAATATATTTTAATTCATTCAATTTGTTTTATATACTTACGATTAAAATAAAACCAATTTTAAGAATAAAGTATTTATCTTTATAAAGGTCGTTATTTGGCATTTTAGTGCTGCACTTATTTTATATTTTAATTTTGACACTTATGAAAATTATATTTGAAAAAAAATTATACATTTAATTTTAATTTTTAATATCAAAATTTACATTGGGTTAATTTTTTGGTATTTTTCTAAAAATTATCTTATTTTGAAGAATATTGAAAAAAATATTGTATTTTTATTGAATTGAAATATTCCTTCTAAATAAATTATGCTGTGAAGTTATATTATGGATCTATTTTAAAGTATAATTATATAAAGTATTTATAATTTATTTTAATTCAGGTCATTGGTATCAATTTTACATTAGATTAGGACATGAAAAAATTCAATCTTTTGAATATTTTTACAATAAATACCCATTTTTTTATTCCATCAATGTGAATAATTTTAAAATAATTTGATCCTATTATGTATTTTAAATTTTGAAAAATGGATTATGTACATGGAATGATAATGTTAATGTTTATTAAATATGCCCCTTTTATTTTTAGACAAAATGAATTGTGTCTTTCGTATTATTTTTTAATTACATGGTTATTTTTAAATCATGTAATTGAGGGTAAAAATAATATTGTAAGTATTACCAAATTTCCCTAAAAGTTATAATAATTTTATTATATAAGTTCTATTTGAACAATACATTCCGTGGTCCTATTTTATGACCTCTTTTACCATCTTGATTGACTTTATTCCATTTTTAGTATTATATTTAATGAGAAGTCAGATATGTCATAAAAATGTTTTTAATAAGTGTTGTATTTTCTATATACGTTTATTCAAAATATAATGTATTATATAAGTAGTAATTTTAATAAAAATAATTTTATATTAATCGTGACAATTTATTTCTAATTTTTAATCTATAAATAATTAAATTAAAATCTTAAGTATTAATGATGTCGTAATTGTTTAATTATTGAACATATCAAATAAATTTTATTAAAAATATTAAAATAATTATAATTTGATAAAATTAATTTCTTCCAATAATTTTATATATTACCTAGAAATATTATTGATGTATTAATTTTTCTGTTCTAATTTATCATGTTTTTATTATATTTGAAAAATGTTATGTAACTAATTCAGTAAAAATTAACAATAATTATTTTTTAAAATACATCCTATTTTTTTAACTTATATAAATTCATGAAAATAAACATGTAATAAAAATTATTTTTGATAAATTTAAAAAATTGAACGATAAAAAATTTAATGTTATTTTTATAATTATAACATATATATTAACCTTCTAAGAGTAAAAACACGGGTAGTCACTATAAGAGTTTAAGTGTATAAATAGGCATTAAAAGCAAAAATATAAGTCTAAAAATGAGATATATTTAAATAAACATTTATGGGTTTAGAGAATTTTGAACCATGTATATATGTTATTTTAAATAACTAACGGTAGATCCCATTGGAATTTAGATTAAATTAAAATTAATTTAATATTTTAAGAGTTTTTAAAATTACTCTTGGCCAAAATTATAAAAGGGAACCTCCTTCTTCACATCCTAACAACACGTTGAGACCTATAGAATAAGAATAACCTACCCATTTCACCTCCCAATATACTTATCCTTGGTACTTATTTATTTTACTTCCTAAAATAGAAACCATATATCCATTAAGAATGGATATGAATTAAGTTGGCCGAATTATGGGTAATTGTTTTACCAATTCATCCATGTTCATTTTTTCTTATACTTTCCCTCTATGAATTTTTTCCTTAATAATGTCCTAAAAAAGAATAATATATATTATTATATGTTATTATGATTACGTTACAACCATATTACATGTTTTATCTATCCGACGATAAGAAAAATCATTGCACGTGCATACATATGACTTTCAATATCCACACTATGGTGTAATATATTTTTTATCACCATATGACTTGTATGAGTATAATGATGGAAATAATGGATATATATATAATAATTATTATACGATATAGATTTAAAAAATATATTATACTATAAACTTCTTATGCATTAACTTATTAAAGTAATGATACCATCGTTAGTCTGTACGTGTTACCTACCATATCCATGATGTGATGTAATTCATTTTCCATACCCATAATTAAAGAACGGACCTAAATATAATTATTTATTACATATGATATCTAACACATTAATATAATTTATTATATGTTTTATATATATCATATAAAAAATAAATGAGACATTCAAGATAAAACATGCATAGAAAAATGACGTAGTTAACACCCCATACAATGGTAATAACATAATATTATCAACAAACATGTTATAAAAAATTATTATAATATCATGTATGATATAAAAAATATTGATAAAGTTCTGATATATGTTAATAGTATCCCAAAAAAATTATATATTAGGTTAAATCATGTTTGAGAAAAGGAAGTGTAAGGTAAGGGACATTGTCTTAATCTCTATTCATTGATCCATGGTTCGATATTATACACCCACATTACTTTCTGAGGTACATATACAACCCCATTGACTTATCATTTCATTAATTGATTTATCATCATGTTATTTAATTTTTTGGTGATTTCAATTCATTCATCTATCTTATGATTTAAATGTTCAATATGGTATGGTACACCTTGAAGGATTAATGATCTATTTATAAAATATTTTTCCCAATGTCTATATACATGATATTAAATTATATATTTATATATATATATAGATATATAAGGATTTTCAACAAATTTTCATGTATATCCTTACATTTATTCAATGGATTTAAAAATGAATCATTTTAAATTTTTTATATGGAACATTTTGACCAATGAAAAAATTAATGTTGTTTATTTTTAATATTTTTGTAGACAAAAACTTTCCCACTGTCATGAAAATTAT
The DNA here is from genome assembly GCA_963277665.1 of Viscum album. NCBI lineage: Eukaryota > Viridiplantae > Streptophyta > Magnoliopsida > Santalales > Viscaceae > Viscum > Viscum album. The sequence goes on along the minus strand of OY728132.1, from coordinate 121,337,383 downwards.
TTAATTACAAGATCAATTGTAAGATTAAATGTTTTCATAAATTAAAAAATTATCTTTCATTATTTTTTGAATATTTTCTATTGATAATTCTTAATTTTAAAATAAGAGGTTACCTTAATAGGAAAAAAATTTCCATTTATGTTTAAGAAGAGTTTTCCATTAATAGTTTTAAATTAATTATAATAGAGTATTTTTATCTATATATACACCCTTTGATGACTCTTATGATTGATTGAGGATAATACCTTTTGATATTGTCTACTATATTTTATTTAATTTTTTATGATAAGTTTTTTGGTGGGTGTCTATTTTGATACAATTCATGGTTTATTGTTAAATTATTTAGATTTCGTAAGCTAGTTTTTCAATATGAATGTTTATGTGGTTTATGTTGTTTTTGTTTCACCCAATTCATATATAGAAATCATAGAACACCATATGTGATTGGAAGGTCCCTCAAAATCCCATATACACATCAGTATGTATCAAGAGACAAAAAATATATATTTGGATAAGGACATACCCATTTATTTATCATATTTCTTGGTCGAGGCCTCAAATGTATGTTTCTAATGTTAATCATTATAATATTTGTTATTTGTGTTATATTTTATTATTTGACTGGTAGAATATTAATTGTTATGTTTCCTATCTCATTTGGTTATTTAAATGAATTTTATTTAGTTATTTACCTTTCTATTTTTTTTATGAATTGTAGCGCCCTAACAGTAATTTCCCAGATTCGGTGCATTATTTTATGTTACCTTATAATGATCAGAAGATATCAAATCCTGAAGTAATCATCAGGTTAATATACTTTGAATGACTAAATACAAACATATGTTTTACAAAACAACTAGAAATCAATGAAAACATATAAACACCACTAAAAACATTCTTATTACATTTCTTAATCTCTATAAGTCATTCATAAAATAACATTTCGCATCCTATGGAAAAATGAATCCTATTAAATGTGTGTGCTCAGACGCTTAGTATGGATAAAAAATATAGTGGAAGCTATCATAATTAAACATAAACTTATAAGGTATGGTACAAAACTGTAACATAAGCCTTTAAAACGTAATATTATGTATAATATAGAAAGAATATATCAAATAATTCTGTTTAAAAATTCACATGAATATTATAATAGTAAAATAATCACATGTAATATCAATAACTAATCTCATAATGTGGGAATTAAAAATTCGGTACATCATAGACATACCATCAAGGCTTCACCTAGGACACCATATATAATTTGGCAAAACAATAACCAAAATACAAAAATAATTATCTAATGAGACCTTCTGATGCATCTAGTGGCTATATCATGCCACACTAGACAAATAAAAAGGCCAATGCATTACTTTTATGAAAGGGGTAAAACATAACAAACCAAGACATTCATATTAAACATTTTTTATGAAATGTCCATACATGAACCATAAGATATGAATAGTATCAAAATAGTACATCCATTGTAAAAACTATCATAAAACCGTCAATAAAATATGTGATTTTTTATAATAATCAATCAACCTTAATTAAACATGAAATCTAATAATTTATGTTTACATTGATGAAAATAACCAAATAAAATGGTTATAACTCTTAGAGAGAAATATCCCTTTATAAATTAAAATTTATTTAAAAGTATTTGATGTTATAAAAGGAAGAAATTTATTCTAAAAACTACCATGTAATATTTTAAGGGAAGATTTTGAATGATAGGGTGTCATAATGGAATAAAATAGCTGCTCACACCATATAAGTTAAAAAATAATACTTTATATAACTATTTAAAAAGGTCATAAAGTTCCTTGTTTGGAAAATGATGGAATGATTTCATATATTCATTTGACATAAAAAATAAAACATGGGTAAAAATTTCATTAAAAAAATGTCAATAATTTTTTTAATTACATGTTAAGAATCGTGGACATGGATGATAATGATCCCTTGTATATACTTACTTTCATATAAACAATCTCAAATAATAATGAGATTATGAAATTAACCCTTACCATATACTTTCCATTAGTTGAGTGTTTATTAACCTCATGTATAATGGTTAAACCAAGTTATTTAATTTTACCATGACCATATCCATATATATGATATCATATATGATATTCTTATATCATTTTGTTCACAGTATTTTAGTATTAATATTATTTCTTGTGTTTACTACTTTATTTCCCCATTCTTATTTTTCTGTGTAAGCCATGTTTGTCTGGAAAATGATTTATTTTATTCATATCCAAAAAGATATTATGTTCATATCTTTTTTTTACAGAAACAAAATTTAATCATTCATTATTGGTTAACTTTTATAATGAATATCACCACGTCGTGGAGATGGTAGTTCGTACGTACTCACGAGCGATAGTATTATTCCATTAATGGTTAAATCGAAATGAATTAGAAATTATATTAATTATATAGAATCATTATCATGCTATATACATTTTTATATCCATTATACTCATCATTATATTCATTAAAATAATGTAATTTTGGATATCAAATTACATCGCAGCGTAGAGGCGATAAGTTGTAGGTGCGCACACATAGTGATATTGTTATTCATATGATGGATAAAAGGATGAATATGGTTGTTAAATAATCAAAATAAAATATCATAATGTATATGATATTTTTCCTATTACTTTATTATAGATGCATCATAATAAGTGGATGTAGAATAAGAAAATATCAATTTAAGAGTTGATAAAATGATTACCTCTTCTTCATTTATCTCCTTTTTATTTTCAGAAAAGGTTATAATTGGATATATTTATTACCAAATTATGTATTATAAGTTGAATTTAGGCAATTGTAGAGGTCTAATGGGTAGGTCTAATTCAAAATAAATGGATTTATACGTGTGAATAAAAGATAAAGAAGGGTGCAATTTTATAAGAGATCGTAGGGCACTTTTAGAAACTCCAAAATGATTAATTTATTTAAATTAATTTTCTATTTTAAATGACTCAAAAGTGAGTTATTTAGAGAATAATTTCTGTATGTCTCAATAAAATATCAACCAATAGTTTTTATACATGTTTAGATTAAAAAATTAACCTAATATTTTGGATTTAACCACTAGTTATATAGTTTGACCCCAACTGTGTTTACTTGTATTTTTATAATATAGAGTTAATATATTTACAATGAAATTCAGAAATTACCCCAGTTGAATAATTTATTATATATTTAATATTATACAAGTTATTTTTATAAAACATTGGTTTTTGTGAATATTATATCATTTAAAAAATTATTTATTTCAATATATCATTTATTTCAATTTTCATACAATTCAACATTTTAATTTTTAATAATATCTTAAAAACATGATAAATTGGAACAAAATACTTATAATATATCACTAACATGTATAGGTTATCTATAAAATTCTTTCATGTCCTTAATTAAGTCAAATTATATATATTTGAATATTTTTAATATCATTTACTTGATATTTCTATATATAAGATAAATTCTTCACCACTATTGTGTCATCATTATTGGTAATTATTTAGTATTAAAAACTATAAATAAATTTATATGATGTATTTAATTACTATGGATTTATAGACACTATTTATAATCTATTTTATATTTTTTATACATCAATATTTAAATTATTAAACTTATATGAAATTATAGTGTGAAATTTATTCACATTCATTAATTTTAATAATATTACATTAATATTCATGGGAAAGGGCCCATTAAATGATTCTATTTCGATCCATATGTTATAAGGGTCTAATTTAGTCATCTATTTGAATTTTTACATGTGTTAGGATAATTTTATAATATTATGTTTTATTTTATTTACCTGATTTAACCATAACCACTCTAATAAAAAATTCTAAAGTTACTATTAATAATATCTACAAAATAAAAGTAACCTATAAACAAAATTTGGACCCACTAATTAAAAATTTGGAATTCATTTTTTTAATTTTAAAACATAAATGTTTCTGTAATTAATTTTATATTAATCCCCATTGAAAAAATGAGAAAATAAGGTTTTTAATAGTAAAATCCATCAAATTATTGGCATGTGTTTGTATCTGATTTTAATTATAAATAATTACAATGAAACAATTTGTATTAAATGAAAAAATATAACGTTATTATAATTTATTCCCAATGAAAATTATAATCTAACAATATAAATAAAATAGATGAAAAAAAAATTTGAATTAAAATGAAGTATTTTTCCCACTCATTAATATATAAAAGTTATCAAAAAACAAAAAAGAATTTTCCAAACATTGATTTTATATCACTCTTTTAAATAATAAGTTTATTTTGTCAAATCAAATATATAAAAGTGTCATATATTGGATTTAACATGAATTATCAATTAAAAGGTGGAAAATTTTCTTTTTTTGAAATGTACTTCTCAAAATATATAAATTGAATTTTATCTTATATCATGGCTAAGAAACACATGAGATAAGTATTAAAATTATATGGAATATATAAAATTATAAATGTTTTTAATACTATTCATAACCTCTTTTTATATTTATATTCGTGATTCGCTCGAACTTGGTGTTTTTGGGGAGTGAAACCTATTAATTTATTTTAAAAGAAGCATATTATGGAAGCTTGGGGTGTTATATTATTCCCTAATGAAAATAATTTTGACCTAGAAATTTATATAATGTGACATTCTAAATATATTTTGGTGGTTTATCACCTGTTCATTAGGTTCCCACATTACCTCTTCAATTTTATTGTTTATCTAATGAACTTTTACCTGACATGTCGTCTAATTTCCCAACACTTGTTCTCTGGTATAAAGAATCGTGATAGGCTCTTCAAAATAATATAGATTAGGTTCTAGTTATATTTCAACATTAGATAGTACATGTGATGTTTCTAGACATTATTTACTTAATGTTGAAAAGTGGAAAAAATCAAGAAATATGGAGGGACTTGGCGGTGTTTCCAAATAGTAAGAAAAAACTCAAATTTGTTCTAGAATTTCAAATGGTCTGATGTAATCGAGACATAATATACCAATTTTAAGGAATAATATAACACCCTTCAATGGATTTATCTTCAATATAACATGATCTCCAACTTGAAATTCCAAATCCTTCCTTCAGTTATCAGTATATCACTTTTGTCTACATTGTGTTTTTTATATGGGTCTGAATAGTCTTTAACTTTTCCATCATTTCCTCAACTAGTTCTTCGCCTAGAAGTATTATTTCAACAAAATCATCCCAAAATTTTGGTGTATTACATCTCTATCCATAGAAGGATTAATATATTCCAATTTAAAATACTTGAATGGAAACAATTATTACAAGAGAAATTCTACCATAGGTAAATAACGATCCCACAATCACTGAAAGTCATGTGAGAAAGATCTCGACATGTATTTTAATTTTTTTATAGTCCCTTATGATTTTCCCTTAGTTTGATGGTGGTAAGAGGATCTCAAATGAAGATCAATATCTAGGGCCTTCTAAATACTTGTCTAGAATTATGAAGTAAAATGGGGATCATGATTAGAAACAATTGGTAGGGGTACACCATGGAGTCTTACGACATCATTATTTTAAATTGATTCTAAAATTTCAAGTTGTAAGTCTTCTCTTATAAAATCAATATGTTATAATTTGGTATGATAATCGATAATAAACCATATCACATCATTTATTCTTGTTTTATATGGAATCCACATGAATATTTCTATCATAATATCATCTCATTTCCACACAGGTGTAGGAAGAGGTTTCATTTCTCCTCTAAGATGTTTCCTTCTAAACTTCACTAGTAGACACTCCAATCATATTGACACATAATTATAAATATCTCTCTTCGTGTTTAAAATATTAGTTCAAATATCTATTCATCATAGTTCTATAAGGGTGTATTATGAAATTGGAGCTATTATAATCATCCAATAATTCACTTTTTAGATCTTGTACATTGGGGACACAAATTCTCATTCCAATTCCAAAATTCCATCTTTGAAAATGAAGTCAACAAGTATCCATTTAATCCCATCATTAATTTTCATTTTAAACTCCTCGTTATCTGTCTGACAACATTTTATCCTTTCCTATAAATATGGTTTGCATCCATTTGAAAAAGTAGTTATTGATCACCTTCTATGATAATTTCCTTATATATACATACTATATCTACGAACATTGGATCCATTTCAACTCTCATCTTATTCAGAACTTTATTTTCCATTCTACTCAATGAATCTGCAACATTATTTTTATTCTCTATGTGATATCGTATTGTGAAATCAGAATCCATTAGTAGATGAATCCATCAACATTTTCAAATGTTGAGTTATTTTTATGTGAAGATATATTTATAACTCATGTGATTTGTACATATCTCACATATTTCACCATATAAATAGTGTATCCATATCTTCAGAGAAAATATTTTGGCTACTAACTCAATATCATTAGATGGATAGTTTTATATAGATTTTAATTGCCTTGGGGCATAATAAATAACTATATCATTATTCATAAGAACACAACCAATTCCATCCCTTTATACATCACTATAAATCATAAACCCGTCATTTTAACATGGAAATGTTCTGATAAGATAATTGACTAATATTCAGCTAAATTTTTAAAAAACATTCTTCTCAATTTTTTATCCAAAAGAGTTTAACCCCATTACATGTGATCTTGTTTAATGGGTTAGCCAATTGGGAAATATTATAGGTGAAAAAATGATAGTAACCTACTGAACAACTAAAAAACGTACTTTGGAGATACTCGTTAGTGATAGACATTATTGGATTTCCTTTTTATTTGTTGAATCAATATAGATTCAATCTGTTGAGATAATATTGCAATGAAAATAAATTTCATGAAGCCAGAATTCACACTTTATAAACATCTGATATTGCTTAATTATTCTAAGAGTCTTCAGAAGAATTAGAAAGTCGTTCTCCTGGCCTTTTTATATTTTGAAGTATACTAATTTATTATTAATATATAGTACGAAAAAATCATCAATATATTACTGGAACACTTTGTTCATGAGATCCTAGAAAATAGTGGGTTCATTAGTGAGTCTGAATGAAATTACTGTAAACCTAAAATTCCCACACCTAGTTCAAAATGATGACTTTGGAATATATTCCTTAATTACTCATAGTTTATGTTATCCACAATAAAGGTCAATCTTCAAAAAATATTTATCTCAATATGATCAAACAAATAAAAAATGATAGTTAGGGTATAATTGTAATTTCTTTAATAGTAGTGATTTCCCTATAGTCAATGCATATCCTCATTGATCCATCTCTCTTAATAAAAAAAACCTGGGATCCCCATAAGAAAAAAATATGGTGAAGAAATCCCTTAATACTATACTCTTTATGTTGTTCCTTAAAATCTAATAATTCCACTATGGACATTCTATTATGTTTCATGATGTTGGTCTTCTATCATTGATTGAATCAATATAAAATCCAACTTCACCTGATGAGGGGTGTCCTTGTAAATATTCTGGAAATTTTTTTATTCTTTTTCTATAAGTGCATCCTCAATTTGAACATTTCCTTCTTCATCCCTTGATATTATTTCATCTTACTCCCTTGTAATCTCATTTTTAATGCTACAAGGGGTGGGTTTTGATATGAATCACAACATTAATTTTCTGATCTAATGAAAATTGATTCTATATTTTCTCACAAATCACAACTTCCATCTTTTTATAAAAACATTTAACAATGTTTTTAATATCCAATTCATACTGATGAATATTTAAAATTCAACCATAGGTATGATGTTAATTTCAGTAGATAAATCATGTTCATTTACCATAATCGAAACTATTTAACACATCCTTGTTTCAATGAGACTTCCCTGTGGGGTTTTGAATCACAACTCCCTTTTATAATTTAAATTCAAAATATCTAATTTTTAATGAAAAATGGGATGATAAAATTAAATGTGAGGATCCAAAATAAAAAAAATTAGGTATATTTGTGGAAATGACTAAAGTACATAAAACCACATTATTATGAAATTCATCCTTAGTAGTTGTGATCCCAAAAGCCTATTCATGCTCCCAAAAACTTTTATAGGGTGAATTTATATGAATCATAGGGAATTTATGTTTATATTGTACCTTATCCAAAAAATTGAAGAACTAAAAATTTCTACCTTCATTACTTCAATTGATATTATTAGTTCGGTGGACTTTTTCTCCGCACTTGTAAGAGGATCATATACCTAATAAGAACATTATAGGATGATTCATTCCACATTTATTTCAGGATGGAAAATCAACCATTACCTTATTTTTCTTTACTCTGTTTCCATTATCAAAATTCTCAGTTTCCCTCATATTATTTTGATTCCATTTAAATTCATAAGGCATAGATAATTCTTTTTTTGTATTGATGTCACATGAGACAATAACTTCATACAATGAGAACATTGGGGATACCATTACCCTTCAATGGAATGGTTTTAAACCATCAAATAATCGATCAATATTATTTCTTATGTTACATTTGTAGTATACAACATGCCTCTCCAACCATGTGAAATTATCCTCATACGTTTCAAAGTTATTATCCTACTTTTCTTTCAGACTGAGGAATTTAATTTCCATATCTTCTCGTTGTTCCTGAGGAAATTATTTTTCAAAAAAAAGATAACTAAATTCCTTTTATTCCATATTTTTATCTCTCATTCCTCTTGTGTATTTTGAATTAATGTCCACCATTGATCTGCACCTCCTAAGAGATGATAAAATAACATGAAAACATTCAACCTTTTATGACATTCCAATGTAAGACATATTTTTTCTCAAGAACATATCCATTTCTAACAAAAAAATGGATTTGAAGTCCCATTAAATGATTGAGGCTATTGTCTCATGAAGCAGTCTATCATTGACCCTCTATATTGTGGGTATAGCCTCTCTTTAGGTGTAAGATTATTATTCATAATCTAATTCAATTTTCCTAATATGGTTATTATCTATTCATAACTAGTTGTATCATCATCACCTTTATCATTTTTTGTAATTGGTTATAAATACCAACATGGATTACATGTGTTTATACATTTTACATTCCTTCAACTAGTCCGAATTTATAAACAATGGCATACACTAGATTGGGTTATGAACCATAATCCATAATTCTAAACTAGTGAAATATATAAAATAAATTAATACACTATGCATATATAATCTCGTAATCATAAAAATGTTTTCCTTATTGGAATATTTACTCTTATGTCCTTCATAATAGTTAGTAATGAAAATGTGAATTTTCATAAGCATATACCCTAGGATTGTTAAACTAAGCGTGTAGTAAGGACCGTTGTCATGTGCCAGGTTTCCTTGACTCAAGCCCATAACACCTTGTGAGAATTGTTACTCCTATGTAGAGATGTGATAGAACCACACCCACATATAGTATCTAGATAGGGATGTATCTCATTGAAGAACCACATAATCCTTATATTACCAAAATTCTAGGATTTCCTTCAATATTAATCCTCAAAATATATATTATTTTAGTATACAATAATCAATTTTTTTTAAATCTATTTTCCTAGGATTATTATAAATTTTTTTATGATATAAATTGTAACATACAGACCCCATAATGAAACATTTGGGCATTATTTTATGTTACATTGTCATGATCACAAGAAATAAAATCCCGAAGGACATATTATTTTATTATCCAAGGAATAATGATTTACAAATACATGTTTTACTATGAATATTTAAATGAAATAAAACATAGAAAATCCTTCAAAAACATTCTTATTCCCTTTACTTATCCTTGTAAGTATTTCATAATATACTTCTTCACATCCAGGGGAAAATGAAACATAAAAAATGAGTGAGCACATATGCTAAGTAAGGATAATCACTATAGAAGAATATATCATAAATAATCCTAAACTGGTATGGAATGATACAAAACACAAACTGATGCCTTTTAAATAGAATCTTCAACATAATATGGAATGAATAAATCAAATATTTCCACTTTAACATTCACAGGGATATTAATCTATTCGAATAATTGCATGTAATATCAATAACTAATCTCATAATGTGGGACATCTTTAACATACTATCAAGGGTTTGACCAAACCACTACACATAATTCGGTAAGACATTTTCCAAAAACCAAAAATACTTATCTCATGAGACCTACTAATTCATAGAGGGACAATAGATGGCCCCACCCAGCAATTACAATTACCAATTCATAACTCCTATGAAAAGGGTAAAACGTAACCAACATATACAATAAAATTAGAACTAGTATATGAAATTTCAACACATAAAAATTAATATGTGAATGGTATCAAAATATCACATCCATAGTCAAACATATCATAAACCCTATAATACAATATGGATGATTTTATCATAAAAAACCAACCTCAATTTAACATAAAATACAACAAAGGATGTTGACATTGGTTAAAATAATCAAATAAAATCCTTAAAACTCATGGATAAAAATATCACTTTTCCTTTGAAATTCAGTAAAAAGAAAAAAAAATTATAAAAGGAATCATTTATTTTGAAAACAACCTTGTCAATATGGAAAATAATATTTGGAATTTTTATGAGTCATAATAGTGGAAAATATTCACCCATGAAGTATAAGTTAAAAAATTATTCTTTCTTTAATTGGTAAAAATGTCATAAAGTACCTCATTTGGAAAATGATAGAAATATTCATTTCTAGACATTTTATATAAAAAGTAAAAAATATTTAAAAATTTCATTATTCAAATTTGGATATTATTATGACTAAAATTTAATGAAACATGGAAATCAACGATAACGATTTCCCATTATTGACTAATGTATAAACAACCTCAGATAATAATGAGATTGTGAAATTACCACTTACCTTGTTATGTCATCTAAGAGATGGTTGATTAACCTTGTTTATAATTGTTTATGTCTATTATTAAATTATAATAGGACCTTATCCTTATTTATGATATTGTATATGATTATATTATATCTTTTTTAATAGTATTTTAATATTAACATAATTTCTGGTGTTAACTACTTCATTTTACCATTCCTATTTTTCCAAGTTAGTCATGTTAGTTATGCATAGGATGTATTTTATTCATATATAAAATTATAATATGTTCATAATTTTTATCTTTACTCTTCAAATAAATTTTATAATCATTATTTAATGTTTAATGAGGAGAATGAATATCACTACTTCATTCAGATAGTAGGATGTACGTACGCACGAGCGGCGATATCATTCCATTGATGGTTAAATGGTAAGTAATCGGATGGTATATTAATTCTTAACAATAATTATCATGTTATATTCATTATTTATATCCTTTATACTCATCATTATTCAAATCCAAAAAAATAGTATTGAATAACAAATTACCCCATGATGTGGTGACGGTAAGTCGTACATAAGCATGCAGAATGAAAATGTTATTCATAGGATGGATAAAAGGAAGAATATGGTTCTCCCATTTTCATAATAACATCATATAATGTATATGATCTATAAGTTATTCCTTTAATTTTTAGGAAACTTAGGAAGTGAAAGTTGAATAAGAAATGAACTTTGAAAGAGTTGATAAAAGGATTGTCTCTTCTTCAAGTATCTCCTTTTGATTTTCAGAAAAGGAATTCTATGATTGAATCTCTTCGAAATGTATGTCCTCTATGATGATGCGAGTGAAGTTGGGATAATAAATGGGCTACTTTTGGCTGAACTAAGGAGAATTTTTTGTTTAAATAAAAGAAAATTAAGTGTTCCCTTTTATAAGAGAGGGGAGAGGCACTTTTGGAAACACAAAAACATTAATTTATTATAAATACATTTTAAGTTTAAAATATCTCCAAAGTGATTAATTTATAAGTTAAGATGAGTATGGGTAGAAACCATCTCAACCAATTATTTTTAGAAATTATTATATTAGAAACATAACCTTATCATTTGGATTTAACCCTATGGTTACCAGTTAAACTCTTATCATGTTTTCAAGTATTCTAATATTATAGGGTAAATATAGTAACATTAAAATTCAGAACAAACCAAAATTGAATATTTTAAGATATCTTTAACAATTACTTGTTAAATCATCAAATCATAATTTTTATTTTTATTTTTTTAACATATAATAAAATATTTTTTTAAATTATCAATTTTTTCAATTTCGATACGATTCTATATTTTCATTATTATAAACATAAAAAAACATTGTAATTTCAATAAAATAATTTTAATATTTTTATATCATGTATATTATATCTATAAATTTCGTTTATGTCATTATGTAATTGAAATAAATTGTATTTTAATATTTTTATATCATTTATTTGATATTTCTATTAATAAAATAATTTATGGATCACTACTATGTAATCAATAATTATAATTCTTTAAGAAAATAATTTATAAATATACTTTTATGATGTTGGTAAATATTTTAGGTTTAAATATAAAATTTATAATAGATTTTATCTTCACGATATTGATATATTAAAGTTATTATACTTATAAGAAATGAGTGTGTGACATTTTGTCAAATTCTTTAACTTTAATAATATTTATGTCATATTCATGGAAAAGGGACCCTAAAAGGATTACGCTTCCAAAAATAGGTGATAATGGTATATTTTAGTCATCAAATAGTATTTTTATTATTGTTAGGGAAATTTTATAACATTATTTTTACCATTAATTACCTAATTTACACTTAACAGTTGTAATAAAAATTACTAAAGTTGCTATTGATAATATCCAAACAAATAAAAGTAATCTATTAACATAATATGGAAAAACTTATTAAATTTTTTTATCCATTATTCAAAATTTAAAATATAGAAGTTTTAGAAAATAATTTATAATTGATCCATGTTGACAAAATGAGAAAACTGATTTTCCAAGAGGAAAAACCATCAATATATTGGCATGTTTGTATATCTAATATTAATGTCAAAAATGACCTAACTTATATAAAATTATAAAAATGTATTCTATTTATACTTAAAAATAATTTAAAATAATAACTTATCCATAAATCAATTAGATGAAAAATTAGTTCTGAATTAAAATGCAGTATTTTTAACAGTTCATTGAAATATGAAAGTTATCAGAAAAACCCCAATTATTTGTTTGAACTATAATTTTATGTCCCACATCTAAGGATGAAGTTTATTTTATAAAATTTAATACATATTATTTTTTAAATATTATATTTAAAAAGGTATATCTATTAAGGGGCTGTAAAACTGTATTTTTTGAAAAACAATTCTATTATTCAAAAAATTGAATTTGTTCTTTTATCATTTCTAAGATTCAAATTAGATGAATATTAAAATTTCATTGAATGTAGAAAATTTAAAATGGGGTTTATACTATTTATAAATTCTTTTTAAATGCCTAGTCGTGGTGTGCTCAAACTCTGTATTGTGTGTAGTTCAATCTATTGAATTATTTAAAAAGAAACATTGCATATTTCCCTGAGGTGTTACTTGCAATATTTACTCATTGATTCTAATGTAAAATTACAATTATATATAATTTCAACACACCCTTTTCTTGAATTTATTTTTTTCCAGGATAAAATTCTATTTTTTGAGTTTGATATGAAGGGTTACTCTAAGGGTATTAATTTCATGATCAATGGAAATAGTTTGTGTATTTATGTTTTAGATTGTATTATCAATTTCTACTATGTACCTAGTTTACCAAGACTATATAACTATTTAGTCCTTTAGAATGAAATCACCTTTTTCTTATGACAATTTTATAACATAAGCCACTAGCTCTGGGATGCTATGGTCAGTGTCTATGGACAATATATAATTTTTATATAGTTTGAATTAGTCATTTAATTATATAATTTGATATATTTAGTTTATATTATTATCTTTCTATTTATACTACTTATGCTATGGGGGTGATACCGGTATTGTCATCTAGTGTCTACATCATTTTTTTACTTATTTCATATATATTTATATGCTTCACTCTAACCTATAGGGGATTATTCTAGCACAAACAATCCATAGACCCTCACTACTACACGGAAGCATATGGTTTTGGAGGAGGTGTGATTGTGGTTTTGTGGCCCACCATCTCAGGGCACCATTAATTGAATTTTGGGGTAGGATGTTGTGAAAAATTATTATTTTCATTCCCAAATGATTTTCCATTTATCACAAAACTATATAACAAAATCATCATAAATTTTAAAAAAATTTACAATCATAACTAAATTTTCAAAAATCCAAACATTGATTTCATAAACAAATATTTGTTTTTAAAATATAAAATAACAACTTATCATTTATCCTATACCAAAATTGTTATGTCCAATTTGATAGATACCCTAAGAGGGGGGTGAATCATGGTATGAAAAATTAAAACAACTACCCATTTTAATCTTGTTTTGTTGTTAGACAAACGCTTATTCTCTTGCTGTTTCCCATTGCAGATTATAATAGAATCATAAAGAACGCACATGACCAAACAATTTTAATTGGATCATCCTCAAAGGGCTAGGTCCAAGGAGCATACACTAATGATGTGCCAATGTACCAAATCTACTATAAGCACACTATTGTTGACACTTTTGGATTTGACTCACTATCCCTCCATGTTTGTAGCCACTCACAAATTGAGAACTCACTCCTCTCTCAACAGAAGTGATCTCACTGCATTTTCAGCAGATCCTTCACCGTTTATAAACCATTAGGACTTTTAATTTTAACTAATGAATTCATCCTCTCCTATATGTAGATTCTCTATTGAAGGTCAAATTTCATCCACTTATGAATTCCCCATTTCCCCGGACCACTATAAAACAACCTTTGGGAAATACCTTAACCATAATTCGTGAAGATCCCAATTTAAAGAAGCTCAAACAAGCCTTCAAGAGATCCCTACTTCTTATCAAAGCACACACCTTCGCAGATCATGCTACCTCATGGAGAACACTACTTCGTAGAGATCAAACATTTGTAAAGAGAAATCCTTCACAAATCTTCAGCTGCCACAGAGCACAATCCATCTCAAAGAAACATCCTTCACAAATCTCACTGAGCCAATGTGAAACACACCTCTTTCAAGGATCTAGATTAGCCGCCACGAAGTTCTTTCTTTCATGAAGCACACAGCCCCTTCAAAGCTCCTTTTCATGTCGATTGAATTAAATTTTTCATAGAAAATTGTCCTCTTCTGTCGAGGGGGTCGAGGTTTATTTACAAGTGATTCCATCAAAACTAGAACCTTCCAAGCGAAGTCGGCACCATGCCAGCTCAAATAGCGATTCTCTAAAGATCCCTCCAAAAGACTCGTTATATCGCGAAGCACCACAAAAATTTTCAGATTTTGGAGCTCGTCATAATCACAGAGCGTTCAGTCAATTCCTTCATACCTCCGCCACAAAAATCCAATGTTCTTTGATATAACAACAAATCCACTTTACTACAATCATGTTGATCTCCTTGGGATTTAATTGCTTCCTCACTTCATGGCATGTGGAAAATACAATATCAGGCCTTATCATTATCAATTACAATAAACATCTAATGATTTTCCTATATTCAATGATATTAAATACCTTTCCATCATCATCCCATGATAGTTTCAACAGGGTAGCAACTGGAGTCTGCATCTCTTCAGAATTAACCATTTCATAACTTCTCAAAATCCCTTTAGCTTATTTATTTTCAGAGTTAAAAGTTTCATTCCTTTCTTGTATCACCAATAAACCAAGGAAAAATGATATCTCACTAATCATCAACATTTTGAACTCATATTTCTTGAATTCAGAAAACTGTATGCATTGTGCTTTGTCTGATCCACCAAAGATCATGTAATGAACATAAACCAGCACCATTATCCACTGACTGCATCCATTGTTGAAATACATATTGTATTCAGTTCCCCCACATTGGAAACCATGTTTCTTTAGAAACTGATCAAGCCTTCAATACCATGCTCTTGGTGAAATATTCAACCCATATAAAGCCTTCTTCAACCAAAAAACATGATTCTCATCATTTTGAACAAGAAATCCATATGGTTGTTCAATGTAGTCTTCTCCTTCTAGAACACCATTTAGAAATGATGACTTGACATCTTTCTAGAATACCTTCAACATTATTTTCACTACTATGGAATAGAATATTCTGATTGTCTCTAGCCTTGAAATAGGTGTAAATGTCTCATAAACATATATACGATCCATCTTTGAGTACACATTGAAAACCATTCTTGATTTTTTTCAAATGAAAATACCATTTTCATTCATTTTGATGCGAAATACCCACTTTATACTGATAACATTCTTGCCTACTTGTCTAAAAAAAATTTCCATTTCTGATTCTTCCTAATATGTTCAAGATCTTAATTCATTTCTTGAACTCTAATATCATATGCAGCTACATAATCAATGCTTTTAATCTCAACTTGTGAAAATTATGATGCTTTTTGTAGAGTATTCATCTTACTTGTCATCACTAGTGCTGTCAGATTACCAATTATGTTATGCCTATCAATTTTGGCTCTTCTTTCTAGTCTTTGTAAAGACACTGAATTTTTATTGTCATCTGAGTATTCTTCTGAATCAACCTCTAGGCTGGAACATCTCCCGACCTACTCAAATCTTCATCATTGTCCTACTGATCCTAATCAGGCATTTGATTATTATTAATTTAATTCTCACTAATATTCCCATCATGACTCTAAAATATTATCCAAGATTTTTATAAAAGTATTTAGAGAGTTTTCTATTCATTTTGTAGCCAATAAAAATTCCTTCATCACCACGAGATTCAAATTTTATATGTTTCTCCTTATTACGAATGAAAAATTTACTCTCGAATATGAGAAAGTAATTCAAAGATGGTTTCTTTCCATACAATAATTTATATAACGTATTCACCTCTTTTGGAAAAAGTAAACCTCTGTTCAAAGTGTATACTACACTCATTACTACATCTTTCCAAAAATTCTTTGTAAGGTCCTTTTCAATGAGCAGTGTTATAGCCATGTTGTGGACAATATGATTTCTTCTCTCAACTAGTCCATTCAGCTGGGGAGTCCTTACTGCTGAAATTTTATGCCTTATCACATGTTTTTC
The DNA here is from genome assembly GCA_963277665.1 of Viscum album. NCBI lineage: Eukaryota > Viridiplantae > Streptophyta > Magnoliopsida > Santalales > Viscaceae > Viscum > Viscum album. The sequence continues at coordinate 121,320,227 of OY728132.1, read as the reverse complement.
ATGATAATCTTCTTCTTTTCTATTTGTGATCTCTGCCCCGTTATCTGTTTTAGCCGTCTGGACTTTCTGACCATGTATCTTTTCAAATCCCCGTCGATCTCTTATAATGAAACTAGACACTTTAAATTTTTGGGTTAATATGGGTACACATGCCAATATAATATAGTCAACTATGGAAAGAACAAAATACCTCCTTCAATCAACAGCCCTTGGAAAAATTGTCCCACACACATTAATATGCATCAACTCTCGAAATCTTGTGACCTTTGCTCATTTGAATTATATTCCATTCAAATGATCTAATCCTATTGATTGGAATCACATGTATGAATATTATCACTTTATAATCTAGGAATATTTTGAGCAATATCATATTTCATTATATCATCCAAGGAACCTTGACTTATGTGGCCAAGACGCTTATGCCATTACTATTTTTCTTCATACTTGGACAAAAATCATGTATCTTCTACTCCACTAACGAGGTACATATTAATTTTTATATTCTTTACTTGCAACATAAAATCACCATCATTCGACTTGGTGAGACATAAAATGTTGCAAAATCTTATGGCATGCCTTGAATCACTCGATTGACTGACACTAAGAATGTTGTGAATAAGCCCCATATCAACCAAGACATCTGCTCCTCTCATATATTTTCCTCCAACCATGGATTTTCCTGAACCAATAATTTTCAAGACCTCATCATTACCGAATCCTACAATATCTTATTTATGATACCTTATTTTGGATACTATATCCTAGTTTTCAGTCAAATGGGAAGTCCATCCACTGTCAATGATCCATGTCTGAGTGTGATCAGATGCCTTGTTTGCAATTTCTGCAACTGCTGTTTTCTAGTACTTTTAATTTTGGATTCATGTAATTGACTTTATTATCATCATTAAATGATAATGTGGATCTTCTTTATCATGTTATGGACCAACTTCATCTTCTAGGGATGCAAATTGTTTTTGAATTTCATGCACTCTTGATGATACATATGTCTACTTCTTATGAACAAATTCAGTCTGACTCAGCCCATTCCATTCCATTGTTGATGTGTTTTATCTTTCCACATGTCTAATAAATTAAACCTAAAACAAATACCATCAGATTATGGCCTATAATTTAAAGTATTATACAACCACATTCACTGGTCTTTCTCCCATTGGAACATCTTTTCTATAGAACATAGATTTTTAGAGTGTCACATCTTACCACAACTATAACATCTTATATAGGGTACATTCCTTTGTGAAAATTTTTCACTACTAGTTATGCCTTGGATTATATGAATCTTTTGATTCTGATTCATACCCAAATTGATTTTAAATCTTGTAGTGGGTTCTTTTTGTCTGACCTGAAACATGATTTCTTTCTGTTTTAGATCAGACCCTACATCAGCCTTATCATTCATAATAGGTCGTTGCTTCTATTCGGATGGATCCCTATTCTCAAATATCGTCTTCTATGTTTCCTATATGACCTTCTTCCCTAGTAGTTTCTCATGATATTCAATTTTTTTTCACATACTGAAGACATACTCTTGTAGTTGTTTGATACGTTTGATTTGATCTTTTCCAGTTTCAGTCAAACTATCAGTTTCTATTTTTTGTACTTATGTTTTTAGTTTGTACCCCAACACCTTTTATAGGATTTCTAGAGTTAAAGCCCTTTGATTTGTAATTTATATATTCTATTTGGAATAATTTTATTCATTCTACAGCATAAATATTTTAGCATCAATTTTTTTTGGATTTCTTTGTTTTTTCTCTCAAAATGTCTACCTCTTTAAGAATAGCTTCTAATTCATCTTGAAGATCAACCCTTCATTTAATTTCTCCTAATTAATTTTCACTTCCTTTTCTTGTTACTAAATTTATAACAACTGCCACCAAATAATCTATTTTGTGATCTCTGTAGTCCTTTAACTCTTCTGCCTCATATTCGTCTAAACATTCATCCTCTTTTGAATGAAGATTCCTCTTTTTGAAGAACATTCTCCTACTACTTCACCTTCCATTCACATTTTATGAATACTTATTTTTGGTGATTTCATCATTATATCCCTTTTCATTATCAATCTTCTTAGTTGACATTGTTGAAAAATTTCCAATACTTACCCATTGGAAGCACACAAACGAAAGTTTACCATTAAACTTCCCTTTTCCCAATGGCATATTCCAGGAGAGAAATGACACGACATCATCTATATTTTCCTCCTTATGACAATATACAATAGATATATTCATTATATCCTTAAATTCCACTTCTTTAGACTTCACCTTTTCCACAGAATCACTATCATCGTTTCTCATTTCAAATGCTACATGGGTACTGTGTAGGTTATCTAGTGTGAGCTCTTTTGGATCTTTTTCTTCCAATACTGAAACAATCAGATTGAACAGTGGTGAATGTTTCCTCATGACATGTTTTATGATTTTTATATCTTCAATAACTTCTACAAGACCCATCATATATCTAACAATAATATTTATCCTATAAAATATTATATCAATCGACTAATTAGGATTCATTTTGATATCCTCACACATATTCCATAGAACCTTCCGCTTTGCTTCACATTCTTTTGTGTCTCCCTCATAAATGATCAACAATTATTACCACATTTATTTTGATGTTTTAGAAGAAATAAGCATAGTATAAATTCTATTTGATAAGGATCCACCTAAAGCAATGATCCCTTTAGAATCAGCATGAAATTCTCTTCTTTTAGCTTCCGATAAAGCGCCACTATTAACGTCAGCAGATATTTCATGCAATGCTACTATAAAAACATCAATCCCTACTGATCAGATATAGTTCTACATCTGATTCATCCATTACTGAAAATCATGTATATCGAAGATTAGAATTCATTTATGATAGACAACATCCATTTCTTCATCTTGATAAAGAACCAATGACTTTCCACCATTCTCTTTGATACCAATTGTTATGTCTACTAGGTCGAATACTTTTATGGGGTGAGTTAGGGCATGACATATTAAAACCATTTCTCATTCGAATATTGTTTTCTATTTTAAAAAACTCAAATCTCCCTCCCTATTATAGAAATATATGTAATTATATGAAATCATGAATTAGAAACAATGATTTTTACTTTGTTCACCCTCACTAGGATATTTCCAAGGAGCATACAATGACATTGTGCAGATGTACCAAATTAACTAAGTCTCTCTACCAATAATGAGTACAAGGTTTGTGCTAGATATTTTATGCCTTGGCTCACTTCCTTTACAAGTTTTAGGGTCTTCTCTCTTAATTCCATAGGGTAACTCCCTATGCCTCTTTCTCTAGCTCACTATGAGTGGAAAGGTTCATCATATTCCTCTTCATTCTCTGACTGATATTGGAAATAAATCCACTCATAGTTTATTGACTTGTAGGTAATACACAATTTATAGACATGTAGGTACCTTAATTTTCATGAATTTATGCATTCTCAAATATAGTTAGATACACTATTGAAACTCATTTTTCAACCATAGATGATGTCAACATTCTCGAGTACTACTAGGTACCGGAAAATACATTCTCAAGCTGATTTGAAGTTGTTTCAAGAATAATAAAGAAAAAAATAAACCAACTTGTTACACAACATGATATGTAGTTAGTTCCGTACACGTTCACCTCCTTCACGAATTGTTTCCCTTCTTCAGACAGACCTTTACCCACCGACTGCCTCTTCCTTTGAAATCGCATACCGCAACTGCGTACCAATTCCATGAACCACCTATGCAAATCACCCTCTTTCTACAAACTGTTTTCTATCTGCAGACTACCTTTACATCCAGGAACTAGGGCTCTCCCACCACGTACACTTTTTGAATTCAGTCTCCCGTGTACCAAAGATTCTTAATCCATTGTACTGACTCTTAATTGGATACAACATTCCACTTAAATCCTTCAGCTGAAATTTTTCCACACAAACCACTATTGCCTTTGTTTGATAATCCCTCACAAACCACCATCATTCTTTGCCAAAATACTAGATAAAAAAGATGTTATATTTATATTAGATCACCATAGTAATTATGGGGATTAGAATTTCTTATATAGAAAAATATATCTTCTTAATCCTCTGAACCAAAATTTACAAAATTTTCAAACCAGCCACCACTACATACTAGTCATTCTTCTGATGTTAACCAAACAACACCCTTGAACCGTTTTTCCACATGGTCGTGATTCCATCTACATACCACACCACCGCTCAGTATAAAACCATTTTTCATTTCACGAATCTCATATACATATTATTCCAACTTCTCCATAAACTATTCCAGAAACATGGTATGCGACCACTGAATTATGGTAAATGATTCCTTCATTTTTCCAATTTTATTTAACATTCTTTATATAGTTTACTCATATGAATAAATCCATCCATTGACAACATCAACCTATTAATTTTGAGGCCCCAAAATATTAAAACACTAGGAAATTTCACCCCCTCTAAAAATTGTCTTTGGTAAACACCAATGAAACTCAATTACGGTCATCCAACATTGTCAACAAACACAAACACAACCACACCAAAAACCTAACAAGATGACACCTTGAAGGATTTTTTCCCAACAAATTTTAAATTATTAATCTTGATTAATAATATGCAATCTCACTACAACTCATAACTATCTTCAATCCTTCACTCATTAAATATCCTTTTAATCTATCTAAAATATATATTCTCAATATATTCAACATCCTATTATTGAGAGTTCTTATAATTCTTAAAGAAATAATTTAATCTCAATCACTTATAAAGACTCATTTATTCCATTTATATATAGGTATAAAATATTAAATTGTTTTAGAAGTCATATAGTCCTTCATAAATTCTCAACTCATTAGATTATTTAAACCATACATATCAATATGTGTCTTAAATAACCTCTTTAATTTTAATCTTTACACAAAAAAATATTGACTTCTATTCAGATTCCAAAAATTCCAAATCTATTGCCCACTTTAATATCCACTTTTTGACTTTTTCATAATGCCCATTTTAATTTCCAATTATGGATAATTTAAGTTTACACTATTTCATATCCCCCCTCATTCTCAGTAAAAAAATTTGATAACATGGGATAATCATACACATATCATTTTAAAATGTTGAATGAAACATCATCTTCTCCCCCTTTTTTTAATTATAACATGATTCACATGAGAGAAGGATAAAATAACTTTTTTATAAGAAATGGGTTATAAATTAATCAGCATTATGTATACTAGAGATATCATGGTGTATAATATAGTTGATATTAATCTAGTAATCAATGATCTCCAAAAAAACTCATCATTTAATACCCTAATATATTTCGGTCTCTATGTATTTGTCAAGTATATTTTAAAAAATATCACATACACATTACTTAAAAGACACATAAAATCATTCTTGCACAATATGGTTTCTCCCAAATTAACTTCTCAACCATATTAAAACCCCCTAAATAATTAGAAATAATTCAACTAAAAAATCACAGAAAATTATTATAAAAATAACTCAATAATATATTTTTATCAAACTATTTATTTCCAAATTTTCATAAATGAATAATATGTTAGCTAATTATCCCAACTCTCCCTAAAGTGATACACTCCCACAACTCTAAATAATGACTGGTGTATTATTTGAATTAACTCCATACAACAATGACATAAATAATATTAATGAATCAGTTTAACATGTGATATATTAAATTTATACGGAATTATCTTCCTTCTATAAAAGAATCACAATACTCAATTTTTTATCCCTTACATGTATGATCATAAATACTCTATGCAGGAAAATACAAACAAAATATATATAACAACAAAGTCTCTTACCCTGTCCCCCATAATAATAGAAACTAGGTAGAAATTGAGTTTTCAACCTAAAAACTCCAATATTTTAATCCATGGTTTTGTGAGAACCCTTATTTCTTTATTCATATTTGATTTTGTAGGAATAAACATTATAATACAAAATTACTCATTATTATATTTTGTTTTCTTCCTTTAGAGATTTTTTTATTTCATTTTAACTATCAAGGAACATGTATTTTATTATTCCCATCACCTATTCTTTTAAATTTACAATTGGTTAGACAAAAAACCATTATATCCATTGAAAAGATAATATATTTTATGAATCATTAACATTAATTATAAATATTATATATGCCTAATTTTTATATTAGTTCATCAAAAAAAATTACTAATTATTCCCAGATGACATCATTCAAACAAATACTTTTGATTTATTCTAGGATTTACCCTACTTGATTATTAATATTTATTCAATTTTAATTTATATTTGTAACACCCCAAGATTTTATAGTGTGTTATTTCTTCAAAATAATTCAATAACATTCACTACATGAAAAACCAAGTTCAATCGCACCATGACTTACCAAACAAGCTGTTCAAAAGAGGTAATGAATAGTGTTAACTAAATTTTAAACTTTATATAATCCTTATAATTTTAGAATCCATATTATGAGTTTCTTGGACATAATGTAAGAACAAATTCATTTTCAGTATTGCAATTTTACCAAATTTTAATAGTGAACCCTTTTTAGAATACTATATTTTAAACTTTTTGACTAAATGGGGACATCAAAAATTTAAAATGAAACATCCCAAGCTTCCACAGCATGCTAGCGTGTGTTGTATGCAACCTCGAGTTCTAACACACACCACAACTAATTAAACAAGGCGTTATGAATAGTAATACCTACTTTTTGAAATCATATATATTTTATATTTCAAAATGGACTTCATTTTTGGATTCGGAATATCGAAATTAGCCTAGGGTGAAATTTGGGTACTTTTCGGATAACTTTTATATTTTGATGAATAGTGAAAATTACTAAATTTTAATTAAAAACAACGTTTTTAATAAAAATAATTAATATTGATAAATTATGAATTTGAGTGGTTTTAAAGTATATTTAGAATAGATTTTTACAATTTAATTTAATATTTGTCATTGGACATAATTTCACAATTAAATCATACATAAACAAGTGTCAATCTTTTGATAGTTATTATCTCTTAAAAACACACTTTTTATTTTAACAACGGGAATTAATTTTAAATTAATTTCTTCCACTTCTGTATTTTGAATTTGGAAAAATGGATTACATATTTGGAATCAGGATGTCCAAATTATGTAAATAGGTATCTTTTATTTTTACACATTTTGAATAATTACTGCGGTAAATATTTTATTTACCATGGTTAAAGGGTAAATCCGGTAAATAAGGGTTAAAAAATAATATTATAATAATACAACATTACCATAAAACGTGTCCAAACCTTATTGGTGGACACATACCCGACCATGTTCATCCTTGGGTCGATTTGGGGACCCCTTGGAGCCACTTGTATGTGGTAGGGACACATTATATTAATAAAGTTAAAATAAAAATAAAAATGGCATAAGCTTACATCTTTTAGAAGAACAATTTTTACAAAGGGTTATACATGTTGGATTTTCGATTATAAATATTCATGAGAAAGATAAAAATATTTCTTACATAATGATATTTTATTTATAATTTTTAGACATCATATAATTTAAATTATTAATGACACAATAATGATGCAATGTTTACCTCATTAATAAAGGATTTAAATAAATAAGATTATAATGATTATAATATTATCTAAAACCTGTCCAAATCTTATTGGTTGATGTTATTTAGAATATGAGTCATCTTATCTTCGACCTCAATGATTTTTGGACCATTATAAACCGAATATCATTATATTATAAAGTAATACTTTCACTCTTTCCTAAAGAGCCCCTCCTCTCCCTTATAAAAGGAGACCACTTCTACTCATTCCTCACACCTCTCAAGCCACTTGGCTCGTCCATACTCTGCCCAAATAGGCTCCCCACATCCCTCTCCTCCTCCTTGAAGCTTCCCCTTAGGCAGAAATCATTTCAAGAAGTCCTTTGGTTCCAACCAAAGTGAGTTACCTAAATTAAAGGTAACGATTTCTCTTAAATTATTTTCATTTATTTTGCTTCTCCAACCCCCAAACTCTTTTTATTTCCTTTCTTTTGTAACAAAAAAAGTATCCTAAATATACTAGGATGTTTTTATAAGAAGGATTCGAACTACACATACACACACCTCCATCTAATGGATGATGAACATAATGTTTCTGTGAATGGCAAACTAACGTCTCACGAAACGATGATTGTTCAAATACATCTTACCGCCTCTCATGGTGGCCATTATGATGGCACTATAATTAAGTGTGATATTAATGATACATATTTTATATATAAGCTTCTTTAATTCCATTTTATTTCATACCATTATTCATTTCATGTTGTATATACATACGATAATTTCATTTGGGGAAGTGCGGACTACTGCCCCCTTAAAATGATATGACTCGTTCATACCACACATGGAACATATAAAGAATGGTGTTGATGAACATAAGTAACATATATAAAATATAATATTATACTGGAATAATAATATACCTATGTATCATTTGGATTCAATTATTTTAAAATGAAAAATTAAATGGAAGTAGCATTCGTGCGTACGTACGGACTACCGTCTCCACGAACGCGATGAGATTCATTCTCCATCATATCCATTAAAGTATAATTATAATTTGATTATTTAAAAATAGTATCCAAGGACTTGATATCATTCTGTATATGAATAATATACATCCCATTAATAACGAATATGGCTCACATAACAAAGAATATAAAGTAAAATGAACCCGTTAACACCGGAAATGACGATAATTCTAAGATATTATTAACAAATCAATGTTAAAAGATCATATATGATATCATATTAAAGTAAATGATTCTTGTATTATTCAATAACAATTATTTCACCATTATACAGGAGGTAAACCTACCATCAACCAAGGAAAAAGTACAAAGTAAGGGATTTTCTTATCTCACTTTTAATTCCGTGAGAATTCCATTGATCACAACTTAATTATTGCATGTGGTGTATGTGTACTGCCCATGATTGTATTCATTGTGTTATATACTTTTATTTATGGGTATTTAAATCATCATGGTATGATACTTCTTTCATGGGTGTATGTTTCTTATGTTACCTAATCAATAAGGGAATTTGATATTTCAATTTCCACTCATTTGGCTTTACGCATATTTCATTGATTATATTACCCCAAGATTATGTGTAGAATCACTATTCATTTGATTATGTCATAATTTCCACTCCCCTTCCTTTGGATATAATTTTGATACACATAATCACTCCATTGATAATTATCAAGTCATTGATATGAATTTGATAAGAGTAATTTTAACTCATTCTCCATTTGTTGAGTTAAACATCCAATTCGTTGGTATTGTTTTTACAAGAATATGTGTGAATATACTTTGATTGATTTACACTGAATATACAATAATATTTAGTGTATTTATATTTGTCACACATAATTATGTCATTTATTTATCCTTAACCTAAGGATACAACCTTTATGAGAGATTTCATCTCGATTTACATTCCATTGAGACTTCTTTGATGATATACACCAAATCACTTTTATGTGGTGTATATAATGTACTTTGACATAGTATATCATGAATTCCTTTATTCTCATGATATTACAATGTTTTGATTACCTCAATTATTTGTATTCAAGTGTCTCTATTTTGGTTAGAAACTCTAACCAAAATACCATTTTAAAATGTTTTAAAGAATTATTATTCTAAATCATGCTCATTAATGTCCATATTTTAAAAATGGTTTTAAGGATTTATTTATATGGACATTAAAGTTTTAAAATTAAAAATCCTTTTAAAATTTTCAAAGTGGTATGGGACACTTTGATTCAAAAATCTATTTTTGAATGCCTTCTTGACAAATAGTGTGACTTTTAAAAGTTTTCAAGAAAAAAGGGGGATATTTATCTCAAATAGTTATGATGATTATTTTCATCTATGTCAACATCCTTCATTATTCATGATTGAGGTTAATGTGAAACAATACAATCTTCCATATTGTATCAAATGAGTTATGTTTGAATGTGTATGTTCTATTTTTCTACCATTCATGGTTTGTGGTTAAAGTATTGACATTTCGTATGCTAGTTTTAATACGAATGTTTATGTTATGTTTAAACCTGTTCATATGAGGAATGAATTGGACTTATTAAGTGACGGGTGGAGCCCGCTATAGCTCCTCGATGCATCGGTAGGTCTCATGAGACAAACTAGTGTCTTGGAACAAGGCCTTGGCAAAATCTTATTTGTAGTATTGGCACGAGGCCTTGGCTATGTGGTTATAATAGTCTGGCATTATGCATTCCATCATTATGAAAGTCGTTATTGATATTGCATGTGATCATTCGACTAGTAGAATATCCATGTGAGTAAGTAAATGGCATTATTTCATTTTACCTTTGCCATTTTATGATGATGTTCAAATTTAAAAGGCTTTTGTTTTAGTTATAAATTTCCTTAAGTGTTTATGCTTATTCATGAAAGCTTCTGCTATAATGTTATCCTTACTGAGCATCCGAGCTCACCCCATTCAATGTTTTATTTTTCCCAGGATTATGAAGAAGTAATTTATGAATGACCTGCAGGGATAGTATGAGGGGATATGAAGACAAGATGTTTTTTTATGATATAATGTAAAAATTTATGGATGTATCTAGTTATTCCAAGGCTACTAAACTAATCGGTCTTTCGAGACTTGATCTTTCTCGTGATCATGCCAATGTTATGTAATAATGCACTGACTCTAGGTAATTAGGGTCAGGGCGTTACAGTTGGTATCAGAGGAAGTTTAGTACAAACCTTGGTAGCTAGATTTAGATAAACTCTGATTAGAGCACGTAGACCTAAGATGAACTTTGAGGATTAGTATAAAAGAACTTCCTAGAATTTTGGTATTGTAGATATTTTGTGAGTTTTCCGAGCAATACATCCCTGTCTGGATACGAGCAGGTAGAGGCTGCTCTGGCACAAATGTACCTAGGGGTAAAACCCGAAAACACCGCTTTGAGCTAGACTCGAACGGGAACGGGTGCACGACAACGGGCCTTGCTGCACTCTTGGTTACGACACTCCCGGGGGATATGCATGGGATAATTTACATTTTCTTTACAAACTGATTTAAGTAATATATACATAAGATGAGAGTAAATGACCTTGGTTAATCCTAATATGTTTCAAATTGAGAATATGGGGACATTTTAATCTCTAAATGATTTTACGATTACTATTACTCATACAATGCTTTCTGGTTTTAGTCAATGACTGGATTTCAAGGAATTCATAGTGACTTTGAGAATGATGTACAAGGTGGGAACGGTGGTGGCGATGAGCAACAAAATGGAGTGTTGATAGGCGTAAAAGATATCGTCTTTATGCCAAATCAGTTTTCCAAAAATATGATCAACAACATATATATTAACCAACTCCCAGACTCAACAAGGAAGAGAAAGGTGATAATTGATAAGATCTCCAGCAATGGAGACCATGGAGAAAAGAAACCTCAATTTTCATCATGCCGGAAATGTGGAAAGATACACCCAGGAAAGTGTCTCAATGGGACAACGAAATGTTTTACGTGCGGGAAGGAAGGACATAAAGTGATGAATTGCCGAAGAAAAATGAAGAGTACTATGGAAGAAGATAAAAATGGTCCCAAGAGTCCATTTACAGTCATTTGCCGTAAATGTAGGGGACCCGGCCATTACGCGAGTGAATGTCCTATTCTATAGGATATTTTCTTGGTCAAAGAAGAAGCTATGTGGAAATAAATGGTTGGAGAAAAATTTAAAAAGTATTAGCACTCCGTGTTGATGGGTTTACTTTGGAATAATTTTCTAATGTATTTGTAACCCCACAGTTTGCCATGTGAGAATGATATTTGAGGAATAATTGTCTCTTCTCTTGTGGATATAGATATAAATAACCATTTGGTTTTATATGATCATTGGGGTTTGAGAAAATGATAAGTTATTATAATTTGGGATGAAAATGCAAAGTATGATATAACATTTGTGGTTAAATTATGTTATTTTGAGGAATTTATCTCATTTTGGTAATATTATAAAATATAGTTTTTGAAAAAGGACAACACGTAGATCGTGTGACAACCCGTCGCGTCGGACAATGCTGTGGGAATCGAACCCACAACCAAAGTGCGATTGGGATTTATCGCCTACCACTGGACTACGTGAAGTCCCTGGTTAGTGTGACTATTTTTTTTTGTTAAGTGATTTTATTGATCAATAATAAGATGATTTGGGTTCTTGTGTCTTATCAAATGAATACCCTTTCTAGAGGAAAATGATTTGGTGATTAAGTGATAAATGTTATTTAGGAAGATGTTCGTTTTGTTAGGAACACTATATGCCCAAGGAAAATAGAATACAATGAGGTTTCATTTGTAGAGTAATGGTGGATTTTTAGCTACGTTTTTATTGTTGATTTATAGTGATTTGGGTTATTTATGGAAATGATTAACCTATGTGATGATGTTAATTACCTTTAAGTATGTGACTTTAAGTGTATTTGATGTCATTTGGAGATACAACGTAACATGGGAGACTACATAATCAAATTCTTCTATGTTTTGGGTTTCAATATTAGTTTGGATTATATTAAAGGATTTTAAGGACAATTTGTTATTGAATGGTATCTATTTAACTTTGGGGTAATGTTGGTTTAATTTTAGAAATTAAGATTAGTGCATATTTATCTCAATGAATATCCTTTTGGGGGATCATTAGATCATTCACTAACCATTTTGGTTTTGATTAATCTTCAAAGAAAATGTAAATATATGGTTTATCCTACATGCATCATGTGATTCTATAGAAGTTTATTCTAGCTCTTCCTGTGTGACCAAGTCTTCTTGAATACTCATCGTTTAAAAAAAATTGAGTTAGTGGTGGAAATTTATTAAAGAATGAAAATCTACCTAAAATTTAAGTATATCTCATAATGTTCTTAGTCAATATCATAAATGAATTCCTCTTCCTTATGTAATGTAACTTTAAAAAAAATGTTGTCCTAGATGGTACATTAAATCATCACTAATTTATGGCTTTGGGATTGTTGGCCTTTTCATAGCCATGTTCTCTACCACTCTCCATCAGATAATTGATGGTTAGATTTCTCTTCCATATCCATATTTTCCTACATGGAACCCAAGTATGTGTTATTTTCGGTAATCTTCATACTTTCCACTCTTTATTTTAAATAGAGGCCTCATTAATTCATTTTTTGATGTGGGATTTCAACTAAGATATTTTGAATCGTCAAAAATATGTTATCCCAATACCCTATATTTTGTTGAACCGATGGTACTTCAAATCATCATAGATTGATGAGTTTAAGGACCTCAATTTTATACTTGTTTGTGATTGATGACCTCAATCACTACCTATAAATATTTACGTTTTTCCTCCAATTATATGTCTCTAATTGCCACTAATATTCTCCTAATAGAGATCATAATTTGGTGGTGATCCTTTCATTTCTCTTTTCCTCATATTAAGACTAAATTTTAGTAACCCAATTTCCGATGTGGGTTTTCCCACAAAGATATTTTCTATTTTCAACCTTTTATTTCAAATTGCGAGGACGCAATTTATTGAAGGAGGGGAGAATGTAACACCCCAAGATTTTATAGTGTGTTATTTCATCAAAATAATTCAATAACATTCACTACACGCAACACCAAGTTCAATCGCACCATGACTTACCAAACAAGCTGTTCAAAAGAGGTTATGAATATTGTTAACTAAATTTTAAACTTTATATAATCCTTATAATTTTAGAATCCATATTATGAGTTTCTTAGACATAATGTAAGAACAAATTCATTTTCAGTATTGAAATTTTACCAAATTTTAATAGTGAACCCTTTTTAGAATACTATATTTTAAACCTTTTGACTTAATGGGGACATCAAAAATTTAAAATGAAACATCCCAAGCTTCCACGGCACGCTAGCGTGTGTTGTACGCAACCTCGAGTTCTAACACACACCACAACTAATTAAAATAGCCGTTGTGAATAGTAATACCTACTTTTTGAAATCATATATATTTTATATTTCAAAATGGACTTCATTTTTGGATTCGGAATATCGAAATTAGATTAGGGTGAAATTTTGGTACTTTTCGGATAACTTTTATATTTTGATGAATAGTGAAAATTACTAAATTTTAATTAAAAACAACTTTTTTAATCAAAATAATTAATATTGATAAATTATGAATTTGAGTGGTTTCAAAGTATATTTAGAATATATTTTTACCATTTAATTTAATGTTTGTCATTGGACATAATTTCACAATTAAATCAGGCATAAACAAGTGTCAATCTTTTGATAGTTATTATCTCTTAAAAACACGCTTTTTATTTTAACAATGGGAATTAATTTTAAATTAATTTCTGCCACTTCTGTGTTTTGAATTTGGAAAAATGGATTACATATTTGGAATCAGGATGCCCAAATTATGTAAATAGGTAACTTTTATTTTTACACATTTTGAATAATTACTGCGGTAAATATTTTATTTACCATGGTTAAAGGGTAAATCCGGTAAATAAGGGTTAAAAAATAATATTATAATAATACAAAATTACCCTAAAACGTGTCCTAACCTTATTGGTTGACACATACCCGACCATGGGCATCCTTGGGTCGATTTGGGGACCCCTTGGAGCCACTTGTATGTGGTAGGGACACATTATATTAATAAAGTTAAAATAATAATAGAAATGGTATAAGATTACATATTTTAGAAGAACAATTTTTACATAGGGTTATACATGTTGGATTTTCGATTATAAATATTAATGAGAAATCTAAAAAGATTTCCTACATAAGGATATTTTATTTATAATTTTTAGACATCATATAATTTAAATTATTAATGACACAATAATGATGAAATGTTTACCTCATTAATAAATCATTTAAATAAATAAGATTATAATGATTAAAATATTATATAAAACCTGTCCAATTCTTATTGGTTGATGTTATTCAGAATATTAGTCATCTTATCTTCGACCTCAATGATTTTTGGACCATTATAAACCGAATATAATACTTTCACTCTTTCCTAAAGAGCCCCTCCTCTCCCTTATAAAAGGAGACCACTTCTACTCATTCCTCACACCTCTCAAGCCACTTGGCTCGTCCAAACTCTGCCCAAATAAGCTCCCCACATCCCTATCCTCCTCCTTGAAGCTTCCCCTTAGGCAGAAAGCATTTCAAAAAGTCCTTTGGTTCCAACCAAAGTGAGTTACCTAAATTAAAGGTAACGATTTCTCTTAAATTATTTTCATTTATTTTGCTTCTCCAACGCCCAAACTCTTTTTATTTCCTTTCTTTTGTAACAACAAAAGTATCCTCAATATACTAGGATGTTTTTATATGAATTATTCGAACTACACATACACACACCTCAATCTAATTGATGATGAACATAATGTTTCTGTGAATGGCAGACTAACACCTCACGAAACGATGATTGTTCAAATACATCTTACTGCCTCTCATGGTGGCCATTATGATGGCACTATAATTAAGTGTGATATTAATGATACATATTTTATATATAAGCTTCTATAATTCCATTTTATTCCATACCATTATTCGTTTCATGTTGTATATACATACGATAATTTCATTTGAGGAAGTGCGGACTACCGCACCCTTAAAATGATATGACTCGTTCATAACACACATGGAACGTATAAAGAATGGTGTTAATGAACATAAGTAACATATATAAAATATAATATTATACTGGAAAAATAATATACCTATGTATCATTTGGATTCAATTCTTTTAAAATGAAAAATTAAATGGAAGTAGCGTTCGTGCGTACGTACGGACTACCGTCTCCACGAACACGATGAGATTCATTGTCCATAATATCCATTCAAGTATAATTATAATTTGATCATTTAAAAATAGTATCTAAGGACTTGATATCATTCTATATATGAATAATATACATCCCATTAATAACGAATATGGCTCACATAACAAAGAATATAAAGTAAAATGAACCCGTTAACACCCGAAATGACGATAATTCTAAGATATTATTAACAAATCAATGTTAAAAGATCATATATGATATCATATTAAAGTAAATGATTCTTGTATTATTCAATAACAATTATTTCACCATTATATAGGAGTTAAACCTACCATCGACCAAGGAAAAATTACAAAGTAATGGATTTTCTTATCTCACTTTTAATTCCGTGAGAATTCCATTGATCACCACTTAATTATTGCATGTGGTGTATGTGTACTGCCCATGATTGTATTAATTGTGTTATATAATTTTATTTATGGGTATTTACATCATCATGGTATGATACTTATTTCATGGGTGTATGTTTCTTAAGTTACCTAATCAATAAGGGAATTTGAGATTTCAATTTCAACTCATTTGGATTTACGCATATTTCATTGATTATATTACCCCAAGATTAGGTGTGGAATCACTATTCATTTGATTATGTCATAATTTCCACTCCCCTTCCTGTGGATATAAGTTTGATACACATAATCACTCCATTGATAATTCTCAAGTCATTGATATGAATTTGATAAGAGTAATTTTAACTCATTCTTCATTTGTTGAGTTAAACATCCAATTCGTTGGTATTGTTTTTACAAGAATATGTGTGAATATACTTTGATTGATTTACACTGAATATCCAATAATATTTAGTGTATTTATATTTTTCACACATAATTATGTCGTTGATTTATCCTTAACCTAAGGATACAACCTTTATGAGAGATTTCATCTCGATTTACATTCCATTGAGACTTCTTTGATGATATACACCAAATCACTTTTATGTGGTGTATATAATGTACTTTGACATAGTATATCATGAATTCCTTTATTCTCATGATATTAAAATGTTTTGATTACCTCAATTATTTGTATTCAAGTGTCTCTATTTTGGATAGAAACTCTAACCAAAATACCATTTTAAAATGTTTTAAAGAATTATTCTTCTAAATCATGATCATTAATGTCCATATTTTAAAAATGGTTTTAAGGATTTATTTATATGGACATTAAAGTTTTTAAATTAAAAATCCTTTTAAAAGATTAAAAGTGGTATGGGACACTTTGATTCAAAAATCTATTTTTGAATGTCTTCTTGACAAATAGTGTGACTTTTAAAAGTTTTCAAGAAAAAGGGGGATATTTCTCTCAAATAGTTATGATGATTATTTTCATCTATTTCAACATCCTTCATTATTCATGATTGAGGTTAATGTGATACAATACAATCTTCCATATTGTATCAAATGAGTTATGTTTGACTGTGGATGTTCTATTTTTATACCATTCATGGTTTGCAGTTAAAGTATTGACATTTAGTATGCTAGTTTTAATACGAATGTTTATGTTATGTTTAAACCTGTTCATATAAGGAATGCATTGGACTTAATAAGTGACGGGTGGAGCCCGCTATAGCTCCTCGATGCATCGGTAGGTCTCATGAGACAAACTACTGTCTTGGCACAAGGCCTTGGCAAAATCTTATTTGTAGTCTTGGCACGAGGCCTTGGATATGTGGTTATGATAGTCTGGCATTATGCATTCCATCATTATAAAAGTGGTTATTGATATTGCATGTGATCATTCGACTAGTAGAATATCCATGTGAGTAAGTAAATGACATTATTTCATTTTACCTTTGCCATTTTATGCTGAAGTTCAAATTTAAAAGGATTTTGTTTTAGTTATAAATTGCCTTAAGTGTTTATGATTATTTATGAAAGCTTCTGCTATAATGTTATCCTTACTGAGCATCCGAGCTCACCCCTTTCAATGTTTTATTTTTCCCAGGACTATGAAGAAGTAATTTATGAATGACCTGCAGGGATAGTATGAGGGGATATGAAGACAAGATGTTTTTTTTATGATGTAATGTAAAAATTTATGGATGTATCTAGTTATTCCAAGGCTACTAAACTAATCGGTCTTTCGAGACTTGATCTTTCTTGTGATCATGCCAATGTTATGTAATAATGCACTGACTCTAGGTAATTAGGGTCGGGGCGTTACAATATTTATGGATTTCATATAATGATCCACAATGTGTTATTTTCACAAATATTTTTAGTATCCTTTACTTTTGTAGAATCTATCCTAGTATTCCACTTTAGTGTGTTTTTCTTAAAAGTTTTTATTTTCTTATACTTCAATGACATCTCACCTTTACCTATTGTTTTCTTCATCCTTATATGTAATAAAATTATTCATTCCAGAGAATATGAATTATAATTGGTTGGTTTGAACAAAAAATAATCAAAACAGTTCCATAATTTTTGAAATTCCCATAAAAAATATCAATGTGTTCAAACATGATTCTGGTGGATAAAATTATTCCCATCCATTTTGGTGTATCTTAACATAAATTAAATTTTCTACTATCGATATATTCTTTTATGTATATACTAATTTTTTTTTAATTTACTAATAAATAGTTTCCTTATATATAAAATTATTAAACACCAAAAATTACATCAGAATAATGTTTCCTCTCATTGGAGGATAACCTTGATAGCATTACATTCATGTTATTTTACTAAACAACCCTTATTTTTAGTACACATTTTGTGGCCACATCCAATTAAATTTTGTATTTCCATCTTTGCTGATGTGGTTGGTTTCTAAAGAATATTATCAATCCATAATTATTTATAATTTGAAATATTTAATGAAATTTCCATTGAAACAATCTAAGTGAAAAACTTTATTCTCCATAAAGGGTTTATGTTTTCTTTGATATTAAAGTATATATATCCCTAGTGTATATTAAAAAATTACACAATAATTAATAATTTTTGAAGTAATTTATGTATCAAAAGATGTTATTCTAGAATTTATTCTAGTAATTGTTTGTGAAGATTTATCTTTTCTCACTTTGAGGTTTCTCAATTTAACTTATATTTCAATACCATTCATGTTGAGTGTATGATTAAAATAATTTAATGATATTAAATTCTATTTCAAGACACTTCATATTGAGGGTTCGTTTATCATTTTTATGATATAATTATTTTTTCCATTTTAATTTAATATTCTTAAATTAATATCAAACTGTTTTACAATTTCATATAATGAATTTTCATGGTCCTTTTTCATTTGAATTTTACCACCAACTAATCATTATTTGAATCCATGGAATTTTCTATTAAATTGAATTAATCATTTATCCAAATTTTTTTGTCTTTCTCACATTTTCAATAAACTTATTTTTAAACTCTTCTAATACCACATATTTTTTATTATATGGCCATGAAAATGTCTAATTGGTTGATTATTTTTAATTATAGTGTTTCACTTTTTCAAATTCTTAACCAATGATTCTTTATATAATATTATTCTATATCTAGCTATATTTTTTATCCTATATGATCTAAATGAATTATAATATATATTGGGAATCATACAGATTCCCTTTTTTCAAATAATCCAAAATTTCAAAAGAATAATTTACACATGATTATACTGGAACATACTCATCATAGCCTAAAGTTTATTATTAAAGAAGATAATTTTCAACAAATTGAATAAAATTACACGATTGATTACCATAATCTTGGGGTGAATCATTTTTAACTTATAATTTATTTAGGGTCTATCCCATATTCATATCTTTCTTTTTATTCATATTCATCAATGTCATGGAAGAAATCTCTTGGTATTATTTCACATGGAAATCAAATAATTATTTAAATCAATACCTTCTTTATAATGGATAAAAAAACAGATACAAAAGTTGATTTAACCAATGGTATAACATTGTTCTCTAATATTGGCTAAGATGGCCTAAAACTACTCTATGCGAGAAATGTTCTTCTTTGGATCACTGCCTCTAGGATTTTATACCCCTACGGAACACATCCCATCACTAGAAATGTCCTATTTATATGTCAACTTAAATGACTTTAATAATATTTCCTAATTAGTTAAGTATTTATATTGAACCTTCCTTGGTCCATTACAAAGATTACTCAATATTCATCCTTGGTATTTTTCTATATAATTTATAATACTTTTGATTGATAACACAAGGTTGGAAAATCACTTTAACTCATACTTGGAAACATTCATTCACATCATATTTCTCCATTTATGTGATCTTACCTCCATATTTTTGAGCTCTTTAGGATCTTATAATAATTTTATCACTTATTTTACCTCCCACATCCAATTCCAATAATGTATTTCTATTATATTTATATCAATCACTGTAATGTATTTTTTTATATTTTAAAACCATCATAATTTCTCTTCTAATCAAACACCATAAACTCTTCTGATCTTTTTTTTTGCAAAAACATATTCATTGCTCATATTTACTCAGATCATATTGTTAATTATTTTTACTGAAAAAAAGTAAAAAACACACAATCCATTAGAAGCTTTATTTTGATGCCTTTCTATATGAAGGTTGGTCTAAATAAAATCATCTGGTGAAGGTATAATGGAATTACATTTATTTTCATTGATTATAGATCATTACATTTTATAGGTTGTTTTGCAGTTGGTTCAAAATAAGAAACTAATTTGTATTTTTATTAAATGTATATTTAATGAGTCAAATAATAATAAATATTATATCACATGATGAGTTTTTTCTGCATAAAATCTAAGTGATAATTTCCTATGTTTTTTTGCTGCATTATAAGGTCATTGTAGTTTACTACTATGATTAAAACCTTATGGGTCATGAAAATATTATTAGATATTTATAATATGGAATAATTAAATCTATCACATAAGACAAAAAAATATTTTTGGTTATTTATTGTTGGGGGATTATAACACTTTGATAATTCTCTTCGTGATGTTTTTAATTGAGAATATCTAAATGAATAGGTTATAAAAAACCCTCCCAGTATAGATTCCAATGATTATATTTAATTGGATATTTCAATATTTGAATGTATATATTTTTCCTTAGACTAGATAATGTTATTAATTTATATAATGAATCATGTTGGTAGATGTATTGATGAAATCCTTAATGGCATATTTTTGATGCTTTGTATGATATATTGGGTGATTTATATGTGATAAATAATTGATGAATAAGTTAAGAAATTATTTATTGATTCCATTTTATTGGAAGATTATATAAAATTCCCTTTGATTGGAATACAACTATATAATTAAATTCGTGGCCATGTTTGTTTTATCAGTGAAATCATGTAAATAAATTCAAGAAACTATATTGAGAATATTGTTTTACAACCTAAGTAAAGAAATTTTCATGATGATATATTTCCAGGGAAAGGGATTATATTACAAAATGAGTTTCAATATATCGATTTTTCTTATGATATTAATATTTTTCCCTATGGACACTTTGATATATCATGATATGATGGTATAGGACTTTATGAAAGTAAGTTTAATTTACCTGAGAATGAGATATAGAGTATTACACACTACGAACAACCAAAATCATTATTTATTTATATTTGAATATAATATTAGAATAATTAATATTAACATATTTTATAGAATAAATATTATTCATGATGTATCGATTACGTTTCCCAAGTCACTAGTTATTTGAAAGAATGTAAATATTAGCGGAATGTTAAATAAATATTTATTCATCAGTTTAGGGAATATAATAATTATTTATTCAATGAATGAATAATATATTCATATTTATTTAGTAAATAAATATTTATTATTCATGGTTTGATAAATATAAATGAGGATTGATATATCGATTTAAGGGTAAAGTTGAAATTATATATTTAATCTTATATCAGATAATAAGTATTAATTTATTTATTTATGAAATGATGGATAAATATCTTCTAGTTTTTTCCATGTTAATGGAATATTATTATTATTATTATTATTATTATTATTTAACCATAGACTAAATTAGTATTAAAAAATAATTTATGGTCCTTTGTGAAATATATGATTTTCTAAAAAAATTATAGAACACAAATTATATCATTTCTAGTTGTAATGATTTATATTTGAAAACATATTTCTATAATGATTTATAACATTTCGAAAGTGAAAAATTCTTTTGGGTACTCTCAAGATTTTAGATCAATGTTCCTCCCCCTTCATGTTAAAATTTGGAAAACTATAGAGAATCCTAAAAGACTAGCAGAGACAATTGTTGTGATCAACAGTGAATGGGCCAAAGTGACCATGATTACTCTTCTAGAACTCAAATTTCCATTTGTTATTTTTCAAGGTTTTTAAACCATGTATGGATACCTCTATAGTAATTATACATAAAAAGCATTAAAACAATAATGATATGTAATGTGTGACCAATAAATTTGACATATATGGATGAATTAAAATAATTGGTATTTATTATCAATTAAAATTATTAGTAAATTATATATAGAATGATTGAATATTTGAATCTTCTATAGTTTCATTCATCAATTTATAATAATTTATCTGTACAAAACAATGAAATCATATTTTTATGTATGGGATCAAATACTTCTATTTTTTAAACTATTATGTGGTTTCAATGAAATCAAATAAAAATTTATAATTTTTTTTTATATTTTGATCGAATTACACATTTGAATTTTTATTTTTAATTTATATTTTTTCATTAAGTAATTTTAAATTCTATATATGAGGGACTTTTATTTTCTTATGAAAAATAATATTCCAAGGACATATGAATAATTACTATGATCCCATGCATGGGTGTTGGATATTCCAGGTGAATGATATAGATAAACATCATGTAGTGGAACAGTGTGTATTGTTTACCCAAGGTCAACCACAAGAGGACAAGCCATGTAAATCAAGAAATATCATGAGGTAAAATAGTATGTCGGGTAATTACATACCATGTATTGACCTCTTGCTAGAATAAGGCTTAACTTGTTTACAGAACATGTATCCAGTGTACACACCATGTTACCCCAAACAGTTATACACCATAAGAATGTTTGAAACTATTTGGTCAAATTACATGACATATATTAATTACATGTAGTTTATCAAATTTATTTTGAGAAACATGGACAACTTTTTATTTCATGGCATGTATATGGAATAAAATTTATGCATCACATTAGTACCCACAAATAATACACACTAAGTACTTGGGAATATCATGTTGGTGGAATGAAATCTAAGAATAATGAATATATTGAGCTAAATAAGTAGTGTAACTGAAAACCATCATAATGAATTAAATACCAAGAAAAATTGTACAATGGAAATTATTAATGATAAATAAGTATTAATTATAACATTAAAACTAAACAACACAGTTTGTAACTTAGGTATAAACTATATTCTAATGGTTTTCTGATTTAATACATTCTTGACTATTTCGGAATGTTATAAAAAAATTAAATACACAGAATTTATATTTTATATTTTATTCTTAGTTATTTTTATATATTATAAAAAACATGATGTTTACATTTGTCATATACACTATTTAATTCAGTATATTTTCTATTTGTACATGACATGTATAATGATTTTGTTCTGTACAATTATAAATAACATTTTGGCAATGTGGTTGGACTCATAGAACTACACATCATTTAATATAATGATAGACCATGTAAGTATACATATAGTTTAAGTGTAAAATATAAAACAAGTACCACATAGAGCATGGTCACTCACATTGTGATTCATAGTATAGACCAAAAAGGGTATAATGGTACACATCATGTAGCCTTTAGTATTGTTCATGTTAAATTAATGAAAAATATAAGATTGACTATATGGTTAATTAATATGTTTTCTGTTAGTATACACATGGTATGAATTTATTTTAAAATAAATTATTATTTTTTAATTGTAGTGGATAAGAATCTGGATGATAGTGTCAGTGAAAAATTATAATAAATGAATTATATAAACGATAAGATAAATAATTTGTTAATTGATGAGCCTCTTCATATTTAGGAATGAATTGAAATTAAATCAACATAGATTTAATTAAAAAGTCGTTGCATGTGAGGATGGTCAAAAGAATGGATGTCCTATATATGTGTTGGGTTTCTTTTGATTTATGTCATATTTTATGGTTTATTGTTATAAATATTATTAAATTATAATTTTGATCCATGTATCATCCCCTCTTATTCATTCTATTCATGCCAAGGTGTCCACGAGTTATTTTATGTAACCTCGTACCCTTTGTTTCCCTAAAATACATATGAGTAAACATATATTAATGAAGGATGTCCATAGAGATATGATATGGTTCATGGTGGATTTGATGTTAAACCAATCAAGGAGATCCTGGGATAAATTTTTTAGTTGTATAACTTGAACAAATAATAGTTCAATGACTTGTTCTATTAAGGATAACTGTTAGTTTATCAACTAACCAATAGTAAAAGTCATGATATTTTTACATATTTTCATCATGTAATATAAAATAATATAAATGAACTATGTATAAATTATTTTATTAGGACACAAAAAATTTATTATGTTAATTAAACATAATATTAAAAATTGTGTGAAAGGATAGAATAAAAATTATTTTTATATAATATAAAAACCCCTCAAAATAATTTTAATTTTAGTAACTCCTTCTACCTTCCAAGATAAATTCACACATGGTAAAAGTGTTTGTCAATACATATCCCATGATGCATTTAATTGTTAAAAGGTCATACCTATAATAATGGTTTCAAGGAAGAAAATTGGTATTATGTTAAATGGAAATAGTCTATTTAATACTAATTTGAGGAATGTGTGGAGGAAATATGAGTCCTAGATTTTAGGACTGATGTACTCAATTAATAGATAATAGGATTTTTAGTTAATATAGTTGTCTCAACCTGCATACCTAGATACCATTTAATAATTTTCATCGCCATTGTCATAGTTATGATAATATAAACCTAGATCCATTCCACATGAATAACAATATTATAGTATATTATGAATAAAATGTTTGTGGTTATAGGGAATTGATAAAAAAATTGGAAATAGATAGATAAATTTTATTAAATAAAATTTGGTAATCAGGAAAAAAAACCTTATTTTTTTAGAAAATTGTTTGTTATATTACCTTGAAACTATCCTTATGATAAATTTTTGGATAAATACAATATCCTCACTATAAACATCCAAGATCAGTATAGAAAAGTGTGTATCATGCTATGCTAGGACAAGACGATCTTTGTGATAGAGTCACCAGTTCTAGAGAGTGATCATTATAAAGAGGTTACATTATCCTATCATTCAGAATGATGAAGATTTATAATCTTTGAAATGACATGGATTCAAATACCATAGCATCCAATCATTATGTTCTTTATCATGAGAATGCTAAATTAGATATATATGACATCTCTAAGAACTTTTTTATTATGAAATTCAACATAAGGTGTTCCAACAGGGCTTCATATAGTCAACATGATTGTCTATATTGATCATTCGTAAATACTAAATTTCAAAAAACCTAAGGAATTATGCACTGCTCTCATACATTCTTCCCCAAATCATAGAGTATCTTGATTTATTATAAATTATAAAATCAAAAATATTTAGTAGTAATTATAATATCATCTAACATTATTTCTCTAGGAAAATATAGGCATTGGGTGTTAAAATCATTGATTATTTATGTTGA
This sequence comes from Viscum album, assembly GCA_963277665.1. Classification (NCBI taxonomy): domain Eukaryota; kingdom Viridiplantae; phylum Streptophyta; class Magnoliopsida; order Santalales; family Viscaceae; genus Viscum; species Viscum album. The sequence continues at coordinate 121,294,539 of OY728132.1, read as the reverse complement.
GCAAGTTGCGGGACAAGTAGAAGGGAACTAAGAGTTATTAAAGGTATAAATATTATTTTATCCACCTGAAAAATTAAATAATTATCGATAGGAAGCCTAAAGAACAAGATTCAAAATGTTGTTCATTAGAAAATAATGGCTACTATTGGAAGAAATAAACATCAATTAAGACACATGAGTAAGATTCATGATCATTTTTATCAAATGTGACCATTCCATTTTTACAAGTAGGGTATTAGATAGAACATGTAGAGTTCACATTTTTAATGAAACATAAAATCAATGAAAACTTTATGAATGTTTTTATAGGGGAGGTGGATCATTGAACTTCTAATGTGGAAAAGCATGCAGTGATGGCTATATGAGACTACAATCATACATTTCTGGCACACATGATTCTAGTTTAGATTAATTTGTTTCTCTAATAGTATAAATATTATTTAATCTTTATTCAGTCAGTACATGGTTATATTTGTATCCCTAGTTGTAAAAAAATTTATAATATTATATAGAAAATTATATAGTATACACAAATCATAATAATGGTATTTATATGATAGAATATAAAAATTCCTTGGAAATTGATAATAAATAAAATTCACATGGATTTTGTAAATCCCATTTGTGGAATCAATAAATTTTTCATGAAAATGATATGTTCCAAATGAACCTATGTCAATATGATTAATTATATTCAATCAAACTTAAAATAATTGATATATTTATTTCTTGTTTAGAAGGGAAATGAAAAAATATCCATTTCTAATAAATGGTGAAAAGGAGACATATATTATTCAATTAGTTCTCACAAACATGTGTATGTCATTTCTATATTAGACTAGAGGTGGATACTATTTCTTCATACCATTTACAGAAGAACTGAGTAGATATAGATATTTTTAATTAATTCGATATAAATATGAATCTTATGAGAATTTTGTTGATTTAAAGAATAATTTAGAGGATCATCATGGTAGTAATGTATATAAAATCTTCTCAATCCATGATTCAAAATATCATAAAAAATTATTCATTGAATATATAAGGTAATTTGGTATTTTATCCCAACTCACTCGTCCGTATACAGAATAGGGAAATAGTGTTTTGAAAATGAGTAACTAAACCTTATTGGACATGGTGTGATGAAGGAATCATCATAAATGTGTTGTAATATATTTTTGAGGATATGTAATATATAGTGATACATATGTACTAAACCAAGTACAAAATAAAATGAAATATTGTATTCCAAATGAGATTTGGTAAGTGAATAATCATTTTTTCAGAAATATGAGTATGTGGATGAAAAGAATTTTTTAAGGCTACCTCATTATACAAATATTCACTTTGAGTCCCTAAGAGTAACTTTAGAGGAAATCCTTAGAGAATGAATAATTTGATATATAAAACCATTAGATTATAATATCACTATTTATAGACATCCTAACATTTATGTGAGAGATAATAACAATATTAGAGATAGTAGGACAAATTATAACTTCAAAAAAGTTGACTACTAACATATATAGGAGCTGGATGAAGAAAATATTTGACAAGTCCCATTAGAAGTGGTTGTTCAAATGACACCAGCAATGCTTTGGAGAACTATAGAGGTCATAGAACCAAATATATATAGTTTTCTGATAATCAATGGTGGTGGATCCTTATTAGTTGATAATGGAAATCCATATTCCTATAATTCTAAAGTAAGAATCTCATAAATTTCCTGATGCAATGAATCCATGAATTATAAAATCAATTCCATGTTGTAGAACCAATTTAGGGTTTAGATATATCTTTCATTATATGTGACACCTATTGGGTTCATATATTTATTCAAGAAGAAACTGGACATGTAAGGTAATTGTATTTACCTGTACGGGTTTCCATATTTCTAAATGATATATGTTACATGTATGAATAGTCTATGAAAATACCTATTCCCTAGTTACTATGGTTAAATCCATTTTAATTATAAATTCCATAGAAAATTAATAGGATTAAAATATTTTTATAATGGACTGAAAAAATATTTCCTTAATTATAACCATATAGAAGATGTCTATATGATAGAACTAAATGGATTTGGGACCCTGGAGAATGAAAAAAAGGTAAAGAAATTATAATTATTCATTCATGTATTGAAATTAGAATACATATCATGGATCATTTAAAATGATAAATCTATATAGGGATTTGGTTTCCAAAAAAATTAATTTTAGCCTATTTTCTATTAGTGTTATCGTGTGTGTTCATTCATTTTCCTAATGATATATATTGATGAATTATTTTTAATTATAAATAAGATATACGCTATATAGATGGTTAATATATTGTTTTAAAAATGATTTCCACGTAAAAATGAAGTGAAGAAACCCACATTCTTGGGATCAAGATAATTCTTGATAGATATTTGAGGGTACATAGACTGTGTTAGGGTATATATTTTGACTAGGTTCTGAGAATATTAATTTTGGAATAGTCTGCTATGGGATTTTTTTAGTGTCTCGTGGTATACATATATCCAAGAAAACGTGTCCTTAAAATAGAGGAGACTTGGATAATGAGTATAATCACTTTAGATTTGACTATATGATGTATTATTTATTCCAGGACATATACTAGGCTTCATGTTTCCTATAACTTGAGAATATTCGTTAGATTCTATTAAGGCCAAAGTGACAAAAAATGGAATATTGTGATGACTATACCCAATCATATGAGCTGAACTATGGATACAATACTGGTTTATGAAGGATGTGTGGATATAATACTAAGGTGATTGAAATATTATAAATTCAAAACAAATCACAATGATATGAAATAATTGTTGGGATATGAATTTATCATTAATGGAGAGGGCTCAAAAGATCTATTGTTCACTAATTCTATAGTAAATTTTGAGTATATTAATACAAATAATGAGTCATAAGAAGTACCATGGAAACACAACATCACACTGGAGATTGATGTGGAGATTATTAGTAAATACCCTATCAAGATTCACTATAATAATTCTATAATGATAGATCTTATCAGGGATTCAAGATCAAATCAATAAATGAATCATATGTTTTGGACGTATCACTTTGTTAGTGTTTTTTTGATAATGAGGTGTGTTTATAGAATGTAGAGATTAAGTAATGACATTGAATCTACATCTAATTATATAAATATATTATATTTACTAATTCAGAATTATATAATGAATAAGCACAACATAATTAAAATACAAAACATTATTATATAAATTCAAACATTATATTTATAGACTAAATATATCCTTAATAATTTTAAGTGATAAAAAGAGTAAAAAAAGAAAAATTATATAACTAGAATATGAAAATTTGATTGTTCTTGATCCCTTAGAATCAAAAAATTCATGAAAAACACTTTAGGAATGAAAAAGATACTAAAAAAACGTTATTTATTTTGAAAATGAAAATTTATATAATTGAGTTAATATATATAAGTGAATGGAAAATGAATGAATCCTGATGTATTTAAATAAGAATAGGAACCTATATGAGAATTACAAATTTGATTGTTGGAATAATAATCCAACTGTTAAAATAGTGATATATCGATTTGGAATAGGAACATGGTCTTTAGAATAGTAAAATCATATATGTAAATGTGAAATGATATATAGTTGTCTTCTAAATGATAATATAGTATAGTTTTTATCATGATAAAAATAATATAATTTTTTAAAAATAAAAAAAAATAATCATTTTGATTTTCATAAAACACATAAGATTTGTTTAAATTTTTATGTAGAGTATCAAAATTTAAAAATATGTTTTTTATAAAATGGTTCTATAATATAATATTTCATTTAGTTTTAATGATAATTCAATTTTATGAGACCATAAATAGTTTTGAAAAGGGTGATATATTTTTTTGTATTATTAAAATTGGTATTTATTAAATAAATAATGATTTTATTTTAAAATTTATTTTAACACATATAGAAATTTATTTTAATATAAGGAAATATATTTTTGGAATGTAAATTTTAATAATGGGTTGGGTGATATTTTTGTATTTTTAACACGGATGAATTTCTAGTGTGTAGTGAAATACTAAAAATATAGTTTCTTTACATTATAAGTTAAACACATGAATAATTATTTCATGGATAATGTAAGAATCAATTTGATTGAACTCACATGAATAAAGTACTATATATAGTCACAATACTTATTAATAATTTTAGTCTTGAACCCATATAATAAACTAATTAATATTATATTCAAAACACCCATCTCATCCAATAATAAATACTACACATCACCTAAAATTATCCTCACACCTTATAAACACTCAATATTACCAAATTAATGCCCATTTCCTTTCCTTATTCATTACCCCATATCCTAGTTCTTTAATATTCAAAATACATTCCAAATATCCTTAAGGGGAAGTCTAATTGGAGACATCCAAAATTAGAGGTATATTATTAAAATAATATCTTTCATTTTCTTTTTTCTAGTTCCCCCACATATGTTTTAGATCCATCATAAAATAGTAACATGTGTATCCTAAATATATTTATATGATATTAATATACTCAAAATATCAATTCTATACCCTTCCATAAAACGATTCTTAAATGAATATATCTTTTCATAAAATGGTTGGTTCATCACCCCCATGGAAAATAAGTTTCATTTTCCACCACCACATTCATGGATAGTTCAAATTCTATTATTATGGTACAAAATGATCTAAATTAGAATATTATATTTTCCTTAATGTTGTGTAATTTATATATATCCATAATATTGAATGAATCATAATAATTTCAACATGTTTGGAAAACCACCCTTAATGAACTAGATATATAACAATAACATCTATAACATATAAATCATGCATATTTATAAATCATATTAGATACTAAGAACAATTTGAAAATTTGGAATCACATTAAATCCATATCATTATACTTTTGATGTTATTAAAGCATTTCATAAGGATCATTCACAATCATCCACAAGTGATGCGACCTTGGAACTAGGGAATGAATGACCTGAGGAAGTAGAAATTGACACATTATTTCAACAAAACGGTTATAAAGTTACATAAATGTTTAATAAAAAGTTTCATGAACTTGAATAAGTTTATTAATAAATTTTTCAATAAATATAATTTGATTATTATGTATATTATGTGAAATTTCATAGCAAATATGAACCTGAGGTAAGAGAACTCATCAAATCACCGTCATTTATCTTGGTTTTAACAAATCAGTCTCTACTTAACTCTATTTATATAGCATTTTGATGAAACAAATTATATTATATATATATATATATATCTACACTTCATATAATATAATGTAATAATTATTTTAAGTAAGTGGTAATATAGATGTTCCTAGGGATCTCTTACAAAATCATTCTTTTGTATAAACCATATTTATGAAAACATTATAATTATAGTTTAGTGTTATGAACCAACCCATTAAATGTTAATAATAATAAAAATAATCTAAAACCATTATTATTTTTTTAGAACACTCATAGCTCACTTTCTTTTTAATGATGAATATGATTTTCTTAACATCATTAAAGATTCCATATCCTTTTTAATAAATACTCGCTAAAGATATTCAATTTCAAAAATAATTATAATCCCTCCCACATGATTTTTTCATTAAATAAACTCCATATTTGCGAACTTTTCATATTTATAAAAACATTCCTTCTCAAATTATTCAATTCTTTACTCTATTTATAATCCTTATCAGATATCATTTTATTATTATTTGGGGACATATATCTCCATTGGTATTTCTTAGGGTTTCCATTATGTTTTATTTCCTTATAAGAAAAAAAATATTCATGTACAAGATTTTATTTGTGTTACATGATTGTTCTCTTCTATATTAATTAATTTATATATCCCCTGATATGGTTTTTATGGGATTAGGAAGTAAACCTAATCCATCATGGGATTCTTACCAATATGTTATATTGTCTTGGATGTGAGCATTGACTTATACTTATGTAATGTTTTATATTGTTTTCAAGTTACAATTAGGTCATGATTATATGATTAAATATTTTTAATGTCAGATGATAATGTGATAATTCTTGTTTGTTTTTGGTTATGATATCATGGTAGGTCATTTGACTCATAAGTTATTTTTATTTTATGATTCCAATTCCATTTCTAGTCACTATAACTGATCCATTTTTTTAATGAATTCCCCATGTTATCTTATACAGTTTTAGAATCTGAAAACGGTATAGAACAACATTATGGATACTAAAATTATTATTTTATATTTTTATATTAATTTTGATGTTTTATGATAATATTCTCCCAAAGATACTAGGTATCTCATCCTCGGGATATGTTCTTTATATAATTATGTTAAAAATTATATAATGATCTACAAAAATGGATTTGGTCTCTATAGTTAGTGTTGAAAAAATGATTATTATTTATTGTATTAGGACAATAATACATTAGTAAAACCTCTAAGGGATGATTTATATTTAAAGAAAATATCCTCAAATTTTCTTACAGTACATTGTGTATGGGTACTAAAAATTAAAATCTCTATCTGGATACTAATAGTACATATGGATCCATCACAAATATATATAGGGATAGTGACCCTAAAAAGACTTGTTTGGTATTAACTTATCATGTACCTAGTTCACCAAAATAATCTTTTTTACAGACTTGTTTTGACACTAAAAAAAGATATTATTTTGTAAATTCACAAAAAACATTAAAACCCATTATGATGTACTTGAATGGATTATTAGGATAGAGAAAACAAATATGAAAATTATGATTATTAATATAGATTTATACCTTAATACTCATAAGTCAGGATATACATTCCATTTATGAGTATGTACTTATATGTTCATAGATTCTCTATGTAAATTGCTATTATTTTAATAATTCACAATCCTATGTTTATTTTGGATGTAGAAAAAGAATAGAAGAATAATAAAATATTTAAAGGTGTTCTCTTTATACATTTAGGAAGATAAATTTTCCTATATTGTTACTGTTCTATACATTCTATCACATCATCAAATATAATAGAACTATTAAAACACCATCTCAAAACATGGATGTTGAGTTATTTATGAAATCATAAAATAGGGAAAATTATTACTTAATATGTACATAAATCGACCCCAGTTAATTTTTGTGGAATGATCCTCATAGAGAACCTTTTAATATTTTCTTTAGTTTAATTTGATGTTATACTTGGTTATCCTTATGAAAAGCTAACATCAGCTACCGTGAGATATAAATCAATTTTTATATTAAGAGTAATCCATGTATTATTTACATGTTTAAGGAGTTGGGGAATGTCCTTTTGAATATTCCTCTAATGAATGAATATTATTTCCTTATGAATAATAATATCAAGCTTAAATTAATTGGATAATAGAGATAATCAATATTGAAGACATTCCCATTTTGAGGGGATATACATATATGTTCCATGAAGAGTTAGATGGTATTATTATTGATCTAGAGTTTTATTTATCAATTTAATTTATACTTATATCTCATACTATATACATGATTCCCAACAAAATGACCACCATTGAGTTGGAAGACAAAATTAGCGTGTTAGACCCAATGAAACCGTGACAGGGTAGGGCTGAATTAGGGTGTTAATTTTTACTTTCTATTTATGGATATTTTCCCCATATTGGAAATAATGTTCAAAATATATAATATTTTATCACACATATACAATTATAGAATAATATTAATGTAATTTGGAAAATTGTGAATTCTTCAAGGTTTTTAATAAAGGGAAATGTCAGAGGATTATATGTTGAAAATATGATGGTCATACATAAATCCACTATACTTCACCAGTATTTATGGAATAACATTTTATTAAAATAAAAAATATCATCCAGTTATACTTGTTTTAAAAAATATTCTTTGATAGAACAATGTCCCTTTAGATAAAATCCATTTAATTCTCCTTACAAACTCATATGGATGAAGTCTTCATATATTTAAATATTGCATTCCATATTCTTAATATTAAAATTATGTTGAATGTTTCTAATCAATAATGCAATAATATTATGATTAAATGTATTCATTTTTCTCTATAACTACTCCCATTTCTCATTTTATTTTAATATTATACTTTCTAATATTGTTATTAATATTTCTATAGTTGGGGATAAGAGGGATGGTGATTTCGTGGCCTAGTGATCCTAGAATAGATATTTTTATGATATTAATTTAATTAATATCACTTGAGTATAGTCTTACTAAAAAAGTATAATAACTCACAAAAATAGTCTTAGATCAGAAATTTGACACAATTGTTGAGTTAAAAATGTAGGTTTTACCCTAAGTGGAATTATCTATTTCAGCATCGTAAATATAAATAATGTTTTATCACTAGCACTAATTAAACTAGTAATTTCTTTCCATTTATTTATATATTTTGAAATAAATCCTTTCATACTCTATAAAATAAAATCTATGCAAAATCTCTATGGTTAATTATATAACATAGGTATTACAATGAACTATTTAAGAGGATCAGTTTGAGGATTATTGGCGGAAGACATTTAATCAGACCCGGAAAAATGATCTTTTCATCTTTGGAGATCATATTTTTCAACAAAGATGATAAGACATGGATGTTCTTTGATAGTGAACAATACAAAATTCAGGTAGGATTTTTTTTTATGGATTTATTCACATTTTAGTTTACCTAGGACTCACAGGAATCAATCATTTAACTAATTAATTCATGGGTTGATTGATTCGTCAATGTAATTGCTTTGTCTTACTATTGATTTTGTAATGTATATTTCTTTTGTTTAGTTTTTCTTCTTTCATGACTAAATGTTATTTAATCAAGGAGAAATTCCTAAATTGGATGAGTATTGTTGCAATTTTTTATGTGTGCTTATTCTCCCCCGATTTATCATTCATTCATCATTATCATTTTCTTTTGGCCTTAAATTTGATTAATACCTAATTAATGATCATCCTACATTCTGATTTTGGTGAAACGGATCAGTAACATTTTTTTGGGGTGCAGATTCCATATCTTAGTTCTTTTATGAAACAACATCATATTATACAAAAATGGATCTAGTAAGGATTGTATTCCACCTTGTTGGGTTTTCATTCCCTAACGAGGAGAAGATACATGAGGAACAACATCAAAAATTTCATGGAATAAATATTGAGAGTAGGAAACGTAGGGACATAAAAAGAACATATATGAGTTCCATTGGTGAATTTTTGGAATAATCTAAGGGATTGGAGTCATGGATTAAGACACATGTAGAATCCCATGGGTTTTGTAAAAAACAAAACTACTCTATGTTTAATCCTGTGAATACACATCGTGTAGTCCCCTCTATGTGGTTCTAGGGTTTCTGCACAGAGAATTGTTTAACATAATGAGTGAAACATTTCCCATGTCATGTTACCTTTAAAATTAAAATTAATTGTCTATAGTGGTATACAAACAGGAGGCCATGTATAGTTAAATAGAATGTCTACAAAGTCACACATCATGTAACACATGGTAGGTGACTCGATTTGTACATTGGGGAAAACCTAGGAGGCCATGTAGTGTTATATTACATGTGTACATATTAACACATCATGAAACACATAGAGGATTTCTTGATACATACTTGGGGTACAATCCTAGGTGGACTTTTTTCCAAACACAATATGTACTTTGGGAGTACACATGCATGTTGGAGTACACAAAAAGATTCATGTAGTATGACACGACCTGATGAAAAAGAGAATGGGAATTATAGAATTCCATTTTCCAGGTTGGCATCTACATGATGTTTACACATGGTACCTCCCTAGTGTAATGGAAATGTGCTAGTTCTGTGAGAATGATATATAGGCTATTCTAGGTGTAATTCCCTATCCTTAAATATGGAGAACCTATCATTTTACACATTAAATTACATGATTTTAAGAATAATTATACATCATAGTAAAAGCCACGGATTATAAAGTCTACTGTCTTGGAAGCCTACATACGTAAAACTGAATAAATGGAACTAAATAAAAATATATATTTATTTAATCAAAAAATTAATCTCCTTACATTTATTTCACTCAGACATCTTCTCAGTACCTTGGGAAACACATGAACAAAGGGATGAGCTAAAAATCCAAGTAAGGGAATAACCATAAGAATGAAGCATTAGAACACAAGATAGAAGGAACGAAATGATGATATAAAAAAATTCATGTAAAATGTGTAATAATGACATATAAACATATAATATTATACACAATGAGTCATAATAATGTAGAAGAAAACAAAAAATGTGACTTTAGCATGAGTCTAGTTTAACCTCCAAGATCGTTGCACAAGGTAGCTCAAGCCAGGGATAACCGCCAAGACCGTCACACATAACATCCCATGACACTAAACATTACCAAATTTATTAGAGAATTATCTATGTGAACCAATCATAACATTTTATTAATATTCTTTCCACATAATGAATCATACATAATCAATCTCACATAAACATAATAGTTAACCATATAAGGAGTTGGGTACCACAATGATGTCATAAAGCATAAAATTTTTTCATATCATAAATGTTTCCATTAAATAAAGGATCTAAAATATAAATGTGAATTCATAAAGGAAAAATGAAAATGATATAGGTAATCGATGTCATGAAGAAGTCACAACATGTTAGAAATGTATTTACATAAACCATTTTTTTGTGGTTTTAAGGAAAATATTATAGACCCTTTAAAATATAAATGGGAACAATCCTTTATAAAAAATTGAAGTGAATTAATATTTTTTTCAGAATAAAGAAGGGATTTTATATAAAGATAATGGTAGCTCAAAATAGAATATAGAGTGCACTTGGAATTAGGTAAGAATTCATGATCTTCCTTCAAAACAAGTTTGCTTGTCGGGATGTATTGAGGAGGGAATCAATTAAAAACATGTATATCCCCAAAAGAGAATAATGAAAGGATATTGATAAATGAATTTGGTACATGTAAAAATCATTTATAACATTCTCATAAAATGATTAGGAATATTTATTTTGTATAAAGGACAATACGACTACATTAAGGAATAGAGTGGGTTTGGGTAGAATCCCATGCCAATTATCAGCATTGTATTAGGTGAAGTTAAGAGGGATTAATGAAAGTGAAATGGGTTTATCATAACTTATACATCATAAGGGAAGTATTTTTGATGTTAGCATTCATACCTCATCATTATGTATTGCACTTAAAATGGTATAACATAGAGGAAATTTTAGAATAACAATTAAATTTAAAGGATCCATTACCATAAGTTTGATGGTGTTCCCCACATGATATTCATGACCTAGATAATCTAATTATGTTCATTAATTAAAAATTCCATAACATCTTTTTTATTTAATTTATTTTGTAAAACCTTTTAATGTTCATTTATAACATTTTTTATTAGTTATGAGCTTCAATTCCATTGTTTGGGGATGTTTTCTTCCTTGGTTTTAATGAATGGTTCACTTATATTCATGTTCGGATAAACATCTATGTTGATGAGGGTTGTCAAAAATTGTAATTGTATGAAATTTGTGATCATATATAATATTTCATGGTTATAAAATGCATTTGGTTATTTGGAGTGAATTTGAATCATTATATAAAACAACATTGATAAACACTTGGATTAATTTGGATATTTTTCTCACAATTAACTAGTTTTGCATTACTATTTTAGATCATGTGTGAAAAAATATTACAAACAATCAAATAATATTAAATACATATTTAGATGTTTGGTTTAGTTATAAAAATGGTTTCATGACCAGAATTAGAGATAGTAAATGGAATTGAAAAACCATCTTCCTCAAATGTGATAAATTAATATATCTCAGATAGTGTTTTTACTAATAGTAAAAAAGAAGAGTAAAGGAGAGATGATAATAAATTATACCATTATAATAAAAAATTAAATTACATGTAAGGTACTTGAGTTTTCATAACATTAGGATGAGGATAGGTAAGTATTTAAAATAATATAAATGAACTTGAAAAAAAAGAAAAATAATTGAAAAGAGTAATTTAACTCTTGAATCAATCTTCCTTGAAAGCCTATTAAGGGGAGAGGATTGTGTCTTTTGAAGATAAAAAGGGATGTTGGACGTGGGAGAGGTTATTGGGGAGATATTTGGTCATTATTTTGTCGAGGTACAAGGCTTGAGAGGAGTAAATAGAAGAGGGGAGTTTGGGTGGTTTTTACAGTGGAGGGGAAGAGGATTATTTGAATATTTTAATCGTTATTTTACTATTCCTCTATAAGAAAAGAATTAATAGTGATTATTGTGAACATAAATAGTAATGAAATTATTTGAGTTCGAACCAATGGCCATTTCTATCATCCATGACTCAAGCATGATGTACAAATTTGGTTTTATCATTTCTTGTGAATTATCATATGTATCTATTCATCAAAAATTCATGTATTTTAGAAAAATCCCTAAAACATAACCATAACCATTTACAATGTGTAGAATCCAAAAATGGACAAAATTTTCCAACAGTTGTTTTTAAATATGATTAATTTAATTTTTATTTAAAATAATAATTTACATGAAAAATACATATTTTAAATGAATTACTGATTTTATAATGTTTTCCAAATTTATATATGGTTATATAAAATTATCATAGAACCATAAGAAATAATTTTTTTAATTTAAGAACTACTTTTCAAGAAAAAAATTTCTCTTTTAAATTTAGTAATAAATTTAAATTAATTATTTATGACATACAAAAATACTAATACATTTACTATGGTCATATTATTACTTATATGATTCCTAAAGTATATTTATTCATTCATAGTTGAGTTCGCTATTCTATAGGACCATTTACGATTCATTATGGTTGTACTACTATTCATAAGTGTATGTTACTATAAACCAAAATTTATTTTTTTCTTATCAAACTCCAAACATCATACTAATCCCAACTGTTTATGTCAGATTTTCAAAAATCAAATCACATAAGTGACATTATTGTGTTTAAAGGTCACATATACTTAGTTGTTCATGGTGTTGTGATTTCATGTTATTAAATGACATAATTATATGAAATAAATTTCCATGTATAAAACATCGGGTTGTTACATTATTCCCCATTATGAATTTTCACTCTCAAAATTTTGTTTCAATTTCTAATCCAGAAAAAGGTGCGGGTGTTTTCTTTCATTGCCTCATCTAGTTCACAGGTTACATATTTGTACTTGTGGTTACACTAAAGTACATTGACCAGGTGAGTAGTCTTGTGGCATAGATCCTTATCTATATGATCCAAAATCTTCAATGGATGCTCCTCATAATAAAAAACAGACTCCAACTATAGCACCTCTAAGGAGAGTACATGTGTATAATCTAGTATGTACTTCCTTAAAAGAGAGATATGGAGGAAATCGTGTACTTTAGACATGGTATGTGGAATTTATAGTCGATTGGCCACCACCCTGATACAATCAAGAATCTTGAAGGGTACAATGTACCTGGGACTTAGATTTCCATTCTTCCCCAAACACATGACCATCATCCATGTAGATATGCACAGAAATACCATGTCTCCAACTTTGATCGCATGGCATCATCAACGATTGTCTGTCTAGAACTTTTCTTAGCATTAGGCTTCATTGATATTCAACCGATTGATTTTCACCCTATCCAAAATTTATCCATCCATTTCAGGTCCTATATGATTAAAATCATTGACTTCATCCCATCCTGCCAGTGTTTTTCACCATTTTCCACAGAGTGTTTTATTTGGTTCTATTTGGATTCTCGAATGGAAACTGTTATTGTAATAAAATTCAACTAGTTAAAGATATTGGTCCCATACTATCACGACCCGTCCTCGGGGCCCGTGCTGTGACTACCCCAAGCCCTCCTTCCATAGGCCAGGGGATGGCGACTAGCACCAAGGCATAAATCCCAGTAAAAAGGGAAGGAATTTCCTTTTTAAAGTAAACAAACACAACAGGGTACAAGCCGAAGAAGTAAACACTAAGTAAAAGCTGAGTACAACAGTAAGTACGGAAAGAAAAAAGGGGCCGGAAATACAAGCCCAACTGTAAAGTAAAACTTGAAAGGGAAAACAACAACTGTAAAGTAAAGCCGCTACACCGAGCGGTCCACTAGAAATCCCACCAGAAGGGTGGGTACAGATAGCTCCACTGCTCCACGGGTATACATCTTCGTAGACGATAGAGATGATCACTGATCCATCTAAGTCGTCAGACCCACAAAGGATCGATAGGTACTAACCCCCGTAAAGACCCACACAGGATCGGACCCACACAGGATCTGTAGGCGCTGGTTCACACAGGACTGTTGAGCGCTGACCCACACAGGATCAGACCCACATAGGATCTGTAGCACTGATCCACACAGGATCGCTGAGTGCTCTAGTCGTCGTCGTCGAATCCAGTAAGGATCTCTGCACAGTCGTCGTCGTAGTCACAGTAGCAGTCGCAGTCACAGTAGCAGTCACAGTCATAGTAGTAGTCGCAGCCAGCTCTAGGGTTCCCGCACACAACAAGCTTGTTCAGGAGGGTCTGCTCCATGAGCCGAGAGGCTGATACATCAACTGTCACATAGTCCAGAGTTTATATATCCAAAAGTTCTTTATCGTCACCAAGAACTCAACGCAACAGACGGCGCGTCAATCGGACGCCCGGTCTGAGAGTTATTGGCTTTTTCGTTCCAGGGGCCCGGTTGGTTTTTAAGGCAAAACCAACCCAACCATACTCCACCTGCATCCAAACCTCGGGAATAGTATGCCAAAAGATCTGTCTCACTAAGAAGAACTCAACAAAGCTAACGTCACGTCAATCGGACGTCTGTAGCTCAAGAGATGAGCGTTTCCGCTCTGAGGGCCCGGTTGGTTTCGTGTACGAACCAACCCGGATAACTCAAAGTATTCTGAAACCTTGTGTGCGATATACCGAAACAACCATCTCGATCCAAGGATCGCATCGCCACTGGCGGCGCGTCGTTTGGAGGTCTGTAGCCCGAGTTATGCGCATTTGAACCCAAACAGTCCGATATCGGGGGTTTCAGGCCCGGGCCGACCCGGCCCGAGACCCCTCGGTTGGCCCGAACCATGTCTACCAGCCCCGGACAGGGTCAACCCGGCCCAGCACGGCCCGGCCTTGCAAACCGGCCAGGCGCCGGTCTGGCTGGGGGCAGCGCGCTGCCAGCTCAGCTTCGGGCGAGCTGATTGAAAAAAAAACGGGGGGGGGGGGGGGTGCCTGCCCCCCTTGTGTAACCGCCCCCACCCCCCCCCCCCCCCCTCAAATATGGGGGGCCGTTGAGCTGGCCGGTGGTATTTAATTCCCCCGGGTTTTCTCCATTTCGGCTGGCCCGACATAGCCGGCTGGCTCCCTCTCAACGGGACTGGCGGTTGCCGGACCCCTTCCGGCTCCGACACCGGCAGCCCGGCTGGCCGCCGGTCACCATGCTCTGCCGCGACCCGGAACCGGCCGCGGCCCTTGTCGTCCGGCGTGGTGCGATGGTACCGCGTCCCTCTTCCACGGCTCTATTCCGGCCGCGGCTCCTTCGACTTCCTTCGATGCGGCGTGACGGCATCGCGTTCTTGTTCGACTTCTCGGTGTGGCGCGACGGCGTCACGTAAAACATGCCGAGCGATTCTCGCGTGGTGCGACGGCACCACGCCATCCCATTCCATTCATAAAGAAACAATCATGAACATAGGAGGGGGGTTAATCCGTGTTTGTGCGGTCCGGCCCCCCTCTCATTAAACGATAACATTTAGTCGATTAACCACGAAGTTCGACATGCTAGAATCAACAACAGAATTGATTTAATAAAATAACAATAATCCCCTACATTGGCTTCAATAGCGGTGTTCGTCAACGGCCTGCGGAAGTCGAGCGTCGCAGAGGTCGGGCATCGCGGTGAAATAACGTCGATGTCGCGAAGCGAGGATTTGATGTTGTTGATGGCGATTTCGTCAGGGGAAACCGTCGCGGAAGAGACGACGCGGAAGAAGAACGTCGCATCGCGGATACGGCATCGCGGAAGAACCGTGTTCTTCGGTGGAAAAGTTCTTCGTTGAAGAACGATGTTCTTCACGTTCTTCATCGAGGTTGAAGAAGATGAAGATGAAGAAGATGCTTCCCCAACTCTCTCAAGGTGACAAAACTCTAAAAAAAAAATAAGACTCTTTCTTATTTTATTAACACAACCACACAATTGAATTTCAACTGTTTGAAATTCAATATCCACACACAACTCACCTCATTAACTTATTACATTTAAGTCATAGGTTATAACCTATGTAAACATAATTAAAGTGGGAGTTGAGGTGGTTTTAGAGGATATTAAGAGGTGGGGTTCGTGTAGGCCCCACCACCCCCATAACCTCCCAAAGGAGGTTGGGTGGTTACCCAACTTCCATCAAGAGCTAACACTTAGAGTAAAATAATAAAAATTGTAGTGTAATTATATAAAAAACTTCTACAAATTTTTATTATCAATACTCATGTAAACGCAACTCCGGAACAGGAGTTCCTAAGAAAAAACCGGCAATACGGTGTCATCGATGCACTGGGAATTCGATTCCGGGCACCAGTTCAAAAGTTAGAAATTCCCGCTTGTTCGTTTACTGAACGTACTCGAGCCACACTTCGGAAATTGATTTCGGGCACACCGGGCCTTGGAATCAAGTGCCATCAGAAACCATGCTCTTTTAAAATTCCAAAGAAAATTTGGAAAAAAATTCCCTTGATTTTTACGGGTCTTTACATTACTCCCACCTCAGGGCTTTACATCCCCATAAAGATACATCAAAACTAGGGAAACAAATGAGGGTACTGAGAACGCATCTGAGTATCCCACTCCCAAGTGCTCTCCTGGAGGTTCCCATGCTGCTATCTGATGTGCACTAGAGGAATCGACCGTCCACGTAGGCCCCGCTCCTGTCGATCCTCGATCTACACCGGGACCTCCGTAAAAGTCGCCCCATCGTCAACGTCGAGCCCCACACGGTCAATGATGTGTGTCGGGTCATGCACGTATCTCCTCAGCTGAGATAAGTGCAAGACGCCGTGCACCCGGTGCAACTGAGGTGGTAGGGCCAGACGATAAGCCACCTTGCCAATCCTACTGAGGACCAAGAAGGGTCCGATGAAGCGCGGAGATAACTTGCCACCTCAGCCAAATCTCCGTAAACCACGTCGAGGTGAGACACGCAAGAAGACATGGTGGCCATCCTCGTACTCAAGTAGCCTCCGCCTCCTGTCAGTGTATGACATTTGCCAGCTCTGAGATGTCCTCATCCGCTCCTGGATGACCTGGACCTTCTCTGTCATGGCCTGGACCATCTCCGGCCCCACAAGTGGTGACTCCCCAGGGTTTGTCCAGCACAAAGGAGATCTGCAAGGTCGGCCGTATAACACCTCGTATGGTGCCATCCCGATGGTGGAGTGGTAGATTTTGTTGTACACAAACTCCACCCGGGGTAGGTGGTCCTCCCAGCTACGACCAAAGTTGAGGACACATGCGCGGAGCATGTCCTCGAGAGTCTGAAGGGTCCTCTCAGTCTGACCGTCCGTCTGAGGGTGAAAGGCTGTGCTCAGACATAGCTGCGTCCCGAACGCCTCCTGCAACCCCTTCCAAATCTGGGAAGTAAAGCGAGCATCTCGATTGGAGACGATAGAAGATGGCACACCGTGAAGCCGTACAATCTCCTGAACGTAAAGACGTCCCACACTCCCCACTGAGCCCTGCACTCGGATGGGTAAGAAGTGAGCCGACTTGGTGAGTCGGTCAACAATCACCCAGATGGAGTCGTGATCTCTGGAAGTGCGTGGAAGTCCAGTCACGAAGTCCATATATATGCCGTCCCACTTCCACTCTGGAACCTCCAAGGGCTGTACCAAGCCTGCTGGTACCTGGTGCTCAGCCTTCACTTGCTGGCAGGTGAGGCATCGAGAAACAAACTCTGCCACAACCTTCTTCATGCCTGGCCACCAGTGATGTTGTCTGAGATCCTGGTACATCTTCGCCACTCCGGGATGTACCGCCAAAGGAGAAGTGTGAAACTCTCTCAGTACCTCCTCCCGTAAAGCGACTGGTACCATGGTAGGTCCTCTCAAAAGGATGTCGTTCTCTGCTCCAAAGGAGAAACCATCAGGTGCATGTCCTGACGATATCTCTGCACACCGCATTTCACATTTAGCATCCCCACGTTGTGCCTCTCTGACCCGCTTTAGAAGTGGAGGAGTGACTGTGAGAGACTGAAGGAAGGCTTCTCCATCTCTATCCATGAAGGATATCTGCAAAGAGGCTAGCTGCTCTGCCGCCTCCTCAAGTAGCTGAATGCCCGTCCTCCTACTGAGGGCATCGGCTACTACGTTCCCCTTCCCAGGAGTATAGACTATCTCAAAGTCATAGTCCTGGAGGAACTCGAGCCATCGCCATTGTCTCAGGTTCAGGTCCTTCTGAGAGAAGATGTACCTGAGACTCTGATGGTCAGAAAAGACTGTAAAACGCTCGCCCATCTGGTAGTGTCACCATGTCTTCAGAGCGAAGTCCACTGCTGCTAACTCCAGGTCATGTGTAGCGTAGTTCTGCTCATGCGGCCTCAGCTGACGTGATCCATAGACGATCACTGCCCGCTCCTGCATCAGGACACATCTGAGTCTGGTCCCTAATGCATCACAGTAAACTACGTACCCTACTCCCTTCTCAGGCAACCTCAAGATTAGTGCGCTGGTCGATCTCTGTCTCAGCTCCTGGAAGCTCTGATGACATCTGTCTGACCATACGAAGGGTTTTACCTTCTTCGTCAAAGCTGAGAGTGGTGCCGCAACTCTGGAGAAGTCTGGCACAAATCTTCGGTAGTATCCAGCTAGTCCCAAGAAACTCCGCACCTCCCTCACGCTCCTGGGTGGCTCCCAAGCTATCAATGCCTCGATATTCACAGGATCCACTGCAACTCCCGCCTCAGAGATGAAGTGTCCCAATAAGTGGACCACACTTATCCAGAATTGACACTGAGAGAGCTTACCATAAAGCTGGTGCTCTCAGAGTGTGTCTAGTACAACCCGTAAGTGGTAGGCGTGCTCCTCCTCAGTCGTTGAGTAGATCAAAATGTCGTCGATGAGGACCACCACAAATTGATCGAGGTATGGCTGAAAGATCCTATTCATGAGGTCCATGAACACTGCTGGAGCATTGTTTACACTGAAAGGCATAACCAAGAACTCATAGTGGCCATACCGACATCTGAAGGCCGTCTTCTGCACGTCCTCGTCTCTAACTCTGAGCTGATGATAGCCTATCCTGAGGTCTATCTTCGAGAACCACCATGCTCTCTTGAGATGATCGAAGAGGTCATCAATCCTCGATAGCGGATACTTATTCCTCACTGTCAACTGTTTCAGGCGACGATAGTCGACACAAAGTCGCAAGCTCCCGTCCGCCTTCTTGGCGAACAATATCAGGGACGCCCATGGTGAAACACTGGGTCGGATGAACCCCTTTCCCTGCAAGTCCTCCAATTATACCCGTAGCTCTCGAAGCTTGGCGGGGTCCATCCGATATACTGGAGTCGATATCGGGGTTTTCCCCGGGTACAAGTCAATATAAAAGTCTACCTCTCTACGAGGAGGTAGTCCTGGAACGTCGTCGGGAAAAACCTCCGAAAACTGATCCACCACTGTAGGAAAACCAGGACTCCGCACTTGAACTACTCCTAGGATGAGGCTAGCCAACTGATGAGTGATGGGTTGTCCTCTCCTCTACGGAAGTCCATCCTGTGCTGTGAAGGCTCCCTTCTCGCCGGTGAAGGTGAACCTGCTCCCGTCGGTACATACACATTGCACATTGTGCCTAAAATAGTCAATCTGTGCATGGACTGTAGATAACCAATGCATGCCCAAGATGACGTCGTAAGGCCTCGACGCTGCTACAAGAAGATCCCAGTCGAAGCTCTAGCCTCCTAGAGTAAGCTCACACTGCCGGCACCAGTGCGTAATCGTCGAGTCTGCTCCCATAGAAGTCTCTAGCCGTAAGGATCAAGCCAACGGATCTGTCGGAATCTCTGAGCTCCGAACAGGGGCAGCAGATATGAAAGAGTGACTCGCTCCTATGTCTATAAGTACTGCAGCAAGGGTGGATTAGACACAGATAGTACCTCGAATCATCTCAGGCACGCCGTGGTCGTAGGCCTCTGCTGCCTGGAGTTGTGCCTATCTCTTCCCGCTAGCTCCCTGTGGTCGGGGTGGACCTCTTGGTGGTGGTGGTGGTAGAGCCTCAAAGCGTAACCCACCACCTGCTGCTCGGCCAGCTCCCCTGCCTCATCTGCCTCCTCCCTGCGGACCGCCATGGTCGACCCTCTACCTCTGCCTCGGTGGTCCCTCAACCGTCTTCTGCTCCTCGTCACGGCGAGTCAGGCAGTCACGAGCCATGTGGCCCTACCCACCGCACGAGTAGCACTTCCTGCCTCTCGAAAGACTGGCTCCACGCTGTGTGCCCCGCACTGCTAAGCCAGTGTCCTGAGGTTGTCTGCCTGAGGGTCTGGTCTGCCTAGACCCCTGAGTCATCCGTCGACTGCTTGCTGCAGAAGACTCTACTATGTGCCGCCCAGCGGTAGGTCTCGGAGGTGGTGTAGACTCAGCAAGAAAACTCTCGATCAAAAGGGCCTACTCCAGTACTCCCGTCTGAATCGGTATACTGAGCGAGATCAGCGATTCCCTGATCTCGTGTCTCAATCCCTGCTCGATGGTCCGGGACCGGATGAATGGGTCTCGTACCATGTCGGTCGAGTAGCGCGAGAGATCAGTAAATCTCACTGAGTACTGAGCGACCGTCATGATGCCCTTCCGCAGCTGAAGAAGCTCATGTATGCGCACCGCACGGAGGGTGGGTGGGAAAAACTCTGAGCGGAAGAGGCTCACAAAGTCTATCCAGCGTAGAGATGCCTCATCGTGCACCTGGAGCATCATGCTCCACCATCGGCCCGCTGCTGTGTGTAGTAGGCTCGCAGTGAGGATCACCATGAGGTATGATGGTGTCCTCACTAGACTGAAAACTCGTACGACTGCCTCCAGCCAGTCCTCGGCTACCTGGGGGTCTGTCTCCCCACGAATCATGGGTGGTCGCTGGCACTGAAACTCATGCAGTGCGCTGAGGCGACGTGCATCGTCAGCGGCTTGTGCTGGAAGTATCGGGGGCTCGGCGGGTAGAGCTACCGCCGGTGCCACTGCTGACAAAGGGCCATGCACTGAGGCGTTGTCGCTCGGTGGGCTGTCGTCACACTCAACACTCGGAACCCTAGCTGGCTGCCGTCGTGGGGCCATCCTGAAAAGGAAACAAGTGCGCCACGGTCAGAACAGTATACCTGGTGAGTTGATACAATGTAATCACAATGAAAACTTGAAACACAGAGGCAATCAATGTTTTCATGCATTAAGTCAGAATTCAGAAGCCAGGGTCCTGATGTACGGATACGTCGGCCGCCGCACCAACACTGGACTCCCTAGACTGATAACCACACTGAATACGCTAAACACTATTGCTTCACATTGAAAAGATCAGAGTTCGCGGTAGAACCAAACTCCTCTAATACCAATTTTTCACGACCCGTCCTTAGGGCCCGTGCCGTGACTACCCCAAGCCCGCCTTCCATAGGCGAGGGGCTGGCAACTAGCACCAAGGCGTAAATCCCGCTAAAAAGGGAAGACATTGCCTTTGTAATGTAAACAAACACAACAGAGTACAAGCGAAAGAAGTAAACACTAAGTAAAAGCTGAGTACAATAGTAAGTACAGAATGAAAAAGGGTCTGAAAATACATGCCCAACTGTAAAGTACAACTCAAAAGGGAAAACAGCAGCTGTAAAGTAAAGCCGCTACACCGAGCTGTCCACTGGAAATCCCACATGAAGGGTGGGTACAGATAGCTCCACTGCTCCATGGGTATACATCTTCGTAGACGATAGAGATGATCACTGGTCCATCTAAGTCATCGGACCCACAAAGGATCGATAGGTACTAACCCCCGCAAAGACCCACATTGGATCAGACCCACACATGATCTGTAGGCGCTGGTTTACACAGGACCGCTGAGTGCTGACCCACACAGGATCGGACCCACACAAGATCGGTAGCACTGATCCACATAGGATCGTTGAGTGCTATAGTCGTCGTCGTCGAATCCACTAAGGATCTCTGTATAGTCGTCATCGCAGTCACAATATCAGTCGCAGTCACAGTATCAGTCGCAGTCACAGTAGCAGTCGCAGTCACAGTAGCAGTCGCAGCCAACTCTAGGCTTCCCGAACATAGCAAGCTCGTTCGAGAGGGTCCGCTCCATGAGCCGAGAGGCTGATACATAAACTGTCACATAGTCTAGAGTTGATGTATCCAAAAGTTCCGTATCATCAACAGGAACTCAACGCAACAGACGGCGCGCCAATCGGACACCCGGTCTGAGAGTTATTGGCTTTTTCGTTCCAAGGGACCGGTTGGTTTTTAAGGAAAAACCAACCCGACCGTACTCCACCAGCGTCCAAACCTCGGGCGGAGTATTCCAAAAGATTCGTCTCAATAAGAGGAACTCAACAAATCTGACGACACGTCAATCGGACGTCCGTAGCTCAAGATATGAGCGTTTTCGCTCCGAGGGCCTGGTTGGTTTTGTGTACGAACCAACCCGGCCGAACTCAAAGAATTCTGAAACCTTGAGTGCGATATACCGAAACAACCGTCCCGATCCAAGGATCACATCGCCGCAGACGGCGCATAGTTCGGAGGTTCGTAGCCCGATTTATTTGCATTTGAACCCAAATAGTCCGATATCGGGGGTTTCGGGCCTGGGCCGACCCGGCCCGAGACCCCCTGGTTGGCCCGAACCGGGTCCACCCACCCCGGACAGGGTCGACATGCCCCGGCCTGGCAGACCGGCTAGGCGTCGATCCGGCTGGGGGTAGCGCACCCAGCACGCTGCCAGCTCGGCTTCGGCCGTGCTAATTGAAAAAAAAATGGGGGGGCGCATGCCCCCCTTGTGTAACCCCCCCCCCCCCCCATCAATTATTGGGTTCCGTTGAGCTGGCCGGGGGAATTTAATTCCCCTGGGTTTTCTCATTTCTGGCCGGCCCAACATGGCCATCTGGCTACCTCTCAACGGGACCAGCGGTGGCCGGTCCCCTTCCGGCTCCGAACCCGGTGGCCCGGCTGGCCGCCGGTCACCATGCTCCGCCGCAGCCCGGAACCGGCCACGACCCTTGCCATCCGGCGCGGTGCGACCACACCGCATCCCTCCTCTGCGGCTCCGCTCCGGCCACGGCGCCTTCTACTTCCTTCGACGCGGCAAGAGGGCATCGCGTTCTTGTTCGACTTCTCGACGTGGCGCGACAGCATCACGTAAAACTTTCCGAGTGATTCTCGCGTGGTGCGACAGCACCACGCCATCCCGTTCCATTCATAAAGAAACAATCATGAACATAGGAGGGGGGTTAAGACGTGTTTGTGCGGTCCGGCCCCACTCTCGTTAAACGATAAAATTTAGTCGATTAACCACGAAGTTCGACATGCTAGAATCAAAAACGGAATTGATTTAATAAAATAACAATAATCCCTTACCTTTGCTTCAAGAGCGGTGTTCATCAACGACCCGCGGAAGACAAGCGTCGCGGAGGTCGGGCGTCGCGGGGAAAGAACGTCGACATCGCGAAGCGAGGATTTGAAGTCGTTGATGGTGATTTCGTCGTGGGAAACCATCGTGGAAGAGACGACGCGGAAGAAGAAAGTCGTGTCACGGATACGGCGTCGCGGATGAACCGTGTTCTTCGGTGGAAAAGTTCTTCATTGAAGAATGATGTTCTTCGCATTCTTCGTTGAGGTTGAAGAAGATGAAGAAGAAGATGCTTCCCCAACTCTCTCAAGGTGACAAAACTCTAACAAAAATAAAATAAGACGCTTTCTTTTTTTATTAACACAACCACACAATTGAATTTCAAGTGTTTGAAATTCAATAACCACACACAACTCACCTTATTAACTCATTACATTTAAGTCATAGGTTATAACCTAAGTTAACATAATTAAATTGGGAGTTGAGGGGGTTTTAGAGGATATGAAGTGGTGGGGTTTGTGTGGGCCCCACCACCCCCATAACCACCCAAAGGAGGTTGGGTGGTTACCCAACTTCCATCAAGATCTAACACATAGAGTAAAATGATAAAAATTGTAGTGTAATTATATAAGAAACTTCTAAAATTCTTTATTATCAACACTCGTGTAAACGCAACTCCGAAATAGGAATTCCTAAGCAAAAACCGGCGTTGCGGTTCCATCGGTGCCCTCGGAATTCGATTCTGGGTACCAGTTCAAAAGTTATAAATTCTCACTCGTTCGTTTACTGAACATATCCGAGCCAAACTTCGGAAATTGATTCTGGGCACACAGGGCCTCAGAATCAGGTGCCATTAGAAACCGCGCTCTTGTAAAATTCCAAAAAAAATTAAGAAAAATTTCCCTTGAATTTTATGGGTCATTACACATACTCCTTTTAATTTCATAGAACATGCTCACAAAATATATTATAGTGTATGAATAGTTTGCTCAGATTGTCCATCAGTGTAAGGATGATAGGTCATACTGAAGTTTAGTTCAGTTCTTATAGCATGTTAGAGACTTTTCCAGAACATTGAGGTGAATCTAATATCTCAGTAGGATTCAATATATATTGGTAATCCATGTTTTTTAATTACCAAATTTATATATATCTGTGAAATTTTATCCAATGAGACGAAATATGGAATTGAGATAATGTTGGATGTCTTTATAAGACGATCCACAAGGACCCATATAGCATTGTTTCCTCTTGATGTCCTTGATGGTCGAGGAAAAAATCAATGGTGATTTTCTCCCACATTCAAATTGTTATGGGTAGTAGCTGCATCATCCCCTTACAATTTGGTATTTAATCCTTTACTTTATTAGATACGAGTCACTATGATGTATAATAAACAATCTCCTTCATATTTTCCAATGAATGTTCTCCCAAAGATCTCATTACATCTTTGAGATCCCTGGGTGAATAGAGAAGTTTGAGCTATGTGAATTATTCAAAATCCCCATCATCATCTAAAGATAATTTGGAAAATATAATTTTTACCAAAATGTTACAAATCCATCCTCATCGATCATGAACCTATATGATTTCAAATTATTAATGGATTGCACCCTTTTCTGAATATTCACATCTTTTCTTTGAGCATCCTTTATTTTGTAAACGAGGGATGCTTGATCACTCATTTGAGAAAGGATTAATGTTGTTCATACCTTAATTATTTGCATGTCCATAATCTACCAATATATTAAGGTTAGATCACTTCCAATTCTTATTATTGATAATTATGTGGGATCTTTTATACTTAGAGGAGATTACACCTTATTTTCTTTAATGAGATGGTAGTGGATTAAGAAGTCATAATTCTTGAGGTGATCTATCAATTTTCATTGGATCATAAAAATTTATTTTTGTGTGAATATATATTTTAGACTCTTTTGATCAATATATATCTCCCACCTCTCTCTAAATAGAAAACACCTTCAGATTTTAAATGCAGTGATCACAGCTGCCAACACCAACTAATGTGTCAGATAGTTTGGCTCATTCATTTTCAACTTCATTTAGGTTGAGGCTATGAATTTATCATTTCATTTGTAGAAAGATTATTCCCTTCTTTGAAGCATCAATGTACACTACAAATACTTATCCACTTGTTTTGATTGTGAGTACTGGTGAAGTGATAAGCCTCTTTTTTAACTCCTTAAATCAATCATCCCATTCCTGAGTGTAGATAATATTTACTCCCTTCTGTGTCATCATGATCATTGGGTTTCGAAATCAAGAAAATTTATTCAAAAAATCATCGATAATACCTAGCTAGACCCATAATGTGGTGGATCTATGTTATCAATGTTTTCCTGGGACACTCTTAAATTTCCATTATCTTGGAAGGGTCCACAGATATCCCTTTGCAGATGATAACATTCCCTAATAATGATACTTCTTATATCTAGAACTCACATTTACTATACATTTCTACATCCTATCCCTCCCTAGAGTATTTGGAATAGTATTCATATGCTCACCATTTTCCTCCTTGATCTTGGAGTATATCATAATATCATCGAAAAAGAATACCACAAATTTTTTGAGGTAATATCTAAAGATTCCACTCATTAGATTTATGAATATTTCAAGATAACTAGTGAGTCTGATGGGAATCACTGTGAACTAATAGTTTCCACAACTCATTTTAATGACAATCTATGGAATACCATCTTTTCTCTACTTTAATTGGTGATATCCCACCCCAAGGACCACCTTAGATAATTAACTGGCCCCGTGAAGCTGGTCAAAAAAGTAATCAATCCAAGGTAGGGGATACATGTTCTTTATCATGATTTCATCTATCTCATGATAATCAATTTATTATTTCATTTATCCATCCCTCATTTTGATGAAGTTCACTGGCACACTCCTTGGTGAATCACATGGGCATTTGTAACCCTTCTTCTGATTCTCCTGAAACTGCTTCATCAGCTCATCGAACTCTATAGTGGAAATTCTATAAGGTGTATTTGATATAGGTAGATATCTCAGAATATGTTCAATTGAGATCTCGGCCTCTCGATCTAGAGGAATTCAAAGAAACTCTTCATGTAATACATCAGTGAAATCCCTCGTGATGGTCATGTCTTCGAGCATTATTCTCTCTTTTGTCTCAATCATTTGATCTAGATATGCATTCTTATATGGAATTAATATACACACATGATACATTGATTATAAAATAGAGACATCTTCTTTCTTAAACTTGTAATTGATGGGAGGATCCTTTAGGATGTGAAGAGTCATCTCTCTTTTCAGATAGTTGATGTTGGATTTGAATAGGGATAGCAAATCCATTCCCAAGATTGCATTGAACTCCACTAAAGGAAGTATAGTGACATTCTTTGGAGGTTCACTCCACAATCATTAATTGGGGAGGGGTTATAAACCATGAACACTATATTTTCACCATTCTATATTATCAAAAATAACTTATTTTCCAAAAATTGATGTGGTGTTTGAATAGTTCTAGTAAACTTGCATGATATGAAAAATGTGTAGAACCAGAATAAAATAGTATGTTTTCTATTCATGAATCAATAACTAGCATACATATCACTACATCATTTTCCAACTCCACCTTATTAGTATATGTTGCATAATCCCTTTCTTGTTTACATAGAGGTAGTTGGTGATTGCCTCTGAAAACCCTCAAATTATTAAAATTGTTCGCATAATAACAATTCTCCATGCATTTTTAAAATAGCACGATTGGATGAGGGTTGATCTAAAAATTACTTTATTCTTCCACATTGGAAGGATTCTTCATATATCATCATAAATTTTTAAAAATTTCATCCATCCTTAAAGTTTTTATGCAATTCCTAATTCCCATTAGATTGTTCCTAGGATGCTTCCTCCAATAATTTTTACAAATTGGATGATTGAGCTTCTTTACATCATGGAACTTATGTGTGGGCTTCCCAAATTAGATTACATTTTCTACTTCTTGTTATTGGGCTCATGATACCATTGAGAGTCTCTGATCTCTATTTCAACCTTGAGGGAACAAAAAATAATATCCTAATAACATTCAATGTCTCAAATATCCAATTTTTTTAATAGAATCAGCTTTATTCTGCGAAAGAAGCGATTCATATTACTTTTTGTGTTCATGAAATATCCATGGAAATACCATGAAATCCATTACATTTTTTCTTCATACGGACTGATGGACTCATCTTCCATTGTCTTGAGTGCAAGGATCTCTCATTCCTTCTTGAGATGTAGGGTTTGGGGAAAATATTTTATGTAAACCAATTTGTTGAATTCCTCCCAATCCATGGAATCAATTTCCTCATGGGGCTTCATATTTTTGATCAGTTTCCACCACAAATCATCTTCCCCACCAAAATTATAGAATTAAAATATGATATTATATTCATGTATGCACTGGAAGAGAGATAATATCTTTTCATTGAAGTTAATCCACTTTTCCGTGAGGAGGGGATTAGGAGATCCACTATACATGGGAGGTCTTTTCCGCATGATGGATTCAAAAAAATTGATTTTTTCCATCGACGAGGAGGTTGTTCCACATGATTCATGTTATTATTCATAACTTGAGACAGCAGATCAAGTACTTTCATGATATTTTTAGAGCCTTCTCTGATCATATTTGGCATATCATTAGGTAAATCTTCACATTCCCTATCTCATTGATTGTTTTCATGAGTTTGTATATTTCTCATCGTTATCTATGAAAAAGAACACACAATTAGATGGATTAAATACTTATCTATTGACTATAAAAATCAAATATTGAACATTAGAGTACAAACATGTAAAAGAGATGTATATCCTAAATTTTGATTCTCACGGTTTCAATCTTGGTTATCCTTGATCTATTTTTAACTTGAATTCTTATAGGAATTTTGTAATTACCTTAAAAAATATTTGTACCAAGCTCATGAATTTACGAAATCATATCCCCTCGGGTTTTGAAATCAAGAGTGTAGAAAGGCCCATATTCATGCACCAATAATTATTTCAGTCTAGCTCAAAGTGTTGTTTTCGGGTTTTACCCCAATATATGTTTTTTTCCGAGCCACCTCTTCATGTCTATATCAAGATATGGATGTATTTTCTTGATAAAAAACATACTCTATACATATCAAAATATAGTGATGTTTTCTTATACTCAGTATCATCTATAATGTTATTTCTAAATTGCTCAATTCCTAATATCCAAAAATATATAGACTGTCCCCAGATACAAACAGTAGAGACCCTATCCTTTTACACATAACATTATATGATATTAATCCTAACAATTCAACATAGTTCAAGCCAAGGATTATAATGTATAGTGTCATGGAAGAATAGGTACATAAAAATAAAAAAATTGAACTAAAAAAAATTTAATTTTAAAATTGAGCTACTAACTTCCATTGTCCTCAGACATCTTCATAGGGTACCCTGGGAAACGCATGAACAAAGGGATGATCTAAAAATCCCTGTAAGGTAATACCCATAAGAAGAAAGAAATAGAACATTTGATAGATGGAATTACATGATGTTATAAAAAGGAATGTAACATATGGAATCATATTACCATAGAGTCGCAATATTGTGGCAGTAACATCAAACATGACTTTAGCATGAGTCAAGGCTAACTACCAAGACTGTTTTACATACTAGCACAAGACAAGGCGAACGACCACGACCATCACACATAAAATCTCATTAGACTCAACATTACCCAATTAATTGGATATCTATCTAGGAACACTCATCTTAAGATCTCATGAATATGTTTTCCACATAAATAATCATACTTAATTATTCTTACATAAATATAAGGGTTACCCATGCAATGAATTGGGAACCACAATCATATCATAATGAATAAAAAATGGTCATTTCATAAATGGTTAAAGGAAAGAAAGGAACTAAAATATATATGTAAATTTATAAGTGAAAATACTAATTTATCATGGTATGTGATTCGATGTATAAGTGAAAACATGTAATAAATGTATTACCATTAAAATATATTTATCATGTTTTAATGAAAATACTTTAGAGTCTTTAAAATAGAAAAGGGAAAAATGTTTTATATACAAATAATAAGTTAACCAGGAAGGTTCTAATAATAAAAAATTATTATTTTATAATGAAAATGGTGGCTTAAAATAGAATATATAGTGAACTAGAAATCAGGTAAGAATTCAGGAAGTTCCCTTAAAACAGGTTTGTTTATCTAGGTGGATTATATAGGGAATCACCTAAAAACATGTATATCGCCCCAAGAGAATGTTGAAAGGGTTTTGGTAAATGAATTTTGTATATTTAAACAATATTTATAAAATTAACCTAAAAATTTAAGATAATTTTTTTTCTGAAAAAGGATTATAGGGTAACCCGAAGGAAGAATGGACGTTCAGGTAGAATCTCTTATGGATTATCAACATGGTATCAAGGGAACTTATCATGGAGTAATGAGAGATAATGGGGTTTCTAATCACTTTTAGATCATAAGGGTAGTATGGGGGAGGGTCTA
This sequence comes from Viscum album, assembly GCA_963277665.1. NCBI lineage: Eukaryota > Viridiplantae > Streptophyta > Magnoliopsida > Santalales > Viscaceae > Viscum > Viscum album. The sequence continues at coordinate 121,264,329 of OY728132.1, read as the reverse complement.
AATCATACCCCATAATTATTTATTACAAATAAAAGGTTATAAAATAGAGGAAATTCTTGACTATAAGTGAAATAGAGAGGATCCCTTACCTTAGATCTTGATAATGTTATACTCCTGATAATAATGACATGAATAATCAAATTAGGTTCATTATTTTATAAATCTAGAAAGAATTTAAAATATAATTTAATTATTATAACTTGTTTATGCTCATTCATAACCATTTTGATTTGTTATGAGGTAAAATTTCATTTTCCAAGAACGTTTACTTCTTCTGTTTTAATGATCAGTTCAGTTAAATTCATGTTCGGATAAAAATCTTTGTTGAGCATGATTTCCCAGAATTGAAAATGTATTAAATTATTGAAAAGACATAATATTACATGGTTATAATATTCATTTGTTTATTTGGAGTGAAGTTGAATCAGTATAAAAAACACCAATGATGAACGCTTGGATTCATTTGTGGATTTTTGTCAAAATAATGTTGTTTTGTATTATTATTGTACATCATGCGTGTAAATGGATTCCCAAACATCCCATAAGATTAAAGACATATTAAATAGTACATTTCAACAATAAGATTATTTCATATACAGAGTTGATGATGGTAAAGGAAATTTAAGACCCATCTTCCTTTAATGTGGAAAATTAACACATCTTAGATAGTGTATATACTACAAGTATAAATAAAGAGTAAAAAAGATTTGATAATAAAATATTATATTATTAAAACCAAATTCCAATAAATTTATGTTACTGTATCTTTCATAACAATTGAATTGGGAGACGAATCTATATAAAAGAAAAAAATTTATCATGAAAAGAAAGTAAAAGAATGGAAAAGTGGAATTTACCTCCTGAATCAATATTCCTTTTGATCGACTTAATGGGAGAGGATTTGGTCATTTGAAGAGAACAAGGGCTCTTGGACATGGAATATGTTCATGGGGAAATATTTGGGTATAATTTAAAAAATCCAAAAGTCTTGAGAAGAGTTAAGAGAATATGGGACTATAAGTGGTCTGTATAGTTGAGGGGAAGAGGAGTTTGTTAATATTTTAATAATTAGTTTATTATTTTACTATAAGAAAAGTAATAGTAATTATTATTGTGACCAAAATAGTAAAGAGTGCGTATGTGTTTCATGCAATGTCTATTTACATAATTTATGACTCATGCATGATGTATAAATTTAGGTTTTAGCATTTATTGTGAATTATCATATTTTACTACTCATCACAAATTCAAGTATTTTTTTAAAATCCCAAATATTCACCATAACCAATTTTCAAAACATAGAATAAAAAAATAAACACTATTTTTCAAAAATAATTTTATATATATTATAAATTTATTTTTTTAATCAAAACCATAATTTACATGAAAAATGCAGATTTTAAAACTATAACTGATTTTATAAAGATTTCTAAATTTACATAATGCCTAGAATTAATTTATTCATTCTAGGTTGAGGTCACCCTTCTTGGGAAAAGATTAATATTCATAATTATCATATTAATATTCATATGGGTATGGTAATATTCATATGGTTATGTTACTATTTACCAAAATTTATGTTTGTCGTATTGGACTCCAAAAATGATATTGACCACAACCATATATGTTGGATTTTTAAAAATCAAATCATTGAAAGGAAAATATTTTTTTTAAAGGTCAAATAGTACTTACTGGTTCATTGTGATGTGATTTTATGTGATTATATTACATAACTATAATAAGGTAATTTCCACTGATAAAACATTGGGTTTTTACATTGAAAATAAAAAATATTGATTTTGAAACAAGAATTCAAATTGGGGATCTTTTTAAGATTATAGTTTTGGAGAATTAGGTCGTAACTCATACATAATAAAACCATATAAATACAAAGTGGATTATTATAAAAGTTTCCATTTCTTCCATAAAACATTTTTTATAAGAAATGTGGTTTCTTTTCATATTAAGTCATAATCAATCCTTGATCACATTCATGACTCTATTCATCAAAAAAACCTCTGAAAAAAATTTCAAAACATTATATGAGCACAAAAAGATAAGTAAGGGATATGTGAAATCATATAAACCTTGAATACTTTATCATAATTTAATTTTTTTCACCATTAATAAGTAGTAAACTAAAATTCACTGAATATATGTTTATTTCTTACCATTTTTTGTAATCCAATGATTACCATAAAACCCATAGAACGTAGCATATAACTTATAAAGGTAACATGGGACATAATCATACTTAAATGGAATAATCATATGACTGACTTCCAAACATATCATTAAATGGAATATCTATATAACCGGTTTCTATACCCAATGCATTGGAGTTATAATGTAACCACCCATCATTGGTTTATCACGGAACCAACCATCATTTGTTTATGACGTAATAACCTATTATTGGTTTATCACATAACCAAACATATTTGGATTGCCACATAACCACACATCAAATTTCCAAGTACCATTACATTATCATAACACCTAAATTATTCTAATTATCAACATTTCACTCATAAAATTTCATTTTCAATCAAGATATTTAAATATTCAACTGATTTACAAAACCATTTAAAACATTTAAAAGGAGTGTTTTGAATCAAAGTGTCACATACCACATTGAAACATTTGAAATAAATTAAATTTTAAAAAATTCATGTCTCTATAAATAAATTCAAAAATCTCATATTGAAATCATGGAAACTAAATAGACAGTTTTAGAGTAATAAATCTTTAAAACATTTTGAACGTTGTTTTAGTAAAAGACTATCTTACAATTTGAGCAAAACATGAGAAAAACAATTTAAGGACTAGTATAAAAAATAACATTCAATATAATGATAAATTTCTAATTCTTGATAGAAAATTTTAGAAGGGTTTTATATAAACTATATAGCATAATAATGTTTCATAACATCAAGATATTCGTCAATGAAAACAGAGTGAGATGAAGCACCTTACCAAGATTGTATCATTATATTTAGGGTAAATAAATGACATAATTATGTGTGAAGAATATCAATCAACCCAATAGAAGTGGATATTCAGAATAAAACAACAAGTGGTCATTCACATATGTTCATATAAGAGCATAACCAATGTCATAGATATTGAACTCAATAAATAAAGATTAAGTTAGGATTTCCTTTACCTTGAGTCTGACTAGCAATGTTCATTATTTATCTTACTAAATAATAAACATGGATTAATTTATGAATTATTTATTACAATTTTAATTTTTTATTCCATTTATACCACTTATTACCATGTTATATAATTTTTTTAATTTTTTTAGTTTATATAAGAAAATTTGTCAATATTCGATACTTGAGTCGAAAATGAACATGGTATGATATAATTTTTCCATATTTTACTAATTCCATCATATACAAAATGAATTTAATGGCATAGTAATTAAATTAATACATTAATAGTGATTTTTATATCAACCATTAATTATGATTATGAAAAATGAAAATCGGCTCAACCATGGAGATGGTAGGCCATATGTACACGTGAGTAACATTTCCATTTTTTATAGATATTTATTAAAATAAGGTAATTTTAATTTTATCTATTTATAATGATATTTATATTGTTAAAATAATATTAATAATTTATATATACTTACATATACCATTCACGTTATATAAGGAATCAAAATGAGTCACCCCATATTATGGAGGTGATAGTTCCCACGTATGTAGGAATGAAGTTATCATTTTTTTGTAGTTGGAATTAAAAGAATAATTGATAAATTATTATCATATAATGATTAGTATTTCTTGAATAATACATATGAACATTTTTTTCATTATTATAACAACTCATGAGAGATTTTTACTAAAATCGAATTTGATTAGTTCATGGAGGTGATAGTTCACACGTACGAGTGGACAAACATTTCCATTCCAATTTAATGGATGTGGAAATTGATTTAGATGATGGTATTAACATAATAACATATCATTATATTAAGGATGATAGAGTTATTATATTATTATGGTTAGAGGATATTTTATTAAAGTGGAAGAAGAAATAAAATAGAAACACTTAATGAAAATGATACATTTTCTTCGATTGATCACCTTTGAAGAACACCATATCACTTTTATGAATGGTGTCATCACTAAAATAAGTATTTATGAATATGGGGAGAAATTATAGAAATTTTTATGCAAAGATCCTTTCTAATTCAAATGGAATTGGAAGTGTTAATAAAAGAGTTGGAGAAGATCCCTTTTATAGGAGAGATGAGGGACACTTTAGAAAAGTTTTGAAATATTAATTCATTATAAATTTATTTTAGGTTTATAATTGGATAAAACAAATTTATTTCAAATATAAGATGCTTTTGGGTCCTATACCCATTATTCAATTAATATTATACATGTTTGTAATATTTTTTAATCATTATATTTTTTGTTTATCCCTTATTTTACAATTTTAATCGTATCATGATAACTTGTTATTTAAAATTGGTGTGTTAATGTAATTACCATAACATGAGAAAATGTGAAGAAAGGGTCATTTATGAAATATTAGGGCATATAATAACCATTTTTTTTGAATATTATATAGTTAGTAATTTTTTACCATTAAATAAACTATTTTAGTTTTTTCGTTCTGGATTATGTCAATTTTTATCTATTCATACAAGACCATTTTCAAACAATTACAACTAGATTACGTCATATAAAATACATTAACTCACTCAAAATTTTCATATTCAACCTTTTAATTGTATAATATAATCCAATATTTCAATAAGAATTTATTTTAACATTTATAACATCATTTATTTGGATATTTTATTACTGAAGCAATCACTGCATCAACGTTGTGTCAGAATTAAATTTATTTATTTAATTTCTAAAAATTATAAATAAAATATCATGATGTAGGGAATAATTTTATATTTTTAATGAATATTTATATTCAAAGAGATATTTTATTTAAACCCATATTAAAATATTTTTTTGTAAGAAGATTCATGTTTATAACATAATTGCATTAACATTAAATTTAATGTTATAAGTGTCCTAATCACACCAAGGTAGATTTCATTTTCTAAATTTTCATCTTAAGAGTTTTATTGCTCGGAAATATTAAATCCAATAGGATAATTACCTGTTTTATTGTATGTCAATATTATTTAACTATTATTTTGACCCATATTTACCAGATTTAATGTTTATCTGTGGTAAATAAAAATAATCACTAAAGTTAGTTTTCATAATTTCCAAAAATAAAACAGACCTATATAAAAAATTTGTACTGTATGATTAGAAATATGGAATTATTTTTACAAATTTAAAATACAGAACTTGAGTAATTAATTTCAAATTAATTCTCATTGTTAAAACGAAAAACCGGGTTTAATAAATGTAAAAACCATCAAAAGATTGACTTCTGTATATATCAAATTTCAAAGTGAAATTATTTAAAACGATAAATATTGGATTAAATGATAAATAATTAATCCAATAACACTTTAAAACCATTTAAAAGGAAAAAATAATTATATATAAAGATTTCATAGAATGGTAGTTTTGAATTAAAATGCAGTATTTCTTACTATTCATTAAATTTTTAATTTCCCCCAAAAAATAAGAAAATTTCATAGAAAGTAAATTTGGATGTCCCCATTCCAAATAAAAATTTTATTTTGTCATATATTACTTTTTAAAGTGTCAAAAACTAGATTTAAAATGCATTTTTTCATCAAAAAGAGGTAAAAGAGCATTTTTTGAGAAATACATCTGTTTTTCTTAATGTTGATATTTTTCGAATATCATGACTAGAAAACATATTCAATTAATTTCAAATATAAAATTGATTTTATATTTCATTTTAATAATCCAAAAATAGTGATATTATTTTTGAATCACAATTATTTCTATTGGAGTATTTTCTCATAAAATCATATCATTTACATTCAATTGTTTTTTAAATCTATTTCTAATAAATTTTTCAACCAATAAATAATTATATAGACTTTTTTAAATGATATTTTTATAATTAAGTTAATACTATGCATTATCTCCATTCCAATGTCTAGGTTATAATGGAAACGTTTAAATTATACTATTTTGTTGTTTGATTAAGCTCAATAAAGAATATTGTCTACAGTATGGAATGATGGGTTTATATCCTAAAACATTGGATGTTAAATCCACCCCATTTAATAAATTACATCCTTGAAATGTTAATTAGGGGTTGATAACTAGGGTATTTCTTTTCAAAATACCATTACTGAAAATCCACATCAGAAAAAGGGATAATAAAAATAAAACTATAAAAGAAATAATGAGAAGTAAAAAAGGTCATTAGAGATAACACATATGAGGATTACATGTGGGAAATCATGGATATGTAAGAAAAAACACAATCTTATTATGATGGAGAGTGATAGAAAACATGATCCGTAAAAAGATAACGATAATAAAACCACAAACTCGTGATCGGCTAAATGATCTATCATCCAAAGTAACTTTTTTATTTGGAAATACTACTAATTGGAATGTGAGAACCATCACATTATAGTCAGATCAATCATCACAATAAACCACATACTTATTAAATAAAAGATGAAGTAAATTGGAATACATTACCCAAAACAATTCCATGAAAAATAATTTACCTGAGATTTTGAATCATCTTTTTATATTTCTTCATAATGGAATTCCAAATAGTCTGATGAATTCAAGTATTAATAATTTTTAATCACCCCTATGTTAATGTCTCTAATAAGTGTGTTGTCTTAATTGTTAGTCCACTCACCTTTCTCCCTCATAGTATCCACACAGATCGATCATCCAATCATTTCATCAATATCTTCGTTCGTCGACTTAATCTTTAGAACATTCACTATCATCTCTTCACCCAAGTGCATGAGCAGATCCATACTCTGGTAACGAAAAAAAATCTTATCTTTAGTGGATATTAGGGGGATCCTCCTCTTACAGCTTCCATGAAGGTTGAGTATCCTCCTTCTCCAGAAGTACATCCTCTAACTGGGGAGGAATCGCTCCTACTAATCCATGGTCAATGTATTTTCACCCCTGATGATCAACCAAAATATCAAATGTACCCACTTCTAGAGAAACCTCCATTCCCTTCTAGGAGGACCCAGATACTTCTATAAGGTGACCCTCTATGTCACCTTCTAGTATATGGGCCTTTTATTTTGTTGGTATTACAACCCTTTTTGGATACAGAGTCTCTACAAGCCATGGTAGGTATGAGTTGTCTATACATCCCTTGGATTTCCGCCACATGGAAGCAATGCAACTCCTCAGGTCCAGATTTTCAATATTTATCTTCTTCCTCCATGGTATGTACAATACTTTACCATACCCTCTGACTGTATTGTCATCTAAGTGCATTATTTCTCCATCTGACTCTGAATCTAAGGTGCAACTAAAAGCCCCTCCTTCGTCACTCAGCCTATTAAAGTAGTTTATCAAATAAAAAATATTAGAGTTTCTTCCAACGATGTCCATTTATTCCATAAAATATAAACATTTAAAAAAAATATGGTTTCTTTTCATATTGAATAATAAATTTTTTATTATCCCATCCTTGACTATATTCTCCACTAAAACATTTGAAAAACATTTCAAAACGTTGGATGACCATAAAAAGTATATTAAGGGATCCATAAAGAACATAAGCTAGAAGTCTTGTGGACACATGTAACCATGAATACATTATCATAATGTAATACATTTCACCTTTAAGAAGAACTAAAATACTCTTCACTGAATATAGTTTCCTTGGTTACCCTTTTTTGTAATCAAAATATTATCATAAAACCCATATAACTTAACATATAACCTATAATGGTATCTTGGGAAATAGTCATACATAAATTGAATAACCATACAACCATATAAATATATATCAATAAATTGAATAGCCATTAATCCATCTTCCATACCCAATGAATTTGAGGTTATATCATAACCACCCGTCCATGGTTTATCATATAACTACCCATATGTGGTTTATCATATAACCACACATCTTTGGTTTATCACATAACGTCTGATATTAGGATTATTAGGTAACCACCCGTTAAATGTTTAAGAACCATTAAAAAATCATAACACCTAAAATATTTCATGTATCATCATTTCACTCAAAAAATAACATTGACAATCAAAATTAATCATTCATGTTGTTGAAATATTCAACGCATTTACAAAACCATTTAAAAAATTTATAATGAGACTTTGGAATCAAAGTTTCCCATACCACAATGAAACATTCTAAATATAATAAAAATTTTTAAAAAAATAATATACATATAATTAAATTCTTAACATCCATTTTGAAAATATAGACATGAAATAAAAGGATTTATAAAAATAGATCAATTAAATATTTTGAACAATGTATTAGTTAAAGAGTCTCTTACCACTTAATTAATAATGTAATAAAATTAATTAAGGAATAAAATTAATAAAACATTACATATCATGATAATACACTAACTCATGATATAATATGTCAAAATTGATTTATATACACTATATAGGATAATAAACGAACATAACATCAAGATATTACTCATTCAAAGGAGAATGAGATGAAGCCCCTTACAAAGATCGTTTCATTTGATTATGGATAAATCAATGAAATAATTATATGTGAAATATATAACCCCACCCATTATAATTGGATATTAAGTATAAATCAATAATTTTTCATTCAAACATATTAATATAATTACATAACTAATGACATAGATATTTGACTTGATGAATGAAGATTGAGTTATTATTTCTGTTCCCTTAAGTCTGACATGTTTCGTAAATTATTTATCTTACTAAATAATAAAATATGATACTTTATACATTCATAATAACCTTTTAATATGTTTATTCCATTCATATCACTTATTAATATTTTATATATATTAGTTATTTCATTGAAATCATGTTGGAAGTTTTTTCAATATTCGTTCCTTGAGTCGAAAATAAACATGGAATGATGCAATATGTACATGTGTTCACAAGTCCATCATTTCTAGAATAGTATGCATGAAATATTATTCAATTTTATAAATTAATAATTATTTTTAAATCAAACCGTTAATTATGTTTATGACAAATTAACAATGCAATAATCATAGAGATAGTAGGTTGTATGTATGTATTAGTAACGTTGGAATTTTTCATTGATCATGAAGGAAATAAGGTAATAATAATTTTATCATTCCATAATGATCATGATATTAATTAAATCATAATAATAATTTTCATATAAATATATATGACATACATGTTTGATAATAAATCAAAATGAGTCACACTGCTTTGTGAAGGTGATAGTTCACATGTACGCACAAACAGCATTGTCATTTTTATGCACATGAAAGTAAGAACCTAATTGATATATTATTATCTTATAATGATCACTACTTCATTAATATCACATATTAACATTAATTCCATTAATATAACATGCCGTGAGAGATTTTTTTTGAAAAATAATTAGATCGGTTCATGGATGTGATAGTTCACATGTACGCATGAACTATTAATTCCATTCACATTTAATGGAAGTGGAGATGGATTCAGGTGATGATATTAACATAATAACATATGAGTGTATTAAGGATATTTTATTCACTGTCCTATCATGATTGTATGATACTTTAAGGAAGTGGAAGAAGAAATAAAATAGAAACACTTAAAGGAAATGATACCTCTTCTTCAGCTGATCACCAATGAAGAACACCTTAACACCAATAAGAAGGGAGTAATGACTAAAATAAGGCTTTAAAATTTTGGGTAGGAATTCGAGGAATATTTTCTAATAGATCACGCCCAAAACAAAAGGCTTTGTAATTTTTAATAAAATATTTGTAGAAGATTCATTTTATAGGAAGGATGAGGGGCACATTACAAAAGTATTTAAATATTAATTTATTATAAATTATTTCTCAGTTTCTAATGGTCCCAAAATCATAAATATAATATACGATATGATTTTTCGTCTTATCCCCATAATCAAATTAATAATAGTCTAGTTTTTAAAATTTTCTAATGCTTAAATTTTTTGTGTAACCCATTACATTTTTTAATCTTACCATCATAACTTGTTATTTACACGTTATGTGTTCATTTAATTACATAACATGTAAAATTAAAAAAATTTAATTTATGAAATATTAGTACATATCCTATCCATTTGATCACATCATATTTTTTAGTAATTTTATAAAATTTAAAGAACTATCTTATATTGTTAGTTATGAATTATGTCAATATTGACACAATTTATACATTCTGTTTTAAAAAATTCATAACAACATGATTTCTTCGAAAAAAATGTTAACTCAATCCTAACATGTAATATTAATCCAGTTAATTAATATATGGAAATACATATGTCAAATAATATTTATTTTACCATTGATAATATCTTTTATTTGAATCATTAATTAATGAAGTAATCACTACATCACCATTATGCCATAATTAAAATTTATGTATTTAATGTATGAATATTATAAATAAAATAAAATGATGTAGAAAATAATTTTACATTTCTAATGACTAAATATAATCAAATATATCATTTATATAAACACATATTAATATTGTTTTAGTAAGACAATTCATGTTTATAAGATATTTTTCTTTACATTAAATTAAATGATATAAGTGTCATAATCTCACCCAAGTGGATTCCAATATAATTATTGTTATCATAATGGGTGTATTGGTCATACATATGTCATTAAATTTTATTATGACACGTGTTATGGTAGATTTATATTATTATAATATTATTTTTAACCTTATTTACCTGATTTACCCTTTAACAATGGTAAATAAAAATAACTACAAAAGTTTTTATTGATAATATCCAAAAGTAAAAGGGATATATTTAAAAAAATATTCCATTATGATTCCAATTATAAAATATATTTTCCAAAATTCAAAACAAAAAACATGTGGTAATTAAATTAAAATTTATTTCTATTGTCAAAATGAAAAAAGGGGTTTCTTAAAAGTAAAAACAATTTAAAGTTTGACATGTGTTTATATAAAATTTAAATGTAAAATTATATAAATTGAAAAATATTGGATGAAATGTTCTAATGATAAGTTAATTACATAGTAATACCAATTAGAGGGATAATATAACTCTATAAAAAAAATAGAAGATATGATAGTTTTGAATTAAAATGTACTATTTTTTTACTATTCATTAAAATATGAATTTTATCTGAAATTATGAAAATTTAATCCAATGTAAATTATGTTGTACCTATTCTAAAGAAGAAGTTTATTTTGTAATATATAGCATATAAATGTATGACTGACTTGATTTAAAATTGGTTCCCCATCAAAAGGCATTAAAAATACTTTTTTTGAATAACACTTCTTTTCTGGTTAAATTGATTTTTTTCTAATATAATTTCTAGGAAATATATAATATTAACTTTAAACATCACATTTACTTTATATTTCCTTAATATAATATAAAAATATTTAATTTATTATATAAAAACAATTATTCCAATTATAATGGTAACATTTAAATAAAATAATTTTGTTTTTTTACGATCGATGTAGCGTGTCATGTACACTATTGAACAAAATGTTTCATTCATATAACTCAGGATGATACACTGGGATTTTTTAGGTAATCTATGTACTCCTTGGGGAACATCATGTACTCCATTGAGGAAAAGATAAATTCCTATACATTCTTAACCCAAAATCATTGTGAGCTTGTGTGAGCTTCCTTGGAGCTGTATCAGTTGACTGTGTTCCCTTGGTTCATTCCTCTGAGGGATTAATGTATCATTTGCTTCTCATCATAGAAAATGTTCCTTCTACAGAATCCCATTGATCATTATATTGTGGGGGAGTTCCATTATTTCATAGTGATTTGTCACAATCCTCTTATATGTGGTATAGTAAAGAATATCATCTAGATTATTAGATCTCAGAACCATTAGTGATTTGTATAATGTATCCCTTAGAGGAACCCAAAGTGATCCTACATTCATAGTGTTTACTTAGGCATGTTCTGTGGATTTGTTGTTACCCACACTTACATGAACATTTATCACTATTTAGAAGGACATTTACTGTGGTGTTTAGTGCCCCTAGAGATCCCTAGGAATTTAATCCCATGAAGTGTGTGGAGATATGATCTTTCTGATGGGGTATTAGTCTGATAGAGTGTGTTTCTTTTATAAACCCTATTAGTTTCCTAAATGACTCTCCTTGGGTATTCTTGATGAATGTGACTGTTGGGAAGATTGTTATCATTGGATATATATATCTGGGAGTGGTTCATCCCAAATGAATGTGTCCTCTTGCATAGTGGGTATGTTTCATTGTCTTAGAGAAACCAAATTATTGATATTTCATGGTTGATTTCCATTAGAGATGGAAGGGATAATAGAGTGAGATATATTTTAGGATAAATAATTAAAATATAAAAGTGAATATATGGATGGAAGGGGTTAAAAAATTTAAATAATTAGAGTTATTTATGAGTACATATATGATTTCCTTTGTATTTTCATGTATCATATCTTATCTGACATAGAATTGTTTGATTATCTCAATACTCTTGATGTTTATTTGTGGCGTTTTCAGGGTGTCCTACCAGGTATTGTTATACTCACCCCTCCAATGTATCTTATCACACTTGTTGTGTCATATATAGATGAAGTAACAATTTATAGATTCCATTGAGGAAAAAGTGAAGATGGATCTTAGTTTGTGCTTGAGATATTGAGGTGTATATCTATGTTTTATTTGATTGTTGTAGCCTAATTCAGAGTAGGTCAGACATTATTTCGATATTTTGGGTCGGTTGGTATTTTTATATATTTTATGATTTTTCACAATTTATTTAGAAGAATTATTATTGGATTATAGATGTATTCATTAATTATTATCAGTTTTCTAAAATTTCATTATTTTATAGTCTTGGGGATGATTAACTATGTATATGTATTCTATTATAATGATTACAATTTTTTTGAAATTCCTACTTGATACCAGAAACTGTCATGAATACTATTAGAGGTGTTATGGGGGTAGTTTTAGTTTGAGCCTTATCAGGTCAGGTCATTATAGAGTTTTATTATAGGGAATAACCACGTTGAACAGTTATGACACATCCTGGGTTGAGATATAGGCTCAAAAAAGAGTTCCATCTAAGGAACATATTTTGGAATTTTGTCCAGATGTGATTTTGGGTACAGAAATTTTGGAAACAATGTTAATAGTTTTATGTTTTAATTTCATTCTAGGGACTCGAGTGTTCATTTGGCGGATGGCATATTCAATCATAAGAAATACGATAGCATTGTTGTTGAATTTTTACAATAAGGAACTAGTTTAAAAGAAAATATTTGGTTCACGAATCATATAAGAATGATTTCTGGTTTCTATGTCTTTCTTGAGTCTACTCACCAGATATACAAATTGAACATGTTATATATATTATTATTTCATTTTTTCATGATAACATATAGATAAGATTCTATCGTAGGGTCATGATTTCAACCCAATGAGCAATGAGGCCTCCATGAGGGGGGGGGGGGGGGTTAGTCAAGAGTTCATATTTCTTAAGGATGGTTATAAGGACGAACATCCTCCTATTGATCATCTAGTAAACTGACCTTCAGTTGTTGAGATGAACGTATCATGTTAGACATAATATTTTATAGAATTAATGGTATTGTATTATGATGAATAGGGATTGATAGTGTATCCTGATATTATGTGGAGGGTATCTCATGGTATGTAGGTATAACATGACCTATTGATAACAGGTGTGTTATTCAGGTTACAAAATATGACATTTAATTGGATATCTCAAGGAAAAATCAGTTCACCAAGGATGAGACATTTCCATTCTTATGATGGGAGTTTAAATCTTTTGAAGGGTTTTACTAACCATAACCCTTTGTTATATCATCATAGATTAATTCATCAAGACACCTAGGCATAAGCATGAGCTAATAAAAGGATGTTTGTGTTGTGTTAGATATGATAAAGGATTTGGTGGAGTAGTAGAAGGTTGTGGATGTTTGTTTTGGTGCTACAACTATCACACCTAGTAGACCACTTTGATATAGGGAAGGTAGTGGTTATAATTTTTAACAAATGCACATGTTGGTGGATTCTTCTCAACAGGCTACATGAGAGACAATAGATATGATTTTTTCCCCTTATACTATTTTTGTAGTATATTTAGACACTTGTACAAGGCAAAATGTTTAATTTTTAATTCATGTAGTTTCATGGGGGATGTAGTTAATTGGTTGAGAACTATTTTCGTGATGTTTTGTGCAAATTTTTACATGAAAGGAATATAGAAAATTCCCACACCAACACACTTTTTTTAAATGTGATCCAAAAAAATTTGGAAAAGACAATACTTCCCAAAACAGTTTTTTCAAGATGATATGGATGATCTCCTCTAACATATGTACATGAAAAATTTTCATTATAACTTATCATTGAATTAATTGTTGATTTAAATTTGTGGGTAAGGGAAATAATGTGTTCAAATCATTAGGATCTTACAGATTCTTCATGTGTAGTTCAAAGTACATTTTTTATATTCACTACCCTTATATAAATTTTCAAACATAGTCATGATCCATTTATCTCTAATCATACACCAATTCAGGACCTTGTGATACTAATAGAGACTTTCAATCAACCCTAGTGTTGGAGGATTCTTCAGAGAGGGCCATTGATTACAAACTTCTACCATTGTTGTGACCTGACTCTAATGTGAGCCTCACAATGAAACTCTTCATAGTGGTAGTTTTTCCCAATGATGTTTCTTCTCAATATGAACTAATTACCTACAATACATGATCAGTTTTTTTCAGTAGTATGTGTTGTGGTTTTTACACCATTTTGAGATTGATTTTTCCTCCATTATTGAGGAGTGTACCCAAGCAGTGCAGGATGATCCCATCACTTTGAGAATAACCCCTAATTTATATCAGTTATGCAGTGTTACATTTGGAGTAGTGGATTCTATGATATTATGTTTTCATGATTTTTTGAGTAGTATGATTAAATATTTTTATTTGATGTGATAGTCTTATCTCCTCACTAAGAGTAAGTCTTATGCAACGTCTATCACTAGATATCACCCGATATTGTTTTTGATTTCACATCAGATGGAACCTATTGTGATTATTAAAAAAATGGTTCCCCTGATTTTTTTAAATTAGATTTAATTATAATTGTTCTCACATATATAGTCCAATTTCATATTTTAGAGAAATAATTAGTGGTTGAGGATGATTTATTTTACCTACAATCAATAGTTATAACCCCTACCCTTATTTTGAGATATAGGGAGGTTCAATAATGGGATATTGACTATGGGATTTTGAATGACTAGATATCCACATGAAATGTTTTTTATGTTTTTTTAAAAGTAGGCTATCTCATCATTCTTATTTGAGGGTGAATGGAGACACAATTCATGTTGTAAATGTAGTTGTTGAGGAATTTTTTTTGGCCTTTATACATCTGGTGGAGGTGAGTATGTACTAGGATCTTTAGGATTTAGTTAAGAACCAAATGATTTGTATAAAATTTTCAATCTATTTACTTTTAGTGTACAATATTTTAGGGTGATGACCAATAGATCATTGTGGGGAGTTTGAGACATTTATGCATGAAAGAGGTAATACACATATATGGAATTCCCTAGATGATTATTGAATATTGTTATCCTTTTATCTTTGAAATATTAGGTTGAGTATGAGGGATGTCATTGGGGAATTAATTTTATTATAGAAAAGTGTTTTACCCTAGTTGTATATATAGGTACTGTGTCTATTCAGGTTTCAGCGAACTTTATTAAAGTTCGCAAGTCGGTATAGGTCTAAATCTGGGTGGTTCATCTACAATTAAATGAGATTTCATGTCATAATTATTATCACTCAAACACGGGTCTATCATATTTATATGGTGACTCTTTAGGGATCTTTCTAGACACATTTATACTTGTCAAAGCGTGTGGGTGACAATACTCGAGTCCTAGTTTTGGTGCATGGGAGGGTTGTAATGTTGTATTTTATCTAGAGAAATTAAGGATTACCCAATTTTGTATGGAGTTCATTTTAGACCAAAGTTGAAGAATTTTGGAGTTAGAGAGTTTTCACATATCATTATGTTTCTTAAGCATATATTTTTCCTTTTACTATGTTGAGTTAGCTAGGGATTGTGCCTCTTAACCTTGTTAATACAATAGTTTTTATTATTTGGTGTTCTCCATATGTATCATTAGAGATGGCATGTTCACGAGTTGATGTTTGTTATAAATCATATAATGATTTCCCTTGAGAGTGTTTTTTTCATTGTCCAGTATCTAGTGTCCTTTAAAACATGCATATAAATACCCCTTGAGAGAATGAATTTTAATTTGGTTCATGTTTGGTGGAAACACTAGAAATGGTCTATGGAACTCTTAGTTGTGGGATACCATGTTAAGAGTTTATTATCCCAAAAATTTGGTTTTGTTTTTACATTATGGGGATGAATAATACTAAATTATAGGAATAATGTATTAAATTGGTTATTAAATTTAATACATTTTAATATTTATATAAATATTTCCAAATCCATTAGTTGATATTCTATAAAATTACACGCCCCAGTGGGTCTTGAATTTATATTTTAATGATGTTAAATTTATTAATACCACATTCAAAAATATTTCATAAAAATGTGAAATAACTCTCTCTAAGTTTTCATAATTGAAACATGATACCAATTTTTATTTAGAAATGTTGTATTTACACTAGGTGAAACATAATATTTGTTGTCATAGGGTGTTTTATTATTGTTCTATCATGGTAAAAAAAATTAAATAAATAAAACTAATATATTTATTTGATTAATTATATAAAAAAACTAGAATCCTATATTTAAAAATATATATGACTAAATTTTTATAGTTAATCATATCACCTTGGGATATAGAGGTGTCATTGGAGAGGTGACGTTGGAGGATTGTTGGTGGATGACATTGAATAAGAATGAGATTGGGGATGCCTATTCGATTAGTGTTTGTTGATATTTACAATGATGAAAATTTATTGGATGTATTAATTAATGATAAATCCAAACAGTAGTTAATATTTTATTTACTGTGTATTTCTAACAGTTTTAATTTACTAATGAAGAAAAAAAATTAAGAACCTAACAAATTCATTCATAGATTGATTATTTGATTAATATAATTTCTTTATCATTCTGATGTTTTGAATTTTATTTTACTTTTGTGTGTTTGATCATTGTTCATTACCAAATTATAATGAATCAAGGATAAAGAAACATTACCAACTATTTTCTACAAAATATTGTGTTATTGAATTTTCAATCAGCTTTTAATGTGAGTGAATCATATGACATTTCTTTTCACAGATGATTCGATGACTACCCATTGAATAATCATTGAGTATTAATTCATTGGAATAATATAATGCTAAATTGGTATTGGGATGGAGATTTTACTTGTTGGATGTGTTTTATAATGATGGTAGTGGATACACGGATGGATTAAGTGTAGATCAGAGGTCCTCATATGTGGGTTTTCATGCCCAAATATGTAGAGGTTATGGGAGGCACAATATTAATGATTTATGGGAGAGAACATAGTAATATTGTTATAGTGGGACAATGTTGTATCGAATCCATGTTCGATGGGTGAAATCATAGTCGACTCTAATAGATTGGAGGTGATGATGAAGAAACATGAATAATCCCTTAGGTTATGTAAAAATACGAGACTATAGGGTTTATAGTCCTATGAATAGATTATATGTAGTCCCCTATAGGAGGATATGGGGTATCAGCATATATATAAGCCTCATGTTACATGTGACACATGTCACATTTCATGTGACACATTTCACATGTTGTGTAACCATTAATGACTAGCTATTTATGTATAGGGGTAATTTCCCATGAATCCATATAGTGTTACACACCATGTGTTCCTTTTATCACACCATGTATCATATGGTGGAAAATCAACTTTTTACAGGGGTAAAAGACAAGGGGGATATGAGTGACTCCATCATAAGAAAAAAAACTAATCCCAACTATGATAAATTTATATTTATTCCTTAATATTTATTATCCAATCTATTCATATAATTATGTAGAGGATGTAAATATAAAACACGAAGTAGTATGAGACCACCTCAAAGTTAGTTATCATCACCCAATACTCAGGACACTTGAATATATATTCATACATTATTCCAAATAACATGGAATGATCTAATAAAAAAATAATAAGTCTAGAAGGTAATACAAACATGTCAACTAACATTTATTATATATTGATTTGGGGGAAAATGAATTGTACAGTTATATCTTCATAGATGATGAAATAAAATAAAGCACAACTAACAATAGCGATATCTGCTCTATATTCCTCTAGATCACACTTTTTCGAATAATTCATTCATGTATTAGCCACATAAACCTCTCCCTTAGCATAAGTATTTTATGAAAAACCATAGGAAGTATCTGTGTGAAAATTTGAGCACCTTCAGAGAGTGGATGCATACATATTACACTGGGAAATCATCTCACAAAAATGGATATGATGGCTTGACATTCAATAATAAAGACAAGTATTAGAAGTATTAATATGGTTAGGCCTGGTATGACTAATCCTTCCACATTTGGAGCCAAAAAAATTCATTCCAAAAAAATCCCTATAAAAATGTCTTAAAGGTAACTAACCACCTTTGTTCTCCCTTTTCTAGCCAATAGGGACACCCTAGATCCAAACACCACCTACTAAAGGTACTCCCAAACTAGTCTTTCCATCTATGTCAACCTCCATCAAAGTTACTTTACATACAATCTCCACAATGTTTGAAAGTAAAAACTGATACAACATCAACCGAGTATCATGCCTATGTACCAACTCAATCCCTGAAGTCTATAGGTCCCAATCGGTGACTAGATCTGGTGCCAAATAAACTAACATATAATTATATGTGGAATACTCCAGAAGAGTATGATATACTTTCTCCAAGGTCACAAAGTCATTGTTCATCAATGCATGAAACAACCTAGGGTAAAATATAAAATTGAATATTTTCTTTAAAGAAGTCCACATAAGATCCATGTGAAACATAAATTTCATAGTAGATCCCCACCAACTCCTACTTAGTGCCTCGATCATGTACACGAAAAAAACAATAGATTCCTTAACAAACTTTTATAAGTTGATGACCCTATTAATCTACTGAATCATTTCCTTAGATTCTTTGGGTTAATTTTCACAAAAAATATGGGTGGATATTTTTTTTTTAATTTTGATCCATGATCCACAACACATCTCTTGTTCTTGACCCCTACTTTTCGTAGAGTCTGAATAGTATGGATCATAGTTTCTACCCAAGAATGGACCATCAAAGGATTTTTTTGTGTGGAACCTTTATCCCAGATTCCTCTCCTAGATTCAGAAGTGATCTTTTAGGGGGATTTTAAAATAATAAAAAAATTACCATTCATCCTTTTTATTATATTTACAAAATCATTAGACCATCTTAAAGAAAACATGGTCATTGATTCAAATAATGAGACTTTAAATAACAAAAAAATAATCTTCAAAAATAAATAGGTCCACCTAAATAAACATCCCATCCATTTTATTTGAATGACCTAAAACTCTATGTCTCAATCATGGTAACAAATTTATGACCAAAAATAGTAACTCGAGTTCATATATAGTAGTGAGGTTTCTAGGAAGCCTCCCATACTTAATACATAAATCAAAATGGTCCAAACTCCTACCTACCCATGACATTAAATAAATCCCAGTAATTCTTATCACACATTGGGATGGGTATTATACTCTGATACCATTATGAATGAACCCACCTGGGTCTACTAAACAAGCCACAAGAGCCAGACCACCATAGATGATAGGTCAAAAAAGATAACAAAAACAAATATTATATATAAAAAATAAGTCATAACACTATCGTAAAACATGTTATAAAAAGATACATCCATGATCAATGCGATACTACAAAAACTAGATAAATAAAAATGTACAAAAATAAAAGACCATCAAGCCGCTAAGTGATAGTTTTCACCTCCAAACCATCACATTTTAATGAAACTATGAAAATAGAAGGTCGCATCATACAATATTCCCATACATTTAAATAAATATTTCAATAAATCTATTACTATCCAAAGAAATGAGTTGGTTGAGAGTACAAATCCTAGTAGGTTTCCACCATAGAATATATAAAATGTTTTATTTCAATAATAAAATTGTTCTTCATTTAGAAAATATGTAATTATACAACTAATTTTCAAAAATCAAAAGCATATGTAAAACAACTTTTAATCATAAAATCTGAACATAATAATAAGAGTGGGTATATGAAAAGTATATGTGATTATCCATAAAACAAAATCAATATAATTAATAGGACATTAGTAGAGTATCATGTTCGTACAATTTCATTGACACTGTCCTTTATATGAAATAATGTGAGAAAGTAGCCATGGGAAATCCATCATGTGATAATCTGATCAAATATTAAAAAACAATCTATTTTGGATATAACATATTGGTGTAAATAATAGAAATAAAATATAAATCCCGAAACTAGACTTATATTTGACTTGGCCAATATAACATCTAGTGGAACTACACACACACTGGTCAAGTGAAACATTTTGTGGTATTACATGCACTATGAGTGAAATGTCTATTTCATATGCTCTCGAGTTTCCTAAAGTGATATGTTTTTCCAAATTCATTTGAATTCCTTGTTCCCATTTATAAATCATTTTCAAAGACAATTCCAGTTTCTTTGATGGATTAAATAGAATATTTAATCAAATTTCTGGATTCAAGAATTTTATCAATCACTTGGCGTGTCCAAATAATTTTTAAATAAAACCCATTTTATAAATACGATTTATTTGAAACAAATATATTATAATAACAAGGAAATTTTATTAAATGACTAAGAAAAATGAATTTTAAATAATAATTTACTATTTTATTAATTATCCCTTTGTATAGAATCACTTGACTCAAGAATAGTGTAGAACAAAACACATTTAAAATAAGAGATCGTGGAAGATAATATCTGGTCCTCATGATCCTGAAACCATAATAATAAAATTAATAATATATAGAACCCCTTATATCTATAATATACAGCCCCTTTCGGAACCATGATATAATAAAATAATATATCTAGAGAGAATATATATAGAATAGGGTATACCAAATCCAGAATCCAACATACATCATCAGTATTCATCAAGAATCAAAGAAACTAGCCTAGAATACGAAGGAAGAACTATCATGGGAACTCGGGAGAGATTAGGTGAAGAAAATTTGATATTACATGTTCATTAATGATCAAAATTGAGTAATATGAACTTTTAAATAAAAAATTTGAGCACATAAATTCAATATTCATGATTTTCTAGAGAGTATTCATGGTTGAGACTAACAATGTGCATTAACTGCAAGCCCTTTATAAAGATTCTATTTTGGGAGCACGGTGTTTCTGAATGGTTAATTTAACCCTACCCCAACCATTCACAACAAATATTTCTATGGTTTCTTGGTTTAGAAGGAAGGGTACACTATTTGAGAAAACCATGAACCCCTTCTGGCAGACCATACCTGGACACAAAATTTCCTCGGCCAAGCCACATGGTTTTATCTCACCATGCGTCAACTATGAATAGACCCAAGGGATTCAAAAATTCTATAAACCCTTCCAAAAAAACCCTAATGAAGGACCCAACAAAATCAACATAAAAATGACAATAAGTACCAATATTAAAGGTACCAAACATCATATGAATATTATAAGTATTTTGATTCTCCCTTTAATTTAATTTGATTTGATTTTAGGCAAGGATTACATCTCTTTATATATATCCAATATATATTATTCTGGATGGTATGTCAAATTTGATTTTTGAATCAATCCGTAATTTTCTTTTGGTGAGAGAATGAATATTCACTTTTAATTGAGGTTACATCAACATTGTGGGTCATACATCTTGTTCATGATGTGGTTTTATATCTATCATTGTTGGGGAGAAACACATGATTGAAGATATAAATAAGTTTTTATATTATGATGGTATATTTTCTCTAGAATTGGCTAGTCTTCCCTACAATCATGTATATGAGTTTTCAATAGAACCAATTCCATGTGATACACTGATTTCAAAGACCCCATATAGAATAACCAAAATTTAGTTATAGTGATTAAAAAAGAAACTCATGGAGAATATTATTAGAGGATTAATATACCAGAGTCTGTCTCCATCAGGTTGACCAATCCTATTTGTTAAGAAGAAATATGGTGAAGGGAATCATTAAATTGTTTATTAATATTATAACACAATCACTGTCAAGAAAATGTATGAACTACCCTATATTTCTGAATTTTCGGTAAACTAGGTCAAGATAAATACTTTTCCAACATTAAACTTCATTCAATATATCATTAATTGAGATAAAATAAAATGGATATACGCAGGAAATTTTATTTTGATGGTATGATCAATATGAATTTATTATTACACTATTTTGACATACAAATTCTTCTTCTATCTTCACAAATTCATTGAATAGAGTCTATAGAGATTACCTTTAGTGGATTATATTTTTATTTATAGAAAATAATCATTAATAATTGAAGGTAAATGAATATAATTATGAAAATTTTTGGATTGATAAAAATACATTAATGGTAAAAAACAATATTTTAAAAACTGAATGTTTGTATTATTTCTATAGAAATTCAAATTATTTGGATATATATTATCACGTGAGGGTATAATAGTGGATATATCAAAGATAAATGTTATTAAATAATTGCCCAGACCAGTGACAATAACTCAGATATGTATTATTCATTGGATAGAAGGATAATACTAGGTAAATTTTAGATATTTATACTTTAATTATAATTTAATAACCAGTAGGACTTAGAAATAATACATATTCGATTATTTATATGAATTTATGTAAAATTTAAAGGAGCTAAAAAAGGATGAACAGTATACCTTGTCTTACACTACCCTATATTGGACATGGATTTTAAATAATTGATTTTTCATCAATTGAAGTATTGATATGATTAATAATTCAGAATTGTATATGGATATCTTAATCCTCAGACTGATTGAAAATTATTGATGAAAGTTATCCGACTCATGATTTTGAGTTGGCAGTAGTAAATTTTTCATAACAAAATGGTTGAATTACAAAAATGGTAAACATTATGATATATATATTGATAATATATATATATTTGTAGAAATAGTTGAGTATTCCCTCAAAGGATATGGTTGGAGTTAATTAAATATATGACTACCTAATGAGTTACAACCCTATGAAGGGAATAAGGTGATTGATGCACTGTGTTAGAAATACCTTGATAATTTTTCCATGATAAGGATTGAAAGAGATTCAATATTTATGGATTTAATTAAAATTGATCATGAACATATGAGTAAGGGAAAAATATAAAGTCCTTTCCTAAAAATGGTCAACCATACATCCATGTGAATATTAAAGAGGTATTGAAGGATAAATGGAACTATATAAGAAGGTGAGAATTTTGATTTAATTAATTAATGGTTCTCATGAAATTATAGGATTCTAGAATCATGTATGTATACTATAAATACTATATTTAAAGGTATTTTTTGAATCACATAGTTCATAATTAACTATTCAAATAATATACAAAATTATGTATAGATATTTTAAAGAGTATTAATGGTTGGACCACAAAAAATATATTTTCTATATTGTGTGTCTTGGTGCATTTTATTTGGGATATAAAGGACAAGATATAGATTTATAAGGGGATGTTATAGAAATTACTATAACCATAATGGAAAATCTAAAGAAATCTTCTTATTTTAGTGTTCAAATATCAAAAATATATAAAGGTCATAACGTTAATTGAGATGATTTAGATTTAATTAGATGTTATAATACATCATTTGTTGAAGATAATATTACATGTTTATTAGATTTCCATTATATATATCATGGAAGTGGTAAGGTTCCATGGAGTATCCCCATATATTCCATGTTATTGGAATAATACATTTTCCACAATGTACAAGAGAAGAATATAATATAAATTGGGATACAAAGTTGATTTTTTGTACTGTTGGTCATCCATAGATAAATGTACAGATTGAGTGGACAATTGAAATTGTAAAAGTCATGTTAATGAATTTCTATATATACTTAAAGGGTGGTTTGGATCAAAACCATCTTGTATTGTGATTTTATTACAATAATATCATTCACTCAAGAATTATAATGGTACTTTATGAATATCGCTATTAATGTATGTAAATATATATATAAATATCTAATAAAGATAGAGAATTAAATATATTTGTACATGAACAAGCTGAAAACATGGAATAGAAGGTTTTATCTAGTCATCAGCTCAAAATGACATCTCAGAGCCAACTGAAAAATAATGGTGACATCTATTGATGGCATCTTGAGTTAAAATTTCGTTACAATGTATCTCTAGGAATATCTCCCTGGATGAATGTTATGAGATTTGGAAAAAAGGGTAAGGTGATCCCTAAATAGGGCGATCCCTTTGATATTATTGATTGTACATAGATGATATCTTATCATTTGATACTTCCAATGTATCTTTCTCAAGTACAAGATGTTATCAATTTATCAGTCCCAAGGATGTATAGATATGATCATTCACATGCACCAAACTGAAATTTCATGCTTTTTGAGCAAGATATCTCTTATAAGGAACAATCGTTTGGGATTATTGATTATAGAGAGAATGTTCTATGAAAAAAGATGACTAACCTGGTCATTGTTTTGTGAAGAAATCATATTTTAGATGAATCTATTTGAGAACCTAGGTATGTGATGAGGAAGAAGTATCCTCAAATGTTTTCATGAGAGTAGTTGAATTTCGATAGGCAAATTCAAATATGGGGTTTATAATGTTACACATTAATATTTTATTATATATTTATCTTTAATGAAATTTTATTTATTTTACAGAAATATTTACACGAAACAAAATGATTATAGCATCGTGATTTAAATATTATTATTTAAATATTACTATTATACCCTAGCTGTTAAAATTAGAATTATAAATAAGAAGAAAAAATTTATTATATATATATATAGTTTTTATATAATGTAAATTAATTGATAAATATTTTCTCCACTTTTTGTAAAACAATTTTATGGTTAAAGATACATTTTATTAAAAAATAAATTTTATTGATTCTTCTGAGAAACTATTATACTTATTTTTTTCCAAATTTATAAATTTTATCTGATTAAAATTATTTCATTTTTGAAATAATCATTAAAAATTTAGCATTGGGTGACATTATTGTGAATTTTATTGAAATGATTAATTTTTCTTTAAATAGTGAAGTATATTGAGTTTTATTGAAAAATGAATTTTTTATTTTAAGAATCATGAATGTTAACTTGTTGATTTAAAATGTTTTAATGGAAAAATTAGATCATGTATAATATTGTAATGTTAATAAATTTTATGCATGATTTTGGAATAATGTTTTTATATTTATGATGGACATTTTTTCTAGAAATACTATATTAATCACCATTTACATGTTTAATTAATAATTTAATTCATCCAATTAGGTGAATTTAATTTTATAAAATACAATCCATATTTATAATTATAATAATTAAAATTATTTTATAGTTCCACCTTAATGTTGGTTCATTATAAAATGTATGCACATTAAATATTTTTCAACTCATTAAATGAGGTAAAATTGTGGTTAAAACCCTTCGAAAAAGCATATAAATCAACATAAAACATGAATTTATTCTATTGGAATGGTCATTTTAGACCAAAGATGAGTTTATAGAGTTTAAATTTGTAATTTATATTTTTCTTTTGTTCTTTAACCATGATTTACTTTTGTGAAAATATGATATATATTACTCAAATTTAAAACTACTTATTTGGTATATAAATTTAATGGAATTGAAAGAATACTCTAGGTAACAACCTAATACAAAAATTATATTATATTTTATCTTTTATTCATGACATTATTCTATGAATTTCATAAATTTTTAAGAATAAAACTACGATTTGTCTGTTTGTTGAAGATGGCTCATCGCTCGGGGAAAATATTAGTTAGCGAAGTGAAAATTGGGGGACCTAGATAGTGGCATTCTCCATGGTGCATTGACAAGTTTGTGGGTAGAAACCACTACCTAGAAGATCATAAGGTACCTCCCTCTTAGGAAATAAGAATCTTCCTGGTTAAGTGAATACTCTATATTATCATGCTTTGAAACTTTTTGTTCTACCCAGTGTAAAAAATGAAAATAAAACCAGATAAAAAAATAAGCACTAAATAAAATGAAAATGATAATTATTATTATAAAAATGATATGAATAAAAATAAATAAATTGTTATTATAATGTTTTATAAATTCCTGAATATTATTTCTTCTCCCCCGTTACTCATGTGATCCTCCCTCTTGCCTCTTCTTATCGCACTACTTGACCCCTCCCTCTCAGAGTCACGTGCCACCCCAGCCCATGGAATCTACTTTGGTCAACAACCCAATGAAATCATGGTTCAATAATCCGTGTTAAGGGTTCCTCCAACTCCACTTCATTCCTTTTCCATTTGTTTCTTTATTTTATCCTCCCCTTGTGTCGTGCATGACCAATCTCAACCCTATCCAATTTTGTGTGTTTTTTGTAGTTTCAGGATATTTTTTATATGATGGACCTATTGAGGCTGGTTTATTCCATGTAATTTCATTTAAATGGATTTAAAAAATGTTTCTAGGTGAGGTTTCATCATATTTTTACCATTAGGTAAATTTAATTTATGGTTTTTTCTGTTTTTTGAGTTTATGGTATTTTTCAATAGTATGTTTGGACCGACGTTCATGAGGATAACCTACACACTTATTCATTTTTTATGTTTAGATATGTTTATACCCTCATTTTAGATATTCCATCATGTATATCAGAATATCTAAATTTCAGATAGGGTTATATGTATTAATATATATCTGTGTGTGTGTGTATGAAATAAAATGCATGACATAATGGGAAGATTTATTTTTTCTATGTCAAAACGCATTGAGTTTGAGGTTGCATTCTATTTTCATTTGTCTTTTCAAATTTAGGAAACAATAATTTCTTAATTTTATCACCTTATATTTATTCTCATTAGTTATATTTATTATCTGAATAATTGTTTGGATTAGATTGTTTTGATTTCCCTCATAATTGAATTTTTTGAAATTGCTTTATTAGAGCACATACAACTATATTTTGAATATTTTTAATTGGCCCTAGTAAATGATTTTTTAATTTATAAATAGTGTATTTGAGCATTTAAAAATGTTCTATAAGTGGATTTTTAATTTTTAAAGATGTGAGTGTTGTTACTTTTAGAAATGATTTCCTCTTAAAGGATATATAAGGCCCGATTCGAACATTAAAAATGATTTTCTTGAAAACCCCTCATTGAAATGTGTCCCTCAACATATTTGTCGCCAAATAAGAATAAGACACATATACATGGGATTCCCCTCATGTATTGATATTTTGGAGGCTAGGGAATATCCCATCGGGTGGTTTGGGGTGGTTCTGTTTTGAGTGACTCATATATGGGGGAATTGTGGTGATTTTTTTATCATATATGGGTTTTTTTATCAGATTTATTATGATCATAAACTTTCTATAAATATAATGTCAAACTATCATAGAGTGTTTAATATTTGATAATTATTTCTCAACTAGATTGGGATTACAATCTTTTTGTGGATACTAATTGTGGACCAAATATACATTGGGGATGGTTCCCCTCAAATATTATAGGTAGCATTAAAATTAGTGTTATTATAGTATTATTGCATCAGGAGTGTCAGTATGGTGGATCAATTTTAGTATGTTTTAGATTTTTCCTTAATATCCAAGGCATTACCATGTTCCCCAACAAATTTTTACCTTTGAAGGATCTTCATGGTGCCACTTCTAGTTTGTTTACATGTGTACTTGTTATCATTAGCCTCATTTTCAATCATTTCATCTATTTCATTCCTATCGTCTGTTTCATTAATAAATTTAATTTTCTATTTTTAGGGTTTTTTTATAAATTATGTTTTCAAAAATATTTTCCAGTATTTTCCACTATTTTTACAAACAGAACATTTATTCTCTCTTTCATTGTAAAATGATGGAACCTATTCCTTAGTGAAAAATCTATTTTAAATGAAGATGAAAATGAACCCTGATTTGTTTTAATAATAACTATATGGGAAATTGGTTATATATTGTATGTCAAACTAAAAAAAATTGAATCAATTAGTGAAAGTAAAAGTATATGAATGAGTTTACATGGGATTGAAATTTTATTTTTCTTACATATTCCTATATATCAATATTTTTTATCTTCTATTAGTATATAGAGATTTGCTTAGTCACCGTGGAGAGACATTGGTTCAGTTTTTGATGGTGACCAATAGGGACACAGAGAGGTATATACCATCTTATTTATTTATTCTATTACTATTTATTATTATTTTACAGTTTACATTTGTTTATTTTTATGCTATTTATAGGCTAAATCACTTATAAGGGTTATAACGTGATGCTCAGTAAATGTTTACAATGGTTGGGGATCGAGAGTTCCATGAGAGCATTGTTGTGGGTTGACTTCAGTGACTGGTTCAGGGCTAAAACATGCTGTTTCATGACAAAATGGTATCAGGGTAGTCTTTTTTTATTTAAGTTTTCTGATAAAAAGGATATATGATTATTTAGGCTAGTGAGGTAGTTCATGGGTTAGTTCCTGATCACCACCACATGGGATGACACCCAAGTCACCATAGGGTGGTTGGTTTTTTAGTATGGTTTTTGGGTTTTTAGATATTTTTTAGTGTCTTTTTAGTTCTATGATCATGGGTATACTGTGGGATGATATTATAAGTTAAATGGTTCAATATGGTGATATTACATGTTATAGGAAACAGTTTATAGCATCCATGTATAGTTTATTATAGTTCAATTAGTTGATATTATATTAATGTGACATTCTCAACTAAAAAATATAATATGTATAAAAATAAACTATCATAATATAATATTGAGAAATTTCTTGGGTGTCTCTAAGAACACTGTGAAATCATGAAATCCATGGTTATAAGCCAATTAAAATGTCAGTGGAATCCCAAACTGTAGTAAAAAAGCAATCTTATGATGGTTTTCTATAGTCATCATAGAACTCCCTATATGGGAGTATAAAATATCCATCATGGATACCATCTATTATATTGTACTATTGTAATTAAAAACCCATAACTAAACCCACCCCAACATTCTAGAATAAACATGATTCAATAGGTAGGAAGCTGCTGATAAATTTCCAGCCATAATCCACCATAGAATGATCCATATCAATATAACACATTTCAATCCACCTGATCATCTGTTATCCAAATCCATAGTAGCCTAATCAATAATTGATACCTCTTGAATGGGAGAATCCTCTTACAAAGAATAAGACCAATATGAATCTCATACAACCTCCCTTATGGGAGGGATCCATCTAGGTGAATAAACCCTATTTGTAATTCCACCCTAGCCTATGGAATTTTTTATCCATTCATCAAAATAACTTATACCAAATCTAACATAAATATAAAAACCATAACCCAGGGTATCCATAAGCTCATACTCTCATGAAAAAAAGATTTAACTCATCATATCCATATATTCCCTTTACCACATAAACCACTTGGGGCATCTATCCATGGAGACACCCATAAGGGTCCAATAGGTTAGTACTAGAGTCGAGGAACCCTTATATAGGTCCTGGATGTCTACTATGTCTTAGTTCAACACATAATGCTCCAAGAGAATAATTTACTAATAAAACATCATTAAATTAGGACGACTAAGATGGCTACATAGTGTATGGAAATGTTACACAACAAGATTTTCAGATTTATTTTTTTCAAATTAATTTAACCTTTGTAATATTTTTCATTTCACAAAACACTAAAAAGAATTAATTTTATTTTAAAGTAATATTGTTTTCATGTGTTATTTCCGACCCCATGTTAATAAAACATGTCATTCAAAATAAATTTTAGAATTATATAAAGGGAACAATTTTTTAATCTAAGAACATTGAAAAAGTTACACTCAACACTAACTTCGCATATACAATACAAAAGAATTACTTCGCAGGCATTACACACATCACTCAGTTTCTATGAACTGTTTTTTAATGTTATATTTATTTAAATGTTTTAATTTTAACACAATTATTAAAAATAGTAATATTAATATTGATAAGTAATTTTAAAATGTATTATATAATGGTTTTATATAAATAAAAAATATTTATGATGATATATATATAATTATTAGTAAAGAACTTGTGTGGTTAAAAATAACATTTTCTGAAATGAACTACATTTAATAAAATTCTGTGAAAAATAATAAAAATAATTTTAATCACATTAATAAATTAAGTATGATAAAATATACTTCATTTTTTACTTATAATGTTGAAATTATCCTATGGGTAATTTTTGGGATTTTTCTATGAACATCATTTTTGGATGAATAGTGAAAAATACTTGATCTTAATTCAAAACTGTTTCTTCATCTAAGTTATTTATATATATATATTATATTTTAAATTACAATCATAGTTTAATTGGATAATATTTTTATCATTTAGTCAAATTTAGGTCATTATAATCATTTTTATTTTGAAATTGTGTATAAAAACTGAATAAGTGTTCAAACAAATTTTACTTAAAAAACCCATATTGTTGTGCCATCTGTTAGATTAAATTTTAAGTAATTCCCATCACATATTTTATTAAAATATGTTAAAAGGGTTTCCATGTTTGGAGTGAAATTAATTTATAATTTCTAACATGGTCAAATTTTATTTTGACCCAAAATATTAGTGAATGTAATTAAATTTAATTGCATGGATTAATCTAAAATTTTAATTAACTAAAGACAAAACCATATATTTAAGAACCAAAAAGACAAAGAAACATTTCGAAACATAATTTTCAGGAATTTATTCGTCATTTAACCTTAAATTATTATTTTTTTAGTTTTTACTAGTATTTTAATTATAAACATGGTTATAACTAGGTTGTTTTCAAAAATAGTAACTAAGTCTTTTCCCTTCCCTATAAAAGGCCACCATGTAACGCCCCGACCCCAGCTACCCAGAGTCGGTGCATTACTTCGTAACATTTTCATGATCACAAGAGATCAAGTCTCGAAAGACCGATTAGTTTAGTAGCCTTGGAAACACTAGATACATTCATAAGTCTTTCATTACATCAAAATTCAAAAATCTACAATAACATGGTCTTCATAGTCCACACTCATATATTCACTGACTATTCTTGCAAGTCAGTCATAATACACTTCTGCACATCCTGGAAAATATTTAAACATTGAAAGGGGTGAGCTCAGATGCTCAGTAAGGATAACAATATTACGGAAGCTTTTATAAGGAAACATAAGCATTTAAGGCAATGTATAACTAAAACAAAAGCCTTATTGAACTTGAAATTCAGCATAATATGGCAAAAGTAAAATAAAATAATGCCATTACTTACTCACATGGATATTCTACTAGACGAATAATCACATGAAATATCAATAACCACTTTCATAATGAGGGAATGTATAATGCCAGACATTCTGAAACATTTTGTCAAGGCCTCGTCCAAGACGTCTAAAATAATTAAGGCCTCGGCCAAAACTATAAATCAAATTAGGAAAGGGCCTCGACCAATTCCACGTCTAGTTGTCTCATGAGACCTACCGATGCATCGAGGAGCTATAGCGGGCTCCACCCGTCACTTATTAAGTCCAATACATTCCTCATATGAATAGGTTTAAACATATCATAAACCATAACATAATCGTATCACATAAAACATGGATAAAGGAAACATAACATTTCCACATTTCAATCACAAGATATCAATACAACACATTGATATAATAAAAATGCTTTCAAAACCATTTTCAATACCAAAATAAAAGAAAAGTATAACATGGTATTTATTTTTCATTAAAAAAGGTATGGCTTGAAGAGGAAGCCGAAACTCAAATAGTGGTCACGGAGGTGGAGAAGTCGTTGTCGCCGCATAAGTACGACAAAAAAATTCCCTTTTGTCGTTTAGTAAATGCTTCATATAAAAAAGATTCCTTTTGAATAAACATAAAAGTCAATGTGGTTTATACACCGTATAAAAGAAATTTGTGTATAAAACCAAATATACCTCAATGAAAGTAGATTGAGACGAAGTCCTTACAAAGATAATTTTTAAAATAAAATAGATATATTATGTGTATTCACTATAGGTACACATAAAGAAAGTAAAAATACAAAATAAGACATAATAATATCATGACATAATTTGAAAGTAGGAGGTTAACCCAAAGAATGGAAGTTGGGTTAAGAAGTTCCCTTACCTTGTGTCCGACTTGACTCAACCGTTCTTTAACCTCCTGAATAATTAACTAGAGTTAATATCTACCTTATTAAGAACCATTTTCAATTTCATTATCCTTTTTATATCACTTATTACAATGTTATGAACATTATGTAATTATTTAAGTTAATAACGGTCGTTTTGTCGATCTTTGGTACTTGAGTCAACAATAAACTTATTATAATTACAAGTTGTTTATGTGGTATAATATCCATTATCTCCAGAATTATATTCATGATTTTGATGTCATATATATCTTATATATCCAGTATATACATTCATTTATAATATCACGTAACATTTAGAGATAATAAATGAAATGCACCGTTCATGGAGACGGTAAGCCGTACGTACGCATGAACGCTACTTTCATTTCAATTTCATATCTAATGGAACGAAATCATAATGATATAAATGTATAATATAATTCCAGTATAATATAGTGTATAATACTATTTACTCCATCCTTTATACATCCCACATATGGCATTAACGATTCAAATCACTTTGAGGGGGCGGTAGTCCACACTTCCTAAAATGAAATTATCGCGTTTTACCCATAATGGAAATCATAAAGTATTCCATAAATGAAAAATACAGAAGAATAATTAAAACATAAACATATTATATATCATATATAAAAATAGTGACATCTTAATGGCCACCTTTGAAGGTGTTATATGAGTGTTGAACAATCATCGTTTCGTGAGGCAGAAATTCGCCATCCACAGAAACCGTATGTTCTTTAACCATTAGATGTAGGTGTGTGTAAGTGTAGCTCTAATACTTCTTATAAAAACATCCTAGTATATTGAGGATACTGGTGTTGTTACAAAAGAAATTAATAAAAAGAGTTTAGGGGGTTGGAGAAGAAAAATAAAACAAAACAACATTAGAGAAGACATTACCTCAAAATCGGGTAACTCTTTTTGATTTGAGCCAAAGGCTTCCTTGGGAAGAGTTCTGCCCAAAGTGAGGCTTCTAGGAGTAATAGGGGGAAGTTGGGAGAGTACTTGAGAAGAGGTTGGCAGATCCAAATGTCTTGAAAGTGTAAATGAGGTGGGAGAGGTGGGGGCCTTTTATAAGTGGAGAGGAGGGGCACTTTTGGAAAGATTGAAATGTTACATTATTTCACAATGCTTTTCGGATTATAAAGGTCCCACACTTATATAATTCGAGGCTAAGGTGATAAGGTTTCGAAATCTCCTCATCCAATAGTCTTTGTACAAGTGTAAGCCTTGGAATTTGCATTATATTCTCATTTTATTTAAATCGTTAAATAATGAGGTCATCGCTGCATCATAATGATGTCATAAATAATTTAATTTATTTAATGTCTAAAAATTATAAAAAAAATACTATGATGTAGGAAATCTTTTTATCATTATAATGAATATTCATAGTCAAAATTTGGACTTGTGTATCCCCACTTAAAAACTGTTTTAGTAAAACAACTCATGTTTGTGTCAATTAAATTTTAACATTAAATAAATATATGTTAATGTCATTTTCCAACTAAAGTGGATCCATGGGGTCCCCAAGTTGACCCATGGGTTGTCTTGGTCGGCCATGACTCATCCAATAGGAGTAGGACAAGTTTAATGCTCATCTCATATTATTAAAACATTATTTGTACCTTAAACTACACTAATTACCTCTAATCGCGATTAAGAACATAAAAGTTACTATTCACCAAAAAATTATTTTAATCTCATTGAACCACATTTTACTTCTTAATAACAACCATGTATGTCGGATTTTTGAAAATCAAATCACAGAAGTGGTAATAATTCATTTATACGAAAAATCAGTTATTTAACTACCACTTAGTGGTTTCACTATTCATCAAAAATTGAAGTTTTTCAGAACAAGGCCAAAATTTCACCCTAAGCTATAATTGATATTCCGAATTAAAAAATGATGTCTATTTTACAAAATTCCAAACATATAAGTTGCATTAATTAATTTTATAATTAATTCCCGCTGTTACGACAACTAGCGTGTTTTTAAGAAACAATTTATATCAAAAGATTGGCAATTGTTTATATCCAATTTCAATGTTAAATTAATTCTAATGACCACCATTGGATAAAATGGTAAAAATATATTCTAATTATACCTTAAAACCACTAAATAGTATAACTTATCACTATAAATTATTTTGATTAAAAAAGTTGTTTTAAGTATTTTTTCACTATTCATAAAAATTTGGAAGTTCTCGGAAAATTACCAAAAAATCAACATAGGATAATTTCAATATTAGGAATACAAAAATGAAGTCCATTTTGAAATATAAAATTTCTATAAATTTAAAAGGTGGTTATTACTATTCATAACGGCTATAACACCCTAGGATTTCAGAGTGTGTTATTTCTTAAACATAATTCAATAACTTGCACTACACACAACACCGAGTTCAATAACACCATTAAAAGAGGTAATGAATAGTATTAACTACATTTTGAACTTTATATAATCCTTATAATTTTAGAATCCCTATTATGAGTTTCTTAGTCATATTGCAAGAACATATTCATTTTCAGTATTTCACTTTTATCAACTTCTAATAGTGAAACCTTTTTAAATACAATATTTTAAACTTTTTGACTAAATGGGGACATCAAAAATTTAAAAATGAAACATCCCAAGCTTCCACGGTACGCTTTCCTTTGAATAAAACAGTAGCGTGTGTTGTACGCAACTTCGAGTTCTAACACACCGTAACCAATCAAACTAGCTGTTATGAATAGTAATACCTACTTTTTGAAGTTATATATATTTTATATTTTAAAATGGACTTCATTTTTGGATTCAGAATATCAAATTTAGCATAAGGTGAAATTTTGGTACTTTTCGGATAACTTTCATATTTTGATGAATAGTGAAAATTACTAAATTTTAATTAAAAACAACTTTTTTAATCAAAATAATTAATAGTGATAAATTGTGAATTTGAGTGGTTTTAAAGTATATTTAGAATATATTTTTACCATTTAATATAATTTTGGTCATTGGACATAATTTTACAATTAAACCGAACATAAACAAGTGTCAATCTTTTGATAGTTATTATCTCTTAAAAACACGCTCTTTGTTTTGACAGCGGGAATTAATTTTAAATTAATTTCTGCCACTTATGTGTTGTGAATTTATAAAAATGGATTCCATATTTGGAATCAGGATGTTCAAATTGTGTAAATAGTTGACTTTTATTTTTAGACATTTTGAATAATTACTGCGGTAAATATTTTATTTACCATGGTTAAGGGTAAATCCGGTAAATAAGGGTTAAACAATAATATTATAATAATACTAAATTACACTAAAACGTGTCTTAACCCTATTGGTTGATACATGGTCGACCATGGGCATCTTTGGGTCAATTTTGGGACCCCATTGATCCACTTGTAAGTGATAATGACACTTTATTTTAATTAAGTTAAAATGAATACAAAAATGGCATAAGGTTACATCTTTTAAAAGAACAATTTTTACATAGGGTTATACATGTTGGATTTTCGATTATAAATATTCATTAGAAATCTAAAAATATTTCCTACATAATGATATTTTATTTATAATTTTTAGACATCAAATAATTTAAATTATTAATGACACAATAATGATGCAATGTTTACCTCATTAATAAATCATTTAAATAAATAAGATTATAATGATTAAAATATTATCTAAAACCTGTCCAATTATTATTGGTTGATGTTATTTAGAATATTAGTCATCTTATCTTCGACCTCAATGATTTTTGGACCATTATAAACCGAATATAATTATATTATAAAGTAATACTTTCACACTTTCCTAAAGAGCCCCTCTTCTCCCTTATAAAAGGAGACCACTTCTACTCATTCCTCACACCTCTCAAGGCACTTGGCTCGTCAAAACTCTGCCCAACTAAGCTCCTCACATCCCTCTCCTCCTCCTGGAAGCTTCCCCTTAGGCATAAATCATTTCAAGAAGTCCTTTGGTTCCAACCAAAGTGAGTTACCTAAATTAAAGGTAACGATTTCTCTTAAATAATTTTCATTTATTTTGCTTCTCCAACCCCCAAAATCTTTTTATTCCTTTCTTTTGTAACAACACCAGTATCCTCAATATACTAGGATGTTTTTATAAGAAGGATTCAAACTACACATACACACAACTCCATCTAATGGATGATGAACATAATGTTTCTGTGGATGGAAAATTAACGCCTCGCGAAACGATGATTGTTCAAATACATCTTACCGCCTCTCATGGTGGCCATTATGATGGCACTGTAATTAAATATGATATTAATGATATATATTTTATATATAAGCTTCTGTAATTCCATTTTATTTCATACCATTATTCGTTTCATGTTGTATATACATACGATAATTTCATTTGAGGAAGTGCGGACTACCGCCCCCTTAAAATGATATGACTCGTTCATACCACACATGGAACGTATAAAGGATGGTTTTAATGAACATAAGTAACATATATAAAATATTATATTATACTGGAATAGTAATATACCTATGTATCATTTGGATTCAATTCTTTTAAAATAAAAATTAAATGGAAGTAGCGTTCGTGCGTACGTACGGACTACCGTCTCCACGAACGCGGTGATATCCATCCTCCATCGTATCCATTCAAGTCTTATTCTCATTTTAGGGTTAAAAATAATGTTAATATCATTCTGATTATGAATAAGATTTAATCTATCCATTACAAACATGTCTTACGTAACCAAACATTTAAGAAGAACGAATCGATTATCACCTGAAACGACGATAATACTAAGATATTATTAATAAAGCAATGTTAAAAGATCATATATGATATCATATTAATGTATATGATTCTTGTATAATTTAATAACAATTATTTCACCATTATAAAGGAGGTTAACCAACCCCAACAAAGGAAAAGTACAAGGTAAGGGTTATTTCACAATCTCTTCATTATCCGAGGTTGTTTATACGTAATAATCTACTGATCATCCACATCCATGTTTCTTAAAAATGTATTTCAAAACATTTTTACTATTTACAAGAATATGGGTTAAAGTCATTTATACCCTTGTATGACTTTTTATAAGAGGTTTATAAAGGAATCTTTTCGTCGTTTTCAAAACAAGGTCCTTTTTAACATTTTCGACAGAATTGAGGTAAGAATGTTTTTTTTAACTTATACGGCGGGTGCGGTTATTTTACGCCGTTATAAAATCTTCAAAGCTTCCCTTACAAGCTTATAAGAATATTTTCAAAGAAAATGTTTTATTTTATATGGATCTTAAATTATTTCAAAATAAAAGGAGATATTTTTTTAAAAAGAATTTTGATTTCATCTATGTCAACATCCTTTGATGGATTTTAAGATTATTTGAAGTTGATTTATTATGATACAAAACTTCTATATTGTATTGAAGGTTTTGTGATATGTTTGACTGTGGATGTTCTATTTTTATACCATTCATATTTTATGGTTAAAGTACTGACATTTCACATGTTAGTTTTAATATGTATGTTTATGTTATGTTTAAACCTTTTCATATGGGAATGCATTGGACTTAATATGTGACGGGTGGAGCCCGCTATAGCTCCTCGATGCATCGGTAGGTCTCATGAGACACACTAGGGTCTTGGCACAAGGCCTTGACAAAATCTTATTTGTAGTCTTGGCACGAGGCCTTGGCTATGTGGTTATGATAGTCTGGAATTATGCATTCCAACATTATGAAAGTGGTTATTGATATTGCATGTGATTATTCGATTAGTAGAATATCCATGTGAATAAGTAAATGGCATTATTTCATTTTACTTTTGCCATACTATGTTGAAGTTCAATTTTAAAAGGCTTTTGTTTTATTAATTCATTGCCTTAAATGTTTATGCTTATTTTGAATGTTCCGCTATATTGTTATCCTTACTGGGCATTTGAGCTCACCCCTTTTCTATGTTTTATTTTTCCCAGGTAGTGAAGAAGTAAATTATGAATGACTTGCAGAGATATTATGAGGGGTTAATAGTGTGGATATGAAGACTTTGTTGTTGTAGTAGTTTTTCACT
This sequence comes from Viscum album, assembly GCA_963277665.1. Lineage (NCBI taxonomy): Eukaryota > Viridiplantae > Streptophyta > Magnoliopsida > Santalales > Viscaceae > Viscum > Viscum album. The sequence goes on along the minus strand of OY728132.1, from coordinate 121,225,639 downwards.
TTGAAATGTAATGTAAAACCTTTTGAATATATCTAGTGTTTCCAAGGATACTAAACCAATCGGTCTTTCGAGATTTTATCTTTCTTGTGATCATGCCAATGTTATGTAGTAATGCACCGACTCCGGGTAGCTGGGGTCGGGGCGTTACAGTTGGTATCAGAGGAGGTTTAGTACAAACCTTGGAAACTAGATTTAGATAAACTCTGATTAGAGCACGTAGACCTAAGATGAACTTTGAGGATTAGTATAGAAGAACTTTCTAGAATTTTGGTATTGTGGAGATTTTGTGAGTTTTCCGAGCAATACATCCCTGTCTGGATACGAGCAGGTAGAGGCGGCTCTGGCACAGATGTACCTAGGGGTAAAACCCGAAAACACCGCTTTGAGCTAGACTCGAACGTGAACTGGTGCACGACAACGGGCCTTGCTGCACTCTTGGTTACGACACTCCCGGGGGATATGCTTAGGATAACTCTCATTTTCTTTACAAATCATTTTGAAGGGATTATGAGTATATACTTCCTCAAAGAAAACATTCTTATGATTATGGATTATATCCATAAATAGTTCAATTTATGTTAGGTGTTTTATAAGTATGGGATTATGTATTTTGATTCATAAACTGATCTAGTTTATGCCATTGTTTAGAAATGGCGCCCAGTAGAAGGAATGAGAACTCCAGAAATGCACATGATCCAAAGAGAAGGAAGGATCATATCTTTCATGGTCTTAAGCTAGAATTTATAAGTGAAATAGTCTCCCATGTATTATCATCATATGAAGAAATAATATCATGTGTTGATAAGATAAGTAAAGAGTTTACTGAGTCCTATGGCTTTAAGCAAGAGAAGAAAATGATAGAAAAGAGAAAGATGGATAAAGGGAAGAGGGAAAAGAAGAATTTTCCCATATGTGGTAACTGTGGAAAGAAACACCCTGGAACTTGCCTAAAAGGAATGGGAGTTTGTTATAAGTGTGGAGGAAAAGGGCACAAAGTACGTGACTGCAAGGGTAAGAAAATGGTTTCAAATGTACAATGCTTCATTTGCAAGGAGTTTGGACACTACGCGAACCTATGTTCCAGTCATCAGACTATGCCGCAAATGATGCTATTGGATAATAATCAAGTTATGATACTACCACAGATGAAGAGGAATGATTAGAGTTCTTATGTTGATTATGTCAATTGTGTGTTGTATCAACAATGTACTTGTTATAATGATTATGGAGTATATAAGGATTGTACTGCAGTACTATTTCATTAAGGACTTGAGATTGTATGGAACAAAGAAAAGTGACTCAATAGCAGGATAAATTTTTGGAAAGTATATGGTTGAGAGAAAGATAAACCATAATATGGTTCTGATACCGAGTTAGTGATTTTAGAATAATACATGATTTATTTGGATAAATTATATTGGATATTCTTGACTACCTTGGAACTGATTAATGATCTGTATATTCCATTATTGTTGGGGTTTAAAACATTTTTGGATTGATGAAGTATATCCATCATTCTATATGGAATAGGGGAGCATGAACGTAATCAATAAGGAATATGGTAATTCAGGATGTTTCAGTGTATTAAAAGAATACAAGATGAAGGTATTCATATGCTATTATGGGGTAAAAAGGATCTACATTATTCTTACCTTCCTTATAAATGTTGGACTGTGAGTTTGGACAAAAGTATTTTGGATAGTTCTAGTTTGGATTATTTTGGATTGCCATAAAAGGACAACCCGGAGGTCGGGCGGCAACCCATCGCGTCCGGCAAGGCTGCGAGACTTGAACCCGCAACCGAAGGGCGACAAGGGTGTATCACCTACCACTGGCCCACGAGATGTCTTGGATTAAATAATGTAGTTTTTTTAAAAGATCTGGTAGATTAATTATAAATTCATTTATTTTGGAACCCTGTACGAATAGTATAAATAAAAATTTTTTTACGTTCTATTATCTTTTAGAGTGAAAGATGAGTTTGTTGTAGAAATTTATTAATGGATAAAACTCTAATTATAATGTAAGTATATCTCTGTATGATCTTAGCCAATCTCATAAATAAATTCCTCAACATTAATAAAAGGAACTTAGAACAAAAATGTTGTCCTAGATGGTACCTTAAATCATCACTAATTTATGGCTTTGGGATTGTTGGCCTTTTCATAGCCATGTTCTCTACCACTCTCCATCATATAATTGATGGTTAGATTTCTCTTCCATATCCATATTTTCCTACATGGAACCCTAGTATGTGTTATTTTCGGTAATCTTTATACTTTCCACTCTTTATTTTAAATAGAGGCCTCATTAATTCATTTTTCGATGTGGGATTTCAACTAAGATATTTCGAAACGTCAAAAATGTGTTATCCTAATACCCTATGTTTTGTTGAACCGATGGTATTTCAAATCATCATAGATTGATGAATTTAAGGACCTCAATTTTACACTTGTTTGTTATTGACGACCTCAATCACCACCTATAAATATTAACGTTTTTCCTCCAATTATATGTCTCTAGTTGCCACCAATGTTCTCCTAATCGAGATCATAATTTGGTGGTGACCCTTTCATTTATCTTTTCCTCATATTAAGACTAAATTTTAGTAAACCAATTTCTGATGTGGGTTTTCCCACAAATATATTTTCTACTTTCAACATTTTATTTTCGAAGAACAATTTCAAATTGCGAGGATGCAATTTATTGAAGGAGGGGAGAATGTAACACCCCAGGATTTCAGAGTGTGTTATTTCATAAAAATAATTCAATAACTTTCACTACACGCAACACCAAGTTCAATCACACCATTAAAATAGGTAATGAATAGTATTAACTACATTTTGAACTTTATATAATCCTTATAATTTTAGAATCCCTATTATGAGTTTCTTAGTCATATTGCAAGAACAGATTCATTTTCAGTATTTCACTTTTATCAACTTCTAATAGTGAAACCTTTTTAAATACAATATTTTAAACTTTTTGACTAAATGGGGACATCAAAAATTTAAAAATGAAACATCCCAAGCTTCCACGGTACGCTTTCCTTTGAATAAAACAGTAGCGTGTGTTGTACGCAACTTCGAGTTCTAACACACCGTAACCAATCAAACTAGCTGTTATGAATAGTAATACCTACTTTTTGAAGTTATATATATTTTATATTTTAAAATGGACTTCATTTTTGGATTCGGAATATCAAATTTAGCCTAAGGTAAAATTTTGGTACTTTTCGGATAACTTTCATATTTTGATGAATAGTCAAAATTACTAAATTTTAATTAAAAACAACTTTTTTAATCAAAATAATTAATAGTGATAAATTGTGAATTTGAGTGGTTTTAAAGTATATTTAGAATATATTTTTACCATTTAATATAATGTTGGTCATTGGACATAATTTTACAATTAAACCGAACATAAACAAGTGTCAATCTTTTGATAGTTATTATCCCTTAAAAACACGCTTTTTGTTTTGACATCGGGAATTAATTTTAAATTAATTTCTGCCACTTCTGTGTTTTGAATTTAGAAAAATGGATTCCATATTTGGAATCAGGATGTTCAAATTGTGTAAATAGGTGACTTTTTTTTTAGACATTTTGAATAATTACTGCGGTAAATATTTTATTTACCATGGTTAAGGGTAAATCCGGTAAATAAGGGTTAAAAAATAATATTATAATAATACTAAATTACCCTAAAACGTGTCTTAACCCTATTGGTTGATACATGGTCGACCATGGGCATCTTTGGGTCAATTTTGGGACCCCATTGATCCACTTGTAAGTGATAATGACACTTTATTTTAATTAAGTTAAAATGAATACAAAAATGGCATAAGCTTACATCTTTTAAAAGAACATTTTTTACATAGGGTTATACATGTTGGAATTTCGATTATAAATATTAATTAGAAAGCTAAATATATTTCCTACATAATGATATTTTATTTATAATTTTTAGACATCAAATAATATAAATTATTAATGACACAATAATGATGCAATGTTTACCTCATTAATAAATCATTTAGACAAATAAGATTATAATGATTAAAATATTATCTAAAACCTGTCCAATTCTTATTGGTTGATGTTATATAGAATATTAGTCATCTTATCTTCGACCTCAATGATTTTTGGACCATTATAAACCGAATATAATTATATTATAAAGTAATACTTTCACTCTTTCCTAAAGAGCCACTCTTCTCCCTTATAAAAGGAGACCACTTCTACTCATTCCACACACCTCTCAAGCCACTTGGCTCGTCCAAACTCTGCCCAACTAAGCTCCCCACATCCCTCTCCACCTCCTTGAAGCTTCCCCTTAGGCAGAAAGCATTTCAAGAAGTCCTTTGGTTCCAACCAAAGTGAGTTACCTAAATTAAAGGTAACGATTTCTCTTAAATTATTTTCATTTATTTTGCTTCTCCAACCCCCAAAATCTTTTTATTCCTTTCTTTTGTAACAACACCAGTATCCTCAATATACTAGGATGTTGTTATAAGAAGGATTCAAACTACACATACACACAACTCCATCTAATGGATGATGAACATAATGTTTCTGTGGATGGCAAACTAACGCCTCACGAAACGATGATTGTTCAAATACATCTTACCGCCTCTCATGGTGGCCATTATGATGGCACTGTAATTAAATATGATATTAATGATATATATTTTATATATAAGCTTCTGTAATTCCATTTTATTTCATACCATTATTCGTTTCATGTTGTATATACATACGATAATTTCATTTGAGAAAGTGCGGACTACCGCCCCCTTAAAATGATATGACTCGTTCATACCACACATGGAACGTATAAAGGATGGTGTTAATGAACTTAAGTAACATATATAAAATATTATATTATACTGGAATAGTAATATACCTATGTATCATTTGGATTCAATTCTTTTAAAATAAAAATTAAATGGAAGTAGCGTTCGTGCGTACGTACGGACTACCGTCTCCACGAACGCGGTGAGATCCATCCTCCATCGTATCCATTCAAGTCTTATTCTCATTTTAGGGTTAAAAATAATGTTAATATCATTCTGATTATGAATAAGATTTAATCTATCCATTACAAACATGTCTTACGTAACCAAACATTTAAGAAGAATGAATCGATTATAACCTGAAACGACGATAATACTAAGATATTATTAATAAAGCAATGTTAAAAGATCATGTATGATATCATATTAATGTATATGATTCTTGTATAATTTAATAAAAATTATTTCACCATTATACAGGAGTTTAACCGACCCCAACAAAGGAAAAGTACAAGGTAAGGGTTATTTCACAATCTCTTCATTATCCGAGGTTGTTTATACGTAATAATCTACTGATCATCCACATCCATGTTTCTTAAAAATGTATTTCAAAACATTTTTACTATTTACAAGAATATGGGTTAAAGTCATTTATACCCTTGTTTGACTTTTTACAAGAGGTTTATATAGGAATCTTTCCGTCGTTTTCAAAACAAGGTCCTTTTTAACCTTTTCGACAGAATTGAGGTAAGAATGATTTTTTTAACTTATACGGCGGGTGCGGTTATTTTACGCCGTTATAAAATCTTCAAAGCTTCCCTTACAAGCTTATAAGAATATTTTCAAAGAAAATGTTTTATTTTATATGGATCTTAAATTATTTCAAAATAAAAGGAGATATTTTTTTAAAAAGAATTTTGATTTCATCTACGTCAACATCCTTTGATGGATTTTAAGATTATTTGAAGTTGATTTATTATGATACAAAACTTCTATATTATATTGAAGGTTTTGTGATATGTTTGACTGTGGATGTTCTATTTTTATACCATTCATAGTTTATGGTGAAAGTATTGACATTTCATATGTTAGTTTTAATATGAATGTTTCTGTTATGTTTAAACCTTTTCATATGGGAATGCATTGGACTTAATATGTGACGGGTGGAGCCCGCTATAGCTCCTCGATGCATCGGTAGGTCTCATGAGACAAACTAGTGTCTTGGCACAAGGCCTTGAAAAAATCTTATTTGAAGTCTTGGCACAAGGCCTTGGCTATGTGGTTATGATAGTCTGGAATTATGCATTCCAACATTATGAAAGTGGTTATTGATATTGCATGTGATTATTCGATTAGTAGAATATCCATGTGAATAAGTAAATGGCATTATTTCATTTTACTTTTTCCATACTATGTTTAAGTTCAATTTTAAAAGGCTTTTGTTTTAGTAATTCATTGCCTTAAATGTTTATGCTTATTTTGAATGTTCCGCTATATTGTTATCCTTACTGGGCATTTGAGCTCACCCCTTTTCTATGTTTTATTTTTCCCAGGTAGTGAAGAAGTAAATTATGAATGAATTGCAGGGATATTATGAGGGGTTAATAGTGTGGATATGAAGACTTTGTTGTTGTAGTAGTTTTTCACTTTGAAATGTAATGTAAAACCTTATGAATATATCTAGTGTTTCCAAGGCTACTAAACCAATCGGTCTTTCGAGATTTGATCTTTCTTGTGATCATGCCAATGTTATGTAGTAATGCACCGACTCCGGGTAGCTGGGGTCGGGGCGTTACAGTTGGTATCAGAGGAGGTTTAGTACAAACCTTGGAAACTAGATTTAGATAAACTCTGATTAGAGCACGTAGACCTAAGATGAACTTTGAGGATTAGTATAGAAGAACTTTCTAGAATTTTGGTATTGTGGATATTTTGTGAGTTTTCCGAGCAATACATCCCTGTCTGGATACGAGCAGGTAGAGGCGGCTCTGGCACAGATGTACCTAGGGGTAAAACCCGAAAACACCGCTTTGAGCTAGACTCGAACGGGAACTGGTGCACGACAACGGGCCTTGCTGCACTCTTGGTTACGACACTCCCGGGGGATATGCTTAGGATAACTCTCATTTTCTTTACAAATCATTTTGAAGGGATTATGAGTATATACTTCCTTAAAGAAAACATTCTTATGATTATGGATTATATCCATAAATAGTTAAATTTATGTTAGGCGTTTTATAAGTATGGGATTATGTATTTTGATTCATAAACTTATCTAGTTTATGCCATTGTTTAGAAATGGCGCCCAGTAGAAGGAATGAGAACTCCAGAAATGCACATGATCCAAAGAGAAGGAAGGATCATATCTTTCATGGTCTTAAGCTAGAATTTATAAGAGAAATAGTCTCCCATGTATTATCATCATATGAAGAAATAATATCATGTGTTGATAAGATAAGTAAAGAGTTTACTGAGTCCTATGGCTTTAAGCAAGAGAAGAAAAGGATAGAAGAGAGAAAGATGGATAAAGGGAAGAGGGAAAAGAAGAATTTTCCCATATGTGGTAACTGTGGAAAGAAACACCCTGTAACTTGCCTAAATGGAATGGGAGTTTGTTATAAGTGTGGAGGAAAAGGGCACAAAGTACGTGACTGCAAGGGTAAGAAAATGGTTTCAAATGTACAATGCTTCATTTGCAAGGAGTTTGGACACTACGCGAACCTATGTTCCAGTCATCAGACTATGCCGCAAATGATGCTATTGGATAATAATCAAGTTATGATACTACCACAGATGAAGAGGAATGATTAGAGTTCTTATGTTGATTATGTCAATTGAGTGTTGTATCAACAATGTACTTGTTATAATGATTATGGAGTATATAAGGATTGTACTGCAGTACTATTTCATTAAGGACTTGAGATTGTGTGGAACAAAGAAAAGTGACTCAATAGCAGGATAAATTTTTGGAAAATATATGGTTGAGAGAAAGATAAACCATAATATGGTTCTGATACCGAGTTAGTGATTTTAGAATAATACATGATTTATATGGATAAATTATATTGGATATTCTTGACTACCTTGGAACTGATTAATGATCTGTATATTCCATTATTGTTGGGGTTTAAAACATTTTTGGATTGATGAAGTATATCCATCATTCTATATGGAATAGGGGAGCATGAATGTAATCAATAAAGAATATGGTAATTCAGGATGTTTCAGTGTATTAAAAGAATACAAGATGAAGGTATTCATATTCTATTATGGGGTAAAAAGGATCTACATTATTCTTACCTTCCTTATAAATGTTGGACTGTGAGTTTGGACAGAAGTATTTTGGATAGTTCTAGTTTGGATTATTTTGGATTTCCATAAAAGGACAACCCGGAGGTCGGGCGGCAACCCGTCGCGTCCGGCAAGGCTGCGAGACTTGAACCCGCAACCGAAGGGCGACAAGGGTGTATCACCTACCACTGGCCCACGAGATGTCTTGGATTAAATAATGTAGTTTTTTTTAAAAGATCTGGTAGATTAATTATAAATTCATTTATTTTGGAACCCTGTACGAATAGTATAAATAGAAATTTTTTTTACGTTCTATTATCTTTTAGAGTGAAAGATGAGTTTGTGGTAGAAATTTATTAATGGATAAAACTCTAATTATAATGTAAGTATATCTCTTTATGATCTTAGCCAATCTCATAAATAAATTCCTCAACATTAATAAAAGGAACTTAGAACAAAAATGTTTTCCTAGATGGTACCTTAAATCATCACTAATTTATGGCTTTGGGATTGTTGGACTTTTCATAGCCATGTTCTCTACCACTCTCCATCATATAATTGATGGTTAGATTTCTCTTCCATATCCATATTTTCCTACATGGAACCCTAGTATGTGTTATTTTCGGTAATCTTTATACTTTCCACTCTTTATTTTAAATAGAGGCCTCATTAATTCATTTTTTTATGTGGGATTTCAACTAAGATATTTTGAAACGTCAAAAATGTGTTATCCTAATACCCTATGTTTTGTTGAACCGATGGTATTTCAAATCATCATAGATTGATGAATTTAAGGACCTCAATTTTACCCTTGTTTGTGATTGACGACCTCAATCACCACCTATAAATATTTACGTTTTTCCTCCAATTATATGTCTCTAGTTGCCACCAATGTTCTCCTAATCGAGATCATAATTTGGTGGTGACCCTTTCATTTATCTTTTCCTCATATTAAGACTAAATTTTAGTAACCCAATTTCCGATGTGGGTTTTCCCACAAATATATTTTCTACTTTCAACCTTTTATTTTCGAAGAACAATTTCAAATTGCGAGGACGCAATTTATTGAAGGAGGGGAGAATGTAACACCCCAGGATTTCAGAGTGTGTTATTTCTTAAAAATAATTCAATAACTTTCACTACACGCAACACCGAGTTCAATCACACCATTAAAAGAGGTAATGAATAGTATTAACAATATTTTGAACTTTATATAATCCTTATAATTTTAGAATCCCTATTATGAGTTTCTTAGTCATATTGCAAGAACAGATTCATTTTCAGTATTTCACTTTTATCAACTTCTAATAGTGAAACCTTTTTAAATACAATATTTTAAACTTTTTGACTAAATGGTGACATCAAAAATTTAAAAATGAAACATCCCAAGCTTCCACGGTACGCTTTCCTTTGAATAAAACAGTAGTGTGTGTTGTACGCAACTTCGAGTTCTAACACACCGTAACCAATCAAACTAGCTGTTATGAATAGTAATAACTACTTTTTGAAGTTATATATATTTTATATTTTAAAATGGACTTCATTTTTGGATTCGTAATATCAAATTTAGCCTAAGGTGAAATTTTGGTACTTTTCGGATAACTTTCATATTTTGATGAATAGTGAAAATTACTAAATTTTAATTAAAAACAACTTTTTTAATCAAAATAATTAATAGTGATAAATTGTGAATTTGAGTGGTTTTAAAGTATATTTAGAATATATTTTTACCATTTAATATAATGTTGGTCATTGGACATAATTTTACAATTAAACCGAACATAAACAAGTGTCAATCTTTTGATAGTTATTATCTCTTAAAAACACGCTTTTTGTTTTGACAGCGGGAATTAATTTTAAATTAATTTCTGCCACTTCTGTGTTTTGAATTTAGAAAAATGGATTCCATATTTGGAATCAGGATGTTCAAATTGTGTAAATAGGTGACTTTTATTTTTAGACATTTTGAATAATTACTGCGGTAAATATTTTATTTACCATGGTTAAGGGTAAATCCGGTAAATAAGGGTTAAAAAATAATATTATAATAATACTAAATTACCCTAAAACGTGTCTTAACCCTATTGGTTGATACATGGTCGACCATGGGCATCTTTGGGTCAATTTTGGGACCCCATTGATCCACTTGAAAGTGATAATGACACTTTATTTTAATTAAGTTAAAATGAATACAAAAATGGCATAAGCTTACATCTTTTAAAAGAACAATTTTTACATAGGGTTATACATTATGGATTTTCGATTATAAATATTCATTAGAAAGCTAAAAATATTTCCTACATAATTATATTTTATTTATAATTTTTAGACATCAAATAATTTAAATTATTAATGACACAATAATGATGTAATGTTTACCTCATTAATAAATCATTTAAATAAATAAGATTATAATGATTAAAATATTATCTAAAACCTGTCCAATTCTTATTGGTTGATGTTATTTAGAATATTAGTCATCTTATCTTTGACCTAAATGATTTTTGGACCATTATAAACCGAATATAATTATATTATAAAGTAATACTTTCACTCTTTCCTAAAGAGCCCCTCTTCTCCCTTGTAAAAGGAGACCACTTCTACTCATTCCTCACACCTCTCAAGCCACTTGGCTCGTCCAAACTCTGCCCAACTAAGCTCCCCACATCCATCTCCTCCTCCGTGAAGCTTCCCCTTAGGCAGAAAGCATTTCAAGAAGTCCTTTGGTTCCAACCAAAATGAGTTACCTAAATTAAAGGTAACGATTTCTCTTAAATTATTTTCATTTATTTTTCTTCTCCAACCCCCAAAATCTTTTTATTCCTTTATTTTGTAACAACACAAGTATCCTCAATATACTAGGATGTTGTTATAAGAAGGATTAAAACTACACATACACACAACTCCATCTAATGGATGATGAACATAATGTTTCTGTGGATGGCAAACTAACGCCTCACGAAACGATGATTGTTCAAATACATCTTACCGCCTCTCATGGTGGCCATTATGATGGAACTGTAATTAAATATGATATTAATGATATATATTTTATATATAAGCTTCTGTAATTCCATTTTATTTCATACCATTATTCGTTTCATGTTGTATATACATACGATAATTTCATTTGAGGAAGTGCGGACTACCGCCCCTTTAAAATGATATGACTCGTTCATACCACACATAGAACGTATAAAGGATGGTGTTAATGAACTTAAGTAACATATATAAAATATTATATTATACTGTAATAGTAATATACCTATGTATCATTTGGATTCAATTCTTTTAAAATAAAAATTAAATGGAAGTAGCGTTCGTGCGTACGTACGGACTACCGTCTCCACGAACGCGGTGAGATCCATCCTCCATCGTATCCATTCAAGTATTATTCTCATTTTAGGGTTAAAAATAATGTCAATATCATTCTGATTATGAATAAGATTTAATCTATCCATTACAAACATGTCTTACGTAACCAAACATTTAAGAAGAACGAATCGATTATCACCTGAAACGACGATAATACTAAGATATTATTAATAAAGCAATGTTAAAAGATCATATATGATATCATATTAATGTATATGATTCTTGTATAATTTAATAACAATTATTTCACCATTATACAGGAGGTTAACCGACCCCAACAAAGGAAAAGTACAAGGTAAGGGTTATTTCACAATCTCTTCATTATCCGAGGTTGTTTATACGTAATAATCTACTGATCATCCACATCCATGTTTCTTAAAAATGTATTTCAAAACATTTTTACTATTTAAAAGAATATGGGTTAAAGTCATTTATACCCTTGTTTGACTTTTTATAAGAGGTTTATAAAGGAATCTTTCCGTCGTTTTCAAAACAAGGTCCTTTTTAACCTTTTCGACAGAATTGAGGTAAGAATGTTTTTTTTAACTTATACGGCGGGTGCGGTTATTTTACGCCGTTATAAAATCTTCAAAACTTCCCTTACAAGCTTATAATAATATTTTCAAAGAAAATGTTTTATTTTATATGGATCTTAAATTATTTCAAAATAGAAGGAGATATTTTTTTAAAAAGAATTTTGATTTCATCTATGTCAACATCCTTTGATGGATTTTAAGATTATTTGAAGTTGATTTATTATGATACAAAACTTCTATATTGTATTGAAGGTTTTGTGATATGTTTGACTGTGGATGTGCTATTTTTATACCATTCATAGTTTATGGTGAAAGTATTGACATTTCATATGTTAGTTTTAATATGAATTTTTATGTTATGTTTAAACTTTTTCATATGGGAATGCATTGGACTTAATATGTGACGGGTGGAGCCCGCTGTAGCTCCTCGATGCATCGGTAGGTCTCATGAGACAAACTAGTGTCTTGGCACAAGGCCTTGACAAAATCTTATTTGTAGTCTTGGCACGAGGACTTGGCTATGTGGTTATGATAGTCTGGCATTATGCATTCCAACATTATGAAAGTGGTTATTGATATTGCATGTGATTATTCGATTAGTAGAATATCCATGTGAATAAGTAAATGGCATTATTTCATTTTACTTTTGCCATACTATGTTGAAGTTCAATTTTAAAAGGCTTTTGTTTTAGTAATTCATTGCCTTAAATGTTTATGCTTATTTTGAATGTTCCGCTATATTGTTATCCTTACTGGGCATTTGAGCTCACCACTTTTCTATGTTTTATTTTTCCCAGGTAGTGAAGAAGTAAATTATGAATGACTTGCAGGGATATTATGAGGGGTTAATAGTGTGGATATAAAGACTTTGTTGTTGTAGTAGTTTTTCACTTTGAAATGTAATGTAAAACCTTATGAATATATCTAGTGTTTCCAAGGCTACTAAACCAATCGGTCTTTCGAGATTTGATCTTTCTTGTGATCATGCCAATGTTATGTAGTAATGCACCGACTCCGGGTAGCTGGGGTCGGGGCGTTACAACGGCTACTTTGATTAGTTGCGGTGTGTTAGAACTTGAACTTGCATACAATGCAAGCTATTGCATTATTGAAAGAGAGGCGTATCGTGGAAGCTCGGGGTGTTACATTCTCCCCTCCTTCAATAAATTGCGTCCTCGCAATTTGAAATTTTTCTTTGAAAATAAAAGGTTGAAAAGAGAAAATACCTTTGTGGAAAACCCACATCGGAAATAAGGTTAATAAAATTTAGTCTTAATAAGAGGGAAATGGAAATAAGAAAGTCACCACCAAATTATAATCTCGATAAGGAGAACATTGGTGGCAATTAGAGACATATAATTGGAGGAAAAATGTAAATATTTGTAGGGAGTGATTGAGGTCATCAATCACAATCAACTGTCAAATTGAGGGCCTCAAAGCCTTCAATCTATGATGATTTAAAATATCATCAGTTCAACAAGACATAAGGTATTAGGATAACACATTTTTTTGTTTTAATATCCCTTTACTAAAGTTTAAGAATTAATTTATTCATTGAATAAGAGATAGGTATATATATATTTATGCTTGACAATTAGAGTTTCAACCTTCAACTCATCTTTCACTCAAAAAGTTAATAGAACTCAAAAATATTATACTTATCCTAATTGTATAAGGTTCAAAATGTTAGCACATACCATTTATATTAGTAAAATTATTTTGTAATAACTAGGGACTTCCTGTAGGCTAGTGGTAGGAAATAAAGGCTTGTCGCACTATGGTTGTGGGTTCGATTCCTGCAGCTTTGTCCGATGCGACAGGTTATTCCCCACCCTGCAGGTTGTCCTTTTCCTAAAACTATAGTATTATAATATTCGAAAAATAATCTTCAAAAATTCTTTAACCTTAAACAATACTATCCATGGTTCAACTTAATCCATTCCAACCTTAATAGTTATCCAAAATACCTCCGTCCAGACTTTCTCTAAAAGGTCTCTAAATTCCAAAATCAATTGTAACATCAGATTCCCCAAACAAAGAAAAGTTTCTCTTATTGTCACATACTAAAAATATGATTAACTTAATCATATTAAAACCTTACTGAAATCAACAAGTACTGCAGTACAATCCATATATATATATATATCACATTATTCTTATACCCAGAATATAATCCTTGAGTCCAAAAGCACCAATACATTAATTATTCCGCTTCAACTGTAGTCACAGCATAAGATTGGCCTTGATCCCTTAGCCTTTTCTGAGGTAAGTTTCCTTGAATCTTAGGACATTCATTTGCATAATGCCCTGTTTCCCTACAATTGTAGCATTCAACTTTGACAGCCTCTTTCTTTCCCTTGAAATCACGAGCCTGGTGACCCTTTTCTCCACATTTATAACAAACTCCCATTCCTTTTAGGCAAGTACCAGGGTGATTCTTCCCACAATTATCACATAATGGAAAATCCTTCTTTCCTTTTTTCCCTTTATCTGTCTCTTGTTCCACCGTTCTCTTCTTCTCTTGCTTTACTTTGTTGTCATAAGACTTAGAGAATTCCTTTTCTGTCTTGATAGCACACGAGACAATATCTTCGTATGATGAGAAGGATTGTGATACTAAAGCTCGACGGAGAAATGGTTTTAACCCATCAAAGAAACGATCAATCTTACTCCTTGGGTTACGTATATAATCGGCAGCATACCTCGCTAACCTTGTAATGTTAGCCTCATACTTTGCGACATTATCATCCTCCTTCTGCCTCAAACTCAGAAATTGCCTTTCCATATCTGCTCGATGGTCACAAGGAAAATATTTTTCTAAGAAAAGCTCTTTGAAATCCCTCCATTCCATATTTGATACGTCATCACCTTCCTTTGTGTTTTGAATCAGCGACCACCACTGATCGGCATCTCCAGTGAGGCGGTAAACTGCCATGACAACCTTCTCCCTTTCACTACTCCCCAAGGCATGGAATATTTTCTCTAAGGAATTTATCCATTGCTCAGCTACTGTAGAATTTGTACTCCCATTGATGGTTGGTGGTTGTTGCCTCATGAAACGGTCTAGCATTGATCCTCCACGTTGCAGATCAGGGTGCTTTATATGAGTAAGGTTATTATTCATAACCTGCGTGAGTTGTCCCAGTATGGTGAGAAGCTGATCAGCACCAGTTGTATCTCCAGATCCACAATAATTATCTTGAGCAGGAGGGCAATCCCTACACGGAGTTCGTGCATTGATACGGTTTCCATTCCTTCCACTAGGCGCCATTTATAAATAATGGCATAAACTAGATTAGTTTATTAATCAAAATACATAATTCCATACTTGTAAAACACTTAACATAAATTGAACTAATTATGGATATATTCCATAATTATAAAAATGTTTTCTTTGAGGAAGTATATACGCGTAACCCTTCATAGTGGTTTGTAAAGAAAATGGGAATTATCCAAAGCATATCCCCCGGGAGTGTCGTAACCAAGAGTGCAGCAAGGCCCGTTGTCGTGCACCAGTTCCCGTTTGAGTCTAGCTCAAAGCGGTGTTTTTGGGTTTTACCCCTAGGTACATCTGTACCAGAACCGCCTCTACCTGGTCGTATCCAGACAGGGATGTATTGCTCGGAAAACTCATAACATCTCTATAATACTAAAATTCTAGTATTTTATTCTATACTAATCCTCAAAGTCTATCTTCGGGTTATGTGCTCTAATCAGAGTTTATCTAAATCTAGCTTCCAAGGTTAGTACTAAACTGCCTCTGATACCAACTGTAACGCCCCGACCCCAGCTACCCAGAGTCAGTGCATTACTTCGTAACATTGGCATGATCACAAGAGATCAAGTCTCGAAAGACCGATTAGTTTAGTAGCCTTGGAAACACTAGATACATTCATAAGTCTTTCATTACATCAAAATTCAAAAAACTAAAATAACATGTTCTTCATAGTCCACACTCATATCTTCACTGACTATTCTTGCAAGTCAGTCATAATACACTTCTTCACATCCTGGAAAATATTTAAACATTGAAAGGGGTGAGCTCAGATGCTCAGTAAGGATAACAATATTGCGAAAGCTTTTATAAGAAAACATAAGCATTTAAGGCAATGTATAACTAAAACAAAAGCCGTATTGAACTTGAACTTCAGCATAATATGGAAAAAGTAAAATAAAATAATGCCATTACATACTCACATGGATATTCTACTAGACGAATAATCACATGAAATATCAATAACCACTTTCATAATGAGGGAATGTATAATTCCAGACATTCTGAAACATTTTTTCAAGGCCTCGGCCAAGACGTCTAAAATGATTAAGGCCTCGACCAAAACTATAAATCAAATTGGGAAAGGGCCTCGGCCAATTCCACGTCTAGTTGTCTCATGAGACCTACCGATGCATCGAGGAGCTATAGCGGGCTCCACCCGTCACTTATTAAGTCCAATACATTCCTCATATGAATAGGTTTAAACATATCATAAACCATAACATAATCGTATCACATAAAACATGGATAAAGGAAACATAAAATTTCCACATTTCAATCACAAGATATCAATACAACACATTGATATAATAAAAATTCTTTCAAAACCATTTTCAATACCAAAATAAAAGAAAAGTATAACATGGTATTTATTTTTCATTAAAAAAGGTATGACTTGAAGAGGAAGCCGAAACTCAAATAGTGGTCACGGAGGTGGAGAAGTCGTTGTCGCCACATACGTACGAAAAAAACATTTCCTTTTGTCGTTTAGTAAATGCTTCATATAAAAAATATTCATTTTGAATAAACGTAAAAGTCAAAGTGGTTTATACACCGTATAAAAGAAATTTGTGTATAAAACCAAATATGCCTCAATGAAAGGAGATTGAGACGAAGTCCTTACAAAGATCATTTTTTAAAAAAATAGATATATTATGTGTATTCACTATAGGTACACATAAAGAAAGTAAAAATAAAAAATAAGACATAATAATATCATGACATAATTTGAAAGTAGGAGATTAACCCAAAGAATGGAAGTTGGGTTAAGAAGTTCCCTTACCTTGTGTCCGACTTGACTCAACCGTTATTTAACCTCCTGAATAATAAACTAGAGTTAATATCTACCTTATTAAGAACCATTTTCAATTTCATTATCCTTTTTATATAACTTATTACAATGTTATGAACATTATGTAATTATTTAAGTTAATAACGGTCGTTTTGTCGATCTTTGGTACTTGAGTCAACAATAAACTTCTTATAATTACAAGTTGTTTATGTGGTATAATATCCATTATCTCCAGAATTATATTCATGATTTATATGTCATATATATCTTATATATCCAGTATATACATTCATTTATAATATCACGTATGATTTAGAGGTAAGAAATGAAATGCACCGTTCATGGAGACAGTAAGCCGTACGTACGCATGACCGCTACTTTCATTTCAATTTCATATTTAATGGAACGAAATCATAATGATATAAATGTATAATATAATTCCAGTATAATATAGTGTATAATACTATTTAATCCATCCTTTATACATCCCACATATGGCATTAACGATTCAAGTCACTTTGAGGGGGCGGTAGTCCGCACTTCCTAAAATGAAATTATCGCGTTTTACCCATAATGGAAATCATAAAGTATGCCATAAATGAGAAATACAGAAGCATAAGTAAAACATAAACATATTATATATCATATATAAAAATAGTTACATCTTAATGGCCACATTTGAAGGTGTTATATGAGTGTTGAACAATGATCGTTTCGTGAGGCAGAAATTCGCAATCCACAGAAACCGTATGTTCTTTAACCATTAGATGTAGGTGTGTGTAAGTGTAGCTCGAATCCTTCTTATAAAAACATCCTAGTATATTGAGGATACTGGTGTTGTTACAAAAGATATGAATAAAAAGAGTTTAGGGGGTTGGAGAAGAAAAATAAAACAAAACAACATTAGAGAAGACATTACCTCAAAATCGGGTAACTCTTTTTGATTTGATCCAAAGGCTTCCTTGGGAAGAGTGCTTCCCAAAGTGAGGCTTCTAGGAGTAAGAGGAGGAAGTTGGGAGAGTGTTTGGGCAGAGGTTGGCCGAGCAAAATGTCTTGAAAGTGTAAATGAGGTGGGAGAGGTGGGGGCCTTTTATAAGTGGAGAGGAGGGGCACTTTTGGAAAGATTGAAATGTTACATTATTTCACAATGCTTTTCGGATTATAAAGGTCCCACACTTATATAATTCGAGGCTAAGGTGATAAGGTTTCGAAATCTCCTCATCCAATAGGCTTTGGACAAGTGTAAGCCTTGGATTTTGCATTATATTCTCATTTTATTTAAATCGTTAAATAATGAGGTCATCGCTGCATCATAATGATGTCATAAATAATTTAATTTATTTAATGTCTAAAAATTATAAAAAAATACTATGATGTAGGAAATCGTTTTAGAATTCTAATGAATATTTATAGTCAAAATTTGGACTTATGTATTCCCACTTAAAAACTGTTTTAGTAAAACAACTCATGTTTGTGTCAATTTAATTTTAACATTAAATAAATATATATTAATGTCATTTTCCAACTAAAGTGTCTCCATGGGGTCCCCAAGTTGACCCATGGGTTGTCTTGGTCGGCCATGACTCATCCAATAGGAGTAGGACAAGTTTCATGCTCATCTCATATTATTAAAACATTATTTGTAACTTAAACTACACTAATTACCTTTAATCGCGATTAAGAACTTAAAAGTTACTATTCACCAAAAAATTATTTTAATCTCATTGAACCACATTTTACTTCTTAATGACAACCATGTATGTCGGATTTTTGAAAATCAAATCACAGAAGTTGTAATATTTCATTTAAACGAAAAATCAGTTATTTAACTACCACTTAGTGGTTTCACTATTCATCAAAAATTGAAGTTTTTCAGAACAAGGCCAAAATTTCACCCTAAGCTATAATTGATATTACGAATTCAAAAATGATGTCTATTTTACAAAATTCCAAACATATAAGTTGCATTAATTAATTTTATAATTAATTCCCACTGTTACGACAAATAGCGTGTTTTTGAGAAACAATTTATATCAAAAGATTGGCAATTGTTTATATCCAATTTCAATGTTAAATTAATTCTAATGACCACCACTGGATAAAATGGTAAAAATATATTCTAATTATACCTTAAAACCACTAAATAGTATAACTTATCACAATAAATTATTTTGATTAAAAAATTTGTTTTAAGTATTTTTTCACTATTCATAAAAATTTGGAAGTTCTCGGAAAATTACAAAAAATTCAACATAGGCTAATTTCAATATTAGGAATACAAAAATGAAGTCCATTTTGAAATATAAAATTTCTATAAATTGAAAAGTTGGTTATTACTATTCATAACGGCTACTTTGATTAGTTGCGGTGTGTTAGAACTCGAACTTGCGTACAATGCAAGCTATTGCATTATTGAAAGAGAGGCGTATCGTGGAAGCTCGGGGTGTTACACACCAACTCTCCCCCTTTATTGCAGCTATAAATCCATATGGATTTGGAAAATATTCAACAAAAAAACTTAAAAAATTCCCACACATTCTCTTTAAAGGCTCCTCTTGGGCCAAAATCTATCCAAGGATGTTATTTGGCATAAACCAAATTGAGTTACCAGATTAAGAGGTAATGTATTTTTTTAAGAAACATTCATTTATTATCATTATACACCACATCTACTATAATTACTAAATTCTTGAATAAAAACACCAGTATCATAAATATACTAGGATTTTATTATTATTATTTTTTGAACTAAGTTACACATACTTCCATTTCCTGGAAAATGAACAAACTGTTTTCATGTATTGAAAACTACCGCCTCACTAAATGAAGACTGTTAATTTTTCCATTACCACTTATATTGGTTGAAATTTTTATGGAAAAATATGTTTATATATGTTATATATATTATATTTTTACTTATTTAATATATTTTCTATTATTTTACAACACATATCATTATACTATCCATTTTGTTTTAATATGATAATTTAATTTGAGGAAGTGTAGGTTATCACCCCTTAATGCGATGTGATTCATTCACATCCTACATGGAAAGTATAAAGTTTTGGATTGGTCAAATTATATGATATATATAATTATAATGATAGTGTAATTATATTATATACATATAAACATATATGGTATTTTACATCTTTCATTAAATACGATAATAAAAACAGAAACAACGTTTTTGAGTACGTTTGTCTTACCATATCCATGATTTGTAGATTCCATTTCATAATTATATATTCCATAAATTATTATAAAATTATTTATTATTAATATAAATAGTATTTATATCATGATATAAATTCTGTAAATCATGATATAAGTATAAGGACCAAAGATTTAACAAAGTAAGACACTTGTGAATATCAAAGAGAATACTACCCTAAGTAAAACATTAACAAGAATGCAAATATAAGGTCATAATAAAACCATTTATGGTTTAATATATTATAATATCATTATATAAAATTTTTAAAATAATGTTTTATTTATTATAAAGGTTTTTTGATTGTGATATATTACATTCAAGACACAAGGTGAGAGGATTTCATCTCAATTTATATTTATGTGAGATTCGTGTCTTAATAGCCACTCACTTAATTTATGTGGTTTATGTACTTACCATGAATTTATTCTATATATATTATATTTAAATTTATTGATATTCACATATCCACTTATGATGTTACTTTCAGGGGTTTTATGATCGACAATATACCAAACATGTAAGATTGTTGTGTCATTATTAACCTTATTTGAGAGACAAACCATGTTTTGCAACTATACATTTTTATATGAGGTGTAAATACTATAATTAAACTATTATATCATTAATCATATTCCTTTCATGAAATTTAAATCTTCATGTAATTTCAATTTCTTAAATGGGGATTATGGTTCACTGTTACTATGTAAGAAGAGTTTATTGAAACAATCTCCTTGCTTTTCGATATTGTTTATGATTATACTTATCATATTGTCATATTATAATATATATATCAAGAAAATTAATTAATATACTTCTCCAAAAATTATTCCTGAAATATTCATGTATTTGTACCATTATTATATCATTTATTACATAATACTATTATGAAAGTGTTTTCATGAATAGTTGACTTTACCTATCTCTTTGATCCGAAATCCATGTTCATTCAAAACAATGATTTATAAAAATGTTTTTAAATGATTTTTTTAATTAATTATAAATTTTTAATTTAATTTAAATTAAATGGTTTTATAAACATTTTCAATTTTTTCTTTATATGTTTCAAATTATTTTCAAGGTAATAATTTTCAAAATGTTATCCAGATTTTTTAAGAAGTTTTAATAGTATTTTCAATGAAATTGATTTAAAAATGTTTTCATTATTTGATTACATGTTTTTAGAAGTTTTTTAAATAAATATGGTTATTAAAAATTCTTTATCATATTTTATATATTTTTATAGAAAACATATTTATATAAAATTGTGACCTTCATTATTATATTTTCACAGAAATATTTTTTAAATTGATTTACAATCCTTATTTCTAATTTTCCATTGGAATATCATTGAAATTACTTTTTAGAAATATTTGAAATTTATTAATAATTTTCAATCAAGTATGGATATTTTTTTCAGGAAATGTTATTGAAATATTTTTCATAATTATTTTACATCTAAGAGGAACTTTATTAATTCCACTAATGATCATCTATGAAATGATCTAAAGGTTCCATTCATGGTATTTCTATGAATAGGTTATGTTAAAGGTTGTGGTCTCTATGAACCCTTTTTCTCTTTAAGGGGTTATACACTTATGAAATCCTTGACATATTCCTGGGTTATGTTATTGATGAAATGATTATGAAACATGTATCTTCTTACATAGGTTATGATATGTTTACATGTTTAGGATACCCATTTTATTTCATGGGTTATGTTATGATTTTTTATGATTTTAAGAAACAAATATGTATGATTATTTTTATGGGATTGGGGGTATAATATCTCCCTCCAATTATTTGGGTAATTATTTATATCTCATTAGATATACATGGATATAATGAGAAATGAACATGGTTTATTATTACATGGATGAAATAAGAAATGAACTCAGATCAGTTTTGTAGGGCTGGAATAGAGAGAGAGAATGGTTTAGTATTATTGAAAATGAATGGGGAGTGAACTCAATTCTGTAATAAAAGGGTAGAAAAAGGTTTATACCCAGTTCAGTAAAGGAATTTATCAACCAAGATGGTCTCAGATAAAATTCTTTGAATACTATGGAAATCATTATATTTTCTTATGTGTCTGCCACAATTCAATGTTTCATTCCCATGTTATAAATTTATGTCTTATGTTTCTTATATCAGTTTTATTCAATGCTTATTAGCTATCACTCAATTTGACATCATTCTATTTTATTATCATTAATATGTATGTTATGATCTTACATTTTCATTATCACGTTCAGATACACCTATGCTCAGGTTTATGTTTACATGTCTCCCTTTTTTACCCTTACTTAGCATCAATACTCACCCATTTTTATATTTCCTTCCCCTATGTTATGAATATATGTATTATGTTTGAAGTGGATATGATGACTGCTAGTCATGAAGAACATTGTGGGATATTACGTAGCTCGATTGTGTACATGTGATTTCCATTCCATGTTTCCAAAGAAGGTATAATAATATGGTATTTGGTTATCAATTTGTATAATGTTTTATGTAATATATAAATGTTTTGTAATGTTAATTTATGAAAATAGTGGGTCTAAATAGTTGGTATTAGAGAAAATAATTAGTTAACCCTTAGAAACTAGGAAAAGAATACTTAAGTGAGATACATATTTATATTTCTGGGGATATATCTTGGGGTGTATCTAAGGATAGGTATGTCGATGAGTAAAAGTTGAGGAAAATATCCTAGATTTTTGGTAACTAATTGGTTGATTGGTTTCCTTGAAATATATTCATGTCTAGATAATAAAAGTGGATGTATCTCTAGCACAAATGTAATTAGGGGTAAGAACTCTCACAATATGTCTCGGGCCTAACACAAGGTAATTTGGTACATGACAATGGGTCTCACTGCACACCTAGTTTGACACTCCCAATGGATATTATTTGGGAATTGAAAAACAATTTATGACCCTTCCCAAAGTATTAACCTATACAAATACTATGAATAACATAGGATAAACATATTGTGTAATTTATTAAAGATGTATGGGCCAAAAATTTGGAACCCTATATGTAATTTTTCAGGATTATATGGTATCCCAAAATGATAGATGATTTTATCACTATGTCTTCTATTTTTAGACAATAGATATAACTCAATGGAACATGTTTATCATTTAATTTCACATTTGTTGAATTTATTGGAATTATGTGAATCTATTTCGAAATTGGAAATATTAAATATTGATTCAACAAGTTGTTATGGGTATTGGTTATGTTTTGGAAGATAATGAGACCTCAAACATCATGTGAATGGTATGTGGTGTTCTTATAATATTTTTTACCTAATCAAAAGAAGAATAATTTTTTTGAGGATGACTAAACTCAAGAAACATTCATATTTCATATTCTAAGAAAGAGTGATTGCATAAAAATATGATTAAACATGACTAATATCTTAACAAAAAGGTTGGATTAATGATATATTTATGATTTTGGAATTCAAATATTATTTTATATGAATCATGAAAAATATAATTATTTTAAGTATAATTTTTTATTAAGGATTGAAACTGACATGTTCAATAGTGATAAAGACCATGAATTTTCATTTCATAGAATGTTATATTTTTATTATGGGAAGGTAACCCTTATTTAATTCCTTATTTTTAGACAATGATGTTTGGATAATGATATTATATATTAGAATAAGTATATTAGACTATATGGATTTCCATGGAACTAATTGTTGTCAAATTGTTCTATGTAATCAATGATGATGCTTACAATGTGTTGGATTTAAATAATATATCATTTAATAACTGGAAAAAAATTATTCATATATTACTATAGTATTCATGGTAATTAAGATAATATATGATGGTGGTATTAAAATGATTAAATTGCGACAATCAAGTGGCAATTTTTGATATATGGGAATCAATGTTAAACTCATTTCATAACATTAAATCCAATAATTAAAATATTCATCATTCAGAAGGTTTATAAGGTTAACCATTTATGGGATGTTGATGTGAAACATGATATTATGTAATTGAGATTAATTTTTTATCTCTACATATGAGGATTTATGAATATTAGAGAGCCTATCAAAACTACATTATGGTGATGAAATATAATGAAAATATGATAAAAGATCATAAATATCATGATATATTAGTTCATAATGAATGAAAATGGAAACTTAATTTTTATTAAAAGTGGTTAAGTGGGAAGAGTTATAGGAAGGGGTGATGGTGACCTAAAATATTTCATGTTTATCCTTTCATGAATATTAGTCAACTTTATGAAAAATCTCATAATTCCAAAAAAATGTTCTCCTAGTTATTTTATTTTTTATGAATGAAATGGTCCCTTATATAACCACAAATTTATGGCTTTGATTGTTAAACATTATCCTGGACATGTTCTCTATATCTCTCATCTATAACATGATAGATATATTTCCCTTCCATGTCATTATTTTCACTTTCCATCTATATTCCCATATGTGGAAAACCTACTCTGTGATACTCTGGGTAATTGTTATTGCTCCATCATTCCCTTCATAAGGGAAGTTTATTATTCAATATTAAAATTTGTTTTTCTATATATGAAACTTTAAAATATTAAATCTTCAATAACCCAAATGAATTTCAAGGGAGAAATTCATTTTAAGTGGGGTATAATATATCTCCACGAGATTTTATAAAAAAAATTCAAATTAATTTAACCATTCTGATATTTTCCATTTTACATAACACTAAAAATAGTTTTTTTTATATTGAATCACTATGTTGGCTTGCATTATATGCCACACAAAGATAATCGTTCCTAACACACAACATAAATTTTAGAATTCTCAACCCGAAACACTGAGGTTTGCTTGTGACATATCATACATTACACTCAACAATGAAATGAAATATGTTATATGAAACACTAACTTAGTGTATAATATATGCAACACTATGTTTATACAAAACAACATTTTATTGATATAATTATTAAAATGATATAATTATAATATAACTTTTAAACGTAGTAATATTACTAGTGATAAATAATTTTCAAATAATTTTTCTATTTTTATTATATAAATAAAAACATAGTTATGATGAATAATATAATTTCTGGTAATGTCCTTATATGTTAAAATATAATATTTTCCCAAATGAGGTACATTTAGTGAAATTATGTGAAAAATAAAAAGATTTATTTTAGACACATTTATTATTTGAATATGATAAAATAAACTTCATTTTTTAATTTAGAATATCACATTATCTTGGGGTAATTTTTTTTGATTTTTCTAAGAAACATCAATTTTGGATGAATACCGAAAAATACAGGATCTTATTTCAAAACTAATTTATCATATAATTTATTTATAATGATAAAGTATATTTTAAATAGGTTTAAATTCATTAATGGATTATATTTTTATCTATTAATTCAATTTAAATCAATGGAATAAATTTCACTTTTAAAATCGGTTATAAAAATTGAGAAATTTATTAGACGTTCATACTTTAAAAACATACATTGTCGTCCCATTAATTGGGTTTATTTTAATTGAATTTATAGAACATATGTGATTAAAACTTTTAAAAATGGTTTCCATTTTTTGAATCAAAATAATTCAAAATTTCAAATAAGTTAAAAAATAAAAAACATACTAGTGAATGAAAAAAAATTAATAACATCGATTAAGGTAATGTTAAGCTCTAAGAAAGACTCAACCTTTCTTTTATGAAAAAATAATTATTAGAAACTATTATGAAACACGTTTTATGGGAATTTTTTTCCATGAACCTTTAGTTATTTGGTTTTTTTGTTTGGAATGACTTTTTTAGCTAAAAACATTGTTACACCGAACTTGGTTTCAAACATACCATGTGAGTCATTTCCTGTCCCTACAATAGGTTATCACATCTCCCTTTTATTAATACCTATAAAACCACTAAGTATTAGAGAATATATATAAAATAAACTTCCAAAATTAACTCCATTACTTTTATAAGCCACATCATGGGCCAAAATAATTCCAAGGAATCCATTTGTCACAAACCAAAGACAAGTTACCCTATTATGAAGTAACAACTTCTCTCAAGATCCTTTCATTTATTTTCATTGTACACACCCTCCAATATCTTTATTAGATAATTTTATAACTATATAGGAATCATAAATATACATGGATTTTATATGGTAAGGTTTCATCCTACAATAACACAAATCCCTCTAATGTATAGGTAACATACTCTTTAGTTGTGTGGAATACTACTGCCTCACTAATCAATGATTGTTAATTATTTTACTTTACCCCCTCTCGTGGTGAGAATTATGATGTAAACTATGTTTATATATTTTATCTACTATATTTTTATTTCATCAAAACTTTTTATAATTATTTTTCAGTAGATATATATATAATTTCCATTTTGTGTTGAAACGATAAATTTGATTAACGAAGTCCAGACAACCTCCCCTGAAATCATTGGAATTCATTCAAAGCCTACTAGGAAGGTATTAAAGATGATTTTTGTGAAATTATATTATATATATGACATTATAATAATAGATTATTTATATCATATACTAATATATATATATATATAATTCAATTTATTTATTCCTTTCATTATGACAAAAAAAACGGAAACAGCGTTCATGCGTACGTACAGCTGAACTTCAACATGAATGGTGTTTTAAATTTCATAATTATATATTAAATAAATTATTATAATACATATATATTGAATATAAATTCTATTTATATCATTATTTACAATCTATAAATTTTGATATAAATATAAAGACATAACAAATGAAAAATTAATACACATGGGATGAACTAAGAAAATATTTACCGAAGTGAAACATTAATAGGTGTGTAATATAAGGTCATAATCATACCATATATGGTATTATATATAATAATATTGTTATTTAAATATTTATAACAAATTTATATTAATTATATAGGTGTATTTAATGATTTATGTGAGATTAAAGATTCAAGTTAATCAGATTTCATCACACTTTTTATTTTAGTCAGACATAAGCATTAGTCACCACTCCCTTATATTGTGTTGTCTATATACATCCAATTAATTTATTCTATGAATATTATACATAAATTTATTTATATTAAAATTTTAATTATATTATTATCTGTTAATGGGGATAATGTTTCAAAAGATACCAAATTAGTAAGATAGTTTTGCCCCGATTTACCTTCTTTGAGACACATAACATGTTATAAACCTATATTTTTATATATGAGGTTTACATACAACCTTTAAATTATTATATAATGAGTCTTGTTATATTTTTGATATTTTAAGATGCATGTAATATCAATTTCTTACATGGGGTGTACATTTAAATGTTAATATGTGATAATAGTTTATTGAACCAATCTCATCACGTTTCGAGATTGTTTATGATTATGCTTCCCTAGTTGAAATATAATAATCCATCTCTCCCGAACATTAATGAATTTTCTTCTCCTCTAGTTTTTCATGATATATAATTGTATTTATAACATTATTCTATAATTTGGTACAAAATATTATTAATAAGTTGTTTTTATGAATGTCTAACTTTACAACTCTCTTCGATCAGAAATATATGTTCATTCAAAACCATGTTTTCTAAAAAGAAGGTTGTCAAAAATTATATATATTTTATCAAATTATTTTCAATGAAATGGATTTTAAAATTATTCCAATCATTCATTATAATTTTTTAAATGCGCTTTCAATGAAAATGATTTCAAAATGTTTTGAATCTTATTTTATGTGTTTTGATTGAAAAAAATTTTCAAATGGGTTTTAATCTTCTTTTTTTATGATTTCAGTTGAAAATGTATTCATAAATAGTTTGAATCCTTCTATCTAATATTAAATATAATTTTCAATAAAATGGATTCCAAAAGGTGTTATGTTTTTAGAATAAATTTTCAAAGAAGAAACTATATTTTACTCATGAAATACTATCGAATGATATAATTAAATTAATTTCTATATTATATGAAATCTACTTATGTTTCTCATGACCATATAGAAAATTGTATAAATGATGCATTCAAATTTTTTATGAATGGGTTGTGTATAATTTCATGGTACTTATGAAACTCGTTTCTCTTTTATGGGTTATATGTTCTTGAAATATCTTACTCTTTCTCATTTTATACCTTTTGATGAAATATTTATGTAACCTATATCATTTTCCATAGGATATGTTATTTTTACAGACTTATGAAACTCAATTCATTACACCAATTATTATTTGACTATTTATGATTTTGTTAAACATGTTTTCATGATTTCATTATGAGGTGGATGGGACCTATATCTCCCTATAATCAATTGGGTAAATTTTTATATCTCATGAGATAGAAATAGATGCAATCGAAACAGAACTCTGATTAGTATTTTAGGGAAAGAACTAGAAATGAACATCATTTATTATTATAGGGATGTAACGAGTAGTGAACATGATTTCGTTTTACAAGGATAGAATGGAGAGTGAACTCAGTTCGGTAATATAGGTCATGAATGGGGTTTGAATCTGGTTTAATATTGTTTAATATTGGAATTTTTCCACTAAAATGTAATCAGGAACAATTCTTTGACTACTATGGAAATAATTGAATGTGCATATGTGTCTTCCACAATTCAATGTTTTATTCCAATGAAATGCTTTCATGGTATGTTATTTTTTTATTCGCCATATCTTATAAACAACCACTATTTATTCCATGATTCAATTATATGATGTTTGATATAGAAGTTATGATCTTCTATTTTAATGATCACGTTTTCGTACCGTCATGTTCATGTTTATTCTTATATATATCCCTTGAATAACCTTACTAAACACCTGAGATCACCATTTTTTATGTTTTCTTAACCCAGGTTATGAACATATGTATTATATTTGATGATTTTATGACGTTTTATAGTCAAGAAGAACCTAGTGGAAGATGATGTTGATCAATTATGTATCATATTTTACATTTCCAAGTTTCTAAAGGCCCTAGACTAATATAGTCAATGGGAATCCATTTTTATAATGTTTTAAGTATTCCACAAAATTCATGTAATGATAACATATATCATGACGGGGTTTCTATAAGAATAATTGAATTAATAAAGGAGATAAACTATGTCTAATATCAACTATAAATGTAACACCCCGAGCTTCCACGATACGGTTCTCTTTCAATAATGGAATAGCTTGCATTGTACGCAAATTCGAGATTCTAACACACCGCGACCAATCAAAGTAGCAGTTATGAATAGTAATACACACTTTTTGAAATTATATATATTTTATATTTCAAAATGGACTTCATTTTTTTATTTGGAATATCGAAATTATCCTATGTTGAATTTTTGGTATTTTTATGAGAACGTCCAATTTTTATGAATAGTGAAAAATACTTAAAAACAACTTTTTTAATAAAAATAATTTATTGTCATAAATTATACTATTTAGTGGTTTTAAAGCGTAATTGGAATATAATTTTACCATTTTATCCAATGGTGGTCATTATAATTAATTTCACTTTGAAATTGGACATAAACAATTGTCAATCTTTTGATATATATTGTTACTTAAAAACAAGCTATTTGTTGTGACATCGGGAATTAATTATAAAATTAATTAATTGAACTTATATTTTTGGAATTTTTTAAAATAGACATCTTTTTTGAATTCGGAATATCAATTATATCTTAGGGTGAAATTTTGGCATCTTTCTAAAAAACTTCAATTTTTGATGAATAGTGAAACCACTAAGTTGTAGTTATAAAATTGATTTTTCTTTAAAATGAAACAATACCACTACTGTGATTTGATTTTCAAAAATCCGACATACATGGTTGTCATTAGGAAGTAAAATTTGGTTCAATGGGAATAGAATAATTTTTTTGATGAATATTAACTTTTAAGTCTAATTAATCGCGATTAAAGGTAATTACTGAAATTTTAGTTAAAGATAATGTTATAATAATATGAAATGACCTTTAAACGTATCCTACAACTATTGGAGGAGTCATGGCCGATCATGAAAATCCATGGGTCAACTTGGGGACCCCATGTAGCCACTTTGGTAGGAAAATGACCTTAAAAACTTTTTATTTAATGTTAAAATAAAAATGTCACAAACATGAGTTGTTTTATTAAAACAATTTATAAATGGGGTTATACAAGTCATATTTTTGACTATAAATAGAAATTATAAAGCTAAAAATATTTACTACATCATGATATTTTTTTATAATTTTTAAACATTAAATAAATAAAATTATTTATGACACCATGATGATGCATCAATTACCTCATTAATTAACGATTTTAATAAAATGGAAGGATAATGTAAAATCTAATACATACACTTGTCCAAAGCCTATTTGATAGGTGTATTTAGAACCCTTATAACCTTATCCTAGAAATATATCATTTTGGGGCCATTATAATTCGAAAAGCATTTCATAATAAAGTTACATTTCAATCATTCCAAGAGTGCCACTCCTCTCCTCTTATAAAAGGCCCCCACCAATCCCACCTTATTCACACCTTCAAGCCATTTGGATCGGCCAAAACCTGCCCAAAGACTCTCTCAACTTCCCTCCCTTACTCCTAGAAGCCTCTTTTTTGTAAGAAGTCTTCCCAAGGAAGCCTTTGGTTCAAATCAAAAAGAGTTACCCGATTTTAAGGTAATGTATTCTCTAATGTTTTTTTGTTTAGTTTTTCTTCTCCAACCCCTTAAACTCTTTTTATTCATTTATTTTTTTTAAAAACAGTATCTAAAATATTCTACGATGTTTTTATGATAAGAATTTGGTTTACACTTACACACACCTTCGTCTAATGGTTAAAGAACATACTGTTTCTGTGGGTGGCAAAATACTGCCTCACAAAACGATGATTGTTCAATATTATTTTAACACCTCTAATAGTGGCCATTTTGATGACACTATTTTCATATATGATATATATATTATGTTTATGTTTTACTTATACTTCTGTATTTCTCATTTATGGCATACTTTATGATTTCCATTATGGGTAAACGTGATAATTTCATTTTAGGAAGTCTGGACTACCGCCCCCTCAAAGTTATTTGAATTGTTAATGCCATATGTGGGATGTATAAAGGATGGATTAAATGGTATTATACATTATATTATACTGGAATTATATTATACCTTTATATATTTATAGTTTCATTCCATTAAATACGAAATATAAATGAAAGTAGCGTTCATGCGTACGTACAGCTTACCGTCTCCATGAATGGTGCATTTCATTTCTTACCTCTAAATGTTATGTAATATTATAAATGAATGTATATACTGGAAATATATGATTTATAATATATATACATCATGAATATAATTATGTATATAATGTATATATTACCACATGAACAAATTGTAATTATAAGAAGTTTATTTTTGACTCAAGTACCTAAGATCGACAAAATGACCGTTATAAACATAAATAATTACATAATGTTCATGACATGGTAATAAGTGATATAAAAGGAATAATAAACTTGAAAAAGGTTCTTAAGAAGGTAGAGATTAACTCTAGTTTATTATTCAGGAGGTTAAAGAGCGGTCGAGTCAAGTCAGACACGAGGTAAGGGAAATTCTTAACCCAATTTCCATTCATTGGGTTAATCTCCTACATTCAAATTATGTCATGATATTATTATGTTCTATCTTGTATTTGTACTTTCTTTATGTGTAATTATAGTAAATACACATAATAGATCTATTTTATTTTAAAAATGATCTTTTTAAGGACTTCGTCTCAATCTCCTTTGATTGAGATATATTTGGTTTTATACACAACTTTCATTTATACCGTGTATAAACCCCCTTTGACCATTACTTTTATTCAAAAGGAATCTTTTTATACGAAGCATTTTTACTAAACAACAATGGGAATGTTTTTTCTTACGTATGCGGTGACAATGACTTCTCCATCGCCGTGACTATTATTTGAGTTTCAGCTTCCTCTTTAACCCATAAGTTTTTGTTAGAAAAATAAATATCATGTTTTACTTTTCTTTTATTTTGGTATTGAAAATGGTTTTGATAAAGTTTTTATTATATCAATGTGTTGTATTAATATCTTGTGATTGAAGTATGGAAATATTATGTTTCCTTTATACATGTTTTATGTGATATGATTATGTTATGGTTTATCATATGTTTAAACCTGTTCATATGAGGAATGCATTGGACTTTATAAAAGATGGGTGGAGCCCAATATAGCTCCTCGATGCATCAGTTTGTCTCATGAGACAAACTAGGGTTTTAGCACGAGGCCTTGAAAAAATATTATTTGTAGTCATGGAACGAGGCCTTGTCTACATGGTTATGATAGTCTAGCATTATGCATTCCATCATTATGAAAGTGGTTATTGATATTGCATGTGAATATTCGACCAGAAGAATATCCATGTGAATAAGTAAATGGAATTATTTTATTTTATTTTTTCCATATTATGTTGAATTTAATGTTTAAAAGGCTTTTGTTTAGTTATACATTGCCTTAAATGTTTATGTTTATTTATGAAAGCTTCCGCTATATTGTTATCCTTACTGAGCATCTGAGCTCACCCCTTTTAATTTTTTAATTTTTCCAAGATCTGACGAAGTATTTTAGGAATGACCTGCAGGGATAGTATAAAGTGGATATGAGTGTGAAAAATAGAGAATATGTTATTGTAGAATTTAACTTTATGATGTAATGTAACATTTATGAATGTAACCTGTGTTTCCAAGGCTACTAAACTAATCCGTCTTTCGAGACTTTATCTTTTTTGATAATTCCAATGTTACGCAATAATGTACCGACTCTGGGTAACTAGGGTCGGGGTGTTACAGTTGGCATCATAGGCAGTTTATTACTATCCTTGGAAGCTAGATATAGATAAACTCTGATTAGATCACATAGCCCTAAGATAGACTTTGAGGATTAGTATAGAAGAACTTCCTAGAATTTTGGTATTATAGGGATTTTGTGAGTTTTCCAAGCAATACATCCCTATCTGGATACGAGCAGGTAGAGGCGGCTCTGGCACAGATGTACGTAGGGGTAAAACCCGAAAACACCTCTTTGAGCTAGACTCGAACGGGAACTGGTGCATGACAACAGGCCTTGCTGTACTCTTGGTTATGACACTCCTGGGGGATATGCTTAGGATAATTCTCATTTTCATTACAAACCACTATGAAGGGTTATGAGTATATACTTCCACAAAGAAAAAATTTATTATGATTATGGATTATATCCATAAATAGCTCAATTTATGTTAAGTGTTTTGCAAGTTTGTAATTATGTTTTTTGATTCATAAACTGATCTAGTTTATGCCATTGTTTAGAAATGGTGCCATGAAGAAGGAATGGAAACCATATAAATGCACGCACTCAATGTAGGGATTTCCCTCCTGCTAAAGATAATTATTGTGGAGCTGGAGATGCAACTGGTGCTGATCAACTTATTACCATACTAGGACAACTCACCCAGGTTATGAATAATAACCTTACTCGTATGAAGCACCCTGATCTGCAATATGGAGGATCAATGTTAGACCGCTTAATGAGGCAAAAACCGCCAACATTTAATGGGGGTACAAATCCATTAGTAGCTGAGCAATGGATAAACTCCTTAGAGAAAATATTCCACGCCTTGTGGAGTAGAGAAAGGGAGAATGTTGTCCTGGTAGTTTACCGCCTCACTGGAGACGTCGATCAATGGTGGTCGCTGATTCAAAACACTAAGGAAGATGAAGAAGTATCAAGTATGGAATGGAGAGAGTTCAAAGAGCTTTTATTAGAAAAATACTTTCCACATGACCATCGAGCATATATGGAAAGGAAATTTCTGAGTCTGAGACAAAAGGAGGATGAGAATGTCGCAAAGTATGAGTCCAACTTTACAAGGTTAGCATGCTATGCTGCAGATTATATACGTAACCAAATAAGTAAGATTGATTGTTTATTAGATGGGTTAAAACCATTTCTCCATCGATCTTTAGTATCACAATCTTTATCAACATATGAAGATATAGTCTCATGTGCTATCAAGACAGAAAAGGAATTCTCCAAGTCTTTTGACAACAAAGTAAAGAAAGAGAAGAAGAGAACGGTGGAATATGATATAGATAAAGTGAAAAATGGAAGGAAGGATTTTCCATTATGTGATAATTGTGGGAAGAATCACCCTGGTATTTGCCTAAAAGGAATGGGAGTTTGTTATAAATGTAGAGAAAATGGTCATCAGGCTCATGATTGCAAGGGAAAGAAAGAGGCTATCAATGTTGAATGCTACAATTGTAGGGAAATAGGGCATTATGCAAATGAATGTCCAAAGCGTCAGGGAAACTTACCTTAGAAAAGGCCAAGGGATCAAGGCCAAGCTTATGCTGTTACTACAGATAAAGTTGAATAATTATTGTATTTGTGTTTTTGGACTCAAAAACTAGATTATGGTTATAAGAATAATGTGATATATATAAGGATTGTACTATAGTACATGTAGTTTTCATTAAGGTTTTAATATGATGAAGGTAATCATATTTTCAGTATGTGACAATAAGAGAAACCTTACTTTGTTTGGGGAATCTAATGTTGCAATTGATTTTGGAATTTAAGGTCATTTTAGTGAAAGTCTGGACGGAGGTATTTTGGATAACTATAAAGGTTGGGATGGAATAAGTTGAACTTTGAATAGTATTGTTCAAGGTAAAAACATTTCTGAAGATTATTTTTGGAATATTATAATACTATATTTTTAGGAAAAGGACAACCTGCAGGGTGGGGCATAACCCATCGCGTCAGACAAAGCTGCAGGAATCAAACCCACAACCATAGTGCGACGGACCTTTATTACCTACCACTAGCCTACAGGAAGTCCCTGGTTATTAAAAAATAGTTTTCCTTATCTAAATGGTATGTGCTAATATTTTGAACCTTGTACGATTACGATAAATATAATATTTTTGAGTTCTATTATCTTTTTGAGTGAAAGATGAGTTTGTTGTAGAAATTAGTTGAAGGTTGAAACTCTACTTGTCAAGCATAAATATATATATACTTATCCCTTATTCTATGAATAAATTAATTCATAATCTTTAGTAAAGGGGTATTAAAACAAAAAATGTGTTATCGTAATACCTTCTGTCTTGTTGAACTGCTAATATTTTAAATCAACATAGATTGAAGGATTTGAGGCCCTAAATTTTACACTTGTTTGTGATTGATGACCTCAATCAATCCCTACTTATATTTACGTTTTTCCTCCAATTATATGACTCTAATTGCGAACAATGTTCTCCTTATCGAGATCATAATTTGGTGGTGACTTTTTCATTTCCCTTTCCCTCTTATTAAGGCTAAATTTTATTAACCTTATTTCCGATTTGGGTTTTCCACAATGGAATTTTCTATTTTCAACCTTTTATTTTCAATGAAAAATTTCTAATTGAGAGGACGCAATTTATTTAAGGAGGGGAGAATGTAACACCCCGAGCTTCCATGATACGCTTCTCTTTCAATAATGCAATAGCTTGCATTGTACGCAAATTCGAGATTCTAACACTCCGTGACTAATAAAAGTAGCAGTTATGAATAGTAATACCCACTTTTTGAAATTATATATATTTTATATTTCAAAATGGACTTCATTTTTGGATTCGGAATATCAAAATTAGCCTATGTTGAATTTTTTGTATTTTTCTGAGAACTTCCAATTTTTATAAATAGTGAAAAATACTTAAAAACATCTTTTTTAATCAAAATAATTTATACTGATAAATTATACTATTGAGTGGTTCTAAAGTGTAATTGGAATATATTTTTATCATTTTATCCAATGGTGGTCATTAGAATTAATTTCACTTTGAAATTGGACATAAACAATTGTCAATCTTTTGATATATATTGTTTCCTAAAAACACGCTATTTGTTGTGACAGCGGGAATTAATTATAAAATTAATTAATGAAACTAATATGTTTGGAATCTTTTAAAATAGACCTCATTCTTGAATTCAGAATATCAATTATAGCTTAGGGTAAAATTTTGGCATTGTTCTGAAAAACTTCAATTTTTGATGAATAGTGAAACCACTAAGTGGTAGTTAAAAAACTGATTTTTCGTTTAAATGAAACATTACCACTTTTGTGATTTGATTTTCAAAATTCTGACATACATGGTTGTCATTAGGAAGTAAAATGTCGTTCAATGGGATTAAAATAAATGTTTTGTGAATAGTAAATTTTAAGTTTAATTAATCGCAATTAAAGGTAATTAGTGAAATTTAAGGTAAAGATAATTTTATAATAATATTAAATGACCTTTACACTTGTTCTACCCCTATTGGAGGAGTAATGGCCGACAAAGACAATCCATGGGTCATCTTGGGGACCCCATGGAGCCACTTTGGTAGGAAAATTACATTAAAAACTTTTTATTTAATGTTAAAATAAAAATGTCACAAACATGAGTTGTTTTACTAAAACAATTTATAAATGGGGTTATAAAAGTCATATTTTTTACAATAAATATTCATTAGAAAGCTAAACATATTTACTACATCATTATATTTTTTTATAATTTTTAAACATTAAATAAATTATATTATTTATGACTCCATGATGATGCAACAATTACCTCCTTAATTAACGATTTTAATAAAATGGAAGGATAATGTAAAATCTAAGACATAAACTTGTCCAAAGCTTATTGGATGGGTGAATTTCAAACCCTTATAACCTTAAACTCTAAATATATCATTGTGGGCCCTTTAGAATCCGAAAATCATTTCATAATAAAGTTACATTTCCATCTTTCCAAGAGTGCCCCTCCTCTCCTCTTATAAAAGGCCCCCACCACTCCCAACTTATCCACACCGTCATGCCATTTGGATCGGCCAACTTCTGCCCAAATACTCTCTTTACTTCCCTCCCTTACTCCTAGAGTACTCAATTTTGCTGGAATTCTTCCCAAGGATGCCTTTGGATCAAATCAAAAAGAGTTACCCGATTTTAAGGTAATGTCTTATCTAATGTTGTTTTGTTTTATTTTGCTTCTCCAACCCCTTAAACTCTTTTTATTCCTTTATTTTGTAACAAAACCAGTATCTACAATATATTAGGATGTTTTCATGATAAGTATTTGGTTTACACCTACTCACTCCTTCGTCTAATGGTTAAAGAACATACTGTTTCTGTGGGTGGCGAAATACTGCCTCATGAAACGATGATTGTTCAGTATTCTATTAACACCTCTAATGGTGGCCATTTTGATGACACTATTTTCATATATGATATATATATTATGTTTATGTTTTCTTTATGCTTCTTTATTTCTCATTTATGTCATACTTTATGATTTACATTATGGGTAAACGCGATAATTTCATTTTAGGAAGTGCGGACTACCGCCCCCTCAAAGTGATTTGGATCGTTAATGCCGTATGTGGGATGTATAAAGGATGGAGTAAATGGTATTATACATTATATTATACTGGAATTATATTATACCATTATATAATTATAACTTAATTCCATTAAATACAAAATATAAATGAAAGTAGCGTTCATGCGTACGTACGGCTTACCGTCTCCAGGAACGGTGCATTTCATTTCTTACCTCTAAATGTTATGTAATATTATAAATAAATGTATATACTGGATATATATTATGTATATGATATATAAATCATGAATATAATTATGGATATAATGGATATATTAACACATGAACAAAGTGTAATTATAATAAGTTTATTTTTGACTCAAGTTCCTAAGATCGACAAAACGACCGTTATAAACATAAATAATTACATAATGTTCATGAAGTGGTAATAAGTGATATAAAAGGAATAATAAACTTGAAAAAGGTTATTAAGAAGGTAGAGATTAACTGTATTTTATTATTCAGGAGGTTAAAGAGCGGTCGAGTCAAGTCGGACACGAGGTAAGGGAAATTCTTAACCCAATTTTCATTCTTTGGGTTAATCTCCTACTTTCAAATTATGTCATGATATTATTATGTCTTATCTTGTATTTGTACTTTATTTATGTGTACTTATAGTAAATACAAATAATAGATCTATTTTAATTTAATAATTATCTCTGTAAGGACTTCATCTCAATCTCCTTTCATTGAGGCATATTTGGTTTTATACACAACTTTCATTTATACCGTGTATAAACCCCCTTTGACGTTTACATTTATTTAAAGGGAATCTTTTTAAATAAAGCATTTTTACTAAATGACAAAAGGAATGTTTTTTCTTATGTATGCGGCGACAACAAATTCTCTGCCACCATAACTATTATTTGAGTTTCAACTTCCTCTATAAGCCATATGTTTAAAAAAAATAAATACCAGGTTTTAATTTTCTTTTATTTTGGTATTGAAAATGGTTTTGATAATGTTTTTATTATATCAATGTGTTGTATTGATATGTTGTGATTGAAGTGTGGAAATCTTATGTTTCCTTTATGCATGTTTTATGTGATATGATTATGTTATGGTTTATGATATGTTTACACCTGTTCATATGAGGAATGCATTAGACTTAATAAGTGACGGGTGGAGCCTGCTATAGCTCCTCGATGCATCGGTAGGTCTCAAGAGACAAACTTGTGTTTTGGCACGAGGCGTTGAAAAAATCTTATTTTTAGTCTTGGCACGAGGCCTTGGCTACGTGGTTATGATAGTCTGACATTATGCATTCCATCATTATGAAAGTGGTTATTGATATTGCATGTGAATATTCGACCAGTAGAATATCCATGTGAATATGTAAATGGAATTATTTCATTTTATTTTTCCCATATTATGTTGAAGTTAATGTTTAAAAGGCTTTCATTTAGTTATACATTGCCTTAAATTTTTATGTTTATTCATGAAAGTTTCTGCTATATTGTTATCCTTACTGAGCATCTTTTCTCACCTCTTTCAGTATTTTAATTTTTCCTAGATGTGAAGAAGTATTTTAGGAATGACCTGCAGGGATAGTCTGAAGGGGATATGAGTGTGGAAAATGGAGACTATGTTATTTTAGTATTTTACTTTATAATGTAATGTAACATTTATGAATGTATCTAGTGTTTCCAAGGCTACTAAACTAATCCGTCTTTCGAGACTTGATCTTTTGTGATCATGCCAATGTTACACAATAATGCACTGACTCTGGGTAACTGGGGTCGGGGCGTTACAATAAAGGTCTTACTAGGTCATTATTCTCAGAAAAAACAGTCTGAGAGAGCGTAGGTTCCTTCTTCAAGGCTTGTGTAATGGCTAAAAAGCCACATTGAACCCAAATTCACCTCTCAATAGCTCTGGAAGAACTAGGTATCCCAAAAATCCCACAATACCATAATGATCTGGTCATCTGAATTCCTAATGATCTTCTTCTATGGGTGATCATGTAACACAATAATATTTTTAAAAAACAACACTATTTTTAATAGTGTCTTTAACATGAAAACACCACATTTAAATGAACAACATCATATTATTGTAATATAATTATTTAAATAAATAAATTATAACATAACCATTAAAATAGAGTGCAAGAATAAAATTAAATAGTTTATGGGATGTATATAATTTTACTAAATGAAATTAAAGAATTTATAAATTATTAGTAAATAAGAACTAAAATTTTAATATAAACATTTATTTATAAAAATTGATTTATTGATTTTCATTTGAATGTAATTTAATTAATTTTTGGAACTTTTATAAATTTGATTTTATAAAATAAATTTCAATTTTGAAAATCATCATATCAATATTAACTATGGGTGAAATTTTATTATTTTTTATAAAATACTAATTTATTATTTAATATAAAAAAATATTGATTTTTACAAAATTTCTCTTTGTTTTTTCATAAATTAATCCACATTATTACTTTATTTTCATTTAAAATTAAAATTAATATTATTTAATTATATCAAACTAAATTAATTACATTTAAATAAAACTTATTATATATTTATGTATATGATCATTCGTAAGCATATAAAGACATGTTTCTTAAAAATGTTACAAAGTGAAAAATATTTCTTCATTTTAATTAATTTAAATAACCACTAATGAGGAACGATTTAAATTAATTTAAAATAATTATATATCTATAAATATTAATTGAAATTAATTTTATTATTATTAATTTTAATATAGTTATTTTAAGATCATTTATGATTGAAAAATTCATTTTGTAATCCTTTTTTGTGACACGTCCGCACGTTTAATTTGAAAGAAAAATATATCACTTTCATTGGTTGAATTTAGGAAGAAATTGATTCTATATTTATAATTTTAATATTTTAAAATATATAATGGGTTTAACATAATTTTTAACACTAATTAATTGTAGAAGACTAATAATTTGTTACCACAGTTAAGGTAAAAATGGGTTTAATAGGGTCTAAACTAAAAAGATTATGGTTAAAAATTACCCAAAACATTCTTAATATCTATTTTATGGTATAATTAGACCTTATATCATCTATGTTTTCAATATTTTCTGATTTATATCATTTTTCCTATGAAAACGTTTTTTTAATTCTTTTATTTGAAATACACCAAGTGTGTCCTCTCCCCCACTTATAAAAGGACTCCCTCTCTCCTCACTTATTAGCACGTCCAAAACCAT
The DNA here is from genome assembly GCA_963277665.1 of Viscum album. NCBI lineage: Eukaryota > Viridiplantae > Streptophyta > Magnoliopsida > Santalales > Viscaceae > Viscum > Viscum album. The sequence continues at coordinate 121,184,683 of OY728132.1, read as the reverse complement.
ATTATTTTGAAAATACATAACAAAATAACTTCCATAATAACCTCCTATAATCCAATTATAAATTTTTAATATCATTCCCATTTGGTAATGATTTTGGTGTGAAGATATATCCATTGTCCAAAATAATCAGTAACAACCTTAATCGATGATCTATTTTATTTATTCTTACACCTCCTTCTAAATTTATTAAAATAAGATGTTAAAAAAAACCAATAACCTACATAAATACATTGATTATTTTTAAAATATTTTAATGATCTAAAACTATATCATCCTCCATCAAATGGAATAATAAACACTTGATCATGTATACCAAGGACTAACACCTCATCGACTGATGTAATTCGTTTTCCTCCAATGATTCACACTAATGTATACAATGATGTTTTATATATATATATATATATATATATAATAATTTAGATGAAATTACCATTTTGGTATTATAATATTTTTCAAACATTTTTAATTTCCATTTAGTATGGAATACATTATTGTTGCACATTTCTACATAAAACTACCTTATCATGAAGTGATGTTATACATTTTTCATAAATTTTTTAAACGAAAGGTTATAAGGAATAATGTTATATGTATATATAATACTAAATAGATATTAATAATATTTTAAAATAAATGTATCGTTAAATTTATAACCATTCCATCTATTTAATAAATTATCATATTATTTGTGTGTATGTTAGACTACTCCCTCATGAAGTGATGTGATTCGTTTTTATTACGAATCACATGGATAGTATTTGCATGTGTATTTAACTAAATTTTGAGATATTTATTATTTAATTATAATGGTTAATTTATAAAATAAAAAATACCTTCTCTTCATAAAGATCATCAAGAAATTGAAATGTTATTCATACGTATATGTGGTATGTCCTATCCCTATTTGTAATGTAGTACATTTTTCAAAATATATCATTATTTCTTATAAAATTATAATTTATGTAAAAACTGATATCTAATTCGTGGTTATAATTATTAAAATGACTTAATAGTACTCTCTTTGACTATATTAAAATTACTAAAGTGATATTTGACATATGTATCCTTCATCATTAAATCATCTGATGCAAATTAAATTTGTTTACTAATTGAATATTCCATCCTAAAAATAAAATAAGATGAATAAAAAACAATAAAAAAATATTTTTATACAAGAAAATAAATAACATATGTTTATCAATTATTAATATAGGGAATGAACATGATGATTCATGATAGAGGTTAGGGTTTTTTTTCAAAACATCAATAATTAATACACAGGTTCTAATACACACCTTATTTCATTTAAATGGTGTGTATATTTTACCTTTACATATTATATCATTAATTACTCATACATTAGAATATATTAATTCAATGTTCCTTTACTTTATTCATGTGAACTATGATTCCAATGTTAAAAAATTAGTAACTATATATGTTTCAATCTAATTTTACTTGATGTTATTTATGATTAAATTTACATAAAAAGAAATTGTTGGAAGATTGACTAATAACACCAATTATTTTAATTCTACATTGTATAAACATTATTTTTTTATGTAATATTTAAATTTTACTCAATTTGGTACTTATAAGTATTTAAAAAATGTTTTCTTATTAAAAATTGACTTTAATTCTATTCTCGATACCAAATTCATTTGTATTCAATGGACATGATTTAATTAATGTGATTTTACATTTTTCGTAAATAATATTTTGTTGATAATTTCCGTCATTTTTACCCTTATTTATATTTTGAAAATGGTTAAAAAGGTATATTCATTTCTTTTTTTGAATAAGCTACTTCTTGATTTTTTATTAAAAATTAAAATGAAATATTTGTTTCCCATGTACATTATGAAAACTAAATTCTATTTTCATATTCAATAAATATTACATTATATGTTTCTAGGTATATTTTGAAAAAAATTATTCAAAAGTATTTTTTGAAATAATTTTTTTCAATATTTATTTTTAAAGTAGAACGGTTATTTTCCTCAAGACTATTCTAAATCAATTTAAAAGTATTTATATTAATAAAAAAATAATGTAAGGGAATGATTTTAAATTATATATATATTTATGTTACATGTATATCATTCTCTATCTCCCTTACTTTTTCTTGGTAATTCATTCCTTATGTTAATTTCTCAAATTCGATCATTATGAAATTTTAATTGATTATTATATGGGGAATGGTTATTCAATAAATTTTCTTTAGATTCATAATTATTATTTTATCTCTTATGATTTAATTCTAATATGTGGAAAACATAGATCATGAAAAATTTATTATGGGTTCATTCAAATAGTTCTCCAATGCGTTGGGTAGTTTTTTAGTCTTATAGGGCATCATGTATGAGGTTATGGAGTAAAAATAATTATCATTGGACTTTTCCTATGGTGTGATATTAATTAGGAAATTAACCTTGACTCATGTTTATGACAAGTTATATGTTTCTTCTAAATTTCCTATGATGTTATGATTTTATGATATAATTTCATTTATGCAATGAATCTATTTGATTACTCATGTTCATCAAATTTTTTGATATCATCTTATAAAATCGACTCACATGTTATTTTTCATTATAATGTTTATTCCCTTATTGATATTTTATTTTAGTTGTTTATATGTGTTCATTAAGTGATCTCATTTAGTTTTACAAGCTCAAACATATTTAGGATCTCATTATGTAAAATTATTATTATTTTAAATGGTTTATTTTTGTCTCACATTGATCAATTATGATCCTAGTATTAAAAATACACTTTAACCCATGATCTTTGGGTTGTAATCAATGTATTATTATGGTTAATACAATGAAATAATATCTATAAGAGAAATTTGGTCACCTTCGATGGTATCGTTAAAAAGGTTTATTTTAACTTTGGAACTAGGATTAGAATGATGTAGTGATAACCCTAGGGATAAATGTAATGCTATGACTAAGTGTATCCAAATATCATAGAATCATAATTAATTACAGATATGTTGTTTATGATAAATCAAATCCCTGCCTTGATACTACAAGTGGACATTGTTCTAGAGTCAATGCACTGATGGATAATTACATTGAAAAATGATTCTCAATAGTGAATCAAGTGTTACCTAGTACATAATTATTTTCTATAATATTCACTAAATTTTAATTTCTCAGGGGATATCATTGGTAAATTAAAAAAAAGTATGAACCATTATGCTGGACTATAAAAATTAATAGGTTAAAATACCTGAAAAGTATTATTACCATGGATAGCATATATTGAATCCTAGAGGCCCACAAGTTAGTATATACTTTTTATTTATATGTTATTACATCAAAGATAATATGTCTTTCATTGGTATTTTTATTAATTATCTTATAGTTTCATTTAATATTTTTTATATAATGGTTATAAATAAAAGAAATATTGTTGAAAACCATTGAGATGCTAAATTTACTGATTTCCCCACTGAGATCATAAAATAATTGAAACTGTAGTTAGAAATACTATGATCATTCTAAATGAGGAATATGTAAGGATGATCACCATATTGAACATAGTTTAATTTATAAACATTTGAATGAAGTGAACATTGGAATCTCATTGAAGTTCATGTGATAAAGATGAAAAATAAACGAAAATTGAATTTCCTACAACTGAAATAGACGAAAATTATTAATATAGAAAATTATTTAAACTAAATATATGATTTGTTTAGTTTAGAATATGATATAACAAATAAGATAAATTTTTATTAAAATAGAGATGTTTGGTTAACTAGATGCAAAGAATGAAAGTTGAACCTAAGTCACCACTAATAGTTCTATGTCATAAATGTGGGGAACTATGTCTTTATCCATGTCATTTCAATATTCTATGGGTTAGTCTTAGGACTAATGATATTAAAATCAATGAGGTGGAATTATTGAAGTTTTTAGATGTGGTAACTTGAGAATCCTGTTGTTGGAGGATTTTTTTTTCTATTTAGATAACGTATATAATAAAATTTTTGAGAATAATTATATAATAGTTTTCCATTTTGTATTTGGAAGGATAATTTTAATGGTACTAATGACCAATTTCTGTGGTTTAATGGTTATGTGATACTCTATGTACAAAATATAACTGAGTGAATGTTAATAGTTTATATTTTGTTATGTTCAAAAAAATATTGTCAATTAAAAATAGTTTAATTTATAGAAGAAAATGAAATGTATAGAAAACATTAGTGGTTAAGAAAGGGTGAGATGTGTGATGTATTTTTCATGTTTTTCATTATATTATCAATATTATTATAGTCCCATGTATAATTTTGAATATTACAATCACAAAAGGTTTTCTATAGTTTAAAATAAAATTGATAGTTCACAATCTCAATGAAAACAGATCACTTTGTCCAAGAATGTTGGGGTTGAAACCATAAATCATGGCTGAAAAGGGTGAAATTCCAACCAATATTCAAAATTATGAACTGGTTAGTATATTATTATTTTTTATAAAAAATTTTATTAATAAATATTATTTTTATTTTGGGGAACATATTAATGGATAGAATAATTTTAATTTATTTTTTCCGATTTTGTGGTGATTAAGTATATTTTTTGAAATGTATTATTTCGTTACGATATATAAGAACTTCTGATTTTTTATATATTATTACTTTGGAATAAAGAAATTATGATTTTGGGGATTTAAATTGATGTGTATGATATATTACTTGAGTTTAAACAATTATTTATTTTTAATATTATTGGGGTTATTTGAGATATAGTGTTATTTTTTTTAAATAATGATTTATTTTAACCCATTTATTTAGTTATTTATTTTTTTATTTTAATGTATTTAGATTCATTGGGTACATTATACCACATTTTTTAAATAATTTTGTGTTTCAATAAATATAATAGGAATATATTGTTACTCTTTTAGGTTTATTATGATTTGTTAAAATTTATTTTTAGCACTTCATACATAAAAATTTCATATTCGATATTCATTAATTAGAGTAAGAGAAGATGTGGAATTGATAAAAGGACGATGAAAGGAAAAAATTATATTTTTGAAATAAAAATATATCTTGTAAGTAAAGTTTCTTGTTTTCACATTCATTGTACTAAAAAAATACCTCAACTCTACAAAAATGATCTTAAACCAAAAATGTTACCCCATTACCTTCATATCTAATGAATACATGTTCTTTAAATTCATCACAAATTTATGCATTTTTTGTTGAATATATTCTCATCATCATTCACCTTCTTTTGATCGTGACCTCTATCATTATACACAAATATTTATGCTTTTAGTTCATGTCAATCTTGTAACTTTCCACCTATGTTCTTATATTAGGAAACCCATTTATATTATGACCTTTATGTTTCACTTTCCATTCTATTAGGTGTAAGTTTTATTAACCCTTTTTTATATTATGTGTTTACCAAAGAGTAATTATTAAATATAAAAAACCTTGATTACTAATAATGATTTTAGATTGTGAGGATGCAATTTATATAAGGGGGTATAATTTAACACATTATGATTTTCAAGAAAATAACACTATGTTCGAGAGTGTATTCCAGATGGAAATAATATGTTCAAATGAACCAGATAATATAATTAAGATGTTTGTATTAATATATGACCATTATAACTTATATATTATTTTTATAAATAGTATTTATTAATTTTCATAATGAATATATTGGTACTAAATAGAATAATTTTTTTTAAAATTAATATGTAATATTCACTCATTTTTTTAAAAACATACCTATTTCAAAAAAGTTTTTATAAATTTTTGAGAGAAAATATTTTAATTAATTTTTGAAAATATTTATAAATTATTTTTTGTAAATTAAAAATAATTTTTTAGAGGATAATATTGATATTATCTTTTCATGAAATTTTTGGATTTTTTAGAAAATATTATTTTCTCAAAGAATAATAGAAAATATCATTTTAAAAGGATTATCATTTCAATTTTAATAAATTAAATCACAATTTGATTTTCATTATAATTTAAACTTTATATCATATATGTTTCAAAATAACCAATTATTTAACTTTTTTTAATGTCAATACCACATGTACACATTATTCTTTTCATAAATTCCATGTGTGTTCTCTCACCCAATTATTAAAATTCACCAACTCTCATATCCACTTCATAATTCAAAAATACTTATTTTAACTAATAACAGATGAAATAACTTCTTCAGTGAAATAAAATAATCCTATATTTAATTTAATGATTATAAATCCATCATATTAATCCTTTTAGTGCAAACCTAATGTGGTTTCTAGAATAATAGGTTATGTTCTTGAATGAGAATTTATATTTCATTTCTTTTTTCACATAATTTAAATGTTATTAAATAATAACAATACAATAAAATATTTATCAAAAATATAATAATATGTTGTAATGTAAATTTAATGACCTTAATCAATCTCCTCTTCCATGAAGAGGGAAAATAAATCATCGATCATGTGTATGTGGGATTACTGCCTCGTGAACCGACATAGTTCGTTTTCCATCGACACCTCACAAAGATGGATATAATGATGGATTTTATATTTTTACATTATATATAAGGTATAATAATACCTATATATCTATAATATCTTATATAAATTCTTAATTTCTATTAGATTGGAATAAAATATTGTCCCTTAGGTGTGCAGCAGACTACCGCCTCACACAGCGATGTGATTCGTTCTTCACATATGCCATAAATGGATAGTAATATTGCCATTTTCTATTCATATATGTGATATATATTAAATAAAAACTATTATTTATGGATAATATATTATTCAACATTATTTTTTTCATACTTGTATAAAATCAAAAGAAAATTCATGTGTACATATGGCATACCATATCCGTGAATGTCGTAATTAATTTTTTATTTATAAATTTTCTAAATTAACTTATATTAATATATAATCAATATATAATATATTAATTCTTTTTTTGACATTATAAAAGAGATTTAACTAATATCAGAATACATATGTTGAAATTACATAACCAAAACATACCACAAAAAATGAAACATTTATCACCTGAAAAAGTGATTTTAACAATGAATTGACAATGAAAAAGTGATAAAACTTGATAAATAAATCATATATAGTGTGAGGTATATGGGTATGGTTCTGTAATATTTTAATAGTTAAACAATAATTTTTATACCTGATGTTTATACACATATGAAGGATGTTGACCCTAAGGCATGGGTATTTCTTACATTAACTTCCATGAGGCGTATCACATATTCACCACTTATTTCTTTTGAATGGTGTAAATAATTCCCATTAAATAATTTATATCATGAATAAATTTATTTTATTGTAATATATATTTTTATTTGGGTTATTTATTTCATGTAGCTTTCTAGCCAAATTCCACCAAAAAGGTAAGGTTACGTTTCATAATCCCATCATTATTTGGTATTTTTTTATGTTTAAGTATCCCATGGTGGAATGATTTAGAATTTTCATCCTAAACCCAATATATTTTCATTTAATCTAGTTATTGAATAATTGTTCTTGTAATATTACCCCTTTCATCAAATTTTTGACTAAATATTATTGATAACTGTTTTAATAGAATCTATCATTATTTCTCTTTTTAGTTGGAAATGAATTTTCATCCATATATTTATTTTCTTAATAATGTTTCCCAAATTACTTTAATGTTATAAAAAGGTTTTATTAATGAATTTTTTTACTCATGTTTGGATTTTTTGACTTATTGGTTATAATGTAATTTTCTTCTCTTTTTTGAAAGAAATGTTTTTTATCATTTCTTCAAAAGTTTAAAAGGAATGTATTTTACATTAAAAAATTTAAAATTTCCCACCATCATTTTAGCTCACTGATTTGAGGCTTTCTTTTCATTTTTACAAGGATATATTTTTATCTACTTTTTATTCATTATATTTTAGAAAATTTTGATCTATGAATGTGATTTTCAATTTCAAATGGATATTTTCTTTGGGTGTGTTTTAAATGGAGTTTTATGGATTATATATTAATCAACAACAAAAACCAATATTTCATATATGATCTATGAGGAATATGATGAAATGATACCAAACATATTATTTATCTAGATGGTTTATAATCAGTTCAACTGGGGAAGTACAAACATGATACCATTACCAATATTACACTAAATGGTTTATGATTATATTAATTGATTGGGGTAACTACTAATATCTGGAATGACAACTATTCAATAAAAATACTTGTCTTTATTATGTTTCACATTTTCTATTTAAATAATTTAATTGAAATATTATGTAGTGGGTTGTTAACTTTAAATCTCATGAATGCATCAGTTAGTCTGATGATAACCACAATATTTGTTTTTTGGGAGAGGCCCTACCAATTTTTTTATGACATATTAGAATTAGGATTAAAAAAATGGTTATTATCCCTAGATTAATTCATTTACACTTATTATATAAAATATTTATGTTATATGTGATTATTTTACTGGTTAGAATATCCATGGTTATGATTCAATCACATGTGATAATTTATATAGAATTATTTGATTGTTATCTATTACGAGAATTTTATTTTTCATGTTTAAGTTATTGCTTAATAAGAATGTGTTTTAGTTTATTAAATTTCCATAATTATTATTCCTTATTCATGATTTCCTCGGATATATATATTCACATAATGAACATTAGCTCTCACCCCTTTCTTATGTTTTAAATCTCTAATATTCCATGATGTGTAATATGATTTTTATACAATTTCAAGATAGAGGATATAATTATTTAATTGAAGGAAATACTATATTAAATTTTATGATCACTATTGTATTGAATAATCATTGTATGTATCTAGTTTTCTGAGACAAATAAACTATTTGGTCCATTAGAATAAAATTTCAAGTATCCAATTACAGTATAATAAAGTTAATATAGAATATATTCTACTAGTGTCATGGACCATACAATCATGGTCTTATTCAACCATTCCCTAGGGGAATCAGAATAATGACCCTAACCAATGAAATAGAAAAATCAAAGCCAGTGGGGGATAAGAACAACAGAAATATACGGAGGATAAGTCCTACCCAAAACTAAACTAAACCATACCGAAGAACTATGAAATCAAATCGTGGTCAAAAGAGATAGAGGGTATCATCTATTTGGGAGTGAAAATGATGGAGAAAGATAAATTTTTATAAGTTTATAAATGATCGAAGGTGAAAAAAATTATTTTTCCATTTTTAATGTGTTCCATGGTTTGGATACACAGTTTTCCAAATTATGTGACAAATTGTTTTGTAGTGATTATTGAGGAAAAACATCTAATACTATTTGGACAAATGGGTTTTCAAACCATGCACCAACCATGTGACTTGTAGCTATCTTGGTCTACAAAAATTATCAAGTTTTGTTAGCAACTATGTGACAACCATGTAGCAAGGCCTCTCTCTAGACATAGTAATGTCATTTCCTCTAAGAAACACATGGTTTCATACAAACCATATCCTAACCAAGATATACAACAATGTTCTAAAAAATATAAATGAAAACCACAAAAAGATCATGGTTTCAGGATATTTCATCTAAACAATGATCTAAAAATCATGAACCCACACAAAAATTCCATAACTACAAAAAATTGAATCATCTAAATATCACCCAAGAACTAGAGATACATCTCGAACCGACTTCCACATATAAAGACATCAATTTTTGGTATTCCAAATTTCATAATTATTTTCTGAATCTATGATCAAAATTTAAAAATCAAGTAGTTAAAAATTAAAATTTTTCTTCTCAAAATTATAAATCTTATTGGAACATGATTTTGAAATATTTCATTCATGATAGTTTTTTTTATAAAAAAATATCGATAATTATTATAATAAATTTTTGATATAAATTGAATCCATGAATTTATTTTTTACATTTTTAAAATTTCATTCTCATTCCAAAGTAAAAAATATTATTTATAAAAACATAATTTGGTTTATTTAGCAGAAAAATAATGGTAGATTTATGTTTGACTACTTCCTAAAGGGAAAAATAATCTATAAACAATTTTCAAATTTTCCTAAAAAATTGATCTCATTTTTTCATTTTATATCTTTCAAATACTCAATTAAATTTTAAAATTTATATTTTCATTTTAAAATCGAATTTCAATCATTTAATAAACTCAAACATCAAATACTTTCACAATTTGTGCATTTTGTTAATAATTTACTTGATAACCATTTTAATAAATTTCAATAAAAAACTGAATTTTTTTCCTCATTTTTGTTATTTAATACATACATGAAACTTAGAAAAAATATTTATTCTAAAAAGGACCTTTCAATCATTCCAAACCAATAATATATTATATTAATAAAAGTCTTCTTCATAAATGATAAAACTGACCCAAACATCACTGTACTAAAATTTAAGGGAAAACAAATCCCAATTGCATAATTTTTTATTCTTTACTCTATTTTCAATGTTAAAAAATAGTGTTACATAAAAAATATACATTTTTTTATCAGTAAAAATATTTGGGTGTCATGTGTTCTATTCCTAATGGTAAAAAATTTACAAAAAACCTTGTGAAAAATATTCATGATTAAATGATATTTTTATAATTTTTTAAAATTGTGTGCTTTTTTATACATCTAAAATGCGGATTATTTTTAATAATTAATTGTCGATAATTTCAATCACCTCATATGTCAAATTCATATATAATTTATTCAAATAGGGTTTAATGTAAATATGAGTTATCTTCCTGAAATTTGACAATAAACCGAGCTTGTTTAATAATTTTTAAATGAATTATACTCATTTCATGGTTAAAAAATAATTTTAAATCACAAATTTTACTTTTTATTATTCTAAAAACACAACATTTCATATTAACACACATATTTTTCCTATTGGAAGAAATGGATTGGGCATCATTATCATAATTTCTAATGAAAATTTAGATCCACTACATTATTATTAATATTCAATTTACATATGAAAATATTAAGAAAATATAAATCTTAAAATGAATCAAAATGAAAAGAAAATTGAACACCCCTATTAAATATGATATTTATTTGCATATTCACCCTGAAAACCAAGATGATTAACACTAAATATATTTTTTACCTTTAGAAAATAAATATTATAAATATAAAAATAAAAAATAAAATACTTTTAAATATAATTTATTAAATTATAAATATATGTGTTTAGGTCATATGTATTATCAATGGTGGGATATACTTGTCTAAAATATATCTTTAAAAATATTATATTTCTCTATAATTATGCATCTGAATTTACATATGTGTGTACCTAAGATTATAGTTGTTGGTAGAGTTGGATTTCCAAAAAAAACATCATTTTATATTATTATTACCTAAATTAATTTTATTTAATATTAATAAAATTATTATCATATCATGAATGTTCTTCTATCTGAAATAGTATGTTATATATTCCTATAGGAAAATATCATAACCAAAGGGCATAGTATTTTCTTTCTTTGATGAGAACCTATAAGATTGAAAATATTATTCTTAAATATATTTTATATTTCCATAGGATATGATTTGGATAGATTTAAATGATATAGGACATCAATGGTGGATAATATTAGGGCTTTGGGCCAATTTCTTATTTTGATCACCTATAGAAATTTCTTATGTTGGATATTACGAGAACACCACCCACTAGTAAGAAATCTACATTGATGTCTGTTGTTGAATGCTTAAATCAATAGATATTTATATTGGTCCTTATAAACTATGATAATTATTAATTCATATATTTGTTCCTGTATTTTTAGGTATTGAAAAATATCACGTTGATATATGATTCTGGTGAAGTCGGATATGTTTGGTGAATCAAAAGAGGTAATGGATTATGTAATATTGTGAGAATGTATATTTTAATTTTATTCTTTCAATGAATTTGATATATCTATGTCATTGATGAGAAAGGTAAAACATAATTAAATCCATGATCATGGTTTCTAAAATGTTTATTCAGTTATGGAAATTAAATTAAAGAGACACAACTCTCATAGGTTAGTAACACCATCATGTAACATAATTTATTATAAATATCATGATAATTGGATTATATTATATATTGAGGAATCAAATGAAGTTATATTGAATTGCTACATTATCTTTATTCTTTGTGGGTCCCTTGTTTTGCTTCTATCTTTGGTCCTTGGACATTATACAGTTCATCGAAATTCCAAAAGTGGCCTATAGGGCCATGCACAAAGGGTATATAAAAATTAATTAAATTTATAAAATAATGGTAAAACGTTAGAATAAATATTACTTTAATAACTATTTTTTGCATTAATTAATAATGATTTATTCAGAAGATTGAATATCTTAGTTGAATAATATAAATATTTATTCATAAGAATTGGTGAATATATTATTTATTATATTTATGTGGGAATTATATAATAATATTTGTTTATTAAATAAATAGTCATTATTCAAAGATCGATATAAACAATTTAAGGTAAATGTACAAAGTCTAATGATCTAAATGAAAATGATATATTAAATATCATTAACATAAATATTAATTTATTTATTTAAAAAGGATATAAAATAAACCATAGGTATTAGAAATGTAATGAACATAATATTGTTGTTTTATTATTATTAGATTGTTTGTCTAATATGGAATAGTGAATTAGATAAGGGACAATAATAAATTATCAACCTTAGAAAAGGTTTATAAATTACCTATTATATCACATTCTCGGGCCATGTGGTTGTTGGAAACAATAAAGCTAGAATAAAATCTCTAAATCCATAGAGAGAAACCTCTGAAGAACATGTTCATGATTTGAGCACCCATATTCCTCTTTTATCTAAATCCATAGTGAGACCCATAATGAATCCTTCATCAACAATGAGCATCTTGTCAAGGTGAAAAATGAATGACATAATTGATTGGGACTGACTATGATAGAACCTGAAGATTGTATGACAACATTATGAAATTTTAGTGGACGTGTGTATCATCACTAGAGAGATTATACAATTGGATCCTTTAATGTAATGATGATATAATGAGGGTCTTCTACTAAATCAGAAAGGAAGAAATAATTACCAGACTATTTAATTCTAAAAATGTTGAAAAATTAATTATAATATATATCAAATGATGAATATTTCATTGTTCTGAAATTCAAAAGATAATTAATATTTAATTTAATTCTAGTGTTTATGACATTAATTTTCACACACATCTCATATTACTCATCAATTTTAATAATAAATTTATGTTATCTTTTTCCAATTAGAAAATATATTGTGTTTGAAATCCTCAAGTGGTATCATAGTGAGTTAACATAATTAATTTAGGATTATTTACTAATTATTTATTAGTTATATGAAACTTATGATAGTTTTACTTTTGGGTTATTCGTTCATTATATCCAATGATCAAATTCTTCTACTCCCTTATTCGTTATCACTCATATAAATAAGAATATGTTAAATTGAACAAATAAATATCCAAATACACCATTAGGAGATTCCATGTGTTTTGGATAGAAAAAAAAAGATTACAATTCATGTATCATGAATGAAAACACCTTATAACCATGATGAATGAAAAGGGATGACTCACATTAAAACAATTTTATTGTGTATTAACTATATGTGTAATGCTTTTAATTAGCATCCCTTGTTGACTGGGTCAGGCTGGCATGAATATTACTAGAATACACACTATATAAATATGTTACTAAAAATTCATTCCATGTGTTTTCATAGTGTAAAACACAGGGGGGAGGGGGCTTGAATAGTTGTGTATTTACTAAAAACCATAGTGATAGGAAAATTATGCAACATCAAGGTAACAAGATGTGTATCTAGGGTAGACATTGTTTACATCATAACGGTTCATGAATGAAAACATGCCTAAATATGTGATGTGTGGCCGATCATTGGAAATAATATATTACACATCATGTAGCAAGGTACATGTCCTGTAACCTAATATACAAATTGTGAATACTTTAACGCATTGGGGGAAAATTATTTATTTATATTAATGGATTTATATGTGTTTTAGGATTCATTTACTAATATTCCATTCCATGTCATAGGATTATTTATTAGGTATTTAATTAATTTCCATGATAAATTGTGAACTTCAATCTAAGTATGTTATTTACTAATAGTTTACTCCATGTGCAATAAAAAAATCAAATGATACATAATATAAAAATGATCATGAACATTTTTTTGATAAATTCATAGCATTTTATTGATTTCCACAAAATCTATCCTCGAGGATGGTTCCAATATAATTATGGTAAACTGAATTAATTGATTAATCTAATACTTATTCATATTAATTTATTGTGTATGATCTAAAATAATTAATGAATTGAATGAATTTTTGTCTATATTATAGATGTATACTTGTTTCATGTGTGTGGATGATCATGATCTCAATCAAGACATGTGTTTGTGATTAGATTACATTTAATTTATTATTATTATTGTTAAATATAATTGTGGCCTATGTTTTGTTCAATCATATAATTATGAAAGGGAATGTGTGTAAATATTATGAATTCAGTAAAAATACTCAATGAATTATTTGGTCCTCCACACCTACACATGCGTAGATATTATGTAATGGATGGATCTTGCAAATGAGTGGTGGTGGTTAAAGTTTTTAAATGAGAAAAAATTAGTCACTGAGATACATACGATCCAAGTTGGAAAAATGCAATATCATTCATGCCATGGTTCATGGTTTTTCTTCTTAGAGTTATGTGTTACATATTAATATTCTTGAAAAACATACCATTAGATAATGTCAAGATAATTCCTATTTTATTATTTTATTTCTATTGTGATATGCGGTCAGTTTATTTTTAGAACTTTTTTGAAATCACATAATTGAATGATATTTCATGAATGAATGATGGAATTAAAATAAATTAAGTTATTTGTAATTTTGTCAATACATAGTTACTTACCTAATTAAACCCACTTAATAATAAAATGAAATTAATAAAGATAAAAAATTGAAATTTATAGATAATAATAAAATCAATCAAATCAATATATTACATTAGTATAGACATCCACAAGTTTTTCTAAAATCAAACCAACAGTTAAAAGTGATTGACCAACCCATGTCAGGGTTCTTTTAATTATCATGTAATTTTGGATTCGGTTTTTTATTTAGTTGAAATTAGTTCACATCAATAGTTGATTTCCAAAAAATGAAATTGATTAAATATGAAGCAAGAGTTAAAGAAATATGTATCCCATATTTTAGTATTGGAGACCCCACTTAATAGAATAAGATGAATCATGTTAATGTAGTTGTAATTTTACTTCTAAAGAAAACACTTAAAATATATTTTTAGGACCAATTATGGGGTATGAGAATGGGAATGTGGGTTATTTTCCCTAGAATATCTATATAACGAATTATTCGGAAGCCAATGGGGAGGTATATTGTGTATTGATAAAATATTTCGATATTAAAAATATTTTTATTTATTTATCATATATGGTATTCTAAATATTGTAGTAATATCATGATCTGAATTATTTTATAAAATGAAAACCACACGACATCAACTATATCACTATAATCTATAATGAAGAATGATAAAATTATCACTAGCATGAATTTCTGAGATTTTTATAATTTCATTAATGTTATAATATAAAATTAATGGACATTATATATTCTAGAAACCCAAATTAATGAGTCAATTGATCAAGATGCAACATAAGAAGAAGTTCCTCTATCTATCTAAAATACAAAGATGATTCCATGGCTAACCAATGATTCAATGTATCCTCCATATCTACTGAGATTTTAACGAAATTTGAGGTTATGTATGTGTATAAAATCATATATCACATTTTTAATCTTTATTAAGAGGAGAGAAATAAGATATATTAGATCTCCAAATCAAAATTTATGCAAAATATTAATGATCGGGTAATAGTTGTGATTCATGTAATTAGGATGATTGGATTGACTTTCCACCTATACATCTTGGGGTTTAAGAAAAATGATAATCTAGAGTCATATCTCACTCTATCCACAGTGCCTAAAGGATTCTTCAATTATAGTATGAATTATAACACAAGTAGTAATGAGAAGACTCATTAATAAATTCTTACATTAGTTAACCATGTTGAATAAGTCATTAGGCATGAAAACCCAATGTTCTATATTATGAATAAGAAATTTAATATCAATTAACATTTCCACAAGTCTCAACGCATCTCTAAGGATCTTAAGACCCATATTTTCACGAAAAATACTATCAAATAGAAATAATGGGACCCAAATGTGGTATGTTTTTCATTGGGAATGCATGGAAATTGAAAGAATAACTTCAAATAGTTGAAGAAGAAATAAAAATATTAATGTTATTTCTTAATTTATTATGATATTTCTTATATATACACATTGGTTATTAGATACATGTTAAGGTTATAACATTTATGTCCAAACGTAGTAACAAAGTAAATTCAAAAAGGATTTTAAAGGATATTTTGATCATGAAGTATCCAATGGAGTATGAATTTATAATCTGGATATATGATTTTACCTACTTTCCAAGATAAAATGTATCCTTTTTGTATAATGGTATTTTTAAATACATATTTTAACAAGAACATATTTTTTTATAAAATTTAGATATTGATGATTTTATTTTCATGTTGTAAAATAAGAACAACATGTTTTAAAAATAAAACATCTATCATGGTATTGAATAGTTAGATAAATATCTTTAAAAATTAAAATATTTGAACTCAATATTGAAAGCTGATAACGAATCAAGGTCACACAAATAATTTAATACACTATTTTGGAACAATGGTCTTGGTCACAAAAATGATAATCATTTGAAAATCAAAATCAACACGGTTATTTATATATTTTAAGGAAAAAAATGCATGAATTAGTTAATGCTTGGTTTTGAGGAAAAATGGATAATCCACAATTTTGTTGTCTTGGTGAAAGAACTACAGATATTTTAGAATTAGTTCACACTGATGTGCATGTAAATTCTCCAGTTGAAGGTAGAGGTGTGATTTTTTATTTGATAACATTTACTAATTACATTATTAAATTTATATTTATTTATATAATAGTTTTTATTTCTGTTTCCTTTGAGATATTAAAATATTTCAAGAATTATGTATAGTATGAAATTAGTAAGAAGATAATGAACCTTTAATCTAATTAGGGACATGAACAACTTAACGAATAATTTATGAAATTTATATGAGAGTATGAGATTCTATCTCAACTAACTCTACCATTTACATTGTAATGGAACAATTATAGTGATAGTAAATAACATACCATAAAAGACAGTGTAGGTTTTATGATGATTCATACATACCTTCTATTATATTTGTGAGAATATTCACCTCAAAAAGATGTATACATACTTATCCTTGTAATAATTGAAGTTGATAAAATTATCCCCTTCGAGTTGTAAAGTGGAAGAAACATTTTTTGTCACATACTCATTAATGGGGATTCAAGGTGTTTTTTAAGTACCAATATGAAGATTATATAGATCCATGAGGTAAAAAGTATATCTTTATAGTGTATCTTAAGAAAATAAGTGGATATTACATATAAATCAATTCAAAAAACAAGGTTACCATTGAATAGAAATATATATTTCATTATTCTGAGTACCTAATTATGTAAAATAGTTTGAGAGGCATTGAATTTGATTAGATTCTAAAACAAAGATTTAGTATATGAATATATTTTCTATGTCCCCATGGATGAAATTATTGCTAAAAAAAATTAATTATTTATGATCGATAAGGAGGTTAAAGAACTAGAATGATATAGTTTTCTATTCATTGATGATGAAGACTCATTATTGATTAAAAATAATAATCCTCATTCCAAGAAGGAGGTATTAGAGGCATCGTAAGACAAAATATGGAAGGAATCCATGGATTCTGAGATGGATTCCATGTATCATAACCATGTTATTATTTTGGTCAATACTCCAGTATATTTAAATCCTATATGGTGAAAATGGGGTTTTAAAAAAACATTGGAAATGAATGTGAATAACTATAAATAATTTTTAATCCCTAATTTATTTTATTAGTATCGATGAATTATCTGTATTGAAACATTTTATTCAAAAACCATGCTAAAATCCATTAGAATACTACATGTTAGAGAAGTTCCCATGAATATGAGATTTAGTATGTCGATATAAAAACCAATATCATAAAAAAGAATCATTGGGAAGATTTCTATATCACACAGCCATATGGGATTGGGACATCAGGTAATGCAAAAAGGTTATTCATGTTAAATAGAAATATTATGGATTGAAAAAATCATATGTGTCCGAAAACATTTGAATTGATGATGCAAAAAAATAATTTGGTTCCATAGAGATCAAATATTATCGTTGTGTTTACAGGAGGTTCATTGGGAATGTAGTTGTTATCCTAGAAATAAATATCGATGATATACCACTAATTTGAAAAAAACATACTGGTCTTATAGTCAATTAATGATTGGTTCAAAAATTTCTTATCCATAATGGACTTAGTTGAAGCAACTTACATTTTTTGGATCAATATCATTCATGAATCCTCCTAGTGGTTTGTAAGACTAATTCAATGATTTAACATATACTAGAGATATTTTAATGGAAAAACCCATAAAGTAATTGGTTATAGATTTACATGGTATGCATCATTTCATTAAAATGTCTTTATAAAATATAATAACAAAAGAAGATAGTTAGACTGATCCCATACTATTATTTAGTGGGATCAATCTTGTATACCATATTATGTACTAGGATATAATTTTACTAGATCATAATCATGGTATAAATATATAAATAATATCTAGGTTAACAACATTGGTCCACATATAAGGTCATCCTTATGTTGTAAATGCATGATAATAATATATTTCCACTATGTGTAGAAGATGGGTAGCATGTAATTAGGGGTTAGATAGAGTATATTTTATAGATTGATTAAAATTATGTGAGGCCATAGTTATGATATTAATTATGTTTGGATAGAGGAGCTGTGACATTAATGAGTTCAAAGAACCATATTCTCACTAATTCTACATTGGACAATGAGTATGTAGCATATTTTAGTGAAACCTTAAAAGTATCATGGACATGAAACCATAATCAAGATTCTGATATTGTGGCTATAATTAATGATCATATTACATTATATAGTGATAATACTACATCATTGGAACCTACATAGGATATAATATCACACTAATATTTAATCCACATACAATACAAGTATCACCTATTAGGAATTTTTTCCTATTCTTGATGTTATGGTAAGCAGATTTCCCTTGTAATAGAATTATGTGGACCAATTTACTAAATCCTTATCTTATTAGAAATGTGAATATCATATGAGAGAAATAAAACAAAAAGTTTTTTTGTAGTTCTTTCTAGTAAAAATTGGAATATGATTGAGTTTTTTTCCCAAGAACCGACCATTGTATACATAATAATTACATGTATTAATTATTTATAATATTAATAAACTTCCTATAACATCATGATTATTTTAATAATATCTAATGTGATTATTTTCTAATAATAGCTCTCACACTAAATGCTAATAAAAATTCCCTACTATGAATACACCCTAGAAATATCATGACAATATTATTAAATACTTATTCCTTAATCAAATGATATCATTTAACAAGATGAAGAAGATACAGGATATCAAGGGTGGAGACTCATAGTAAATTGATGTACTTTCTCATGGTGTGTTCCCATGTAAATTTCTACTATGGGATATTATGATAACAAGAACAACCATTGGAATCCAAATTTATTTTTATCATTAGATGTTTATATCTAGATACATGTTTATTAGTACATAAGCATTAATATTATATTTAATTCATATCACGAGTTGTGTATTTTGTTATATTGATGATAGCCATGATTAAATATTATCATGGTGAAATAATATGGGTTAGTTTCATAGTGAATGATACTGGATTTTTGAATAATGTGGAAATGGATTTTACCTTATATTAGGTAATTGATGTTGATATAATATTCAAATTAATAAGAATGTGATAAACTAATTAAATCTTTTATCATGGTGTTCAATTGGTAGGTGTAATTCACTAAAGTCAAGGATAGAGGAACCGACCACATTGGTGGATGAAACTAGAATTAATCCTACATTATTAAAGATATTATGATTAAGGGATTACGTTTCATTGTTATTTTTATTACGAGGTTTCACTTCCAATAAAATTAACTTATTTATTTATGGATTCATTTCCATATTCCTAGATTTTACACATGGATTTTATGAGGTCCTACCGAAATCCACTGAGAAAGAGGCCCACAGGGTCACCCATTTAGTATTACTAGAATATAAATTAAATTATAAATTTAATATAACAAGTTATAATAAATATTATTCCCAGTTTTTGGTATAATTGTTATCTATGTTCATTTTATCACCATTATTTAATCATAAGTTACTCTAATGAATAAATATGTGATTTAAATTAATAAATATTTATATTCAATAATTAGTCAATATATTATTTAATATATTTTTTAGAGAAAATGAATCAATATTAATTTATTAAATAAATATTCCTTATTCAATGTTATTTAAATATTTAATAGGAAAAATATGGCTTGTCCATTGTTATAGATGAAAATTACATGTTAAATATCATTTAAGTAGATATTAATTTAATTATTCATTAATTGATATTCATTTATCCATGGGTATTTAATATGTAAATAAAATTATAATATACTATAAATTGTAATAATACATGGGTTTCACTAATGTATAATTAATTAGATAAGGTTTTATATGAAATTACCAACCATAGTTGGGATCTATAAATAATATGTTATATCGTATTCTAGGGTTAGATGCATGATGTATACAATAAACCTCGAGATAATTCTCTCAATAACTAGACATAATAATCTTAGGAACACGATAAATAAAATATCTATAATCAATCACTTATATCTATATCATTTTAGAGATTGAAAATGAATACGTTATCCCGGAAGATATTTTTTCTAAGATCAACAACGAACGAGGTAAGAAATTGGGATAAAACTTGCTACCTACAAATTCTTCCATGACAACATTAGGACATTTAATAGCATGTTAGGATCATATATATAGGTATAATACATTTAGATAATATGACATAAATAATTTATGATTATATTTGTCATCAATGAATAAATTATTACAGGACAAGGTAATTCTCATACAATAATCGAATTTTTTATAAATTATATATCATTACACTACCGTCATGGTTCTATAATTCTAATGTCATTTAATATTAAATCTAATTACATTGGATATGATGTTCCTCATTAGTTTCTTCCTGTATTGCATATCCATTAAATTAAAAAATCATAGTTTCTTATGCAAACTAGGTACTTCTCTTTTTCCATAACGATCAGTTTTATTATCCAAGTATCCATCAATTTTTTTATTTCATAAACTGTGATATCTGTATAATCCTATGTATGAATCCATATATTTCTAAATATATTATATATTTTCTCTCATGAAAATAGAACATTGAATCCACATTATATTAATCAACATATATCCATTTCAATGATGTCATATTTATTGGCATGAAACACTCATAAAATATGGAGTTTATGTCTATATCATAATTAGAATTAATGATCATATATTAATGATTTTCAGAATTTAAATTTAAAGATATTTTTATTAAATATTTATATATTTTACATATCAATTGTTCTTACGTGTGTTAGATTTTTTATTTCTTTGTATGTATTATTGTTGTACTATAAAATTATAATGATAACATGATTCCTTTTTAAATGATGAATTTTGATTTATATAGGGTAAATGGTAGTTAATAGACTTCGTGAGAATCAGTTCTTATTATTATTAAATCTAATGGTTTTTTTTCAATATAAAAATTTTCCTTAATGAGTCAAATAATGAGGTATGGTCTCTATTAATGGTTACTTCTTTTACTAGAAGTGAAAAAAATCATCTATTATGAAGAGATATCTCTATAATATAAATATCGATATTAGTAGTGATTTATTGATAATCCAAATATAAAAAGATAAATTTAAATTTTTATAAACAAAAACAAACATAATTTATATCCATAAACACCAATATCTCCAAGCATTTGGATTTCATTATCAAAGACATTGCATAATAGTGATAAAACAATACTGGTTTTCACTATAAATTATATGAATATTTCTACAATGGTACTGGGAGGTATATTATAATATTATATAAAGAATTAACCAATGTATATTAGAATTTTTATTATACGTATAACGTTATTATAAAAGACTATGATGTTGTTGCTTCAAATACAAATATAATTGAGGGAGTTATGGAACACATTTTTTTTGTTTAGATAATATGTTTTTAAGAAATCATAGAGAAATATTGTAAAAATAATCTATCTAAAATTTGGAATAATGTTATTCAGAAATTTAATGAGAGACAACCTTCCAATAATTTTCTAAAGAGGAAAAAATACGACTAAAGTAGCAATAATAGTCCCTCCAAACCAACAAAAATATACCAATGTTACTAAAAATATTTATTATAATATTATCTTTTATATAAATAAACTTTTCAATATTTTTAGATTATGGGACAACCATATTTGTATATGATAAATTTAAAACATAAAAAAGTATTCTAAAGAACATTCAACTACTATTATAGTAGAATAATGTATTGATGATGATTCCATAAATGTGGTATTAAATATGATAGTATAACATCCACAATTTTGTTAACCTTCACTTAAACTAAACCAGGATTCACACACCTTGATTGAATATCCATATACGACAGAGGTTGCCAAATAGCTTATGGGGTCCATGTTTAAAGTGGGGAGGCTATGCCATCTTTGATACATATAGAAAAAATCACGTCAGATGAAATATAGTAATCAATTATCCCAAAAAACCCCAGTTAAAAAAACAATAATATATATTCCAGCATAAAATAAATAAAAAATCCAATTATATAACATAATAAGTTGAGGTAATGTTGTATATGTATACAAAAAAATATAGTATCTCTCATTGGAAAATTGTATTACAGATATCCCAAATGTTAGAAAAATATTGAAGAAGGAAACAATATTGTCCGATGTCCTTGCACAATATCAACTCCCTTATCATACCAACATCTATAGATCACCCATAAATAGTACGACCCATGACCCAAAGAAAACTATGAACCATAATATCTAATTGTGTGCTATTGTTCCTGAAAAGGGTGTAAGTACAACTCATTAGGGCACCACTAATCGTTTTAAGAAACATATATATTAAATACAACTACATATATAATGTGATATTCTTATATATAAAAGTAGGAAAAAAAGGTAGTCATGATAAATATTCTATGTCCATGAGTACTACACAACCACCTGGGCATGACCAAACCTTCTTTGACTAGTGAAAGGTTGTCTCTAATCATATCATAGAACAACCAATGTAGCATTATATCCCACGTCATCATTTATGGGAATAACATACCATCATTGAATACTGATGAATACATGAGAAATTAATCCTAATAACATGTCCTAAATAGTGGGCATGAAAACCATGTGATGTCATCATATTCATCAATACATTTATGGTACATCCCGATAGTATTGTAAAAACTAGGGTCATTGCTTCCTTGAGCCATCATATATAAGTGGGCATCACATATCAACAATGTAGTCAAGTGGGGGAATATATTCCATAGCCACGAGCATAATCATAATAGGATAATGCATCCCTTATCTCAAGAATCATTATAAGATAGTGAATCATGTGCCACTATAACCTATAACATATAAGAATCCTATCACATATCATTAAAAAACCAAATCATTGGATGTGAAGTCCACCGCTAAGGGAAAAATATAAGGGGAATGATATCCCATCACTATCATCATCATGACCATGTGGAATAATATACAATTTCTTAGTTTGAATAAAATCACAATACCCCAACAATATAATCCTGGTTAAAAACATATGAGGTGTTTGGAATATCACATATTATCATTAATTGAATAAAATATGTGATTATTTCATCCCAACATTATCCTGTAAAATCACACAGGAAATATCATCCCATAAATACAATAATAATCTCAAAGTGGTATAATTAAAAAAATTATATCATAATATATTATTTATTTTTAACTAATAATGTATAGTTTTACATGGTAAAAATTATTTCTAGGTTTGTGCCTTTATAGTCGATGATAATTCATAAAATGAAAAGTGGGATATCCATCCAGGTTCCTAAAAATTATAGGGGAAACACATACCAACTCTATTTTATATTAATTCAATAAGAAAAGATAAAGGTAAACTAGAAAATTTCCCTAGGGGCTAGGAATGAATTCTTCCATACCAATCCACAACTCCCCTATCTAAAAAATGGAAATAGGCACCCATTTGGTGTCCATCATATCACATTACTCCTCTAGGAACCCCATGGGGGTTTTGAGTACAATGTACCACTTACATTAAATCAAGATCATGGTCATAAATGTCCAATACATCATGCTATTGTGATATAAAGTTTCATCATTCCCCTAAATTACATTATCCTACTCAATAATGTGAAAGGAAAACATTTTAGCTTAATTTTAGTTCAATCTCACATGATCCATGAGAACATGTACCATACATCACAGGAAATGAGAATCAACCATTGGGATTTGTTAGGGGTAATTATCCTTGGAGTAAAAGGACCCCTCTCATTAAAGATACAAATTTTAGTCATCTTTAAATGGTAAATATATAAAAAACATTGAAAAAATAAAATTAAGGCTTAACCATTAATACATAATGATCCAACGAGGAATCCCCGATATAGAAGAAATATTAGTAGAAACCATACACATGGAACTCTTTTGGGACAAATAAATATAATATATAAGGCCAAATGATGGAGATTTAGTAATGGGGTGGAAGAAATAGAGGGCTAGGGGAACTTATAAAGCAGTTTCCCCTATAAAATGGCCTTATTATTCTATATTTAATCAAATTTTGTTTATTAAATTAGAATAAAATATATAATTAGTCCTTCCTTTACACCACTTGGACCCCCATAAATATTTATTGGCCCTATTGGGGTTCTATTTCACCCAAAACATACTCCCATAGATAGTTTTATCAGAAAATACCTCCCATTATTATAACTCTACTGGGATTTCATTGAACAATTGATAAGAATATGTTACCATGGATGATTCTTCATCACTAGCATGTTTCAATCAAACATGATCTCATGTTTACTAAGAACCATATAACACCCAAAAATGATGAAAATTCATATGGTTTCATATAATATAAATAGAAATCATACCTCAAAAAATTATTTCTATTATAAGAACCCCATTAAATGTTAGATCATCCATGAGATAATTCATTTGATTCCACTGAGATTGTAATTTAATATCCTAGCCCATTGTTCATGTATATCTGGCTCCCAATACCATACCACCTCTGGAATAAACCCATTCTTCAACTATATGGTTACTAGAAAAACATATCCCCACAAGATACTTCATACTATTATCGAATATATGAACATACCATTCCTCAGATGATGCATCCAGATATAACATAATGTCATTGATTTGGATAAAATGACAAAAATTAATATGAGATCTCCTTAGATTCAATTCATAAAACCCATCTGTTATTGAGTTTTATCTCTGATGATGCTTTAATCAATACAAAATTTTACCACTAATCTCAACAACCACAAATGAACCCACCTATATTGTCACTGACATACACTACCTCAAAATGTGTCCTTGTGAGAAAGAGTAAAAAAATCATAAGAAAAACATTTTAGATACACTAAACTCAATATTATAACATCTCTTCTTTTTATATGGACACTATATACTTTGAGTAGTCACTAGAAACTCCTAGGTCAATCGGATAGGTGCATACATTTCTTAAATGAGACTCAATCTGCTAATATATGACACCCTTGACTTAACCAGTATAGAAGTTAATAACACTAACTTTAATTCAAGAACATTATGTGTTTTATTTGAATAAATATTCAATAATCATTATATTAAGAATTATTATCTGAGGTAATATGAATCTCTAATAAGATAATGAAATCATAGAAACATGCTCAGAACATCTCCTCCAGAATCTGGATGGGACACTTAGAATGTCCATCAATATTAGGGTATTATGATGTGGCAAAATTCACATGAGTATCAAAATCTGTAAATAAATTATTATTTAAATAACACCTCAATTAAGATTTCAATTTTAAAATGTTGCTCCTTGGAACAAAATTTTGGTGTTATATCTCATAAAGATATAACTAGACTAACTATTAATTATAGTATACCTATTTGATCGAAAATAAGTGTGAATCCTTGGTCAACCAGTACATAATAACCCATTCCACATCACTGCATTAGTATGACCTCAACAACAACTTCATGTGGTCCATTACCATATCATCCCACCTCTACATGGGTATATATTTTTACTATAGAATACATGTGGGTCTCTAGATCCCTACCATTACTGATATAATAGAAAATCATTATAAATCAAACACTATTGTGTCTGCATTCATCTCATACAACCAATAAAATTTATGAATATAATGGTATATCATAGTAATAAAAAGGAAAAAACCCCATCCAAACGCGAGTGAATCTCATATATGATCCTCATGAATTCTATACTACAACATTATAACACATAGAAAAATTTGTGATGTTCCATAATATATGGTGTACAATATATTTAACTCAGGAAAGGTCAAAAATTATAAAGATGGTAGTGTTTGATTTAACACCACAATGGATCTCTCAAAAGAATAAAATTGTAGGAGACCCTACCACTTTTTTGTTAGGTCCTTCATCGAAAATGATTACTGGGAGATATCCCAAATAAACCCTCAATAATATCCTTACAAACCAAAGAAGGTATGAATAATTAAAATGTTCACGGTAAAATATCAGTAAACAATGACCATAACATTCCCAACATCACCTCAAACAAAAAAAATGATATCACATGATATAATATGAAATTAACATGGATTTATAACCAAAAAATTGATATTTTATAACAGACTCAATCCTCTATAAGTGTTATAAAAACAATCACCAATTGATGATATTAGTATACCCAAAACTGAGGGTACCAGAAAATATATTCCATAAAGACCACCCTAAAATAATTCATATGAGGACTAATGAAAAAATTCATTACTTCATAAAATTATTGAATAGTATTTTAAAATTTAAATGACATCAAAAGATAATAATGTATACAATAAATTATCCTAAAAGTAATATGAATAATATCAAAAGGTCTAGAACATCCCTAAGGATGATCTTACATGAAGTTGATCTTGTATAAGAACTTGACCCCCTCAAATGATCAAACAATCCATCAATATGAGGATTGGGATATGATTTTAAAATCATCACCTGGTTAAGCATCTAATTGTCAAAACATAAAAAATATGATTTATCACCATTCATGGAAAAAAATAGGATAACTGTATGGGGAAATTATTGAGAAAATGAAACCCTTTAAATCAAGATCCTCAAGATCAGCTTCTATATCTCAAATCACTAAAGGAGTTGTTCTATATATAAGATGGGATGGGGGATCCATAACTGACATCGCATGGATCACAAAAATGTCCTCTATATCATGTAAAAATATTTGAATTCCACATAAAGGAAACAAGAAAACTGGTAAACAATAGAAATAATGATTTTTTGACACCTATACTCATCATTTAAAACAACAAAGAAACATGGGCTGTAATAATCCCAACCTATAGATTTATTGTCCCAAATTACAGACTTGAAAATCCTATTATCCTTAAATGGTATAATCATCACCTTGAAGAATACATGAATGTACCTATCAATGATTACGGTTTATGTGAATCTGCAACCATTTTAACTAATCCATAACCATGAAGACATTTAAACTATCCATCAATAACTTGAATAAATACTATATATGATGATATTCACTGATTATGAGGGATCATTTAGAACATCAATGAATACCCTCATATCCCATCCTTTAAGGGGTATTTATAGAGAAAATCCTATATAACGACTCAACATCCAAACATAGATCACTCATAAACCAAGTCAATACAAACTATTGAGACACACCAATATAAATTAATGTATGAAATATATTATACTATGATTATACCTTGATTGATTATTGACCCATAATTATAGTACTATAGTATCATTTTGATTTCATTATGTTGGTATTACCCATATAGTCTTCCCTACTCTCCAGACCCTTGACTACCCTTAGGAGCACCACTCAACTTCATATGCTAGTGTAAAATCCCATGTTTTAGATGGGATGGATTTTTCCAATAAATGTGATATTTTCTTTAGGATTTTGAAAAAATCTTGAATTTAAATTTGGAAAATAATATTAATATTTGGAAGACATGAAAAGGGTTGTTCATTGATTTAAATAATGTTCAATGATATGTCTTGGGCATTCTAATTAATTTTATAAGAATTAATATATAAAGTGGTAATTTTTGGAATGATAGGGGATTCATATTGTTACAAAACACTTAGTATTTATCAAACACCTAAACTTTGAGACCACTGTATGACTGTTACATGGGTTTCCAAACTATTCAACTCTTTACGGGACCCAAAAAATTACTATTTTCGTTCATTTTAAATATCTATTTCAATCGTCTCCCTCATATCTCACACAAAGTAGGCTGATTAAGCCAACCTTATCTCTCCACATATTCAAGGTGAGATCTATATCATTCAAACTCAAACTTAGTGACCATTAGTTGAATCAGATAGATTACAGTTTTTATAACATTTATATTTCTTATTTTATTATTTTTTCATTTCAATTCATGTGTGATAATTTTGTGAGAACATATGCCCTATTTTCGGGGAGTTTATCCAAATAAAGTTATTTCTATTATAAACGATCTAATGAAAGATCAATAATGGATGAGTGAAGGTTCATTTTTATAATATAGGTGGCCTATATTTTTTTCTATTAAATCTTCATAATTTATAAAACGAACCATTCTTCCACATTCTATACCTTCAGTGTGTTTCTCATAGAGTGTGAAAAACCATAAATTGATCACCGAGACGTTTTTATACATGTTAAGAAACTCTTATAAATAATTGGTGGTTGATTCCCTAAACGCAAAACCCCCCATGGGTGGGATCAAAATTATGTGTGAAAGACCATTTTTCCTTTTTACCAAAACACAACTATGTGGTATTGGTCTTGTCTTCAATAAAATGAATTCACTAAATGGCATATTTAATGTGAAGATGAATTTTGAAATATATTAAATTAAAAACATGGTCCTTCTTCGTCACTTTACATTGAATGTTTAAAATGGAAATAATAAATTCTCATATGGAATTGTTTCCTTGGATCATTCAAATTATTTTTAATTCTATTGGTTCACTACATGTTTACCCTATGTTATTATAATTGATGTAATAGTGAGTGGACAGACATTTATATAAGGAATGTACTAGTAGAATACTAAATGAAATTAATTATGATTTCTAATTTATACCCACAACACCCATTTTAGTAACATTTTGGTTAATTAAGAAAAGGAATCAATGAATGTAAACATTTAAAGGATGCATCAACATACCCTGTGAGAGGCGACTCCATCTCCTAGTGTTCATTTCCCTCCAATATGACTTTGATCAACTCAGCATTGCTTTGATGGAGGAAGACTATTGAGGATATGTCTGTCCGAACCATTGTTTGATCCATTGTAAGGTACATATTCTATTATTCAACTGAGGAATTATACTACATCTATTTCTTCTTACTTTTCCTCATAAACCCGATTGATTACCTACACACATGGGGTGATCTCCCTAGCTTCTCTCACCCCTAGATTAGGATTTCGAGTAGGGATAACATATCCTGGACCATTAATCATTCATGAGGGTTGTTTTAGTTTTGGGAATGTGGCTTCACGATAAAAATTTTTTAAATTGTATTACATATCTACTAGGTGGAATTTTTTATGGTCATATGATGGATTGACATTCTCATTGGTGGCCTGCATCGATATTTTCTTTGGCATAATTTGATTTTTCTATGGGAAAGGATTATTCAAGCATGAGAGAGATGGTGTGGGGGTTGATTGGGATTATGGTACACATCACATGGAGATTGGTTGTATCTTTTTTGGTATCAGGGATGTTTTAGTTAATTTTGGGATATTCTTTTCTAGTGTTATTCAATTGTATAAAAACCTTTTTTGGGTACTAGGGGTTTGATATGGTTTCAGTTTTCTTCGTGAGAATTAGTGATTTTAGTGTTGAATTTGGATGGTAGTGCATCTTTTTATATGTATCACTGTATGAGAGGCATTGAAATAAGGATGAGTGTGATGACACCCAACATTCATCCATGTATTCTCATTGAATGGATGGTCAACCAATTTAGTTCTTTCATTGTGATTTTGGTAAGGATCTACCTTGCATCTGGTTAAGAGTGAATTTATTTTACCTATTTCTTTTTTAGGTGGGTGGCTCCAAAGATCGATAGGTGTGATGGAACATATCATCTGGCCCTTCCTTCACATCAATTGAGTTGGACGGGTTCTCTACCACATTGTGTTATACTAGCACGAGACATCTTCTTGGATGGGTGGGGTGAAAAATTTACATTTAATGATTTCATAGTTTCATTTTATAAATAATGGGATGTGACTTTTTAAAACTATTAACTTGATATTTATTTCACATTGGTCTATTGGGACCATTTTAGACATTTGATTCATTTTTCAGTTAGGAATATTTTTCATTTACATGTAATGAGTTTCATCTTCTCCCAACTATCAAAATGGGTTTCTTCTTTAATTATTGTTATTTGGGGGCTTATCCCTCATCCTTAAAAAAATAAATGAACCTTGAATAATTGATATTTTCATTTTTATTTAGACAAGGACTATGATATACACTTTTGGAAAATGATGTAAACTATGTATGCGAATGTCCCACATTTTAACAGGGGTGGGATTTTATTTTATAAATAGAATGAGTTTAATTAATGAAATGAAATGTTAATGGTATGACTATGTAACTTGGAAATTAGAGCCTATTTATATTACTCCATGGGTGATACTCAGGTTCTTAATATAGAATGCATATAGATTTAATTAAAGGTTAAATTAAATATTTTATGACAATAGGGAAACTTATGTTCATTATATATAATTATATAGATTAGATCAGAGGTTATAAAATTGATATTACAGATTGTGTGATTGCAGTATTCCTTACATTGAATGTGTTGGACCGGAATATAGATTATATGACTAGTAATATTCTTGGAGATGAAATTGGGATTCTTATAAAGAATACCTTGTATGTGCTTAGACGTACATTGAATTACGTTATACCTAGAGTGACACTTGGGTTATTTATCAACAATCCCTTGGATATTCACATAGGTGAAAAAAATTATATTACACCTATAGAGACACTTGGGCTCCTTATACATAAATCTTGGATGGGTTTATAGGATAAATGAAATTAAATTATTCATGATTATTATTTTACATTCCTTAAATGATAAATCATAATTCATTAGTTTCTCTATAGGTCCCACAAGACCTATGCAATACATGGATGCATGAAATTATTTAAACCTCTACTATTTATCTAATTTGAAAATATTAGGTTCATAGGAATATATCATTGGACAAAGAAGGTACAGTCATCTAGTAGTCCATGAGGAGATTGATCCCAACATAGTTATTTATGCACTGTGCTTTAAAACACTTTTTATTGTACCTATAGACATCAATACATTATACTCTAGGTCTATTTTGAATTAGACACTATTGGTGGTAACCAATATCCCATTCTATTTGTTCTGCTGATTGGTACATGAAGAGATCTCTTCACTTCATGTTAGGATTTTGATTTTACTACATTGCTAATAATTCCTTCTCGAATAAGTATTGACATGGAAATGAGAGATGATATTTTACTCATAATTCC
Source organism: Viscum album (assembly GCA_963277665.1). NCBI lineage: Eukaryota > Viridiplantae > Streptophyta > Magnoliopsida > Santalales > Viscaceae > Viscum > Viscum album. The sequence goes on along the minus strand of OY728132.1, from coordinate 121,152,536 downwards.
TATTGAAGTTTGAGATTTATGTTTATTTATATCTTGCCACTATAGTATAAAGGGTTGTGTCACCTAATACATGCTTTCATGTGTTGTATTTATGATTGGATATAATCACAAATGGTGGGATATTATTTGACATTGTCCATGTTATATGGTTATTTTTGGATAAATGTCATTAATATATCCCAATTCCTGTTTATTTATTTACTATCCCCCAATATTTATTTCATATCTAGAATGTATAGTCTCAACACTTTACTATTTTAGAGCCTCTCTACAACTCAGTAGCCTCTAGAATATATACATAAGCACTTGAGGAAATGTAGTGAACAGGCTTAGGGCTCTTGTTTAGTGGCTCCAAGGTTAGGGTCTTATAGTTATCCATGAGAACCTATATTATCTCTTATTCATGACCAGCTATAAGAACTCAAACTATAAAAATTTGTTATAGAACATGATAAAGTCGTTGATCCCATATCATATCCACTCAATAACCATGAGTCTATAGAGAATAGATCTAATAGAAACACTATATAAACCCTATATAATTGAAGGGAAAACACACCATATTAGGTTACTCTAATGGCATTGGAGTATTACCCAAAACATCACATCAATAAATATCAAATAAAGTTTTATAATTCTATTAGTATGATGAACTGTGACCCTAAATGAACTACCCATTTCTACTAACATGATAGTCACTAAAATTAATCTTATAGATACTTGAATATTCAATAGTAGACCCAATATCAGAACCAGAATAATGTGATGATCTATCCTTTATGAGTATCCCTTAATTATAAGTTTTTATTTTATAATATCCTAATAACTAGTGGATGAAATAAATCATAAGAAAAAATTAAATATCTCATTCTATCCTCCAAATGAGAAACCCTTACAGTCTCATTACTATCTAGTGAAAGTTAAAATTTATGAAACTAGATAAATTTAGATAAATAGTGTATCATTTATATCATCCCCTGAAACATATGTATAAAATCATTATACTTATTAACTCTCAGTGTATTTAGGTATAAAGGATTGATGAAATGGACCTAGAATTCTTTCCAGTACAACCACATGTACCAATCAACCAAGACATGGACATCCAAAATTCAATTTTGTAGTCCCAAATTAATATATACCGTAAGTTCCACCCACCTATGAATGGGGTTCTCGTGATGAAAAAAAGTATTATTTATAAAACTAAAAAATATATAACATCCTGAGGTCAATATTAATAAAAAAATTGGTGGTTTAAACAAAATATACAACATAGATAGATCTAACATAGAAGGATTACCTCTCATTTCTCTATAAACCACTAAATAAACTAGATAATGTAGACTGTCCAAGATTTTACAGTCATGATGTGGTATATGATCAACTAGGGGATCCAACTCAACAACTTATAGGTCATGCTCATCCCCACTATCTTTAAGGACAATAGACTGTTGTCACTATTTCATGTCACTACAATACCAAATTTAGGACATATAATCAAATTTATAATAGATATAACTATAAAAAATTAGATTATATGAATCATGGAATGCATCAAACTATGATATGCACACATACTATCATAATAAGGGTTTCAAATAGCCTCAATCACTCTTTTTTGCCCCAGTAAACCACTGTCATACAAAAAAATTGTTATAGATAGGATTATAATTTTCAATTAAATAATATAGTAACATAATATTGAATTATTTAAGTTGAAATAAACCATCATTTCATATAATAATACAATATACACATTTCTGAAAGAAATTTAATTAATGAATCGTCTTATCATTACTCTATAACATAAGAAGCAATAAATCACCCATTGTAATATAAATGATGTGTTAAAAGAATCATTTATTAACACATGAAATTTTTTTTCCTTGGGATAATAGATGAACCCAAAACCATAAATCATTAACCCAATTCATCAAATTCGGTAAGAATAATCTTGATATTATATTGAAGACCCAGAATAATAATAATGTTCTTATATCATGGACATCCCTAAATCATGAGTTACCTACTGTTAGCAACATGTTATATCTCAAATTCAATCCATATTCTATCTTATTTATACAATATCCAAAATATAAAATCAAGATGAATCATGGATGTGTTATCACATTATATCACCACTGAACCAGTTTACCAAAACTATAATTTGGAACCACATATTTCATGTGTATCTGTTGGTATACCCAAGGATGTCATACATTAGAATTATTAAATGTATAGATTGGGGATACTATACCTTTATTGATATATATATCCATAAACAGAGTAGTATAAAACCTCATATAGTAACACTACATCTCAAACTAAAAAAATGAATGTTTTATGAAATATATGTGCAGAGAATTATTCATTATTACAATAACTATTTCCACATAAAGATAAGAAAAAAACCCAAACAAAATCTTTTAATAATAAGAATCGTATTTGTTAAATATAACCCTCTAAGAAATTGAAAAATAAAAATTAATAACCATGCACTTGAAACTAAAAAATGCCTCACACATGGGATAAATAATACTATGCATAAGTTCAATCTCAAATTCTAACCATATCCTATCATCAGAATACCATATCATAAATGTAATGGAAAAAAGAAAAATGGAAATGATATCACTTTATAAAACCTGTGATCTGCTTCACCTCTATTATAGTAGGCAACCACACACCTCATGTGAACCTCTCGGTATGCCAAAGGCTACCAAAAATTATCAAGGGCATGTGTATAAATTTTGTATAATATAACCTATTTGATATATATATATATATATCCGAGAAAATAATAAAATCAATATAGTCAAAAATCATCATAAAATAAACAAAAATATTCCAAAAAATCCTTAATTTATGACATCAAAAAAGACAACACCCATTCTATAGAAAAATGAGTCTTGATAATTTCATAAATTCATACATAAAAACATTGGATATATTATAATAATATCATCTATCATATATCCAAAAAAATGGAAATTGAAAAATTAGTCATGTCTCCATGTCTGGTATCGATTCGCATCTCCTACCAAGATCTATAGCTCACTCATCGACATTAGGGATCCTTCCCATAACAAGATTCCAAACCATATTTTCCTCTTGAGTAAAAGATAACTAAATCCAATATAATCTTATTTCTAGAAGGAAAAATTATTTTAGTACAGAAAATATTATTGTTGTGATCAATGAAAAAAGAAACCATTTATATATTTCCTCTACACTACAACATAAAGTTTCTATAATTTTTTCATAGGTTCATTGAGTATTATTTGAAACATCTAGATGGATTATATCCTTTAATTATTCATTGAAAGTATAATACCACATTAGTGTTCAACTAATTCAACATTATAGGAAATAATATAAATAAAAATTAATTCTTATTTCTAAAAATTTATTATAAATTATATGTGAATTGATCTTCTAATCGAATTGAAAATTTTATTTTTTTCTAAAGTTTTAATAATTTAATATAAATAATAAAAGGGAGGAAATATTTATAATGTTCTCAACCACATATGATATTCCCCAATCCTTTATAAATTACTATCTGGTGTGACCATATATACATTAGCTAGTGCTGGAGTGTCTCTAAACATATCACATAAATATTAGGACTGGTCATGTGAGAATCCATTTTCAATTTTAGTTATGAATTTTATATAAAAAAATCATTCAAAACTACATTAAATAAGACATAAGACAACACAAAAAAACATTATGTCTAGAATAAACAAAGGAATCTGATTTCAGATGATGAAGTGTGGAAGCAACACTCACATATGAAAAACCTTATTAGTTCTACATAATAATTACTTGATGGTTATTAAAAGATATATATTATTTTATTCACATATCAATGTAATAATATATGAATTATTTAATTTATTAAAAAACTACTCATCAGAATACATTGTTGAGGAAATGAAGTTTCATTGGAACCCATGATCATGTTTAGGTATTTTTGTTAAATCAAATTTTTGTGGAAGTGATTCAACTAGAAAATAACTGTAATAATTTTTAATAAAATATGATATGGGGTAATTTTTTTATCATGGAATAGTCACAATTATGTTAATGTTATATTATTCTTTAGTGTTCATCCATGACCTAATATTTATTCTTATATTAAAGTTGATGTTTCCTATGTAAAATGATTATTTTATAAATCACATAACTCATTGGGTTCCATCATTGTGGGAAGTAATATTTTTTGATCCTCATTCTATGTAGGTTTTATGATATGAGTGCTTGAGTGTTCATAAGTTATATGGATAGGGTTATTAGGAATAATTGATTGAGATACACCTATAATGGAATTGGTAACTAAGAACTTATGATGTCCATCAACTATATATGAGGTATATATAGAAATTTCAGGTTTAGTAGGTTGGATGTTATAAATTTTTATATCATTCACTTGATGTAATACTATACATAGGTTAAGAGTTATGTGGGGAAAATTGGTAGTGAGTTTCCTAGAATATGAGTAACATTAACTTTACTATTTTTTGATTATGTATAATAATTATATTTTAAAATATATTTTTGGAAGAGGGAAATATGATACAAGATATGTTTGGTGGTATGGAATATAGGTTTTACAAGATATTTGTGGAAGAATAATTATCCTAGAAGGGTCATTGTCTTTTATAGATTAGGAATACACTATAATAAATTGACTAGATTAAGTATGGATGACTAGATAGGATGTGGATTATTGTTGATTGGATGATGCTACCCCAAAATAAGTATTTTAACATATATAATGGGAATACAACTACTAAATTAATGATTAATATTTTAAATTGTATAATAAGCATTTGATAATAAAAAATACATGTATTAGTGACATTTTGGAATTCTTATTTGAGAAGTAAAGATATTGGTTGATTATCAAAATGAGTTTAATATGATCTGTCTTTACCTAGAGTTATATTGGATTGAATCTTATTGATGGGTTTTGGGCTATAATTATTATTTATTTATTCTATATTCATATTGTGTGATGTTTATTTATTTTGAGAAACTCTAGGGAAATGAATGAATTAACTGTAAATTATATCCATGATCAAATATTGAATGTGTAGATTTGGAATAAGGATGTTTCTGGTTTTTCAAAAGGTGAATTTATTATGTAATAAATGTGATGTTTCACTTAGATAAGTCAGATGAAGGTCATAGAAAACATAATAAATCGATGATTTGAAAAGTTTTATGGACCTATTAATTCTATATATTTAAATTAAATAAATAAGTGAAAATTTTTAAGGACTTCCACGATAATATATTTAACCTTATAAAGCATTTTTCTATTTCACCAACAAACTCTATAACTGAAGGAGAGGATGAAACCGTGATTTTATGCTTCCCTAGATCTATTTAATCATGGATTCTTGATTCATGAGACTCATTAAATTCATCTTTTTATAGATGATTATTTATAAATATATGTTTCTAAAATCCTTAATATAGCTCACCACGAGTATAGATACACAATCAAGGTAGTTGGTGAAGGGGATGCGACCATTCACTAAATGCAGTGGAAGGTGTTGTTCTACATGAAAAAAAGTAACCAATGAATCAAAAGGTTACTATTGCTCTTATAGATATAAAGGGATTATTATCAATTCACTAATAGAGGGAAATATTTAATATTACCATTATTGAATTTTTAAAAAATAATGGGGTGGTATTTCATGAAAAAAAAAATTTATGTCTTCAATAATTTCAACATATGGAGAGTCATGGTTGAATTTTAGAAGAAAATAAATTCTAAATTTCTTCTATTTGATAATGGAGTAGACTGTACCTGATAGAAGTTAAAATTATTCTATTTTTTGTGAATAAATATAGATATAAAAGTGTGATCCTAGAATACATCAACAGAAGAGACTAAAAAAATAGATGAATCCATCCTTGAATAGGAGATCTAGAATTATAATGAAATGTTGTTGATTAATAAAGGTGTTTCTATATGTTTGTGGTCAATTGTGTAGTTTACCTCAAGGATTAGAGTGTATCCAAATTGATGGGGAAACATCATTCAAATTAAATCTGGTTTAACTTAATGGAATACATTACACAACTAATTTTTTTTAGATAATTCATTTATTCCCTTTTTGATATCAAATATAGTGATATGTTGTAAGAACAGTCCCATACATTATTCATTATGTGCTATAGTCATTAAAATGTCTCTTACAAATTAAAGAATAATAATAAAAAAAGGATATTATATTCCCAATTATCATCTTAAATTACAAGATGTTTTCGAATGTTAACAAGCTAATGAAGTACAATCTTCGGAGAAAGGAACAAATTTTGTGAGTTGAGGTTGGTTTTAGAAGGTGAATTGGGGTGCTAATCCACTAATGAATTATATAAAATAATGGTTGAGAGGCCCAAAAAACTTCAACATAGGGGATATATCATGTTCTAAAAGAATCTCTTCTTGATGAAATAAATTGGGAAAGGAAAATAGAATCTCAAGGTAATATTTCAGAAGCATAATTTCCGAAATGAGATGAACCCAAGTTGTGGAGGAAATCTACCGGGGTTAGAATAATAATAAAAAATACGATTTTAAAATGGTATTATTTACATATCATGAATGATTAGGTACATAAAATCCATTGTAAGATTATATTTCTAGATGACTATTTATATTGGGAGTAATAAATAAATTAAGAGATTGGTTTATTTTATGTATTTAATACCTTTGAGGTGGGAGAAATATTTTATGTGAAAATGTACATTAGAAAAGACATGTTTATCATCAAATGGATAAATAATATGGTGTAGTCTGATATAAGGTGTGGATGGATGTGAATTTTTTTAAACAATCATAAGGTGTGTGTTGTAGTGAAATTTTCTCAACTAATTTTCAGAACATGATGATATAATCTATTATAAGACTAGATCCCATGAAATGATTTTTTATTGAAAAACATGATGTCAGGAACACATTTCATCATACTGATTTTGTTGAATAAATCTACATGGTGTATCAAAATTACTTTATAATAAAAAAACTACGTATTGGTTTTTACACATTAGATGAGTATTTATGGGATTAATTAGGCACCATGATTTTATAATTGGATGCTTCAGAACTTTATAATGAAATAAAATTTCATCGAAGGTAACGATATTCATTTTTTACTAAACTGTGTTTAGAAATATGATATTTTACACAATTATTTTCTAATATAATTAAATTATCATATTTGTAACAATTATTGTGATGTTAGGAGAGTACATGTGTGAATTATCTACATGTTTTCTGATAAAATATATTGCTCCCACTATGTATATACCATGGATGAAAATTAAAAGATACTTTAGTTTTGGAATATTTTTTTGTATCAATCACAACATATACAAAAGGTGTTGGAGAGAATCTAACTTTGACACTTTAAGACTATAGACACTCCCATAGCCAAAATATTCAATTCATCAAATTATAAGATAATTAAAATTTTTTAGGAGGCTAGGTATAGGGATAATTTTCCATGTGAATAAATTGTGGAAATCCAATTTTATTCAATTAGTTGTATATTTATTGATATTTTTCAATAAATAGTTTCCATTATTAGGTTAATGGAAAATATATTAAAATATAACTAAGTGGTTGTTAATTGTACCATTCAGTGACTCAATGTTAAACAAATTTCCATAATATTTTCTATAATTCAAGATCCTCTATAAGGATTTTTATATGCATAAATTTGTGGATATATAGAATCATTAAAGATCATTAATATATTAGAACATAATTTTCGAGTCATATCCATGATCTTGATATAGAGCTTAAAACAAAATGTTTCATTATCAACTAGGGAGTGTGATTATTTTGTAATAATGATGTTTAAGAAGGATATGGTGTCATTGAATTATATTCTAGGGGAAATTAGAAGGATGAAATTAAATAAAATGACATAATATTATAGAGAAATTGAAATTCACCTGTACATGAACCAGAAATTTTACTCTTTGATAAATCAAATTGAACTGTGGCACCACATAATCTAGAATCCTACGGAAGATAGATTTTTTAAATTATATAAGATTAATGAAAATAAAAAATGGATGATATAATAAATAATGTTATATATAAGGTTGTTCATGATAATATAAACACATTAGTGAGCCCAGGATTATATAGAATATATGTGATCATAAAATATCTAACATAATAGAAATTAAAAACTATATAAGGGAAGAGTGGAATGATTTTGACATGGAGGACATGGTAACAAATCATTCAAATTGATTCTAATGTTCGAGATTGTTAGGTTGGGTTATATGACAATCTATTTTCTTGATATGTCTTATTGATTATTAAATAATGAAAATTATAAAACTAGACTCTACTAGATTAATGATGACGTAGAATTTCCTAAAATATTGTATTGGATGTGGTATTAGTATTTTAAATGATGATGTCTATATGAAACAATCACATTGTATAATATTTATTAATGGTACATAAGAATAACCATATGGTTATCAAAATCCATATAAGGATTTCTACAGAGATCTACAAAAGAGTAAGGGGATGCATTCTTGAATACTTTCATGATTAACTAAAATTATTGGTTGAGAGGATGTAATATAGTCAGTGGACATAATCATTTCATGGGATTTCTATGATTAATGGATGATAGTGGAATCAATTCAACCAAAAAAAGTTATTATGCTCCTATATATATTGAATTACCATCAAATTTGTTTTAAACAAGGCTTAGTTTCATTGAGTCTTATGTTTTTTTATGATTTTAGAGTTCCCCAATAGTCCATTTTTCCCTATTAAGTTAAAGTTTTTCTTTAAAATGGAATATGAGTAATTTCTAAACCATGTAAATTATATTTTCCATAATTTTATGATTTACATTTCTTTATCATTTAGTTTTATTCATGTGTTTTAAATTCGAGGGTGTTTGGAAGCTATCTAGATCGGGTGAGTGGGGTTCTTGACTTTATATACACTTTTATACGGTTTCAAGAATCTATAACATCAAGTGTACATATTCATTATTTGATGTCCAGAAGTAAATTTTATATTTTGGAGGTTAATTTATCTGAAATTATACATCCAACAAAATAATAATAAAGAACTTGGCATCATGTCCCCAGTTATCATGAGTGGTAATAATGGCCCATCAAAGTATAATGAATAATACATGGGATGTACATCCAAATAATATATCCATAAAAATGGTAAAAACATCAATGTGAAATCATCAACATCATTACATTGGATGAATTTTTGGATTGAAAAATCACAACCATAGAAAAAAAGTCCAAAATCTAACATATATTAGTTGAAAATTAACCCTTGGTATATCATCATGTGAGGGTATATCATCCCTATCCACATACATAATCATAAAAGGAAAATTTATTCGTAATCACATGGTTCATAATGAGACGTGACATCACATCCCACAATCAAAAATCTAGTATTAGTATTTAATCCCCTTCCTCGAAATAACCATATCATGAATAGTATGTCAAAATTCTAAGTGAAAATAGTAAATAATTATCACTTTAACCCATGAATATCATCATCAAATATACAAGGAATTATGTTCCATGGCATTCTGGGAATTACATCCTAATACCCTGGACATAGTTTTCTAATACCAAACACATTAGGTGATGGGAATAATATCCATCGCTATGAATAAAATGAAATAGGTGATATTTTTATCCCATCAACATCCACCATAGGAACATAGATCATATATTACCATTAGTATAACCACAATTATAAAGTTGAATAATTTACACAATTAACATTATAATATACAAATTATTTTTAAATGTTTTTATATCATCTAACAACATTTACGTAAAAATCATTTTATTCCAATCATAGTCAACCTATTTTTATAAATATAACTGAGGAAAAACATTCCTAGCTCATAAAATTATTGAGGGGAAAGTAATACCAACTCTATATTCCCTTAATAAAATCTATAAAGGGTCTATGTAAATTATAAAAACCCCCATGCAATGGAACCTCACGTTGGCCATAGTAAGACACATCTACCCTATCATATATCAGGATACATGAACATATTATTGGACCTTATTGTAATTATATAGATCACATAAACCACCAAAAGGGTTTGGAGAACAAAATGACCCACAAATTATGTCATGATCATGTCTATCAGTGACAAATACATCATCAACTATCTCAATAGGGTTAAGAGAAACCAATTCAATTTATTTTTTATTTCATTATTTTATATATAATATGAGAAAAAATATTACACATTATATTAAACAAGAACAAACAATTATAATTAGTTACGAAACACTAATATAGGACTAATGGTATCTCACTCGCTAAAGATTCAAATATAATTCAATATCAAATATTAAATACAAATATTCCCAAGAAAATAGTTAAATTAGATATTAACCCCTAATATACAAAGAAATAGTGACAAAACATAGAAAATGATGAAAATAGAGTTTTATAAAATCTCATGGAACTCATATATGAATGACCTAACCTCAATACAAGGTTGAATAATGGAGATATAAGTCACCATCCCTAAACATTACATAATCATGGGTTATGTCAATTATTGGACTCCTCATGTGTTAATAATGTTTTAATGATCACAAATTCTTTTACTGTTAATTAATCTCGATCATCATTGCCCATCTTGCAAATGCTATTCAATCTCAATAATAAAAACTCATCATGTTTTAATAATAACAAATCTTATGGATGTTAATTGCTCTCTTTATTCTTTACAAGTCTTATGCATAATCAAAAATCTCACATATATTATCAAGCCTTTGTGTTTATGATTCAAGTTCTCTTACTCTCTAACGATTAAACTTAATCCTTATTCTGCATATTCTGTCTAAGTCCAAATACAGATATTTGTCTAAGTATGGACTCACCATGAAGTACTCACCGTGACCCAGACTCCATGATGTAGACACCGTGAAGGACTCACCGTGACCCAGACACCGTGATCCAGACACCGTAAAGGCCAGACACCGTGAAGGACTCACTGTGACCCAGACGCTGTGACCCAGACACCGTGACCCAGACACCGTGACCCAGACACCATGAAGGAAAAACCGTGACCTCAACACCGTGACATGGTCATACTGAGAACCTCATACCATGAAGAAGACACCGTTTACATAATCATTGTGACACTGTTCTTCATCTTTTTGCAAATATTATTTAAATAATACTAACGGTCATATTTGATTTTTTTAATGCAATTAATTTTATTTAATAATAGTTGTTGGCATTTCAGGAAACCCTATCTCTTACCTATGAAAGGGGAATCATTCCTGCCACCAGAAATTGTGGAATATAAGGAGGATTAATATGTAGTACATGATATAGAGAAAACAACAGAATAGAAGTGGCGTGCAAGAGTTAATATACAATGAGAATAACAAAATTACACCGAGAGCACTACAAGAAGAACAATCCTAAATAAGAGAGAGATTGCCTGACTTTAAAAGAAATCTCATAAATGCAATCCCACACCACTGAAGAACACACGATGAATCAAGATATCTTTTTCATTCCTGTAGAAGACAATATGACTACGACACTCTGTTTTTAAATAGAAAGGCCAGAGAAGGACTCGAAAGAATTCCTGTTGAATCCAACAAGTCCAGAGCTGCATTGATAATCACTAGAGCTTTCTAAACACTTACCTGCTATTTCTAAAGGATTTATTTATTAGCTTTAGAGCAGTGTGATATACTCTGTATTTCTTATACACACACTATCTCTTCCACTGAACCGGAGGATATCAAAATCCTCACTCCAAATCTCTTATCTCTTGTTTACCCACGTCAACTGTGGAAGAGGTCCTTGTGTGGACTGGTATTTGTTTTGTTTCCCACGATGAATATTTGTAGGGGTCCCTGCATGGCCTGGATAGTTTTGTAAACTGTTTTTAACCCCGATCCAGGGTGTGGATCAAATTTATATAAATTTGAGAGGACTGAGTCTCGGATTGAGATTGAACCTCTTGTTATATCTGATGTGTATCTTTAGTTTAAGATTATAGTATACTACATATATCATCATTATTCTGCTGCTATTACATTGAAATAAAAAACTATTTTAAAGCTACTTTGATAGTTTAATTAGAAAGTGTTTATAGTTATTTTAAATCAGTAGGTTAGATTCAAATGTTAGTTTGATCTTGTTGTTAAATTAACTGAGAACTAATCAATCTTTGAGAAGCTAAGTGAAAATTTACAATCTGTATAAATTCACTGCAGTTTAACATGTTTTAAAATTGGGGGATTTTAAATAGATAATATTTTAACTAAAAGTATAATTGGAACTCAATTCACCCCCTCTTGAGTATCCACTCCGACCAACATTTGGTATCATAGGATTTTTGAAATACTCTATCTTTCAACTGTGATTTTAGTTACATATTTAAAGGTCTTAAATTTCTGTTAGTTCTAAATTTTATCTCTTTAAATTATCTTTCTAAAATCTATTTATGGATAATAGACTAGAGGTTTATGCTACTATCATGCCACCTTTCATCAATGGTACAAACTTTTCTCAATGGAAACTTAAAATGAAAATTCATTTAGAAATCATTGGTTTTGATATCTGGACTACTATAGAATCTCAATATAAAATTACAGAAACTGAAAGAATAACATGGGATGGTCCTACAATGTCTACCTACAAAAATAATTGCAATGATGTGAATGCCCTGTACTATGCTCTAGGAGAGGAAGAGTTTACCAGAATTTTGGCTTGCAAAACTACTTTTGAAATTTGGGATACTTTGGGTGTTTCTCATGAAGGAACAACCAATGTTAATGAAATGTGATTGAATACTTATACTATTAAATATGATCATTTTAAAATGAATACTGATGAACCTATTTCAGATATGTATCTCAGGTTTAATGAGATAGTCAATACAATGAATTCATTAGGAAAGGTTGTTCCACCAAAGGAACAAATTATGAGAATCTTGAGATGTTTAAAAGACTGATGGAGAGGCACATATGTTTCAATCAGAGAGTCATGTGACATTGCTGCTATTCCTGTCAAAGAACTCATTGGTAAGATCATGATGTATGAGGAAGAACTCAAGTTGAATAAAGAGGAAGATGATGAACCTAAGAGAAAATATGTGGCTTTCAAGAATACTACTTCAAAGAGTAAGGAAAATGATAAGGCTACAATACAAACTAGCGGTTCAACCAGTGAAAATTCAGACTCTTATAGTGATGCCGAAATGGCTCAGATATCCAGAAGGTTTACGAAATTTTATAGGAAGATGAAATTTTTCAGAAAATCAAATTAAAAAGGAAATTATCACAATATGGGACTTTGGAAGAAGGATTGGAACAAGCCAGATAAAATTGATGAAGTTGTTTTCTATGAGTGAAAAATAAAAGGACATATAAAATCTGACTGCCCAAAGATAAAATTCAAAAAGAAATATGATTACAAGGACAGGAAGTGCAAAAAGGCTCTGAAGGATACCTGGAGTGCTTCTGAAGATAGCACATGTGAATCTGAAATGTCTGATTCCGAAAGAAAACATGCCAACATGTGTTTCATGACAAACACTTTTGAGGTAACATCTGAAACTCCTGCTTTAAATTCTTATTATTCTGGAGATGATTCTGATTTTGAAAATATGTCAAAATCTGAAATGTTTGATTACTGTGATATGTTGGAGGAAACCTATAATGAGTTCAATGGAAAATACAAAGGTTTACAGAAACAGTATGCTTTAACTGTTAAACATAAATATGATATTGACATAGAAATGGAAAAGAATGCTCGGTTTCATAAATAAAAAACTAAACTGAAATTACCAAATGAGAAACTTAGAAAGGACATAGAGAAATTCACAAATGGAAAAGATACACTAACTAAAATTCTAGGTAAGCAAATTTCACCTAGATAAACTACTGTTATAGGATACTAACCTGGATAGAATTAGATTACCCAAAATAGATTTATTCCTAAATCTGTACAGAATACTGCAAGTTCTAGTTCTGGACATTTATATTCTTCAACTAGATATTCACTTAGTTATAAATCTAATAGAGTTTATTTTTCAAAATATTTTGATTCGGTAAATTATATGATACCCAAAAGACAAATGTGTGTACCGAAAGCTTGGATTGCTAACCTGTCTGGACCCAAGAAGATTTGGGTACCAAAATCATTTCCTATATAAATCTATTTTGTAGGAAACCTTCTTGAAGAGTTCCCACAAGAAGACATGGAACCTGTACAGTGTAATTTCAAGACATATGTCTGGGGATTACTCATGTTTCAAAATTTTAACAAAGGTTGATAGAGGTCATGTCACCTTTGGTGATATTTCTAAAGGAAAGATCATATGCCTAGGTCAAATTGGTAACACTGATTTAGTTTTAATTTCCAAAGTTTTATTTATTTATGGACATACATATAATATGTTAAGTATTTATAAATTATGTGATGATGGTTTTAATGTCAAATTTGAAAATAATTCTTGTAATGTTTTTAATTCCAAAAAAGTTTTAGACTTTTCTTCTCTAATAAATGAAAATGTTTATGCTGTTGATTTAAATTCCTTAGGTAAGAAAAATGTTACCTGTTTAAATTCTTTTCATAAAGAGTCTTGGTTATGGCATAGAAGATTAGGACACAACAATTTACACTCACTTAGAAAACTAACTAGGAAGAACTTGGTTAGAGACCTACCTAAACTTGAGTTTCAAAATGAACAAGTTTGTAATCCCTTTCAAAAGGCAAAGAATCATAAGGTTTCTTTTAAATCAAAGAATGAAGTTTCAACTTCTCAACATCTCGAGTTGGTTCACATGGATTGTTTTGGACAATATAGAGTTTCTAGGTTAAATGGGATGAAATATGTCCATGTCCTAGTAGATGACTTTTCTAGATATACTTGGGTATACTTCTTAGCTCACAAAAGTGAAGCTTGTTCTTACTTTGTTAAATATTCCAAATCTATAGAAAATATTAGTTGACTTATGATTAAAACACTAAGAAGTGATCATGGTCATGAGTTGGAAAATCATGAGTTTTAATCTTATTGCTCACACAATGGATATAGTCACAATTTCTCTACCCCTAGGACACCTCAGCAAAATGGTGTAGTAGAAAGGAGGAATAGAACCGTGTAAGAAATTTCTAGAACTATGCTTAATGAATATGACTTGCCTATTTACTTTTGGGCTTAAGCTGTCAATTCAGCTTGTTATATCATTAATAGATTCCTAATTAGACCTGTTCTTAAGAAGACCCCTTATGATTTATGGAACAATAGAAAACCTAAAGTTAGTTACTTTAGAATCATTGGATGAAAAGTCTTTGTTCTCAATACAAAAGATAATCTTGATAAGTTGGCTTCTAAGAGTGATGATGGAATCTTTTTAGGATATTCTTTAACCAGCAATGCCTATGGAGTCATTAATAAGAGAACCAAGTGTGTGGAAGAATCTGTTCACATCATGTTTGATGAAACTGATCCACATGATCCTAAAACCTCTCTTGAAAATCTTGAAGAAGATTTATCTGTTCTGGACATTAATGAAAAATCTAATGAACCTACTATAAAGACAATTAGTTCTGGACTTATTCCAGAATCTGTTCCTAATGAACCTGAACCAAGAGAAGAATCTGAAAATTCTAGTCCTACCTTTACTAGATCAACTAGAACTCTAATGAATCATCCTTTAGATGATGTTGTAGGAAATCTTGATAGAGGGATACAGACTAGAGCTTCTCTTAGAAATCAGGTTGAACATCAAGCCTTCTTGTCACATCTTGAACCTAAAAACATTGATGATTCTATTAATGATGAATTTTGGGTAATTTCTATGCAAGAAGAACTCAATCAATTTGACAGAAATAATGTTTGGAGTCTTGTTGAAAGACCTAAGTACACTTTCACAATAGGCACTAAATTGGTGTTTATAAATAAAGTAGATGAATCTAGAAACATAGTTAGAAATAAAGCTAGGCTAGTTTCACAAGGCTATAGTCAAGAAGAAGGTATTGACTATAAGGAGACTTTTGATCCAGTAGCCAGATTAGAAACTATTAGGATTTTACTTGCTTATGTTGCTCATCTAAATTTCAAACTATATCAAATTGATGTCAAGAGTGCATTTTTAAATGGATATATTGCTGAGGATGTTTTTGTTTAACAACCACCTGGATTTTCGAACCCTCATTTTCCAAATCATATTTTGAAATTATCAAAATCATTATATGGTATAAAGCAAGCTCCAAGAGATTGGTATGATAGATTAATTACTTTTCTGATTTCTAATAGTTTTACAAAACGAATAGCTAATCCTACTCTGTTTATAAAACGAATTTCTAAAGCTGTTTTAGTTGTACAAATTTATGTAGATGATATTATTTTTGGATCTTCAAAAACTAAATTATGTACTGATTTTTCTAAAATGATGAAAAAATGAATTTGAAATGAGTTTAATGGGTGAACTTAAATTCTTTCATGGATTTCAAATCTTTCAAAATGATAATGGAATTATTTTAACTCAAAGTAAATATACTAGATATCTTTTAAAATGCTTTTTATTGGATAGCACAAAAAGTAGTGACACTCCCATGAGTACCACCTGTAAGATGGATCTTGATGAAAATGGTAAATCTGTTGGTCAAACCACTTATAGAAGAATGATTGGATGTCCACTCTACCTGACTGCTAGTCATCATGATATTATGTTTAGTTTGTGTATGTGTGCTTGTTTTTAAGAAAACCCTAAAGAGTCACATTTAAATGCTATAAAGATAATTTTCAAATACCTAAAGCATACTCCCATTTCTGGACTGTTCTACCCCAAAGGATAATCATTTGAATTATTTAGTTATTCTGATGCAGATTTTGCTGGATGTAAGTTAGATAGAAAAAGAACCTCTGGAATGTGTCACCTTTTAGGCAAGTCACTAGTATCATGGTGTAGTAAGAAACAAAATTCTTTTGCATTATCTACTACAGAAGATGAATACATAGCTGTTGGGAGTTGTTGTGCACAGATTTTGTGGATGAAACACATATTACTAGACTATGGATACCAATTCAGACATGTCTCAATAAATTGTGACAACACAAGTGCTATTAACACTTCAAAGAATCATGTTTCTCATTCTAGGACAAACCATATTGATGTAAGACATCACTTTTTGAGGGATCATTATCAAAAAGGTGATATAACTTTGGAATTCATTGGTACTGATTATCAACTTGCTGATATATTCACTAAACCATTAAGTTCTAAAAGATTAGACTACATCATACATGATCTTGGTATGATTAATCATAAGTAAATATCTTACTGATCTTAATGATTAATACTTTATTGTATTTTACATTACGGTTTCATAGTCACTATTTCCATGTTACTCTTTTATATTCACAGTCTCACCATCAAGACATTATGCTCACGGTCTGTCAACTTACTGTCTCACAGTGACTGCACAGAATGCTCACTATCTCACTATTACGACTACCAACTGTATCACCGTGATGACTAGTTTTCATAACACCATAACACCTGCTCAAGGTCTCACCATGAAGATTATTTATATTCTTATTTTAACTCGTATCGTGTAATTTTTATTTTACCGATATTTGATTTCCCACGTTTTTTTATGACGTTAGACACTCCCAAATGATAAAACATAAGGGTTTCATTCGATTCCTTACCTGAACACTCTCCAAAACTTTCTCTTTTCTCTCTCCCAAACCTTCAGTGGATGCCATGGATGAAGCGTCCATCTTCACCCTTGTCTGAGAAGCGCCGCTCTAAGAAAAAGAAGAGGATACTGCGTATAGCTCCCGAAGGACCTCTAAACCAAAACTTTGTAAGCCGTACAGTTATACCTGAAAAAGAGGTTTTCCTAGAGTGGATGCTATCTAGCAGATCTTTAGATTTAAAAGTTTTAAGAGATCAAGGATGGATTTGATGGTTCACTGGACAGAAGAGACCGATCTACCTGAGATTGGTATCACAATTTTATCAGTATGTGAAGTTTTATTTGAATTTGGAGAAAGAATTATGGTGACAATTTTGATAAATGGTCAAAAGTTCTCTTTATCTTCATGGTTGTGGGCTGTATGCCTAGGTATTCCCCATAACGGAGTTTGTGAGGATCAACAGAGAGACCCTCCTCCAACAAGCGACATCTTTGACCTGGAGACTGCTTTGGAAAACCTGACCGGAAATCGAACCAAGAGAAGGGCCATAGCTGCTGAATTAAAAGGGGAGACTAGACTTCTGTTCAAATTTGTTCAAAATTTGATTGGCCCAAGATAATGAGATTTTGATGTGATGAAGTATCAGGATGTGTTCTTGATTCACCTGTTGAAGAATGGCCATAAGATCCACCTAAGCAAGAATGTTATCAACCATATCTGTGAGCTGATCAAAGTCACTTCCGAATCCACCTCCTTGTTTTACTCAAGGATAATTTCGGCTATGTTAGTTGCCAAAGGGATGTTTCGACAGAATGAAGAAAAGTTAGATGACCTTGACTTCTTCTTATCCATGCCTATCATCAGAAGGATGAAGATTAGCTAGAACCCCTGGAATATGCAGTGGGTTGAAAATAATGTCAAGTTTATAATAAGTTTAATCCTGTTGGCTATCCAATAAGGCCTAACAATCTATCTGATCCTATTTTGGAACCAGATGAAGTGGATGAGTTTTCAGAAGAAGAAGTAGAGGAAGTAACAGTTGAAGTATCTCCAAGAGAAGAATCTGGAACACCTCAAATGGAAACAGCTCCGATTGAAAAAGAAAGGACATTTGTCCCTGCTATTATCCCTGATAAAATACCTCAAGAAGAGGAAGTTGGTGTTAGTTTGAGATATGAGTAAGCTCTTGTTTCTAGTGTGGATGTAAATCCAGAAGATCATCTTAATGCTACAAGGATGTGGATTTTTCTTGATTCGAAACAGCAAGTAACCTTAGTGGTAGATCCTATTGAAGAGGATCTTTCTATTGAAAAAGAAGCAAGTATGGAAGTTCAACCAGTAGAACAATCGATTCCTGAGAAAATTCCCTCTGCTGAAGAGAGGATGGAAATTTCCTTCCAGATGGCAAGGCAAGAGTTTGCTGAAGATATCACGGATGATCCTGTGGATCTTGTTCATGTTCCTAAGCCTCAAAAATCTAAATGGGAAGCCCAATTTGAGGGGGAGGAACATCAAAACCATTATATTATAGAATCTGGATCTGCTGAAGCTTTTCAACCTTCTGTCTCATACTCTGTGCACACCCGATATGTTTTCCCAAGCTTTTTTGATGTGAATGAGTCAGATCAACTATCTACAACTAGAATGGATCTTTCTTCTCTGTTTCAACTGATATCTGTAGCTCATCCAGAACCAGAACCAGATCCCCAACCTCAATCCGAATCAGAATTTGAGTCTGAAGATGACTCTGAACCTCAACCAGAATCTGAACCACTACCTTTACCTGCACCCTTACCCGACCATCACTCCTTTGTGACTAAAGATGATCTTAAAGATTTTGGTGAAACTTTGTTATCTGGAGTTGAGATAATTTTCTCCTCTCAACCTCGTCCAGTAATTTAGTTTAGTTAAGAAGATGCATCAATTTTCTTGGATAATATTATCTTGCATAATCAACCAAGGATTATCTGAGAAATTCATGAAGTCAGGGTTGAGAATAAGCTGCTGAGTGCTGATGTTGCAAATCTGAAAAATATGATAGCAAATTTGCAAAATGAGTTATCTTTGAGATCAGATCCTAGTCTTGTTTCTGCTCTTGCACTGGTTGATGCTTCTCCTGAGACATATTATTCCCTCCTTGCTAGGTAGACTGTGTCTCAAGTTCATCCATACCTACTTTCTTTTAATGAAAATATTGGAAAAAAGACACACCAAGTTGCTAGAACGCATGAGAGAGCTTGTGGAAAATCTGAATAAGCTTACAGATGAATACATTGGATGCCTACAAAATGTTTTAAAACAGCTCAATGTTCAAACCGAAGCTGTCAAGGCTTCACCTGCTTCTAGTTAGACCTCCACAACTTCTTTGGATGATTCTAGGCTGAGATCCATAATCAAGGAAGAACTTCATAGTGCCTTCAGTGGCTTGGATCTATCTTATTTGTTAGAAGTGGTTAAGAACAGTGATATAGCATTGGACTTGGTTAAGATTGACTCTAAGATAGCCAATGATGCCCAACAAGAGATCACCAATAAAATAGATCTTTATATCTACCGGATTTTCTCTAAAAGTGATATGACAGATTACTTTAGATATCTTTTTGAAAATTTGAGAATCCCTCCAGTGACTGAAGCTTTTAAAGCTCAATTTCAAAAACATATAGAGTTCACCAGATTGTTGGACAAGTTTATGGAGAATTAGGATGATTTTGAAATGTCTATGAAATATGGCGGTGAAATCATTATTGATTTCATCAATCTTTTGAAACCTTATCTTCATGTGCAGAGTACTGCTATAGTTGCTCCAACTGCTGCACCCCTTAGACCTGGTCTACCTGCCTTAGCTTCAACTGCCATGATAGTCAGCCAAGATCTTTCTCAAATCCGACTAGTCATTCTTGACCAACCTAATCCTAGATCTTCTACTACTCCCAATTTGGCTCCATATGTTTTTGAAGGTCTACCCTTACCCTCTTTATCTACTACATCTATGCCTTCTTCTACTTCAACACCAGCTCCTGCTGCTGATAAAGGCAAGGAAAAGATGGATCCCTAAAGAGTCAAGAGACTGTTTTCTTTTTGATGGGATTTCATTTCTTGTTTACGGTTTGTACTTCTCCTGTATGTTCTATTATGAACCCTTTGTTTAATGAAAAATGTCGAGTTTCATTTAATTTTCTCTACTTTTTTGATAATCCCAAAAGGGGGAGAAAATTATACAAGTATAAATGGGGGAGATAAATTACAGGTGTGAGTTCTATAATGTTTTTGCTATGATAGTATCTTTAGTGTTACATTTCATTTATATTCTGACTATATCTGATTTGTGATCATCAAAAGGGGGAGATTGTTGGACTCCTCATGTGTTAATCATTTTTTAATGATCACAAATTATTTTACTGTCAATTAATCTCGATCATCATTGCCCATCTTGCTAATGCTCTTCAATCTGAATAATAACTACACATCAAGTTTTAATAATAACAAATCTTATGGATATTAATTACTCTCTTTATTATTTACTAGTCTTATGCATAATCACAAATCTCACATATATTATCAAGCCTTTTTATTTATGATTCATGTTCTCTTACTCTCTAATGATTAAACTTAATCCATATTCTGCATATTCTGTCTATGTCCCAATACATATATTTGTCTAAGTATGGACTCACCATGAAGGACTCATCGTGATCCAGACACCGTGATCCAGACACCGTAAAGGCTAGACACCGTGAAGGATTCACCGTGACCCAGACACCGTGATCCAGACACCTTAAAGGCCAAACACTGTGAAGGACTCACCGTGACCCAGACACCGTGACCCAGACTCTGTGACCTAGACAAAGTGACCCAGACACCGTGAAGAACAAACTGTGACCTCGACACCGTGAGCTAGACATCGTGACATGGTCATACCATGAAAATCATACCATTATGAAGACACAATTTACATAATCACTGTGACATCGTTCCTTAACTTTTTTTCAATATTATTGAAATAATACTAAAGATCATATTTGATGTTTTTAATGCAATTAATGTTACTTAATGATATTTGTTGGCATGTTAGGAAACCGTATCTCGTACCTATGAAAAGGGAATCATTCCTACCACCAGAACTCTTGGAATATAAAAAATATTTAGATGTAGTACACAATATAAAGAAAAAAACAGAACAGAAGTGGCGTGCAAGTGTGAATATACAATGAGAAGAACTTACATACACTGAGAGCACTATAAGTAGAAAAATCCTGAACAAGAAAGAGACTGCCAGACGTTCAAAGAATTCTCATGAATTCAATCCAACACCACGATGAACACACAACAAATCAAGATATCTTTTTCATTCCTGTAGAAGACAAGCTGACTACGACACTCTGCTTTTCAACAGAAAGACCAGAGAAGGACTTAGAAGCATTCCTGCTGAATCTAACGAGTCCATAGCTACATTGATAAACACTAGTGCTTTCTAAACTCTTATTTGCTCTCTCTAAGTGATTTATTTATTAACTTTAGAGCGGTGTGGTGTACTCTGTATTTCTAATGCACACACTTTCTCCGGCACTGAACTGGAGGATATAAAAATCCTCAATCCAAATCTCTTATCTCTTGTTTTCCCACGTCAGCTGTGGAAGAGGTCCTTGTGTGGCCTGCTCTTTGTTTTATTTCCCATGAATAATAGTGGTAGAGGTCCCTGCGTGGAATGGACAGTTTTGTAAACTATTGTAAACCCTGATCCTGGGTGTGGATGAAATTTATATAAATTTGAGAGGACTAAATCTCGGCTTGAGACTGGGCCTCTTGTTATATCTGATGTGCATCTTTAGTATAAGTATATAGTATACTATATATATCTTATTTATTATGCTGCTATTACATTGAAATAAAAAACTATTTTAAAGCTACTTTGATAGTTAAATTAGAAAGTGTTTACATTTATTGTAAATCAGTAGGTTAGTTTCAAAATTTTGTTTGATATTGTGGTTAAATTAACTGAGACCTAATCAATCTTTGAGAAGCTAGGTGAACATTTACAATATGTATAAATTCACTATATTTTAACTTTTTTTATAAATTGGGGGATTTTAAATAGACAATTTTTTAACAAAAAGTTTAATTGGAACTCAATTCACCCCCCTCTTGAGTATCCACTCCGACCAACATCAATAATTTGACTTCATTTTACATTGGTGGTCTTTTCATGTTTAAATATCTAGATAATTAGTCTATAACTAATACATAAAAAATCTATATCAATAAAATATGGAAACTTCAAACATTTTCCATTTCATCCATTAATAAGAAACTTTTAGAATTAATCATGGTGTCATTTCATGTTTAATCATCATAACTTTTACCTGATAACATACATGACTCTAATATCAATTATATATTGTGAAAATAATTTCTAAAACATGATATGAGCTCAAAAAGCATAGTAATGGATATAAAATAAGTTAGTAAACCTTTAGTCCATTAATATTTTAAAATCCTAAAGACATTTTCTCAATAACAGACTCTTCACCCATAAATCATAAACTATTTATCATACCACACCAAGTCATCAGATTCATATAAAAAATTATTGAAATCATAAAAAATAAATGTAACTTATGGAATCCATATAATACATCCAATATTTCTTTCACATATATATAGGGAGTAGGCTTCATGGTTACGTTTGGAATAGCCATCATAGTACATCCCTTAAATCTCTATGGAGGAACCATATCATTTAACTATGTCTCATTACCTAATGCGTCATAGAGATATCACAGGCTCACCCACGCATGCATTATCAGGGAAACACCCATACATGTAAAAAATGGCCATGAACCATAACATATTCATAACACATAAAACTTTAATAAATGAGAAATATCATTTTCACTTTGAAATCACATTTCATCTTTACAAGATGCGTACTAATAAACGAGAACATGTTTTTTAAAATTAATTGGTAAAATTTTAACTAAAAATTTAAAACATGATATCAACATGAATGTTAGAAATTCCATTCATTAATATATGATAAAAAACATTCCATGTTATTGAAATAATCAATCCATTATTAAAACAAAATTAATACATTTTAATAGATGATTTTTGGATCAATGTGTGGAAATAAACATTGAAATTTTTTTAATGAATTTTCATCCTAAAAAATTGATGTCTATATAAATTAATCCAATAAACCATTTTTATTATATGTACATTAAATATAAATATTTATAAGGATAAATCATTAAAACATTAAAACTTTGTTTTGAGTTAAAAAAGTCTCATATCATGAGACTAAATCATCATTTACAACCATTATAATCATGAATAATAAATTAAAGATACTTTATATATTATTTAGAACATTTTTCATTTTTAATATGCTTTATATATCACTTATCACCATGTTATGACAACGAAATTTTTATTTATGATCATATTAGATGTTTTGTCATTATTCGGTATATAAGTCTAAAATGAATTTGGTATGATGTCAATAGTCCATGTATTAATAATTCAATCATATCAAAAATAATATTCATTACATATGTATAAATTTTAAACATACATTATACATTTATGTCTAATAATTCATTATATTTTGGAAAAATGAACAACGTTATAATCGTGGAGACGGTAGGTCTTACGTATAGTTGAGAAACCTCTTAATCTTCCATTGGTCGTTATAGAAAAAAGGTAAGTATTGTTTTATCTTTAGAAAATTATTATAACTTCATTAATATCATATTAATCAAATAAATATACTTATATAAATCATACATGTGATTTTTTGTTTAAAAACTAATCACTTCGCGTCGTGGAGTTCATAGTTCACATGTATACACAAACGATGTTATCATTTTTATGTGCGTGGAAATTAAGGATGTAATTGATATATTATTATCACATAATGATTAATAGTTATGGAATGTCACATATGAATATTAATTATATTATTATAACTAGTCATGAAAGATGGTTATGGAAAATGAATTAGATCAGTTCCTGGAGGTGATGGTTCTCACGAACACAGGAACTATTAATTACAGTCACATTTAATGGAAGTGGATATGGATTTTGGTGGTGTTATTAACCAAATAAAATATAAATATCATTATCATATTGGTGTTATTATTTCTTCATGTTTGGAGAATATTTGAAGGATTTGGAAGAAGAAATAAAATAGAAATACTTAATGAAAAACATAACCCTTCAACAGTTGATCACCATTGAAGAATGCCTTAACACCTCTATAGAGGGTGTTATACCTAAAATAAGGCCTAAAAAATGTGTGAAGAAATTATATGAAGGGTTTTGGGTTGATAGTGGATGAATTAAAATGGTTTTTAATTGTGAGTAAAATATAGGAATGTGTGTATTTTTATAGGACAGGGGAGGTGTACCCTATGAATTATAGAAATTATTAAATTAAAATAAATTCAATAATGATTAATAATGGTCCCAAAATAATTTATTTATAATTTAAGATGATTTTGGGTCTAATTATTATCATTAAATTAAAATTATACATTTTTTAAATATTTTATAATCCATATATTTTTGTTTTAATCTCTTTTAACTCTTACCATTTTATTATGTATTTAACACATTGAGGGTTAAAATAATTACCAAACCATGGAAAAAGGAAAATTAATGAATTATTAATGATATTTATAGACATATCCAAACTCTTTGTAAGAATATTAAATTCTTATAAATTTTATATCATTTAATTAACTATTTTAAATTTTATGTTATCAATTAATTCAATTTTGACAATATTTATCACATGACTATATAAAAAATCATAAAAACATTATTCCTTCGAAAAAACTAAACTAACTCAATCCTAAAATGTCATTTTAATCCACAAAATTCATCTATGTCAACAAATATGTCATATTATACTTATTTTTATATTATTAATATCATTTATTTAATTTTTTCTTTAATAAATCTATTACTACATCATCTTTGTGTCAAAATTAATATTAATTATTTAATTTATAAAATATATTAATAAATAACGAGAATTTTTGTAATTATTTTATCATTCTTAATTGTATTTATTGTTGAATATACCCACTATATAACTCAATATTAAAATACATAATTTTTTTAAAAACAAAAATGTTACAAAAATGACTTTTCATTAAATATAATATTATAAATGTCTTAAAGTCATCAAAGTGGCCCTCAAATCGCCCAAGTATGTTCATTATCAGAAAATACTCTTACAATAATATTTATATAAGGATTATTTTATCTCAATATCATTAAAATATTATTTTTACCTTTTATTATAATATTTACCTTTAACACAGGTAATAAAAATATTTATGAAAGTTACTATTAATAATGTCCAAATATAAAAGGGGACTATTTACTTAATTTTGAAATTTTAATTCTAAATATTTATTCAGTTTTTCTAAATTCAAAACAAAATATTGGGAGAAATTAATTAAAAATTAAATCCTATTGACGGAATAAGGAAATATGTTTTTTATGTTAAATATTCAAAAATTTCACATAGTTTTTATATTCAATGTCAACATTAAATTTAATCTAATTAACATAATTTTATTAAATGATAAATAAATTATTTAATTATACATTAAATCGAA
This sequence comes from Viscum album, assembly GCA_963277665.1. NCBI lineage: Eukaryota > Viridiplantae > Streptophyta > Magnoliopsida > Santalales > Viscaceae > Viscum > Viscum album. The sequence goes on along the minus strand of OY728132.1, from coordinate 121,126,171 downwards.
TTAAAATTGTAATCTATCAATATAAATAAATTTGATGAAAATATATTTTTAAATTAAAATGCAGTAATTTTTTCAATCCATTCAAATATGAATTTAATCAATAAAATACATAAATTTAAACCAAAGTAAATTTTGATAACCCTCTTACAAATAAGAAGATTATTTTTTGAATAATAACATATAGTATTTTCAAAACATGATTTAAAATTGGTTCTCCAACAAAAATAAGTAAAATAGTATTTTTAGAAAGACACTCATTTTATACGTAAAATTATTTTTCTTCTTACGTAATGCCTAGAAAATAAACAAGATGAATTTTAAACCTTGTATTGAATTTATATTTAATTTTTATAATCCATAAAAGGAGATTTTACAATCTAATTTTTCACATTTTAATAATTATTCATAAAAATACATCATTTATATTCAATTAGTATTTACATTCTTTTCAAGTTATTTGGGTAAACAATGAATCATTATATAAACATCTGTTAACAATATTTACATAACTAAGTTAATAATATTTATTCCCTTTATTTTAATGGCTAGGTAATAACTACCTTATTAAATAATTATATCTAGTTGTTCTTTTAAGCTCAATTTGGTGTATCATATACACTATTGAACATTGTGTTTCATTTTGAAAACATGGGATATTACATTCTACCCTTGATGTTTTGAAATTATGTCCCAATATTTAAAATTTTGGGTTAGTTAAAAAGGTATGACTCTTAAAAATACTTTTTTTACATTCCCACATGAGAAAAATATTAATAAAAGTTCCAACTTAAAAGAAACGAAGAACTATATGATGATTACCTAAGATAAAGAATAATTTGATTCTGTATTGGGAAACATGGATATAAAATAAAAATTAACAATCATGCTTTGATGGAGAGTGATATAAAATAATGTTCAAATAAATAATTAACAATCAAAATTCTATAAATTTGTGATATGTTAAACAGTATTTGACATCATAGTAAGAATAGTAAAGAAGAAACATTATTGTTTTAAGATCCTTTTCCTAATGTTATTGAATTATTGTTCTTCTATGACTAAGAAACTAAGGAATCATACTTAATTGACAAGTAGAGTTTCATCCTATAAAAAATTTCCTCCATAAACTAATCTTTTTTCATGAAACAATGAGTATTAAATATTAATCAACATCTATAGAATCACAAAATCCACAAAATATTTACAATCCATTTTACCTGCCTCGAATATTTAACCCAAAAAATATGATTAAGATAATTTAAGATAATTCCCCTAAAAAAATAATCTATTATAAGAAGAAACATTACTTTTAATCTTCAATATTCAATAGTAATACCCAATGTACTAAATAGACCATTCAATAAAAAACTATCCTTAAAATTCCGAAAAATAATCTGAACAATGATTTGAAACCAATATATAGATGTACTTGATCACATCATATTCCAAGATAAATTTTAACATTTGTGTCCAAATATTTTAAATCACTATTACTATCTCCTACCAAAAGTAATTAACCAAATAAAAAATTTCCAAGATAGGTAAATCATTTCCATAAATAACATAATTACTCATATACCCGCAGAAAACATCATAGATCCATAAAAATATAATTTAACCACTACTCCTCTATTAATATTTCATAGTATTCTATTAAAAATAATCTTGTAAATTTCCAAAATTAGTGATTGTATTCCAATATAACATTTATCACTTAATTCACATATCATTTTCTAATACCAAGTCAATCTAATTGAAAAACATAAATCCCCAAAATAAACTTATTCTTATTTTATAGACTCATTTAACTAAAGAGATAAATCCATAATAATTATGGACTTCACGTAGGCCAATGGTGGGTGATAAATCCATGTTTTGTTTCATTACTTGGTTCAATTCCTGCAGCCTTGTCCGATGAAAAAGGATGACATCCTTTATGTGGGATTTCCATTCTCAAAATCTATATAATATTTTTAACATTTGGAAAAGGAGATAAAATCAATAAAAATAATAGTATAATATTTTAAACTCAATTTTGATCTCATTCCATTCATTTTTCATCCAAAAATGTAATAGCCCATAATTACATCATAAATAAATGTCTCTGAAAATACCATTAATCACCTTATAATTTTGTAACACAAATCCTCGAAAGGGATTTCTATGAAATTAAACTTCTTATCAAACATAAAGTTATATACTCATGGTGATTTCCCAAAATCGTTAGAATACATCCTAATATCAAATTATGTCTAAACCATCCATTGATAACAAATATAAGGCCCCATTTTTAAATATTATATAATCTTGAGTTAAGTATATAATTGGGATTTATTTCACAATTAGTATATTTTCAAGATTCATGCTCTAGATAATTATTCAATAAATATAAAATAACAAAACAATATAAATAGGAAGTGGACACTTCCATCAATATCCATATATTCCATAAAAAAGAAACATTAAAAATAAAACATGGATTTTTATCATGTTAATTGTTTTTAAATTTTCAATGTCTCATCCATGACTATATTCTTCCAAATATCACATTTATTTGTTATATAATAAATGGGATTAAAACTAAAATCTAACCAAGGAATTAAATATAAATAATGAAAATGTTGGCCCATGAATATTTTAAAATCTAGCAAAAAATATCACTAAGCCATAACTTTCACCCATATAACATAAATGCGTTATCGTACCTCGTGAAATCATAAGAGTCCTAAATAATTCATAGAAATAATAAACCATAATTGTAACTTTTGGCATACATATCATTCTCACTTTCATAGCTACATAGGGTGTAACCTTCATTGTTACGTTTGGAATACCATCATAGTATCTTATGAAAATATCTTAAGAGAAACCATATCATTTAACTCTGACTCATTACCCAATTAATTTAAGAGATATCATAGTCTCAACTGACATTGGTTTATCATATAATAACTGATATAATTTAAAAAATTCCCATGAATAATAAAATAATCATAACTATTAAAACAATAATTAAAGAAAAATAATATTTTCACTTTGAAATCGCATTTCATCATTAAAAGACGCAAAATCAAAGATGAAAACAAATTTTTTATAAAAAATGGTAATATTTTAAATTAAACGTACATAAAGTATAATGAAATAAGAGAGATAAATTCCATTCAAGGATAATTTGTTAAAAAATCATTCCTCATTATTGAAATAATCAATCAACTTTTAGATGCCAATTATAACATTTAAAACGATGTTTTTTAATTCAAAGTGTCACATGCCACTTTGAAACTATTGAAAGGAATTAAAATTTTAAAACATATTTTCCATATAAATAAATACGTAAAACAATTTTGAATATATTTATATTAAATATAATGTTTTATAATAAAATATCATCAAAAAATTAAAATAATATTTTTAGATAAAAATTATTTTACCTTATGTCAGACTCATCACATAAAATATTTCTAATCTTGAGTAATACACAAATGTTCATTTAAAAATTAGTGATAACATTTTCATGTTTATTATAACTTTTATATCACTTATTGAAATCTTATAACAATTAAATATTTATATATGTTCATACTGTTTATTTTTTCATTATCCGGTTCCTGAGTCGAAAATGAACTCGGTATGATGTCAATAGTGCATGAGGTCATAAGTCCATCATCTCCAAAATAATATTCATAATATAAGGATCACATTTAACCAGCCATTTTAATTTTAAATCAAACCATTAATTATGGTTAGGTAAACTGATCAATGTTATAATCATGGAGACAATAGATCCTACATATACCCTGAGTAACATCCTCATTTTTCATTGAAAATTATGGAAAGAAGGTATGTAATGTTTTATCATTAAAAATTTATAATAAAATAACTAATATGATATAATTAATTATTATATATATATATATATCATAAAAATTATTTAGTAAATAAAACCTAATCACATCGCTTCGTGGAGGTGATAGTTTTCACATACGCATGAAATACATTATCATTTTTATGAGCATGGAATGTAAGAATGGAATTGATATATTATTTAATTATAATGATTAATAATTAAATCATATCACATGTTGAAATTAATTCCATTTTCATAAAAAGTCATGAGAGAATGTTTTGGAAAAAAATAATATCATTTTGTGGCGGTGATAGTTCTCAAAAGGAAACGAATGATTAATTACATTCCATTTTATCAGAAGTGGTGATGGATTTAATAGATGATAATTACATAATAACATCTAATTATATTTAAAATACATTATTTATTATTTTTTCTTGGATAGAGGATATATGAAGGATCTGTAAGAATAAATAAAATATAAATAATTAATGAAAATGACACCTCTTCTTTTGTTAATCATCGTTCAAGAAAATATTAACAACTCTAAGTATAATGTTGTTCCTCAAATAAGGCCTCCATAATATGAGGAGGGGTTATATTAATGGGTTTTGGTAGATATTTTCTGAAACATAATGTTTTGTATGTTTGAGTAATAGAGAGTAATGAGTGCCTTTTATAGGGTAGGGTAGGGGAACCCTTGGAATTATTAGAATTATTCAATTAATATGATATCAATTTTGATTCCTAATGGTAAAAAACTAATTTATTTAGAATAGAATATTTTTTGGGAAAAATAATAATAATTCAATTAAATTATAGATGTTCTTAATATTTATTAGTCTTTATATTTTCATTTTAACACCTTTTAACTCTTAGCATTTTGTTATGTAATTTACACTTAGTGTGTTAAAATAATTACCAAATAATAAAACACGATCAATTAAATAGTAATTAATGATATATGTTGACTTATATAAAATATTGGGCTGGATAATATTTTTTATGAGTTTTATAACATTTAAATTAATATTATGTTTTTTATGTTATCAATTATATCATTTTTACAGCATTACTCACTTAAATTCATTAAAAAATATTAACTTTATTCCTTAATGAAAATTACACAAAATCAATCCTAAAATGTCATAGTCCTCTAGAAAATTCTCGTATGGAAGAAAATTTGTTAAATTATAATTATTTTAATGTAATTTATATCATTTATTTGATTCCTTCTTAAATAAATCTATTGATGTGTCATCATTATGTTGAAAAATATTTAATTATTAAATTAGTAAAAAAATTAATAAATTTTCATGATGTATGTAAAAAATTTATATTTTTATATATTATTTATATCTGAATATATCCCTTATATAACCACATATTAATATACATTACTTTTATAAAAAACTGTAACAAAAATCACAATTCATTGAATATAATATTATAAATACATTAATGTCATCCATGTGGCTCTAAGTGGTTCTAAAATAAAAATAAGGATTATAATGTTTGGAATAAACTTGTCCAATAATATTAGGAAAATTATTAGGGATGTTTTAAATTATTATATTATTATTTTTACCTTTAATTAATCAATTTTTCATCAATATTGGTAATAAAAATAATAACTAAAGGTACTATTCATAATGTCCAAAAATAAAAAGGGACATATTGACATAATTCATACCTTATTTTTACAAATATGAAATTCATTTCATCAAATTCATAAAAAATATTAGATATAAATTATTTACAAATTATTCCCATTGAAAGAATAAGAGAACATGTTTTCAAGAAAAGAAATCAAAAGTTATAATAAATTTTATAATAAATTTCATTGTTAAATTGATTAAAATGAAAAAAAATTTATTAAAAGCTAAAAATTTTGTTAATTATAATTTAAATCTATTTCAAATTATAATCCATCAATATAAATAAATTAGATTAAAAGAAAATTATGATTTAAAATGAAATAGTTTTCCCAATTCATTAAAATATGAATTACATCATAAAAATACAAAAATATCAACCAAAGTAAATTGTTATGAACTGATTCCAAATTATTAGTTTATTTGTTCAAATAAAACATATAAAAGTGTCAAAATACATATTTAAAATGGTTTCTCGATAAAAAGTTGATAATAAAATATTCTATGAAAAATAGTCATTTGATCCATTAAATTGTATTTTTATCATATATAAGGTCAAGAAAACACGCAAGATGAATTTTAAAAATTATATTGAATTAAAATTTTATTAATAAAATCCAAAAATAGTTATTTTTTTAACACATTTATTCACATTTAAATATATTTTTTGTGAAAATACATATTTATATTCAATTGGTTTTTTGTTTCATTTCATGTTAATTATTTAATCATTGAATCATTATATAAAAATTTGAATTTTTTTTCATGATTTAGTTAGCATGGCTCATTCCCTCCATTCTAATTTCTAGGTGATTACTACTATATTAAATAAAAAAATTTAGTTGTTTTTTTATGCTCGATGTGATGTATTATGTATGCTATAAAATATTATGTTTCATTTTTAAAAAACATGATGTTAGATTATCTCCCAATTTGGAAATTGTATCCTCACAATGTGAATTTGGGTGTAGTAACTAAGGTATTACTCTTAAAAATACATTTATTGCATTCCCACTGCATATAAAATATTAATAAAACATCCACATTAAAATAATGAAAGGACCTTATGAAGGTCACCTTCGATAACACGTACTTGGATTTCATGTAAGAAAACATAGATATTGATGAACGACTAACAATAATGTTCTTATAAAGAGTGATAGAAACAATTATTCGTTAAAAATTAACAATCACTGTGTAATGAATTTGTGATGGGGTGAATTGTAGTTGACTTCATAGAAGGAAATTTATATAGAAAATGTAATTTTATGATCTGTTTCATAAATTCATGGAATTATTTTACTTCCTTAACTAAAAACATTAGGAATGATACATACTTTAAAAGTATAGATTCACCCTTTGATGAATTTCCACAAAATAATTAATCTATTTCTACAAACAATGAGCATTCAAGATGAATCATCTTAAATAAAATCACATAATCCAAAGAAACACAAAAAATCCATATCCCTTATCTTGAAACATTAACCAAAACCAATATGGTTTTGATAAGATAAGATAATTCCCCAAAAACAATAATCCGTTATAGCAATAATGGCATATTTTAATCTACCAAATTAACCAATAATACCCAATGTTCTAAGTAGACCATTCATAAAAAATATCCTTTGAATTCCTCAAAATAATTTAAACTAAAATTGAAACCAAACATTGAGAAGGAATTGATCACGTAGTCTTATAGGAATAATTTTAGCATTCCCCTACAAATAACATAAATCACTATTAATGTCTCAAACCAAAAAGTAATTAAGTTAATCCCATATTCTCAAAGATACAATAATCATTTCAATAAATGAAATAATATTCCATAATTACACAAATGAAATAATAGATTATTCTATAATTTAATTCAAATAGTACTAAAAAATTAATATCTCATCGTACTCAAAATACCATAATCATATAAATATACCAAATTAGTGGACTTCTTCAAAAAAATTATCACTTAATTCAGAAATCATTTTATATTAATAGGGATATCCATTTATTGAAACATAATTTTTTAAAATCAACTTATTCTTATTTCAAAAACACATTTATCAGAAAATATAATTTTATACTAACTTGGAACTTCATGTAGGCTAGGGGTAGGAGATAAATCCTTTTCTCACACTGTTTATATGTTCGATTCATATAGCCTTATCCAACAAAAAGGGTTGTCACCTTCATGTGGGTTTTTATTTTTCTAATTTTGTAAAATTCATATAACATTCCCAACATTATATAAATTCCTCTACAATAACCATAATTTATTTTAAACTCAATGATTATCTCATGCCTTTAATTTTTCATCCCAAATTATAATAACCCATAATTACCTCAAAAATAAATGTCTCCCAAAATACCATTAATCACATTAAATTTTTACAACTTAAAACCTAAAAAAATATTTCAATGAAATAAAACATCTAATCAACATCAAAAAATAAACTCATGATGATATCCCTAAAAATTTAAGAACAATCATTTGACACCAAATATATGTCCCTAGCCTTATGCATAACATAAACTTGAGTTATGTAAATAATTTCACTTTATTTCTCATTGAGGATATTTTCATGCTTAGAACTCTACAGAATTATTACATTACTCATACATAACCATATAATAGATATAAAAAGTGTATACTTCCAACATTTCCCATTTCTTCAATAAAATAGAAACATTTAAAATGAAATGTGTTTTATTTTCATGATGAATCATTGTAACATTTCTCTAATCCCATCCATGATTCTATCGTACCTTCAATCATATGAAAACAATTTACAAAAATTGGTTGAGAAAAAAAATATAATTAAGGGATATATAATAAGGAATGAAACGGTTTTTCCATGAATATTTTAAAATCATGAAATAATTTTCACAATATCATAATTTTCAGCCTTAAAACATAAAATCAATAGCTTACCTCATAAAATATTGATATTCTAATAAAACACCTTATAATTCATAAAACATAAAGGTATCTTGTGGAATCTAAATAATATTTTCATTATATATTTCACTAATATATATGGAGTAACCTTCATTTTTACGTATGGAATACCCATCTTAGTGTACTCCCCAAATCACTAAGGAGAAAACTTATCATTTAACTCCATCGCATTAACTAATGAAATAGAGGGATATAATGGGTTCACAGTCGATATCATTATCATTAAACCAACATTTTGAATATACAATTCCCATTATCCATAACTTAATCATAACAAATAAAACATGCATAAAGGAAAATAACCTTTTTAATTTGAAATCACATTTCATATATACAGGCCTCACAAATATAAATGAAAAAAAAAATAATATTAAATGTTAAAGTAGTAAATTTAATATTAATTAATGATTGATACATTAGTGAGACAAATTCCATTCATGGAATATATGTTAGAAACATATCATGTTATTTAAATAATAAATCCATTTTTAAACCACAGTTAAAACATTTAAAAGAATATTTTTGAATCAAAGTTTCCCACACTACATTGAAACTTATGAAATGAATTAAAATTTTAAATCATTAATTTATATACAAATAAACCCATAATAATTTTTTAAATATGTGTACATTAAATAAAAATATTTATAAGAATAAATCATCAAAACATTAAAACGAGGCTTTGAGTTAAAAATTCCCTAACCTTCAGTCTGAATCAGCACAAACAATCAATATAATGTTGAATCTTAAGAATAGTATAATTTAAAAATTATTAAGTACATTTTTATTTTTCTTATTCCTTTTATATATATTATTACAATGTTATGACAATTACATTTGTATTTATGTTTATATCATACATTTTTTTGATATTCAGTACTTGAGTGGAAAATGAACTTATTATGATGTAAATATTCAACATGGTCATTAGTATATCATATAAAAAATAATATTAATGATATAATATTACATCTATAAATCCATTTTAATTATAATTTAATATATTAAATATTGTTATTATAAATGAACAATGTTATAATCATGGAGATGGTAGGCCACAGGCACGCATGAGAAACATCTTCATTTTTCATTGGTCGTTATGAAAAGATGGTATGTTCTGTTTATATTTAAAAATTTAGAATTAAATAATTTATATCATATTATTCATTTAAATATACATATATTTATCATATAAGTGATGTTTTGAATAAAAAATAAATATATCACTTTGTGGAGGTGGTAATTCAATGTACACACGAATGACATTATCATATTTATATTCATGGAATGTACGAAAATAATTGATATATTATTATCTTGTAATTATTAATATGTCATTCATATCACATATGATTATTAATTAGATTATTATAACTAGTCATGAGAGGTGGTTATGTAAAAGTAATTAGATTGGTCTGTGGAGGTGATCGTTCACACGTACACACAAGTGATTAATTCATTTCCCATTTTAATAGAAGTGGATATTGATTTAGGTGATGATATTAAAATAATAACACCTCAGTATCATGATCACAATGGATTTATTATCTCATTATGTTTGTATACAATTGGAAGGATGTCGAAGAAGAAATAAATTATAAATACTTAAAGAAAATGACACCACTTATTCGGAAGATCACTTTGAATAATAACTTAACACCTTTAAAGATGTCGTAATGCCAGAACTAAGTACTAAAGATGGTTTGGAGAGATTTTATTAAGAGTTTTGGGATTATTTGGGATGAATAGATATATTTTCTAAATGTGAGTAATTGATAGGAATGAGTGCTTTTTATAAGAGATGAGAGGGGCGCCCTTGCATTATTAAACGTATTAAAATTAAAATTACTTCAATTTTGATTCCAAATGGTCCCAAACTGATTTATTTTGAATATAAGATGGTTTATAGTATAATTATCATCATAGAATAAAAATTTTATAATTTTCTATTATTTGGTAATCCTTATTATTATGTTTTAACCATTATTAACTATTATGATTTTGTTAAGTAATCTACACTTTGAAGGTTAAAATAATTACTAAATCATTCCAAACGTCCAATGAATGAGTCATTAATGGTATATTTATAATTTTATAAACTTTTTGGACTAATAATAAATTATTATAAAATATATATCAAATAATTATATATTTTATATTTTATGTTTTGAATTATGTCAATTTTGACATTCTTTACCAGATGACTTTTAAAAAAATAATAAAAACATGATTCCATCAAAAAAATACACTAATTAATTACTAAAATGTAATAGTAATCCAAAAATTATTTTATAGCCACAAATATATCAAATAATATTTATTTTAATATTATTAATATCATCTATTTGATTAATTCTTTAATAAACCAATTACTCGTTCATCTTTGGGTCAAAATTATCTTTAATTATTAAATTCCAATAAATTATTATTAAATTGAAATGTTATAGTTAATTACTTAATCTTTCAAAAAAGTATTTATTGTCTATTTTATCCCCTTTTATAACTCTATTTTAAAATACATCATTTTTTAAAAAAAAATGTATCAAAAATGACTACTCATTTAATATAATATTATAAATTCATTAAGGTCATTCTTGTGGCTCCAAATGGACCTAAAATTAACCCAATTAAGATCATGGTCTTAATAAACTAATATAATAATATTAGGACAAGTGTTTGTGAGGTTTTATAATATTGTAATATTATTCATACCATTAATTACCTAATTTACCTTCATCCATGGTAATAATAGTAATTCCTAACGAAAATATTCATAATGTCTGAATATAAAAAAGACCAATTAAAATAATTTAGTCCTTGTGATTCAAAGAAATGGAATCCATATTTCTAAATTAAAAATAAATAATGGTGAGGAGTTAACTAAAAATTAATCCCATTAACAGAATAAAAATATGATTTTTTTAGTAAAACGTTTCAAAGTGAAAATTTGTTTTATATTCAATTTCATTTTGAAATTGATTCCAATCAAAAAAATTGTATAATATGATAAAAAAAATTATTAAATTATAATTTAAATCCAATTAAAATTATAATCTATCTAAATTAATAAATTAGAAAAAAATGATTTTTGGAATTAAAATGCAATATTGTTCATTGTTCATTAAAATATGAAATTTATTATAAAAATACAAAAAATTCAACAAAAGTAAATTTTGTTTTCCAAATTCCAAGGAAAATGTTAATCCTTTCAAATATAATTTATAAAAATTCCAAAATTAACTATATTGAAAATGGGTTCTCCGTCAAAACATGTTAAAAAATATTTTTAGAAAAAACAGTCATTTTATCTGTAACATTATTTATGTTCTTATATAATGTCTAGAAAAAAATAAGATGAATTTTTTAAATTAAATTGAATTAATATTTCATTATTATAATCTAACAAGAGTGATTTTATAAACATAATTATTCACATTTAAGTATTTTTTCATAAAAATAAATTATTTTATAGTCAATTGGTTTTTAGATTCATTTCATGTTAATTCAGTAGCTAATGAATCATTATATAATCATGTGTAAACCATATTTTAATTATTTAGTTAATAATACTCATTCCTTTAATTCAAATGTTTAGGTGATTACCACCATATTAAATAATAATATTTAATTTTTCATTTAATTCCATTATGGTGTATCATGTATGATACAGAACACTGTGTTTCCTTTAAAAAACTGAGGATATTATAGGAGACAGGTCAAAAAGTTATATATGAATAGTGATATAGGGTACGTGATGTAGAATCATTATATGAAGAAAAATTACATGAAAACATCATTTTAAAATATTTAAAACCAATAAATTTCATTAAATTTAAATGTGAAAAATAGAATGGTGTCTACTTGACCTCCACTAAGAACCAAAAAACCATGTATTCACCCTAATAGGTTCTATAGCATCCCTAATATAGTCCAATAAGTATTGAAAATAACAAAAATCTCCCCAAATAGTACCCTAATGGGATTTCACCTAAAATCTAGCTAGAACTTATTTCTTAGGAAGATTCTACATCACTAGTCCATTTCCATGAAACATAAGTCAGAGGCATATCCAACCCCTAGGAAAACAAGAAAAGACTACAATACATGAGTCTGAATATAATTTTAATCAAATTAATACATCTAAAAGGCTGTTTTATTAGTTATAGGTACAAAAAATATATTTTAATGGGAATTATTAACATATTTCTACTAGTGAATGTATAATTGATTATTATAATAACCTAAATTTATAAAAATAAAATATTAAATTTATTTTTCAGTTATAATATCTCATTGAAATGTTTTGATATAAATATTTTCATTGTGGCATTTCATTCATGGTGATTGTTCTTCCATGAGAATTTACATATAATTTTAGTGAATTAAAGTGGATTCAAATAATCAAAGAGTTCTAGATTTCAACATGAGGATCTTAACACATTTGTATTTCTCTTACACAATCCCATGAATTGTGACCGGTTCCCCAAGATTAATCTCATATAGAGGTTCTATATCATGGTTATTGGGTTTCACCCTAGACATTTTTAGTCATTATGGGATTACACCATTACTCTCAATGTCAATACACAATTGGTGTTGACACACAAGAATTTATGAGATATAAATGAGTTTTCTTGAGATTTGTGGGGGTTATTACTACACCATGATTTTCGCATGTCAAATTGATTATGGGATATTGTGATACAGAATTTCAAGTTCCATAATGACTTAAACTTAATTTTTGGGTCGTGAGGAATGATATGAAGATCCATTCCATGAAGTGGCTACCAATAAATTCTTTGTAAATAGCGGTTGAGCCTTCTCTCCATTGGAGTTTTATTTTCCTCCCTTGAGAACTCTACCTTTACTGTTATTATTTTATATCCCTATGCATCCTATGAGATACTTAAACTAATGAATATCATGTTGTGATCCCTTGGCACTCAAAGAGGAAATATTCATGGAGTAATAATTACCATGAATTTTGGTATGTCTATTTTCTAATCACATTTTCTATTATCTAATGAATTTTTTTTAATATATATATATATTTATTTATATATATATAATTGAATATATTTTACCCCTGATATATATGTTATTATTCCCTATTTTTCACTATAAAACCTTCCTTTTTAAACTAAACCCTTATTGGTATGTTTCCTCAATCCTTTATTTTATTTCCAAGTATTTATAATGAATACACAATTATTCTCATTTTTTTATAGGTTAAAAATTACATGTCCATGAAAATATGGGTTTCAGGGTTATTGATAAGTAATAGAGGTGTGACATATATATTATAATTTGGGATAGAAACAATGTGGGAAGTGATATAGGGTTGTCTGGTGTCTTCTATCAATGTAAAAAATCTTTTCATGCCACAAATGAAGTGTCTAGTGTATCATCTCTAGATTTGATAATGATGATCAAAAGACCACACTATAGGTTACACCATGTTCACATACCTTCCATACAACTTGTATGATTAGTTGGAGTTAATATTAAGTGGAGGTTTTATATACCCTAAGTTAATTCATTATGATATCATCCATAAATCGATGAATTGGAATGAAACATGAAGGTGATTGATGTAACTTAAATGAAGTTGTTATGTATTTGTGAAGCTAACAACGAGCTTGGGATACAATGTGAAAGTGGAATATATGACATTAACATGTGGATAACAGTTTCAAGAGGATAATATTAGCTTCTTGCTTTAGTGTGAGGAGTTTCTATTTAAAAATAAAACCAATAGGGTGGGGACTACATCGTGATTTTATAATTCATTCCAAAATATATAAATACATATTGAAAATGACACATCATGATCCCTTTAAGGGTCTTCATTTATCTTTTCATTTATATCTCAGATTACAGAAAGGATATTTATATATGAATATTTATACCATATAGAGCGTGATGGTGTGATGAATTTGACCTCCTAGGTCCATTTAAATTTTCATTTATCAATGATAAGGAATTATATTTGTAGTAATGGTGAATAGACTTTTTTGAGATAATTTAAATTTACAAATTCTCATGTAATCCCATAGTAGAATGTGATACAGGGTTCGAGTCTTATATATTCATCTCATTGATCAATAGTTATAGATGTACTTGTGGTGTGGGTCCTATAAATCTACATGGGCATCATTGTCCCTTGGTGATAACAAAGTGAGGGTCCCCAAAAAAATTGACATATTTCGATACACCATAATGTATTTTGAAGAAAGGTCCTCTATCCATGGAGTTCGGTACCCCACTGTCTACTTTATATTTCTCAACGAGGCACTAGTCCTCCGTCAGGGAATAGTACTCCCTTAACCGATTTTTTTACCTCAATGAGGTATGAGTTCCCTGTTATATACTTTATGAGATGAAATGGTTAGTTTATACTACTATATTGGATTAATTTATTTATTTGGGAATAGGTATCTGACATGTGGAGTTAGTTTCTCCATCATTTTACATGCACTACCTTATGTGGAATGGGTCATCTATTGGTGTTTGGTACACCCATGATCAACTGGTATACATTGGTGAGGCATCAATCCCCTCTTACTATTTATTTGTGATTTTGTATAGTATTCTAGGGTTAATCCATCTCAATTTTGGCTATATGGGGATGTAATAACTTCTTTACATTAGATCCTATATTATATTCTTAGATTAATATCATGGTAGTTATAATAGTTAATGTGTTGTAGACCATCAACAGACATGCACACATTATTTTGGGGTTGGAACCCCTTATATTGATTAATGTAGAATTATTGATATTGTAAATGATGATTATTTATGAAACCCTAGGAAATGAAACCCTTTAGGGAACACATTATCTTCTTTGAGATGTTATTGTAGTAAGGAAATTTACTGTATACATAATGATACTTTCTATTTTCTACGAATCCCTAGTTTCCCATTAGATATAATCATTAATGGGTTATAGTTGATTTGACTAAGACTTGTCATTACCCTTGAGAATTTTAGTATTAGAGAATTTATTGACTTTTTTAATTCTTATCAATTCATCACATAATATTAATTATTGAGAAAACATGTTGTTTCATTCAATACATTATGGTTCTATTGAATCTTACAGAGTATATTTATACAAAACTATACATGGTACTTTTTTCCTCACATTTTTTGTTTGTGCAGACATTATACAATTAATTGATACCATTGGATTATATAGATATGGCATTATTTGTTCATATCCATCACATGGTTATTATTATTGACTCTTAGTATAGCCTAGTGGTTAAGGATGGTGGTTATAACTGTTGGGCGGAGAAGGGCGGAGAAAAAAGGAGGTGATGGCAAGAGGGGGGGTGAATTGCCTTTTAAAAAAATGATTAACAAATTAAAATCAAAGTTGAAAGTGCAGCGGAAATAAAAGAGGCAAGACACAAGAATTGATAACGGAGTTCGGCCAAAAACCCGGCCTACGTCTCCGCTCCCAACTCAACCGTTGAGAGATTCTACCGCTTGCTTTTCAATGGTTGTAGCAAGAAACCCACTAGACTTTTCAGGTTAGTCTAGAACCTATTACATCTTTCTTTTATTGGTTAAGCAAGAACCCACTAGCCTTTTTAACGGGTGAAGGCTAGCTCACCGATGACTCAAGCCTTTTAAAAGGAAAGGCTTGACTAACCTCTTCACACCTTAAAGGTGGTGTGAAAACCCAAATGAAAGGGAGATGAGAAAGGGATGGGGTTTGTAGGTACAAACCCAATTTGATGCTCAAAAATGATAAACAAGAAAAACCGTAATTGGAGAGAAGCCTTGGGAGCCAATGATTGATTGGAGTTGAAGACGTGCACTCCCAAGCCTCTTTGGTGATGCTCCTTGGATGTGGAAGTGGATTGGAGCAGTTGAGGTTCCTTGGAGGAAGTCCGCCGGAGGTTCTCCAAATGATGAGAAATGTGTCCGTTGGCTTGGTTATGGTTCCGGTATTGATCCTAAGGCTTCCGGGGGTTCAAGGTCCTTTATTTTTAGAGGGGGAACCCTCATATGGCCGTTGGAGGCCTTCGGAGCCGTTGGAGAGGCTTTCGGAGCCGTTGGAGGCCAAGTGGACAGGCTGGTCAAAAGCCCAACGGCTAGTTTGACTGCCTCCACCGGCTGACCGGTATAGGGCCACCGGTTGGCCGGTGCCTGGAAAAAGGATGAGGATTTCTGTCCAGGGGCCACCGGCTGACCGGTGAGGAGGCCACCGGTTGGCCGGTGCCTTGGCAATAGCTCTGCCTTCTGTGCAGGTGCCGCCGGCTAGCCGGTACTGAGGCCACCGGTTGGCTGGTGCTGAGACAGTAGCTCACACTATTCATCTGGGTGCCACCGGCTGGCCGGTGCTGAGGCCACCGGTTGGCCGGTGCCAAGGCAGTGGCTTAACCTTGAGCCTGGGTTCCATCGGCTGGCCGGTGGTGAATCCACCGGTTGGCCAGTGGACTCATTTCAGTCCAGTTTGCCTTCTTTCTTTCTTGGCCCAATTCCTTGGCCACCTGAAATGATTCCTATTATCCAAAAACACTTTAAAGAGGATTAGATAAAGATGAGAGTGATTGTGATCATGAAAATTAAACCTCGAGGGGTTCGAGAGGTACAACAATCTCCCCCTATTTTGATGATCACAATCACCAAAACAAACAATGTAGAAAATGAAATTAAAGGCATGCTTTAAAAGATTTTTCCCCCAATCAATCAAGAATTTCTCCCCCTTTGTGATTATCAAAATAGCACGGGGTATAAAACTTGATGGAGATTTTAAACAAGATGGAGATTTTAAACCAATTGAAATTTTTTTAAATTTGAATTGAAAGTTTTGAATCAAGAATTCAATAACAGTTTGAATTGAATGTTTTGAAATGAAAAATTGAATAACAATTTGAATTGAAAGTTTTGAAAATAAAATTGAATAACAGTTTGAAATTAAAAAAAATATGAAACCAAGTGTTGAAATTGAAAGTTTGAATCAAAAATTTTGAAATTGAAATTAAAAGGGTTTAAACGATCCTAACTCCCCCTAAATAAAAACAACAAATCACCGGGGAGAGGTTTTTGAAAACGAGACAAATTTTGGGCCGGTAAGACTCGCTAAGAGGGATTTTTCAATCCACACTTGTCTAGTGGCGGGTCTTCTCCTAAAAAATTCATCATTTAAGAAAATGGTTTTGGGGCGGCCATACCGGGCATTTTTGCAATTGCACTCATAGATTAAGTGCCCGGGTTTTTTGCAATAATTACAAAATTTGTTTTGAGAGCTCCCCCTTACAAAAATAGTTGGAGCATGGGAGGAGGGATCTTGCTTGGAATAGCCAAGCCCTTCGGTGGTTCTAGAAATGCGTTGGGAACCTAGTAGTTTGGTCAGATTTTGTTCCCCTTGGGTGAACATAGCTAGGTATTCCCTTAAATCTTTGATGGTTGATTCCATGGAATCAACATCGGGAAAATTTTGGATTTTGAGGGACATCTCTTCCTTCTCTTTAAGAAGTTGTTCTTTTTCGGAAGATATTTTTTTAAAATTCTTTTTTAAAGAAACAAATTTGGAAGAAAGTTCGTGAAAACCTTCCTCCAATTGATCTCTAGCATGTTGGAGATCCTCGTATGAAAAATGATTTAAAGAATTTGAATTTGAAGAACAAGAGGATGAGGAGTCGGAAGAAGTTACCTCATGGAATTCCATTAGGCATTTATTACCGTTGTCGCTTGAGGAGGAGGATGAGGAGGATGTGGAGCTATCACTCCATGTGGCCTTGAAAGCCTTCTTCTTCTCCTTTTGTTTGGCCTTTTTCTTGTTGAGTGGGCAATCGGGCTTGTAATGGCCCTTCTCGCCACACCCATAACATTTTACCTTGGGCTCAGATTTTTCGTTGGGTTGAGCCTTGCGGGCCTTGCAGGATTTCTTCTTCTTGTGCTTCTTCATGAATTTGTGCATTTTGCGGGCAAGATCCTCCATTTCGGAATCGCCGCTTGAAGAGGAAGAAGATGAGGAGGAGGATGAGCTTTCTTCTTTTTGTACCTTGAAGGCGACGTTCTTTGGGATTTTGATCGGTTTTCCTTCCTTTTCAGCTTGCCTCCTCATGGTGATTTCATATGTCATGAGGGATCCGATGAGCTCTTCGACTGGCATGTTCATTATGTCCTTTTCTTCTTGGATAGCCGTCACTTTTGGAGCCCATGAGCTTGGTAGGATCCATAGGATCTTCGTCACCATAGTTTCTGCAGAAACATCATCACCAAGGGACTTTCTCCCATTGCAAACATCAGTAAAACGCGTAAACATTTCAGTAATAGATTCAGATGGATGCATGGTAAAAGACTCAAAATCTTGACGATACATGTCCAATCGAGTGTCCTTGACTTTGTTGGTCCCCTCATGGGTAACCTTCAAAAGTTTCCAGATTTCATGAGATGAGGTGCATGTGGACACTCGATTAAATTCATTTCGGTCAAAGCCGCAATGTAGAGCATTCATGGCTTTGCCATCAAGCTCGAAATTTCTAATATCGGCTTGGGTCCATTTGGATTCATCGGGGGAGGAGAGAGTGTAACCTTGCATGACAATTTTATAAATGGGATAACCTATACTTCTAAGAAAACCGGTCATGCGGGTTTTCCAATATGTATAGTCGGTTCCATCAAAGAATGGAGCACGACTCAATGAAAAGCCTTCGGGGGCGAAAGAAGTGGATTCCATCACAATGGATCTTTAATTTGAAACCGGTTAGGGTATTACTCAAATTTTCCCTTTGATACCAATTGTTGGGCGGAGAAAAAAAGGAGGTGATGGCAAGAGGGGGGTGAATTGCCTTTTAAAAAAATGATTAACAAATTAAAATCAAAGTTGAAAGTGCAGCGGAAATAAAAGAGGCAAGACACAAGAATTCATAACGGAGTTCGTCCAAAAACCCGGCCTACGTCTCCGCTCCCAACTCAACCGTTGAGAGATTCTACCGCTTGCTTTTCAATGGTTGTAGCAAGAAACCCACTAGACTTTTTAGGTTAGTCTAGAACCTATTACAGCTTGCTTTTATTGGTTAAGCAAGAACCCACTAGCCTTTTTAACGGGTGAAGGCTAGCTCACCGATGACTCAAGCCTTTTAAAAGGAAAGGCTTGACTAACCTCTTCACACCTTAAAGGTGGTGTGAAAACCCAAATGAAAGGGAGATGAGAAAGGGATGGGGTTTGTAGGTACAAACCCAATTTGATGCTCAAAAATGATAAACAAGAAAAACCGTAATTGGAGAGAATCCTTGGGCGCCAATGATTGATTGGAGTTGAAGACGTGCACTCCCAAGCTTCTTTGGTGATGCTCCTTGGATGTGGAAGTGGATTGGAGCAGTTGAGGTTCCTTGGAGGAAGTCCGCCGGAGGTTCGCCAAATGATGAGAAATGTGTCTGTTGGCTTGGTTATGGTTCCGGTATTGATCCTAAGGCTTCTGGGGGTTCAAGGTCCTTTATTTATAGAGGGGGAACCCTCATATGGCCGTTGGAGGCCTTCGGAGCCGTTGGAGAGGATTTCGGAGACGTTGGAGGCCAAGTGGACAGGCTGGTCAAAAGCCCAACGGCTAGTTTGACTGCCTCCACCGGCTGACCGGTACAGGGCCACCGGTTGGCCGGTGCCTTGAAAAAGGATGAGGATTTCTGTCCAGGGGCCACCGGCTGACCGGTGAGGAGGCCACCGGTTGGCCGGTGCCTTGGCAGTAGCTCTGCCTTCTGTGCAGGTGCCACCGGCTGGCCGGTACTGAGGCCACCGGTTGGCCGGTGCTGAGACAGTAGCTCACACTATTCATCTGGGTGCCACCGGCAGGCCGGTGCTGAGGCCACCGGTTGGCCGGTGCCAAGGCAGTGGCTTAACCTTGAGTCTGGGTTCCATCGGCTGGCCGGTGGTGAATCCACCGGTTGGCCGGTGGACTGATTTCAGTCCAGTTTGCCTTCTTTCTTTCTTGGCCCAATTCCTTGGCCACCTGAAATGATTCCTATTATCCAAAAACACTTGAAAGAGGATTAGATAAAGATGAGAGTGATTGTGATCATGAAAATTAAACCTCGAGGGGTTCGAGAGGTACAACAATAACCATTTTGATTTCCTATTTATTGAGGAGATATAGTAACAGGGATTGGACTTCTAGTTTCTCAAAAGTACCAGATCTAGAGTCATCATCAGATGTATAGTTTATATGATGGCATAAATTTGTGGATTTATACTTACCTTCTGAATCCTCACTCAAGATATAGTGGGGATATGTGTCACTAACTCTCTAAAATTTAATTTTTTTTAAGATGGAGAAAACATACATCCAAACAACATATACAAAGATAACTAAGGAGGTATGAAATTATGAAAGACTAGGGAATCCCCTCTAATAAAATTGACCCCTTTGGAATTCAAAGTTGAAATATCATGCAAACAAACTGGATCATAACCAAGAACTTCGGTAGAAGAAAGGTGATCCACCACATGGTTACCTACATTCTAGGAGTGATTGATTTTGGTTCTTTTGGATAGAATACCTTGGAGCTTTCTAATTATGTAGATAATAGACCATGGAGGTGATCAGATGTCATTCAGAGTATCATGGAGAATTTTTTAGTCTATTTTAACTTCAACAAAAGCTACACCCAGTGGGTTGGGTCATGCCATTGTGACATATAATTAGTTAAATACTGAGGATTAATGTTAAAGTTAGTGGTCATGTATTGATTGGTTTATAAAATTAGAGGAATTATATCAATGAATTTTTAAGTATAATTATCATAACATGGAGACCAACATATGTTCAATAGTAGAAATACAATTTCAACAAAAAACATATAACTAGTTAATCGACCTATATCTCAATGAAATTTGATACTCAGTATAAACAAGATGGTATATGGGTCTTATAGTGATAAATTATGTTATTTAATGGTATACTTATGTAATATCATTAAGATGTGTTATAATACCTTTGAGTTTATAATTAAAAAGATGTTTCATTCTCTGAGATAGCTAGGTTGAATTAATTAGTAGGGTCATGATTTTATTGTGAATGTATTTAGATCTATCACCACCAATCAGTTAGATAAGATACATTATTTATATTATTTGTATGATATATATTCATAAACCATGAACCGACAATGTTTCAACATTATTTTTCCCTATTATAGTCCTTATCTTAGATTGGATATTATTGTTCACAAATTTATATGACCTTATCAATAGGTTTATAAAATTCCATTCATATCATTGATAGAGTCATAATGGTTTTATGAGGATAGAATGATATTCAGAAGATAAAGTGTTAATTGGAATCTAAAAATCATGTTTCTGTCTGTTTTAGACTCTTTCAACCATGATGGGGATGATTGTGATGATCCCCTTAAATAAATCAACTGGTCATTAGAGGGTGAAGTTTTTCTCTAACTCACAATGGCACTTCTTTACTTTGGGTAGAGTTTGAGTCATATATTTGGAAGTTTTTTTATCGGAGGGTGATAAGCACTCACTAGGGAAATATAAAGATGATCGACTGTACATTAGATCCCACAATCCTCATGTGGTGTTCTCTAGACAAATTTAATATAATAAATTTATTATAATAGTAATTCAATCATATCATTTAAGGTTATGTTTTTTGAGATTGGTTTGTTCTTTATTGAATCACTACATATGTCGAAGACCCCTATGTGGGCATTGACTAATGATTATTCTTGGAAGAGGTGGACCCTAGATGTAGTATTCAGTTATCAAATTTCCTAGTAGAAAACATAATAACTATATTTATGGAAGACTATGGTGACGATATATTTGATTTAAAAAACATTTTAATAGTAAGCCTATTCATCTATCATGGAGTTATTCAATGGATTAGATTGTGTGTGAGATAAGTAATGGATTAATTATTCATTAACCCACTCCATCACTTGTGGAATTTCACTATTTTCTCTCAAGAATGGGGTGTGGATAGTCAGGTTTGTAGGGATGTGTTCTTGATTTATATCCATGAAAAGGAATTAACATGTATATTTTGAGTATGATTAATTTCCATAATTATTATATATTTATACTTGATATCAAATTTATTAGTTAATATTCCAACATTATATTTTCATCACAGGGAGATTCAAATGGAGTTACTAGATAGATTATTTTCAACTAGATATTTCTCACTTATAGACGTCTTCCAATTGGGCAGTATGAATGAATTTATTCCCCTTGATTGTGGTTAATAATTTAGTCCCCGTGAAAGTGAAGGAACATGAATTTATTTCCTAGGTAATACATACAACTATCCATAAATAATAGACCAAGGTCTGCATAAACCTCCCTTCAATATATGGAATCATTATAGATTCATTTATAGAACTAATATACGAAAAAATAATTATCAATGGTTCATAGAAGATAATGTGAGGTATTGGTAGATTTTTTATTGTCTCACATTGAGAGTAATAGTTGTTTAATAATGTACTTTAGTTGTAGTTCTATATTCAAAAAGTATTATTTTGAAATTATGAAATTCAATTTGTTTTTATTGATAATAGAGTTGAATAATAATGGAATTGTCACTAATATCCATAGAGGGTAGTCTATTTTTGGATGATATAGGAGGCTCATAAATAACTATCCTTGATTTAGTTTATTATTTTATGGAGAGGGAGAGACTACCCAACATTAAAAAAATGCAGTGTCCTGACACCATTCCTTTGTTTTTGTGTGGCCCTAATTTTGATCTCAATTTAGTGGCCTCACAGAACCAAATGTTCTAAAGTAGTGGACCTGAAGATTTTACCTAAGTAGATACCAGCTTATATTATTTTTCATATCAAATGTTGCAATAAGAATCCTATGAATGGAATCCTAGAGGGGAATATCCCTTAGTGTGGTTAGTCAAGGGGTCCTATTTTTCCATTACCACCTTATTAAAGACCTTCTATGTAGTGGAGGAGGAATATTTCTTAGTAGGATATGGATTATATTTTATATTGTTTTGGTGTATGTTATCTTGGGTTTGAATCCATAAAATGAATTTAAATTGAATTTTCAGGATGTTTCACATCATATTGTGTTTGTTTTGTCCATCAATGAAAAGTGGTATGATGTTGGGTTTTTTAAGGAGGATATTATTGTTTCGTGATGGGCGTATAAGTAGATTTCACAAGTAAGAGACAATATATTACTTATTTATCATTAATTTCCATAAAAAATGTAAGTGGTCTAAGTGAAAATAAAAAAAAATTATATGAATACTTGTGAACATGTTGGGTAAGAAGAGCAGTTTTGCTTTGAACCATTAGAGAGAAACCTTAACGCATATGACTCAGTCCTAGAAGATAATGAATGGATGTCATCAAATCAGAGAGAAAGATACCTTACAACTCTTCTAGAGTCAATGAAATATATTTATTATTTTTTTATTAGTGGTGTTTCTTGTGGTTAAAATTTATATGTTCAGGGAAAAAAATTATACATGATTTTCATTGGGCATTTCTAAATTCTACTTTTGGTGGGATAAGATTCCAACTGATTGGAATTTCACTCACATATAGATATGTTACATTGTAACAACCTAGATTTATTGACTTATATTCTATTAGTATTCATGTTTTCTAAAAATAATATAATATTATTTTTATTAAAATTAACTAATTATATAATATTAATATTTTTATATAAATAAATAAGATAATTTAGAAATCATTGATTTATTTTATACAAGGAATATAAATAAAAATTATATAAACTCTATGTATTTAAACAATTATAGATTAAAAAATTAATTTTCATATAATCATCTACTAAAATTATAATTATTATTTTTATTTAAATATTGTTGAAAATAGTTAACCATGAAATACCCATATAATCAACAAAGTATATAAATATTAACCATAAAAGTGATAATGGACACTGAATTAAATATTTGGATAAACATTAAATATTAAAAAAATAAAATATAGTATAAATTATAGAATATAATGGTTGTATAGAATTATATTTTAGTTTAATGTACTAATAATTATCAATTGTTTTTTTCTATTATATATATTCAATGTAAAATAACTTAACAACTTATATTTTTACAAGTAATAAATATGTAAAAAAATATATTTTAAAAATAATTTTTGATGTTTATAAATTATCATTTATATTTAATTTAATAGTTATCGAATTTGGACATTAAATCAATCCTAGAGGAAAAGTTTATATTATTATTAATATATTTTTTTTTTCAAATTATATATTGAATGAAATTAATTAGATATGTTAATAAAAATGAAATAATTTTTTTTGTAAAATTAATTGGTTGACATACATTAAAGAGTATAAAAAAGTAAATAAAATCAAATAAATAACTTCTGAAATATAAGGATTGTGAATTTAATAAGACATATTAAATGAAATATGATTCATTTTAAAATTATTAGTTTTGTAATATATTACTTGAATTATTAAAGTGTTCTTCTTTTTTTGAGTTGGATTATGAAATTTAATGAAATTAGTAATATATATATATATATATTAACTAACATTCCTTTAATGATTATTAAATGGTTATAAATAAAAATAATTTAATTTAATTTTATATAATATACTTTAGAAGTAATTATTTAGTTTTTTCAATTAAGGTTTTTCTCATAAGAATTTCAATTAATAAATTTTAATAAAATATTTTAAGAAAAATTTAAAATTTTTACATAAATATATTAACACTCCATTAATATGAAATTGATATTAAATCTGATTAATTTCACATATTTTTTAAAATGTCATTTTTTTGATAAAAATGCATTTTTCAATATATTTTAAATTTTAATATAAATGATAATTTATCCATATTAATAAATTTAATAAAATAAAATGGATCCCATATAATTAATAATTACATAATAAATATTTAAGAAGGTTAATTTCATTTTAAGGCATAAAAATATGTTACAAATTTATAAAAAGTAAGTTACCATAGTAAATATAAAATAAGGTAAAAAGTGTGTTAAACTATGTGGTTAGAGCATAAACTTTCATAAAAAACATTTCTATAATTCTGTAGATGTGGGATTTATTAAATAATAATTATCCAAAATAAAATTTTTATCAACCCTATATCCTTATTAATTTAAGAATGACATCATTATTCATCATGAAATGAATTTTTTTTCTAAATTACACTCGAAACTCACCTATAAAAGGACCACTCCCCTAACCCTTATCAATAAATAATTTTTCTTTTTATCTTAAATACCTGCCCATTAAACCTTTTAAAAATTACTGTTATAAATTTTATAGCCTCTACATCAGTGAAGTAATTCTAAATCCATATTTATGAAGGAACTAATTTTTAGAAGGAGAGAATTTATCAAAGTAAGTACCTAGTTTTTCACTTACTTTTTTAATTACCTTATCATATAAGCCATTTATAGATATCATTTTCCATTTTAATAATGTGATAAAAAATATCTATACTTTTAATAAAATTATATTACTGTTATAATACTCTATACTTTTACTCATTCATTCGTATAACTTTTTTTTATTGTTTGGCCAACCACCTACATGAACGATGATATAATTTCATTATAATCTTAAAAATGAATGATTATTAAGACATTAATATATCTAATATATGTAATGAACAAAAATTATCATACATATATATTTAATATTTTTATTTGAATATTCATTACATTACACAAGCACACACATCGGGATCATAAAGTTAATGTTCCTTCAGAAACAAGGAAAAATAAACAAATGGTCTGTAATAGGGTTGCACCATCATGCACTATTTTTTTAATAACTATTACCCTTATTAAAAATATCATACTTAATAAAATTCACTATAAACTATCGAATAGATACATAATAGATGGTGTTATCATATTCATAGAATAAAATAAATAAAGGATATATGAACTTATCATGATCATTGTGGTATGAGAACATGTGGATAAAAAATTAAAGTCATACCCTAAATATTGTAGATCAATAAATTGAGTTATAGTATAAAAAATTTGAATTTCATAAGAAATTAATCATACTTGAATCAAATAAAATGAAACATTGTAGTGTAACATTTGGATAATTTATATATTTTAGGAATATATATATACATAGAAAATCATTTCCTTAGTTATTAAAGTCTCATTGCGAATACTAACATAGTAGATTGGGATTACACCCAAAAAATATAGTAATAAATGTACACTCTAAACAATATCATAGTGGAAGATTCCCTTATAGAATTGGGTTTACTCCCAATTCATTTCCAATTAATCCAAAGAGATACAATCATTACCCAATTCATTGGACAGAGTTATAGTTACAACACATAAAATAATCAAAATCATACATATGTGTGTCAGAAGACCATTAAATGTTCTATATATCAGAACCCAAGAAAAGAAATGGGTTTCTAAAAAATTTAATATAAATATAACCTTTCTAAAATAGATAGGTTTTCTAATCATTTAATCATTTAATCAAATAAAATTTTGGGGTAAAAGAAGTTGATTTCTTAATCATTTCTATATAGTTTACCCCATAGAAGGGAAATGAGTTTTATAAAAAATATTTTCATTATAAAAAAACCATTCAAAGAAAGAATTAATATGTACTCCTTTGAATATATCCCTATTAATTAATATATAATATAAAATTATTTCATCTTATAAAGAATATTATTTTGAATGAAAAATCATATGGAACTTTTCTTAGGGAAAATAACCATACATTGAAAATCAGCATTTCTAAAATTAAAAATTATTAAAATATTTTGAAACTAAGTTACATTGAAAATAAACATGAACAATTATAATGTATGATTCAAGTAAATAAATTTTCCTGATGTCAGGAAATTTATATTCATGTTGTACATGTTAAAATATAGATTCTGTTCATATTCTTGGTAAAATCCAAGAAGACTTTTTAGAAAATAAAAGGAAGATTCCTTTCATTTTTTTGTAAAAAAGTGAAAATGGGTAATTTTTTTACATTAAATCATTTTTATAATATAAAAAAATTGATTTCTTTTAGAAATCAGGGGTTCGTAAGAGAATGGGATATCAAAGAAGACATAAATAAGAATGATTTTTAAAAAAAATAGCATTTTAAAACTCTTGAAAAAATAAAGTGTTGAAAATAAAGTTAACATATGTATTATAAATAAATAAATTTTTTTTAAGAAAACAAAATAGATTTTACATTTTATTGTCATGATATTTAATTATTGGAAGTATAATGATTTACAACCCCAATAAATGATGAGACTTTAACATATACCCTATACTAATTTAA
This sequence comes from Viscum album, assembly GCA_963277665.1. Lineage (NCBI taxonomy): Eukaryota > Viridiplantae > Streptophyta > Magnoliopsida > Santalales > Viscaceae > Viscum > Viscum album. Next base: position 121,098,431 of record OY728132.1, on the reverse strand, counting down.
TATATTTGACTCAAAATCAACATGAATAATTATATTAAATGAAACATAGAATATAATTATAATGAATAATTTATAATATTTCTAATCATTGGTTAGGTATACACACTTGAAAAAAGAAGACATGTTCATAACATAACATATGTATCAAATTTGGAAGATTGATACATGAATGACATACCTTAATTATTGACTTATTTTCTACACAATAAAACCAAATTTAAAATAAATATATGGTTATTATAAATATTCTATATAACCATGAATATATATATATATATATATATATATATATCATACCAAAAAATATTTACATATTCCCTTTTATTACACTTTTATTAATAATTCCACGTTAAAGTAACATTTCAAGAAATAACTACATTTTCATATTATCATTGAATTGTAATTTTTACATTTTAATTTTATAATTGTTCCATAATATCCATAAGAGTAAATATGAAATATATATAATATATTTATTTAATTTTTTTAGATTAATATTTTTATTTTTGAGGTAGAAAATAAAATATTTCATTCATAGAGACAGTGGGTCGTACATATGAATGAACATTGTTTCCACATTTTTTATGGATCGAAAGAAAGGTAAAAAATATATTAAAATTAAAGAGTAATTTTTGTATCATATATATCAAATCATATCATTAAACCCATCCTTATAATCTGCCATGTAATCCAATAATGAATCACATAGCATTGTGAGGTGGTAGTTCGTCGTACACATGAGGGATATTATCCTATTCCCATATAATATAATTTAATAAGGTATGTGTGATATAACAATTATATAAGAATAATAATATCTTAAATATAATTTAAAATATTTTAATTCATGATTATATCCAGCAATTAGAGGTCGTGTCAGAAACTGAATTACATCGGTTAGTGAGGTTGTAGTCTGCCACTCACATGAATAATGATCTCTTATCCCATTTGATGGAAGAAGTGATGGATTTAGGTCATACCATTAACATAAATACATGTTTGTATATATAAAAAATATAAATTATTATATCATCATTTTTTAATAATAATTAATGGGCAGAGAGGAAGAAATACTATAATGAAGCTCGTTGAACAATGTTACTTATTCTTCGGGTAACCTCATTAGATTTGACCAAAAATCCTTCTTAGGAAATTTTTTTGACAATAATAATGATTATAAGAATATAAGAGGAAATTAAGAAATAAAATTTTGAATTTATTTAAAAAAATAATTTTTTATGGAGGGGTGAATAGAATACAAGAAGGGGTGGCCATTATATGTTAGGTTAGGGACTTAATAGTAGTTTTTGGAATGAAAATGTTGAACATAAGTTTTTTAGTTGAATAAGTGATCCAAAATATATCATTATAGATAATTTTTCATTTATAGTATAAATATTAAAACAAAATGGGATTTGGACAAGTTTTAGTTAATTTTTAACTCATGTCATTTTAGTTTATTCCTAAAGAAATCTTTTTTACCATAACAATGTTAGATAATTAATTCTATTTTTAATATTCATTATGGTCATAAATTTTGATGAATAGATTATATAATATAAATTATGATGATTCTAAATAGGGAACCTATTTTTCAATATTCCATTCACATAATCAAAAAATTTTAATTTAAAATTAAATTCATGGATATGAGGGGAAAACAATTTCCCATTGAGAAAATGATCAAAAGATTGAAAAATATTTATATAAAAATTTAATATGAAAATGATTAAAAAAACATAATTATATTAATTAATAAAAAATTTAGCTAATTTTACTATAAAACCCATTTATTAAAAAATTAACCATATAAATTCCATAAAAAAGAATGGTTGTTTTTAATAAAAACCTATATTTTTCATTATTCCACAAAAAATTAATCTTTTCTAAAAAATACGATTATTTTCCCATAAGATAATATTCATGGGATTATTTCATGAATGAAGATTATTTTATGAAATTAAATCTAGAAATTTTCTAAAAATTTATATTATTATGAAATAAAAAACAGTTCATTTTTTGGGAAAGTATAATTTTTTAAAAAATAAAAAGGCAAAAAAAAAGTAATTTTTATCAATATGGCTTATTTATATTTATCCATTATAATAAATATTAAAATTTTGTTATAACTATTAATTCCACCAATTTTAATATCTAGGTAATAATTTTCTTGTTTAAAAAATAATATTAATAAATTTTCAGGGTTTTATAAAACCAGACTTGCATTTAAATCAATGTTTCAATGAAATTTAATTTATTCAAAAAAATCCCAAAATAAATGGTTTTCTATCCCCCCTTAAAATTATTTTATCCCATGAACATAAATTACACCAATAAAAATATACGAGGATAATTCTACCTCACCATATAGTCAAGTATCTTCATAACTTCCTTAAATGGTTGACTTCACCACAAAACACTAACCACGCTAGTGGTCTTTTTTCATAGACCATCTTCTAAGTGATCTAGATTCTACACAATTTTTTCATTTTTAAAGATTTCATTCACCATAAATACAACCTGAGAGTTTAATACATTTGAAGGATCGTGTATTCACTCCCTCTAGATAGGTACATAGAACACATCATGAAATTGAGGGATGTTTGGAGGAAGTTACAACCGATATGCTACTATCCTGATATGATCATGAATTTAAAAGGGACTTATATACCTTGTCATTAATTTCCACACCATTCCAAATTTAATTACATCCATCCACAATGAAATTATTATAAAATACTATGTCACTATCTTCCAATTTCATATCATATTGATGATTATTAGATTAAATTTTATGTGGAAATTGAGTCACATGTGTGTCTTGTGGAATAGATCTGACTGTCTCTTCCATTTCCTCATATATTTTAGGTATTAATAGATTTATTTTTCCAAATTCATTCTATCATGTTGGATCTCTAAAATTCATTTTATAGAAGCATTCCTAATGAGATATATTTATAATTGAGTGAAATTTACTATTATATGAAAACTCAACTATGGGTATTTATAGATACCGACCACCTTTAAAATCCAAAAAATAAAATCTCAACATATAATAAAGTTTTTTGATTTGTTCTCCTGGGATGAACATTTGTTTGAGGTTGAAATATAGTACAAGAAATAAACTTTTTATCAAGATCTTGTTGAAGACGTATCCAAACCATTGAGATAAACCTTAGTTCCTGATCTGAAATAATTGAATGTGGTTCTACATGCATCAATAACACATCCAAAATATAAATCCTCACAATATGACCCAAATATAAATCTTCTCTTCTAGCGATGAATTATGTTGAATTTTTAGGGTGATCGACTACAACCCATTTACCATTATTCCCTTTAGAGGTTATAAGTAATCCAATGTAAAAAATCCATTTTGATTTTTTTTCAATTATCATTCTAGTATTAGAAATGGATGTAGCATTCAATTAGAATTTTTTCTTCGATATATACCTTAATGACTTACCAAACATCGATATACAAACTATTTCATATCTATCTACATCACATCCCACTAAAAATAATTTTTCAAATCATTATACATCTGAATACATCCATAATGAATAGAGAATAAAGAACAATTTGATTCCTCTAACAACTCCTTATTTGAATCTGGTTAGAATAAACATATACATAGTTCTTGAAAATTAACATTCCATTAGGATCTAGGATAAATTCATAAATATTTCTAACCATATTTTTTAGTTATACATCTTTATTCTACTCCTATTTAATAATTATATGGATAGATGGTTGAACATTAAGTTGATAAAGATGAGATTCATCCCCTTCAATCGGAATTTCTATACCAATCCTTTTTTAATCAAAGAATATTTGTTTTTATCTGATCCACATCATTGTTAACTTATCATGATTCTTTACTCTCAATGTATTATCAACCTTGTTCAAATTCCCATGGTGGTAACATATAATTAGCCATAATATTTAATCATCACTAAGTATATTCTCTTGAAAATATTCCAATACTTATATGTGAATATATACATTAAAATTTAATTATTGGTGTATATATCATAATTTTGTCCATAATGATTATTCATCCACATTATTAATGAAATATTACCACATCTAACTCCAAATCATGAGTTGCGCAATTCATCACATGATCAACCAATTTTCATAAGTCTTATGCTATAAACATATCCTTAAAAATAATAAAACATACAAATCAAATATTGGATGTATCATTATAAGATTAAAAACCATTATCCACTATATGGTAGTGTAAAAATTAGCACGTTGACTAATATTATCTTCATTTCATGAAAATTTCATCACAATCATAAATCCAGAGGTAGATTACTCCCTTATAGGTTAACATAGTAAGTTGAATAGATATTTATGAGAAATTATCCATAAAATATTAATAATATCATTATAAATCAAGAAATTATGCTTCTTAGTCCCCATGGTTGGTTTTATCCAACATTTAGTGGCCTTTTCTTATGAAGGATCAATTGATAAACATTTCCATGAGAATATATTACCCATAAATTTAATCATTCGTATCTATAATTCACATTTTTCCAATTTTCATATAGTTCCTCCTTCATTAGGTTCTTCAATCAAATTATCAATATATCTTCATTCTCTTCATTTCTCTTTTAATAAATTATAATATCATCTATATGGACTACAAAAAATTACAAAGGTAATCCCTAATAACGCAATAAATTATATCCCTAATGATTGTATTATAATTAGTAAAACTAAACGACATCACTATATATTCATATTTTCCATACCTTGTACAGATGCAATCTTGGGTATATTCATTGACTTGATCATAGATTGATGATATCCAGCATGATATTCAATCTTGAAAATGTATTATGATCCCCACAGTTGATCAATTAGGTCATCAATATGGGGTAGGGGATACATGTTAATGATTTTGATCTTATTTATCTCTTAACAATAAATGGAGCTTCACAAAGATCCATATTTATTTTTATAAGAAAATAACATGTTCGCCGCAAGATGATACACTAGGCTAAATGAATCCCCTTTCAAGATTCTCCTCGGGTTTGTTCTTCAATTCCCATAACTCAATCAGTGACACTCAGTAGGGATCCTCTAAATTTGGTGTGGAACCAGGTATGAGTTATTTTGAAAACTAAATTTCTCAATTTAGTGAGTGTTAAGTGAAATATTTAAGAAATACCTAAGGTAATTCATGAATAGTAGGCATATCCTTGATTTCATGTTTCTCCCCGACAATCTTTTATCAACACCCCTTCTGAATGGGAGTCATGACCCATAAGATGGATGTGATGTCCACTGAAATTTCAATCATTTCATTTCATTTACACATTATCATATGATGGTTTGTACTATCAACCATAAATTCCCTTACATGTAATTTTATGTGGGATTTATATCGAGAAATATAATCTATGTCAAATATAAAATCATATTTGATAGGGGGAATAATGATATGATTTTTAGTAATCACATTCGCAAAAATATCCATGATAGAGGAATCATATATAGGATATGATATGATCAAACCGTTATGATGATTTACTAACAATTATACATCCAATAATTTTTTATTCATCTTCATAACATTATAAAATTCCTTAGATGCAAATGAATGTTTATATATATATTGTAAAATAAGATTGAAACAACTCTAGAATGGGTGGTACGTGGCCCTTTCACCATGCCGTTATAATTATCTTAATCAATAATAGTAATCACATGATATTTCACATTTCCCCTCATCATAAGTGGTTATTTTCATCATTCATTGTCATTAACATTAATATTTTGTCACTTTGTTATTATATTTCCCATACTCCATTTAATGGAAACACTGGAGTTTTGGTGATGTATTATGTGTATCTTTCTGTCAATTTAAATCATTAGATAACTTTTTCTGATCACGTCGAAATTAAATTACTCTATAACCATACTTCCCACATATAAAAATATTTTTTCCCATGAAGAAAATTTACTCTTGGTTTTTATCCACACTTCAAGGATACATGAAATATCATATTCTTCTACCCATGGTTTTCATGGTTTCATTTAAACTCCATCATCCCTATCATTTCAAACCCATGAGAATGATTGCTAACATCAATTTCAATTTCAATAATGAGATCACACCCAATTATTTCTTTATAGATAATAAATTATTTTTTAGATTTTCCCCTCATAATAAATTTCATAGCCACTGATGAATCGATCAACTTTAATTTCTGGTTGAATGATAATGCCAAATGGTACCTCACATGTTTTGTAAAATTTTCCTCCTGTGAACCAAAGGATTCTCTATCCTTAAGGTTCAGCTGAAAGGATTCCTTCCCCATATTTTTAAATATTAAAAAGGGAAGTACATATTATTAAACAATCTCTTAATCTCATCCCACTCCATAGGGTCGAATTCATAATGTTCCCTTGTACTATTGATGAGATTCCACCAGTTATCCAATTCTCCTTTTGAATGATGAAAAACCAAAATTTATTTTTCATGTTATAATAATTGGAGAATGGAATACTTTTTTTATAGTACTAATCCATTATTTAGTAATTATCATATTTTAAGAACCAATGAATGAATGTGGAAATATCCTCATATTGGATGCAACAGAATATTGTTACCTATTTTTCATGTTTGAATATTCAAAATGACTCATATATTGAAAAATATTAGTTTGAAAATAAATGATATTTTTTTATTTTACCTCCCATAACATCTGGATGCTCATGAAGATAATAATTTCATTTTACATTATAATCAATATTTACATGGTTCATTTGGGTTCTTCAAATTAAATAAAACCAAAAATCATATTATAAGAAACAATAATAATTGTGGGTAACCACATAATAATAATAAAAAATTATAAGATGTATAAATCATGGAACCTTATTTCTAATCAATGACACATTAGGTTTAGCTTATGTCATTAATATTTTTTATAATTTTAATATTTTTTTATAGTTGATAAAGAAATTTTTAATTTTTGATGAAAATCCCCTTGGAGTTTCAAACATGGAGTGATGTAAGGAATATTTTCATGCACTAAGGTATGATATAGAACATATTAGTGGGACAATTTTTGAGTTATTAACCCAAGGAACCTATGTCTTAGAGACACCTCTGCTTATTTTTTCAAGTGGGGGATGTAATTTCATAGAAATAACTCCCTTTAACCAATATCAAATATCGAAGACATTTACTCACACATTGATTCATCCATAGGCTTATCCGCAAACATTTGCTTAAAGTTATCAATGAATTTATCACATCCTTGATTTAAAAGGAAAACCAAACCTACCCATAGAAACCAAATGTAAAGAACCAAAATTATCATTATTATATATTATATATTAAAAGATTATAATTTTTTGGATTACACAAAGACACACATGAGTATAATATAGTTTTAGTACCCTCAGAATCATAGACACAAAAGCAACTTATCCATATGTGAGATGTGTTATCTCCCACAATGTTCTTCTAAACTGGAAGTCGTATTAGAAACATCATTAAAAATACATTACAATGTATCATAGGGAACGAAAACATAAAAAAGGGGTGATAATAGATTATCAATAAGGGTTAAATAGATGATATCATCATATCATGATTATACTGGTATCAAAACATTAGAATAATATTTTAAAACTGTACCCTACATAATATAGATCATAAAATTCTGTCAAATAAAAAATCATGGATTCTCAATAGAGATGAATCATAATGGAATAAAATAACTTGACCCATGATAGAATAATATTATCATAAGACATATATTTATGGTATACCCATAAAAATATAATATCATTTCCTTAATATTTAAGTTCTCATTTTCCATAAAATCATATTGCACTAGGTTCACTCCTCAAACCAACATAGGAGTCAAGGTACACTCCCAATACAATCTATGTTGATAGATTCCCTTATTGAACTATTTTCACTCCCCATTAAAGTCATGTTTATATCATGAGATATCAATTTTTATCTAATTCATCTGAGGGATATATAGGTCATACCCATCACATAATTTAGACCATACATGTGTGTGTTAGAAAATAATAAATCAATTATGATATCTAAACCAATAAAATGAAGTATGTCTCATGAAAATTTCATCATTAGGAATGCTTTTGAAAATAAATATGTCTCATAATAATTTCATTATTTATTAAATGCACTACTAGTAGGTGAATAAGTGGTTTTTATAAGAATTTTATCATTGTATAACCCATAGAATATAAAAGGTTTCATAATCATCTTATCATAATAAATACAAACCATTTGATAAATAACAATAATGGTAACATGTGATAATATCCATGAAAAATCTTAAATAATATCAATACATATAATCATATAGGGGATATTATTTTGAATGAAACCCCCATATAACTTTTAATGTGGAAAATATCATTTCTTCAAAAACCACATTTTAAAAAAATATAAAATCATAAAATATTTAGGTTTTATTTTTCATTAAAAATAAATATTAAAATTGATAAAATATTCTTAAACTGATTTAATGGTTATGAGTTGAAAAAAATTCATTCACGACATAATTTATAAAAAAAATATTCATATCACATATTATGTAAAACAAAAACAAGCATTTTTGGAAGAATAAAATAAGATTTCATTAAATAAATATTAAAAAGTAAATCATGCCTAAAAAATATTTAATAATTTATATGTATTATTTTAACACTATTTTTTGAAACAATTATAAAAAATCATGTGTTTTGATGAAATAATATTTTCTGTTGAAAAGAGAAATAAATATTTTTTTTCTTAAAAAACCATTTTGAACACCTAAGTACATAAATAGATGAAAATGAAGGAAAAACTTTTTTAATCAAGAAATAAACATATGATAAGAAAAAATAAGATTTTATTAAGATATATATATCAAAATATTTCATTATTGGATGAAAAATAATGAGAATCCTGATAAACAATCTGATTGTATCATAAAACATTTACCATTTTTGTAACATTGAATCATATTTATATGAAAGAATAAAATTAACAGAAAATTAATATATCATTACAAGAAAATAAATGGATGGGAATATAGTTTTCAATTAAAATTTTTTATTGTTTAACTATTTATAAAAACATTAAACTTATTAGAAAAATACCAAAAAATCAACCAAAATAAAACATGGAACTCCTATTTCGTATAGTAAATTTATTTTTCCACATAGTATATAAAAACGTGTCAAAATATGATTCAAAATTGGTTCTAATTCAAAAGGAGGAAATGTTCATATTATTCAAAAAAACTTTTTCAAAAAAAGTGAATATATTCTTATGTCATCTCTAGAAAACATACAAGATGAATTTTAAAAATTATATTAAATATAATACTTATATATTTCATGAGTAAAATATATCAAGTGTGATTTTATTATTTTTTAAACTCGCATAATTTCATTTACACAGTTTTTCAAAAAAAAAAACATTTCATTTTAACTATAAAATTGTTATATTTTCATTTATAATTAATTTCTCAAAAATGAGTTAATAATGTTTACATGTACAAATAATATTTTCCATATTAAATTAATACTCCTCATACCCGCTATTATAATGGCTTGGTTATATGGTAACATAATAATATTTTTTTTGTTCACCTAAACAGAGTCATGCATGAAATGAAATCTATAAGAAGAACATGAAATTTCATGTAAAAAAAGACAAGCATAGTGTTGAATATACCACAATCTAAATCACTATTTACTGTAGCCCAAGAATATCATGGTGTGTCATTCTACCCAAGACATCAATGAAATTTAATAAAAAAATTCTATCTCATAAAAACATCAGGGTGTTAAAATATGCATGTCCAAAATCCATTGGATGACAATATTTCGACGCTAACCTCCCTTTTCCCAACTTTTAACCATTAATAGATAACATTACAATAAAAATCATAGGTGTGGTTTCCTTTTTCCAATATATTACAGGAGTCCCACTCCTCCACTATTATAAAAGGAATCTTATCCCCCCACTAACTCACACCTATCAATAAACTTAAGTTCATCTAATCTATTCCAAAATAGATCCCCATAGTACCAAACATCCTTCATGAAACAATGATAGGGAAGAAATCATTCCATTTAATCCCATTAGTTCACACGATAAAGAGTTTGCTTATTAAGAGGTAACACCCCCCAACTATTTTCTTTTATTTTCTTTCTCCTCTATCTCAAATATTCTTATTCTATGATTCTATAAAAAACACCAATATCATCAACATACTAGGATATTTTTATTCTAAGGTTTCTAGAGTCACCTATAGAAAATTTCATCGAATGGGTAATGAACATAATTTTTACATTCACTGTGAACTACCTCCGAACTAAATAATTATTATATATTAATTTTTTTTCGCCTCTCACAATGGAAAGTATGGTGGGAACTCTATCTATATATTATATTTATTATATTTATTATGTATTTATGCATTTTAGTAATTTTAAAACACTTACATGTATACATTCCATCTTGTGTAAATACGAAAATTTAAATTTGATGAAGTTTGGACTATCACCCCCAAAAAGAAATCTAAATCATTCTTACACTACATAGAATGTATTAAGGATGGTTATTGTAAGTATATATGATATATATGATATAATAAATCTACAATAATAATTATAAATATTCATATATATACATATATTTTTTTTACTTTCTTTCTTTCAACACGACAATTAAATAGAAATAAGGTTTATGCATACATACAACCTATCGTCTCCAATGACGTTGTATTCAATTTCTAAATTTTATATTATATATAATAATAATAATAATATAATGAATATAAACTGTATTTCAAACATAGTATATATTCTATAAATCATTATATACGTATAAGGACCATAGATACAATAAATTAAAACACATGAAAAAAACAAAGTAGATATCACACAAAGTAAAACATTAAAATATAATTGTTAACAAATGGGTATTATATGGTCACAATGAAAAAATAGTAGGTATTATATATAAAAATTTGAATCTATTAAATAAGTATTATTATGTTAAATTTATTATATTGGAAACTTTTATGAGGACAATGACATTCATGATACAATGTAAGGGAATTTGGTCTCACTCATTCCATCCATGATATATAATCTTTATTCACCACTAACATATTCTATGTGGTGTATATACATCCCATTAATTTATTATATTCCTATTATAATTAAATTTATGGTAATTTAAATACCCATTTTATGATATTTCTATCATGGGGTTTATGTTTCAACGGTTTCCAAATCTGTAATGTAATTTTTGTCCCAATTTCCTTCATTGAGACACATTGCTTGTTATATACCAATATTTATATATGAGGGTTATATACATCCATTTACATATTATATCATGACTATAACTCATTTTATATATTTTAAGCTGCATTTAATTTCATTTTTTTACATGGGCAGTATGATTCAATGTTACCATATTAAAAGAGTTTTTTAAAAAAAATCTCATCACTTCTTCAGATTATTTATGATTATGAATTCATTGATGAAATATTATGATACATATCTCAATAAAACATTTTATATGTATCATCCTCTCGTTATTCATGATATATTAATGTATTGTTACCATTTTTAAAGTATTTGGGACATAGGATAGTTACTAAATGGTTTAATAAAGTCTTACTTAACCTCTCTCTTCAGTCATAAATCTATGTTCATTCAAAACCATGTCTTCAAATAGTTTTAATAAAATATAATTTTATTCTCCTATGATCATTAAAATAAATTTTAACATTGTTTTAATGTTTTAAAAGAAATTAAGGATTATTATTTTCGTTTTCTCTTCAAGGAACCATTCCAAACTACTTATGATGTAAAAGGAATGTTTGACATTCCCGGGTTTATCCTCCATCATGAACAACATTCCCTTCATGATTCATTTACATTATTAAAAAAATTATTTATAAAAAAATTCCTAATATTCTGGAAATTCATTACATAAATGTATTTTCAATGAAAAAGGTTTCTAGAACATTTTCAATATAATTTATATATTTACCTGGAAATTTCTTTTCAAAATATTTTCTAGATTATTTTATATTTTTCCAAGATAAATGGTTGAAAAATGTTTTCCATATTTATTTATAGGTTTTATTACTAAAAACTGGTTTTCAAAAATTGTAATATTTTTAAAAATCTATTTTTAAATAATAAAGTATATTTTACCCATGAAAATTCTTTGAATGATATTTAAAAATTATTTTCTATCTAAAATTACATCTATTATTGTTAGTCATGACTTTCCTGGAAATTATATAAAAAATCCATTAATATTCCTTATCTAAATGATTAATTCATGATTTCATTCAATTTATGAAAGATTTTTATCCTCCATGGGTTATATTTTTATCAAATCCATCTTTCATTTATAGGTTATGTTATTAAAAATATACTAATGAAACACATATCCTTTTCCACATGTTTTGATATGATATCATGTTTATGATACCAATTTATTTTCATGGGTTATGATATGATATATTATAATTTTGGGGAAGATATATATGTGATTACATTATGATGTTGGTTGGACCTATATACCCATCCAATGCATTGGTTAATAATTTATATCTCATTAGATAAACCAATATGGTCATGGTAGTGAACCATGAATACAAAGATATCCATTGGAGTAAACCATGACAACTAATATGGTATGAGGAATTATCTCATGCTACTAAGAAGGACATGGGAGTAAAGCATTAATTCTAAGATGGTATGGGGAGTGAAACCAAACTAATAATAATGTCTTATAATAGATTCATTGGATTCTATGAAAATCATATTTTATGCATATTTCTCTTCCCCATGTCCATGTTTTATTCATATGTTATGATTTCATGGATTAAGTACATTATTTTCTATTGAATCACTTCTTATAAACTATCAATATATATTCTTTGATTCCTGTTTATGATATTTTATATACAATATAGAGTCTTCATATGTTTTGGTCACTTTCTCATAATCTTATGCTCATTATTATGCTTGCATGTCCTACTTGTTTACCCTTACTAGGAATCTGAGATTAACCATTCTATGTTTTTCCCCAGATAAAAATTATACATACTATGTTTCTTGTGTCTAATAATGGTGATAGTCAAGAATTACATAGTGGGAGATGATGTAGCTCACTTATGTACCAATGTTTATGTTTCCATGATTATAAAGGCACTAAAATAATATAGTATTTTGACGTCTATATTAGTAATGTTTTAATTAATATGATAATGTGATGTATTGTGTATGTATCGTAAGACTGGTTCATTATATATTTCAGACACTTCTATGCTTATGAAGAATCCAAATGACATTTTTAATAAAATTGAGGATGTCATGCATGTTTCTTGGATATGGTGTTCTAACTAACTATCCAAATCTAGAAGAATATATAAGAAATAAGTATGTTCTGAAGAAAAAGAAAATAATTAGTTTTATATTATGAGACTAAAGTTCCTGATAATATTCCATGAATATAGATTTTAACTTTTTAGAAAAATCAGGTGAAATTTTTATTCATTATAGGGATACGTAAAAACATATTATATAAAAATCATACTGTATTTAGAATATTATTAGAGAAATTATGTGAAATCATTAGAAAAAAATTGTCCTTGAATATTTGGGAGATGAAAAATAATTCACATAATGAAAATGGTCATTCAAATGTAATGATTAATAGACTAGTTAAACTTATTGAACAAAATAAAAGATCTATGATTGATGAAAAACGTATGATAGGGTATGAGGAAAATCTTTCCCAATTATTTAATTGGTGTTATAATGTGGGCTCACATTAGTCACTTGTATTATTTTTTTATTTTACTAACATTTACACGTTGAAGTATTATTATGAGTTTTATATATTGTGGAAAATATAAGTAATGATTCATATACTATTTGAACCTCTAATGAAGGGATTGTGCGGACCCCTTGAGGGGGGGGGGGATAAAATCAAAATGGTTATATTTAAATACCATAAGATATATGAACCTAGTTTTTTTAGAAAATATTGAAAATTATATTAAATATGTATACTAATTTATTTCAATTACTCTTATAACCAATTTCCATGATCATATAAATTTTGTTATAATGGAGCAGTTGGTAGATAACAATATGATACAAATTGTTTATTTTTATTCTTTACATATGAGAATTAATGTGTTTTCTAAGATATGTGTAGGCTATAACATATTTCAAAAATATATATATATTAGTGATAGTCTTATCATATGGTGGTGTGAAATTTATTATTTTTTTCCGTATTAAAGTATAGTGGCTAACCCGGGTCATCTATCTTTAAGAGTTTCCATAATCAAACACTAATTATCAATAAATCACTTAATTTATTTGGTATTTATATTGTAGGAATGAATAATAAATATTGGTTCTAAGAACAATGAATCAAAAAAATAAATATAAACATATAGGTAAATATATAATGGATAGTTCTACAATGAAATTTTTTGTTCCTAAGGCTGGTGACACAAATTCTTTTATTGTTCGTAATTAGTGTCCAAATTTTATTTGATAGCTCAACCCTCCACACATTATGTACTACCACATAAATTTAATGTAATGTAAAATTTTCTTAGGATACCACATCTGAAAAACAAAAAAACCACATCTAATAGTCATGTATTATGATACAACTTAACTAAGAGTCTTAATCCTTATAATACACATCGCCTCATTATGCAATTTCAACCCTTGAACACACTCCAGTACACCGTAAATGTTTTCTCTACGATAAAAGAGGGAATGATTATTCAATATGTAATATAATGAATTTGAATGTATTTCCAAAGAGTGACGGAAAACTGTAACATTGATCCTAAAAAATTATATCTCTATCCCCATAAATAGAATTAAAACATATAGAATTATAATGAAAGGATTTTAGAACACTGATAAATCTTTCCCCATTTCCAAGCCTCATGTTATTTACTCATGATCATGTGTAAAAGATATCATAGAGGACAAAGTGATATTGGAATATATATATATATATAGATGAATGGGAGAACACATATATTAAAATAATGCGTATAAAATTACAAAAAAAATGAATTAATATTATAGTAAAAAAATTAAAATAACAACAACCTCTCATACTTTGTTTATTAGAATCAAGTTCCTCCTATAAGTATTTGATGATTTCTATTAAAGTAAATCATAAAAAAATTCATATTGAAACATGGTATCTCCATTTTAAATATTTTATGAGGTTTCTAAATAGGTACATCAAACAGTATTAATGTTTCCATCCATCATGGAATATTATCGTGATATAATTTTCTCACTATACATTTTATTTTGCATGGACATGTAGTTTATATAATTTATCTAGCTTTGCAATTAAATTTCATCATGATACACATTATCCACTAAATGATCTTTAGGGACCAATACATCATAAAATCATCCACATGGTCAATGTGATTTGTAACGTGGGTGTTACTTTTAGGTAAAAAAAAGATTACCTAATTACATCATCATGTCATACCTCCTCTTGTATTTATTCATTATAGTTAACTCTTACCCATTATGTCTTTATTCGGGTAAATATATATGGGTTTTTCATTTTATTATGATTATTATCCCCATTAATGTAGATATGTTTTATTATAGTGTGAAATAGTGAATAGATATCTTGGTCTTAATACTAATAGGTTTGATGCCTTATGTGAACCTATAAAGGATTCACATTACTAGGCATGAAAAATCATTCAAAATTTATACTAATAATATAGTGTAGAACATTTTTTATTTAAATTAATAGTTAATTTGGAATTATTGAAGGGATAATCTTCATTAATATTTAATTATATGGTAAATGAATGAAAAAAATTAAAAGATAAACTGTGATCTCTGGAAACTATTGAACTCAAATCAATTCTATAGTACATTTATTCTTAAATATTATATTATCTAGTATAGGTGATATGATTTAAATTTAAGTTAACTATCATAATCAAAAACCAAAACCATATATTCTATTAACTCAATTATCTTGATTATTTATGACTGATTAATAATCACGGACTTCACATGAAATTGATCAATCAATTGAATGTGTCTTACCCATCACCCATGAATATTCAACTAAATATTTGTTTTTAATTATTATAATTACTTTGTAATATTTAATGGTTATATATATATAGTTCCTCTGGAATAATCCAATACATCTGAGCTATAAATATCATTGTATCCCGAATTTATATGAGGCCTCACATAGGTTGATCAATATTCACCTATTCGTGGGATCATTAAAATCCAAATAAATTGGGATTGATTAAGTACCCCTAATTTGATAACACATGACCACTTTAAAGATCCATTCATATAAAAATATTTAATGGAATCATCTTCCAAATTGCAACATGGATTATCAATAAAGAATATTAGTGGGGTTGGATATACAATCAATCTCCATGTAGGCATGTTAAGTGCGACATGGTCAATCACACATTGTTTAATTATTAAATATATTCATTTCTTAGTCACTAGGAATTGTTGAGGGCTCATATATACAAAATCATAATTGGAACAAAATGGTAACATTCCAAGGACCACATGCTCTTAGTGGATTTATATTTGATTTTTTCATGTTTGAAGGTGCATATCCATATTCCAATGATTGAAATAGACATAAATAAGATGAATAAAGGTCCACAGTCTAAGGTGATTGTTCGCATGAAAATTCCCATCTTAAATATGCATAATGACAAGTAAAAATTTAATAGTTTAGGATTTATTTAATAATTTACTAAAATATTTATTTTCATTCAAATGTAAAAATTAAATAATATAAATAACCCCTGATTTTTTTATAATTTATAATTATATTATTGATTATTGTAACTAAAAATCATGTATTGATTTCACATAATTTAGATTATTATTATGGTTATTTTTAATTATTTTATTTCTGTAATTACAAAATTAATTCTTTATCCCCCCCCCACACACACACATCGAATCTTATTTTTCATTAAGCATATGTCTCAACATGTGTCACATAGGAATCCTGCCCTAAAAATATTTAAACATCTGAGGAAGAAAAAATAAGATTATTTCACATGAATAAATGTTCATGTATCACATTAGAAAACTTTTCTATATCCTAATTTTCCAAGGAAACCAAATAATTATATATTTTATATTCCATTTATCAAAATTGATATACTCCTCCTTCTTCCCATGTATTGTTTTCAATTTATCATTAATGTACATGCCACCTCTAATCTACCTCACTCTAAATTTATTTTACTCACCACTCATTATAATATGTGTAACAAGAACAATTCTTATACATAATGTATATGTTACTTACCCTATAAATTCATGACATATTCCATCTCTATCATATAAATATATATATTTAAATTAATCATGAGGAACTGAATTACAGATAAAAATTATTTTAGGATCATTGTTGGTTGGAATTTAAATAATCATATAAGAGCCAAAATAGGCTTCACTCTAGGGAATAATTATTGATATCAATTTTACTATACAATGAATATCTATTACAAAATTTATCATGTAATCTGCCAATACCCTAAAGACTCAATATGAGATCATGTTATGACATGAAATAATAATGAATGAATCAACAATTTTTTTTCATATTTTTATTTTTCATTCTTTAAAAGATTCAATTAAGAGATATCTTAGATACAAAACCTAACCCAATATGATTTTAGACAACCAGGATGTTATTTTTTATTTTTTTCTCTATCCAATACACAACAATTTTAATTTAATGTTTTTTGTTTTTTATTTTTATTATTTTTATTATTATTTTTCATTTTTTCAAGAATATTGAATAATAAATTACAAAAAATGATAAATAAATTTCTCTATATAATAATTATAATAATAACTAACATATCCTCCTAAGTATAGGTCATCCCATACCCACCTCAAAATATCTATCCCCCACACTTATCCTAGTAAATATCATGAAAAAATACCAAGGGTACTTAATGGAATGGATAAAAAAATCTTAATTTGTAGATATTTCCCTATCATGGTATTCCATGGATTCTATAGGAAATTTAGGATTTAATGTAATGTCCAGTCCAAAGATAAATTTATTAATAATAAAACACATAAAATATAATAAATAACTATATGAAATAATATATTTGATATTATTCCCAGAACATTCTAGAACAAAGCATCTCTGAGTCTCCCAAGAAATAGTTCATTAAAGAGTATGAAATGTTTCTTCATAAGAATTATAATGAATAGAAATCATATAATGTTGGGTTAATCAGTGATGTAAATTCAAAATAATAATATAAATCCATAGAAGTTTTAGAAATTCAAAATATTCCAAATCAAAGAAAAATTTCTTTTATAGAAGTCAACACCTTCCCATAAAACATGATTCAGAAAATTAAATCCCTTATTTATTATTATATTATTTGATTCTTAATTTTAATCTAAAAATATTATTTAAAATGGAATTTAAAAAAATAATTGAAGACTATATTATGTAATATTTTCTCTCTATGATCAGAGAACTGTCAGGAAGTCTATGTTGGGACTTTTAATTTTTTTTACTAAACTCAGAAAATATTTTTTGACAAAAATATAGGAATGTAAAAAGATAATGAGTTTAAATGTGAACTCATCCTTCCATGATAAGTGAATTACTTTCCTCCACCTCCTCTTTCTAATGAGATTTTATATGGTATCGTCATCGTGGACCTCTAGAAGAAAACCACTCATTAAAGTGTTAATATTTTACTATAAAATCTTAATGATATTGAAAAACAAATACTATTATATTCTTAAAATAAATTCCAATATATCAATTAAAACTAAATTTAAGAGGGATCGATATTAATTTAAACCACCAAAGTGGGTATTTCATTTGGACAAACCCCAATAGGTAGTTCCAACGGTAACCCATAATATGATAGTGGTTAGATTTTATTTTAAATGAACCTCCACGTATTGTTTATTCTATTTTGAAATAATAAATTATTGATGTGAAGACTATAAGGATAGATTAAACCAAATTGATCCCCTTTGTAATAATGGGAAATATATATAATGTGGTGGGATAATGAATAGGTTCTCAGTTTCTATTTATATTTATATTCCCTCTTCTTCATTCATCTGGTCTTCGTCATAACATACAATATGAATAAAATTATTTAATGTAATGTAAGAGATTAATTCAAATATGATATAATTAATTCCAAAAAATTGAAATAAAAATAATTCATACTAAATTAGGAAACCGGATACTCCATTTAATTTTGAAAATCCAATATAATCTCCTCAATTACACAGTCTATAAGAGTTTCAAGTGGTGTATGGTGTTTTGTGTATTCCTCAATAGGTGCCTCACCTTTTTCATTTTCATCCTCTAGGGTAAAAAATGTTATCCAGATATTAAAATATAAACAATTGATATTAATAATTAAATAATATTCAATTAAATTAAATTATACTAGGTTTCGTAAAGGATTTACATCCTATGTTGGTTTAGCCTCAATTGTTTCTTCCTTTCTCAATTCACCTTCGAGTAAAATTATCATGAATAGATGAATGACGTCAGGATCATCAAGTGTTTCATCAGATTCCACTAATTTGGAGGTTCCTTATTCCAATTATAGGGAATGTTGAAAAGAATTTGATTATTTGGTTTTATAAAGGGAACAATCATGATACATATCAATACATGTATATTCATTAGAATAATTTTCCAAATATTATTGATTTTTCATGTTTACATCATCTAACAAGTAGTCATTATGAATGACTTTAAGACCTGGATTTTTTTGGTTTGATTATTTAATTTCATAATAAAACTCTTCATTGTCCTCATATGGTTTGTTTACATGATTTTTTAATTTGTTGACTTCATCCTCCACTGGTTCAAGATCCTACATCGGTATCATATGGTGATATTAAAGTTTATATTTGTCTAAACATTATATTTCTATTTCTAGGATTACGTTAATTTATCAATGTCTTTCCAACTATTAATATACATCATTTTAAAAGAGTTATTATTATTTTTATTGCACCACTCAAATTTCTCCCAAAATATTTTGGGGGAGGTAAGAGACATTTTAATTTTCCCAATAATAATTTACTAATGAAATTATATGAATAATTTTGTAAATTTAATGAATTCATTAGTTAAGGATTCCAAATTGTAATATTCCATGTCCTCTATTATGTCCTCTATAATTTTTATCAATTTCCAATCACCAAATTTAGATTTGTGAAATGTTATCACCTACATAGTGTTGAGTAAGTTGTCTTACTTCTTACTTTTCAATTCTATTGGTTTTGGAAATCACAAACACCTTCTTAAAACTATATATACTATGATTTCATATCATATGTATTTTAGTATGTTTATATAGAAAAGATTAAATAATACCATATATATAAATGATTCAAAAAAATAGGAATATAAACTAAACATTACTTAATACAATCCATCGGACTGAATGGGTCTTCATTCCATTATAATAACATTTTTCATAATAGTGGTTAGATTTTTGTCTCATCAACATGATGGAAAAAAGTAATGACCATATGACTGACCTTGGAAACAATACATCAAAATAACCCTCATTTAGTTCAATTTGATTAATAATCCATAAGAATGGTTATCAGATTTGATAAAGTGTAAAATTTGAGTACCTATTCATTGTTTATATAGTACGTAATACCTTTATCATTGTTATTATCCTAAAACAAAATTATGTCAGACATTCAGATATACAAGAACATTGTATTATATAAAATTTATATCTATCTGACATAATTGAAACAAAGTCGCACATTTGACCATTGGACCATCAGTTATAAAATTCTGGTAATTTGATGATTTCGAAGCCGATTCATTTAAAAAATCAATTATTATGATGTTTTTAAAGCCTGAACATCTCATTATTATTCATTATAATTATCTAGAGAGTTTTTGTAATAAGAAATCCTTGTCATGGTTTTTTCCTTAAGAAAAATTGTTTTTTTATTTTGGGCCTGATGATTGTTATGATCGAGAGAATACGAGGAAATGATGATGGTGAATCCAATCCATCAAATCAAGGGATTTAGGTGTAAGACAGAATTCAATTATCATATCAAGAGATTCTTATAATAGGAATATAGATCTTAATCTAATATTCATTTCGAGGGATTCTCTAGTCAGTAATTATATTAATTTTACTAATTATAGGATTTTGGATACATTTATCCATGAATATTTACTACCTTTAAAAATATGGTTAAAAAAGATAAATATTTTAATATTGTTTGTATGTAATTCTAAATTTTACTATTTATTAAATTTATTATTTTTGCAAGGATTATTATCTGATGCATATTTTATAATGTTATTCTTCTTACTCATATTTCTAAAAAATCATTTTATATGTTTGATTTTGAATCCAAAAGAATCTTACGTTGGTGTAATCAAGTCATTTTTATTACAATTCGAAATTCTAACCATAAGATATTATCAGAATATAATCATTTTTCTTTAAGATTTATTGTGTTTTGTTTTCATTTATTATTATTATTATTTGATTTAAAATTCACCCTATTATTTTAAGTACATCCATCTAAAATACATTGATGATTCAAAAATTGGTATCAGAGGTGGTTTCAATAACTATACATTGCTGAATGTTTTACTTCTTTATGAAATGTATGTTTTATTAATTTATATTATTAACTCATTTATTTAATTATTTTAAAATTTTCATGTATTTTTCATAAAAGTGTTTATTATAAGATTGAATTCATGAATTATGGATCTCTTGTTAATATAAATAAATTTCGACGACAAACAATTGATTGGAACGACAATGTGTATTGTGGATATATAGTGATTTTTTTTGCTCAACATTATAGTTGATAATTTCTTAATTTCATAATATAAAATTAAATATTCATGATAATTAAGTCTATACTTTAACTAATATTTAGATGTTAGAATATAATTTTATCTAAAGTGTTTGAAATATATTATTTAGTTATATGATAAGAAACATTTTCAGTCATATATCACCTTGTAAAGATTTCGATAGTATTTGGAGTAAATTTTATGTATCATATATTGGTACCTCTAATGTCATTGAATCAAGAATAATCATTATTATTGATGATTACAATGACATTTTTCTAGTGGGTGAGATAGTTTCCATGTTATTCCCTTGGTTGATGACTATTATCAAATGATGACAATCACTAAGTGGAAATGATATCTATGATGATATTTTAGTTGAAAAGAGTATTGATATAATAATAAATGAATGGTAAACTAAAATAACTGCTATTGATGATAAAATATGTATTATTAATCGTACTCTTAATGATGTTATTGGAACCCTCATGCAATATTATGGGATATTGAAGAGATGTGACGAAAGTATAAATTAAAAATTTGGGTAGTAGCTTTTTCTGAAAAATCTAATATTCATACTAAAGTTCAATATTAAATGAATTTAGTAATGTTTTCAAGAAAATAATTTTTATTTGGGAGAAAAAATTTCTAATAATGATATAATAAAATTCATAAGGATTAAAATGATTGAATAGATTCTAATGATACTTATTTTGAAATGAAGAAGCAATGACACATTCAAACCAATTTTCCTAACATGAAGGGGAAAACAATTAGAAATGAAATTTATTTAATAAATTCAATAAATATTTTATGTTAAAATGATGAAAATTATTAACAATTCTAACACATGGAATGAAAATGGTGGAGATTATTCAGAAAGTGAATGTTCCAAATAGTGAAACATTGATCTTTTTGTAAAAGTAACTATGGTAAATCAATCTTTAACATCAAATGTGAGAAATAATGAATCTCTTATAAATATATATATTCACATTAAAAAGATCATAATAAAGAAATAATTTAAAAAAATTTGATGAAGAATATTCATCATCAGAAGGTGACACATTACATATTTACAAATAATTTTTGAGATTTCCAAATTACATGAAAACTAATGTAGTAAGCATTGTAAAAAACTAGATAATGAGAAATTAGAACATACAATATAATATTAAATAATAATTAATTTGAATAATGAAATATCATACCATTATAAATATAATTATGAGTCAAACATTGTAAAAATATCGTGTTTAAAAATTACTTGTGAAAAAACATTTTGAAAAAAATAATTTACAAAATAATGTTGTTATAAATAATACCACTTCTATTACAAATAAGGATAAAAACATAGTTTTACAACTAAATAAAAACATATCAAGTTTGAAGAAACATTTATCAATATTTAAACATGGTAAAAAAATCATTGATAATGTGTATAAAAAAATTAAATTTTATAGTTGTAATACTAAAATGGGTTATACATATAAAAAAACTATTTTTAGAAACAATTAAATTATTCCTAAAACTGATCAATTCTGTAGTATGTTCCAATGTAGTGGAAATTGTAAAACATTTGGTCCCTAAATACAGAATAATTTTTAGGACATCATAAATTTTATTTATACAATGAAATTGGAATTTACAAAAATGATAAAATTATAAAAACGTGGTTACCTAAAATAATACATTCAAACAATCCTAAACCCAAGAAGATTTGTCTTATGAAAAATTAAATCATCTACTTTCATAAAGGTAATTATATTACTAAAAATGAAAATTTTTCATACATGGATAGTGGTTGTTCATGAAGCCTGACAGGAAATAATGATTTATTTAAGAAGATTATTATGATTAATGGTGAAAGTGTAACTTTTTGAGATACTACTGAATGATAAATCATTGGTATAGATAAATTTGTCTTTCTTTTAAATTCCTCAATAAAAAATTATTTATTTCTTATAGGACATCTCAAAAACTATATAAGTATAAGTCAATTATGTCATGAAGGTTCCTTTGTGAAGTTTAGGAAAGATAAATTTAATTTACATTATTCCTAGAATGAAGTTATTATTTCATCCAATTAACATGATAATGTTTAAACACTAAACATAAAAAACCTTAGGATCCCAGAAATGGTTTTTATTTGTGAAATAAATGATTTATATTGTCTTGGGAAAAACATTTAAGATGATTTTACCATATATATTTATCTATGTTGACTAAGAAATAACTTGACATGGATCAACCAGAACATAGGTTTGATTCCACTAATCTTTGAGGAACTTTTCATTATTGTAAGTAACATGAGTCATGTATTAAATCTATTAGTGAATTATCAACTTATGATTCTTTATAGTTATTTCACATTTACTTACTTGTTCCCACTCAAATAGGAAGTGTTAGTGGAAGATACTATGTAATTTACTTATATATTGATTTCACTAGATACAAATAGGTCTATATTCATATAAGAAAATATGATCCATTTAGTTATTTTAAAACTGTTAGAGCCATAGTATAAAATAGTAAAATCCTATCCTTGATAACTATTCATAGTGGTGATGGTGGGGAATTTGGAATATTTTAATACAAATAAAGGTAAGGAATATAACTTTTTAATATATATAACCCTGCAAAAATGGTTTATTCTAATTAAGAAATAGAGTTACATAAAAGATTACTAGAACCATGTTATGTAAATACACATTTGGTAAAAAAAATTTAGGTTAAGTAGTCCTTATATCCTGTAATACTTTAAATACCGTTCTAATAAGATTTTTTTTAATGAAACACTTTATGAGATGTAGACTGAAAGAAAACCGAAAAATTACTTAATCATTTTCGGATTAAATGTATTCAATCAGAATGGTGAAGATAATCTAAATTTTTTTTAACAAAAATATAATAATTGAATATTTTTAATTTATTCAACCACAAGAAATTCTTATAGGGTTTTTAATAAAAACTCTTCTTGTGTTTCGAATATAGTGCAGGTTTGGCTTCATTAAATTCATACCTTTTTTCAAACAAACACAACCTACATCCTCATATGTTATTTATAAAATGAATTTTCAGTCATTATTGGAATGTTCTCCACATAAAGAAACAAAACCTGACTTTTACTCATATTATTTTTTGTAGGAATATTTTCTACCTACTATTTAATAATAGACATTTTATGTCCCAATAAGTTAGTTTTTTCATAATAATTATCCTAGTGAAAGTTTTATTTTTGATATAGATCAATAATTAAGTACTAGAAGTTTATTAAGTAATGAAACTTATCATCTATCTTTCTTATCCCAATATTAACATATGATTTTCGATAGGGCTTTATGTGATCAAGATTAGATTAAATCAATGAAATATGATCTCAATGTATCTGAAAGGAAAAATTCCAGAAAATTAGTTAAATGACATATTGATAGTTTTATTATTGGAGTAAATTGGGTTTTTTAAAATAAATTTTTTGAAAATAGAATAATCTTTTTAGATAAAGATGAAATTGTCGCTAATTTATGTAACTAAAATGAGAGAATGTATTATACAGAAACCCATGATCTGGTAGGAATAATTTATTTTGTAAAGATACTTATATCATTTTCATCATCATATAACCTCAATCTATTTCCAATGGATTTCATGTTTTCTTCAATAAATATTTATTTTAAGGATAATTTTTATGTTGGAAAACCACCTAGTATATAAAATAAAAATCATCTAAGACATGTTAATAAGATTACCATGGCACATTATGGTCTTAAACAAGCACATACCATTTTTCATGATGTGTTCAATGGAATTTTGATTCTGTAAAATTTTCTTAATAGAGTCACCAATCTAAATATTCTAATAAAGGAAGTAAAAAAGAATTGTTATGGTTGTACAAATTTTTGTTCACAAAATTATATTTTTTTAGTCTAAAAAATATTAATAAAATCCATTTTTTATCATATGATGATTGATTTTGAAATTAGTATGTCGGGCGAGTTAACATATTTTATCGGATTTCAAATATCATAAAAATAGAATGTAATTATGTATCTTAACATAAGTATATAAAATAATTACCTAACAAATTTGGTTATGATGATACGAAAAGTATTATTACTCCCATTCGAACCTCTGGTACTGTTAGTCAGGATGAGGATGATGAACTTGTTGATTTAAAAACCTTTATATGTATGATTGGTAGTTTACTTTACATAACTACTGGTTGTTTATATTTATTGTTTTCTGTAATATTATGTTCTAGATATCATGAAAAGGAAAAATAATTCCATTTGAAGGATGTTAAATTAATCATGCACTGTCTTAAGGGAATTGTTGATTTATGATTTTTCTATTCTTCTTAGAATATTGTGAATCTAAAAATATTTCTGGATTCTAACTATTGTGGATTTAGAATGGATTTAAATAGTATAGATTTAAAATTTTATTTATTAGGTGACTCTTTATTTTCCCAATCTTGCCTAAAATAAAACACTCTGAAGCACTTTCCACTTTTGATGCTGAATATTTGGAAGCCCGTTGTTGTTGTACTCATGTGTTGTGGATGTAACACACAATCACAAACTAATGAATCATTTATACTAAAACTCAAATAAATTTTGATAAAAAAAGTTCCATTTCATTTGGTAAAAACACATAGCATCACCCACATGCTAAAAACATAGATATAATAAACCATTTCATTTATAATCACACACTTTATAAGATATAAGTTTACAGTTGATCATAATTTAAGAAATCCATGTTGATATTTTTACGGAACCCCTTATTTTCAATAGATTTCAATACATAAAACATAATTTATGAATGATCAATATCAAATAATAATTCATATGTAATTTTTGTTTGACCATGTATTTAAAATAATATACTTCTTTTTATTAGGGGATTAAATTAGTTGGTTGTCTTATGGAAACTTTTATTTTCAAAAAAAATAATTTTTTCAAAAAAGTTTTTATTTTATTGAAAATATCAAACAAAAAAATTATTACAACTGATCATAATCATAATTTATAATTAAAAAAAAATCTTTTTTTAATAAAACTATCATTAATATCTTTTTTAATAAAACTAAATAATTATTTTTCTTTTTAAATAAATCATAATCCGATTTTGTGAAAAAATAAAAGAAGAACAAGCCATTATTACTATTAAATTATTATACTCTACAAGGTATTAATTTTTGAATAATTCACTAATTGATTATCTTGGATTATATTTGATGTTTATTAATTCTTAATTTATCGTTATTAAATTGATTTATTATCTAAATATTTAACGTATTTTATAATTGGAAGAATTCTAACTTCGGTAAAAACCATTAATATAATGATTGTTAAAGTTAACATTTAAAACAATATTTAATTAAATATTAGTAATCAGATTAATTTGGTTTAAATATTACCCTTTGAGTGACATCATGAATTAGTAATAATGTTTTCCCATGTATATATTAATTTGGGACACCTACCATCCCAGATCAGATTCTAGATATTTTGTTTCCAACTCTTATTACTCATCAAAGCTATCTGTCAGGTTTTTTTTGGAAATTATCTGGTAACAGACATTTTTCTAGTTATGATTGAAACAGAAAATTATTTCACAAAAGTTATGTTATAATTGAATGTCTCATTGAAATTAACTGGTTTGACATGTATGTTTATTTTCTCATATTCGTCGCCAAATTTCAATAATTGGAGGTTGTATGATTACTAAAACAAGATAAATATTTTAACCTATATTATCCTAATATCCTATGAGAGTTTTATAATTCATATAGGTTTATTATTGATGATGATAAGTAATAAGTTATCTTCGATTATTTTTTTATTAAATACAAACATTCTTAAAAGTGATTTGATGATTTGATTGAATTTACTACTGAATAATAAGCTTTTATACCTCACAAAAGTTATGAGAAAGCCTTGGTTCTTTTAAAATAATAAATGAAGTGTATTATTTATTTCATTATTATGAGATTCATAAATATATATCCCATATCACACTTGATAAATACAGTAGTTTTTTTGTGGATTCATGTGTATTTAATACCTAGAAATTATGATCGAGATACTCTCAACGTATCAAATATGATATTCATGGAATACTTGGTAAATATGAGAGAAATACTTTTTTCTAGGTTTTATTCATTATGATATTAGTTCTCAGGAATGCCTCAATATGTATGAAGATTATCATATTCCTTAACTTCATTAAAAAGATACATTTCAATTTTTTGAAAAATTTAAATATTGAGAACCAATCATATAAAATGCAAGAGAAATTTTCTTTTTTACAGAAGATAATATTTCTATAACGAATTACTTCATTTAAATTAAAAGAATTTTTTTATTTTTGTATTATTTATGTCTTAATATAAACCTTGAAGTAGTTTTGAGGACAAAATGAATAATAGAATGGTATAGTATTCTTCACTGAAGAAAAAAATGTAATAGAAGAGAATGACTAATAAAGAATTTCATATTTTTATGTAACATATTAATGTAATGAAACCAAGGGATCTTATGTTTTCCCTTTATCTAGATAAGGTGATGATTTATATATTTGTATAGCGGAAATTTTATAAGTGTAAGAAAAAATAAATAGCCAAATAAACATGTTAGCTGATGAAATAGTTTGTGAGATTTGTTGAAATATTTGGAAAGGGGATATGAGAATCCAATCCTTCAGTTTATCCAACTAATCAAGTAATCCCTAATTATAGACTTGATATTATTGAAATTTAAAAAATTCCTATAATATTTTCATTTATATATGATAAGTGAAAATTCAAATTTTTATTTCAAGAGTCATTGAAAGAAAAGGATGAAAATTATTCTTAAAAGAAATAATAATTAGAACCAAGTAACTTTGGTAAAATATTTATCAAGACTGTAAGGATTTTTCAAAAAGAATATGCAGTACCTGGTGAAGAAGAATAATAATAATAATAATAAATAATATTTAGAAGACCACATATACGTTCATGAATATGTATAATTAGAATAATAAGAATAAAATTGGGAAGAATACAGTGATTTTAAATAAATATATGATGTTAATGATAAATAAACCTAGAAAGAAAAACATTCAAAAGAAAATGAATAATTTGAATCAACATAATCTTAATCACCTTTACAATATCATTCTATTCGGGATAACCAGTTTCAAATTTCTCACGAAAAATATTCACAATCATTGAAAGAAAAATTTTCATAATAGGTTAATTTTAAATTACCTTCAATCAAAGAAGAAGAAGTTGATTAGCAATCAAACATGAGAGTTACTGATTAGCCAATAAATGATGCTAATATTAGTTGTTAATATATATAATATTAATGTGCCTTATTATTTATAAACACCATTTTAGTGAATTTTACACTTTGAACATCATTTCACATTAGGATTGTAATACATTCTTAAAATGCACTATTATGTGATACATTTTTTAACATAATTTAAAGTACCCAATGATTAATATTATTTTAAGGAATCTAATTATACATATTTTAATTTGATATTTTTTGAAATTTTTCTACACTTAAATATTATCATTTTTGATTCAGGGGTCAATGGATAATTCATGGAAGAAGATTGAGAAATTTTGTGATGAAAGAAAACAATTCTGGAGAAGTCAGATTGGACACCAGCACACTGATGAGACTGTGGGGAAAAATATACCAGCCCAATTAATTGAAATTTTTTTGGAATTCTATAATAAATGTGTTTTATAAAATCAATTTGCAGGATCCGATGCTAATTAGGCCTCCATGGTATCCATTTAGGCGACCCAAGTTAGAGATTAAATTCTGGGCCAGATTCTGCGGCCCAGAAAAACATCCCACTAATCTGATCATATCTACGAACCTAAAACTCCAAATTGGCCCAAATTTTACAGAAGGATAGGAGATATATGGGCATACATTTTATTATTATATGGAACACTCTGATTCGGCCATCTAGAAGGTCATAAAAGTTCTTTTGTTCAGTTGATGAAAGTTGGCTGCCACCTCGGGTCAAATGTGGAAAAGTCAATGTTCCACAAGAATTCCACCACCCAAGGCCTGCCATAATCAAGTGGGATTATTTTTACTATTGGAGGATCGACCCAGGGCTTCCAAAATTCCTATTTAAGGCAGTGGTGGATGAGTATTTTTTCATCTTTGACCTTTCTTTCATCTTAATGTTATACTGCCAATTTCACATTGTAACGTTCTTCCTTCACATGCAAGTTGTTTTAATTCATCCTAGTTTCATAATAAAAGTTCTTCTTCTACTCTTATTTTGTTTTTCTACATATCTCGTTTATACCGTTGGTTCAAGGTGTGAATTTATTCACACCATACTTTGTGATATTTATCACTTAATGGTGGAGTGATCGATTTTTGTTGTTGTTGTTTTTTTTACTTCTTCAATTCCACCATCGTAAGTCTACTTCCGGCTTCCATTGAAGACATGCCATAAATAGATGGCTAACCAACTTATGGGTTGATCCAAGGAAGTAGAATGGGTCTGTATTGGATGTTCTTTATCACCCCATTAATGTATAATCATTTCTTTAATTGAGATTTTTATTTCATGATATTTAAACTCCATTGTCCTTGTTGAATTTAAGTCCACACACTTCATGTGCTAATACGAACCTTTATCATGAAGTGATCAAAACATTGATCCTTCAAGTTTATAGTTGGTTATTATTAAATGGTTTAGCCATTAAACTAGTAAGTGATGATATTTTTTTATCTTCTTAAATAAATCCATCTCAAATATAAGAAATTGAAATCATTGAAAAGGAAATACGTCTAATCCACCCCGAGCGATAACCTATGATCAACTCATTCTTTTAAATTGAATTCACTTAAATCTATTAGAGTTCCTTTAAAACTATCTAAAATAAACCCATCTTGGCCACTTCATATCCAAAAACAGTCCATAGAATGTACGTGTCTATAGGTTTCTTCTTAGGTCTCTGAGGATTCGACAACCCAAGCTAAACTACATGGACCATCCTACCATCTTCTCTTGGGTAAATTTGAGTGGGATTAAAATTTTGGCACCATTTCTCGGGAACCAAGTAAGTCATATAAACACCCATTATATTCTCCCCCATTTCTTCATTTCTCATCCAAATTCACTTACCTTATCCCTTTCTCGTTTTTTTCTTTTGGCGCATGTCCGCCTACACCTACGATTAATCAAACCATCTAGTTAGGATGGATAGTCCTGGGGTTGGGGAGTCAAGTACGCCAAGGGAACTCCTTCTGTTAGATCCTAATCTTAATAACACCCCCAAATCAAAAAAATAGCCCATTTCAATTGAAGGTATTCAAAGAAACCAACTCATAAACCCAGGTGGGAACAAAAATGGAAACCCAAATGAGGCAGCCCCAAACATGGGGAATACAATTGATAAAACAATGAATGACTACCTCACACCTTCACGGACCAATTCCCACATATGCATTAGACATAACTCCCAAGGAGATTCTAACTACATCTTTAAACCCCATGTCCTAAACCATCTCCCCACATTCCATGGAATGGTGTCTAAGATGCCCTTCCTTCACCTTAAAGAGTTCAACGACATTGTAGAAACCATGTGTCCCCCACATCAACTAGAATCGGATAATATGAGGCTATTTCCTTTTTCTTTAAAGGATCGAGCTAAAAATTGGCTAAAAAAATTGAGACTATCATCCATAAATTCTTGGTACCTACTACAAATAGAATTCTACAAAAATTACATTCCCCACCACAAAACAATTTCACTTAAAAAGTGTATCCAAAACTTCTTTGAAAAAGAGGTAGATTCATTCTATGAAACATGGGAGATGTTCAAAGACACTATAAACATGTTTCCACACCATGTTTTTTCTATTCCTAAACAAGTGATAATTTTCTACGAAGGGATGGGTCCGGGGAACAAACAATTCATTAACATGATGTGTAATGGAACATTTAAAAACAAAGACCCAAATGATGATTACGAGTATCTAGAAAGCCTTTATGAAGAAAAACAAACATGGGGAACTTAACCTTATTCTGAAAAGCCCCAAAGAAATACTGGAATTCATACACTTAGACAAGAGGAAAGCCTTAGGACTAAACTCGCAGCACTCTCTAGGAAGGTTGAAGAGATAGACCTTATGAGAGTCCATGAAATCCAAACTGTTGACCCTGTTTAAAAAATTTGTGACAAACATGAACATAAGACAGAAAACTGCCCAACCATTCCATCCATCAAGGATGTTCTTTTTGGAGGACCCCCAGTGGAAGTAATTGACTTGAACATTCAAAATCCTCAATACCAAAACAACTTCAACCCAAGTTATAATGACCACCCAGGCTTCCAGTGGAAAGATAACCAACAACCAAGCCAACCACAGGGAAAAATACTTATCCCGATTAGAACTACCAAACCCATAACCAGTTCCAAACCCAACCTATCCAATACCAATAGCCACTGGTCCATTTTCAACAAACCATCCCACCTCCAAAATATCCCCCCGGGATAAACCAATCTTCTAAATCACCAACGCAAACTGTTCCACAAAGCCTAATAAAAAAACTGTGCAAACAAATGGAGATGATGAACTCGGAATTCTCTTCCCTAACACAAGAACTTCAAACCATCATAACTGGAAAGGCACCCATTCCTACTCAGGCGGTGCCATCCTCAACTTCAAGGGGAGTGTCATGTTGTACTCAAACAACACTTAAACAACTAAAGGCTATGACTATTTTAAGAAGTGGGAAATCAATTGAGAAACATGAACAACTAATTCAGAACCCACCTGAATATTCAAACATGGATGAAAATTAAAATGAACCACAAGATAAAACTGAGGAAACTGATAACAATGTAAAAGATACAACTATTCAACAAAAAGCTTCACAACCTGCACCATTTCCTCAATGCATGAGAGGGAAACTCAATCCGGAACTGAGTGAAACATTGTAGGAAATCTTCTCAAAAGTAATGTTGAACATTCCCCTTCTCGATGCCATACAAACCATACCAGCCTACTCAAAGTACCTTAAGGACTTGTTCACTTTTAAAAGAAGATTTTCACATAAAAACCAATTCCTTTTTGCAGCTAATGTGAGTACCACCATTCAAGGGACCATTCCTCCTAAGTTGAAAGTCCCAGGTTTCCCTTACATCAATGTTGATCTAGGAGAAAGAAAAGTTGTCATGGCCTTGTGTGATCTAGGTGCTAGTGTCAATCTAATCCCCTATTTCATGTACTGCCAGTTAGGCCTTGAAGTACTCCAACTGACATCTGTCACACTTCAACTTGTTGATTGTAGCATTAGGGTTCCAAAGGGGATTTTAAAGGACATTCTGGTAAAGGTTGAAAACTCCATCTACCCTGCTAACTTCATTGTCCTTGACAACTATCCAAACTTATGAAATAAGGAACAAACCCCAATCATCCTTGGCAGTCCTTTTCTTGCAACAATCAACTCTATTATCTGAGTCCTAAATGGGAACTTGACCATCACCTTTGGGAACACGAGTCTAGACTTGAACATCTATAATGCAAGCTCACAAATAGGTGATGATGAATACTTTCATGAAGTAAACATGATAGGAAGCTTTGATAATGAATCCATAGAACACCAAGGAATATTTGATGAATGTTTAAGTCAGGATGAGATTGATTTCATTTGTTCATATGAAGGAAGTTTATCTCCTTGTCTTGAATCATTTTCACATTTCTCTTATGATGAAGTCTTAGGTCCAACAATCAGTGAAACCTTTCATAAAACCAATTTCATAGAGACCACTCCAAATTCCTTCCCTAAATATGATCAGGAAAATCTAGTAGCTGAAACTCCTACATGTGGGGAATAAATCTAATCGGAAACTCTAAAAAAATTAAATTGAACTTGATCTAATTCCCCAATCATCTGCTGAAATTCCGAACCAACCTGATATTTAATTGAAGGAACTTCCCGATACCCTCAAGTATTCTTTCATAGGGGACAATCAAACACATATAATTGTCATTTATTCATCTCTTGGAGACAATCATGAAAGGATGCTTCTAGTTGTCCTTAGGAAGCATAAAAAATCCATTAGTTGGACCCTTTCTGATATTCCTGGGAATATACCACTTATCAGGACTAATAGGAATGTTCTGAAATCTGATTCAAATCCATGTCGTCAACCTCAACGGCGACTCAATCCTAATCTCATGGAGGTATTACGGAAATAACTTCTGATATTGTTAAAAGCTCGTATCATATATCCCATAGCTGAGAGTGAATGGGTGAGCCCAATCCAAGTGGTTCGAAAAAAAGTATGGAATCACAGTGATAACCAATGAGGATGGAGAGATTATTCAAAATAAGGGTGAGTAGTGGATGGAGGGTATGCATTTACTATAGGAAGCTAAACACATTCACCGTGAAGGAAAACATCCCCTTACCATTCATTGACCTAGTCCTCGAGAGGGTGGTAGGTCATGCCTTCTACTGTTTCATTGATGGGCACTCAGGGTATAATCCAATTGAGGTATCCCTAGAGGATCAAGGGAAAACAACATTCACATGTCCATTCAGAACCTTTTCCTTCAAACGCATGCCCTTAAGGTTATGCAATGCCCCTAGAACCTTCCAGCGGTGCATGATGGGAATCTTCTCAGACATGGTAGGGGATTTTCTAGAGGTCTTCAAGGATGACTTCTCTGTGTTTGGGCATACATTTGAGGGATTTCTGAGGAATGTGGAGAGAGTCTTTTCAAGATGTGAAGAAAATAATCTGGTCCTAAACAGGGAAAAATGTCATTTCATGGTTAAAGATGGACTAGTTCTAGGCCATCTAGTCTCCGGTAGGGGGATTGTTGTTGATAAAGCCAAGGTTGACATCATTTGTCACCTTCCATCACTCAAAACCGTCAAGGAAGTGAGGTATTTCATAGGACATGCTGGTTTCTATAGAAGATTCATCAAGGACATTAGTTCAATCTCTCATCCCCTTTGTGCTCTCTTATTAAAGGATGCTCCATTTGTTTAGACAGAAAGCTACGAGGGTTCATTCTCAACCCTCAAATCCTCTCTCACCTTTCCTCCCATTATGAAATATCCAAATTAGAACCTTCCTTTCGAACTTATGGGTGATTCCAGTGACTTTACTATAGGAGTCGTGTTAGGACTACGTTGTGATAATACTCATTATGTCATTGCTTATGCATGAAAATCCTTAAATGATTCCCAAATCAACTACACCACCACTTAAAAGGAGTTACTTTATATTGTGTTTGCCTTAGAGAAGTTTATGTCCAACTTCTTAGGATCCCCAATCACTGTGTTCACTAACCATTCTGCACTAAAATACCTCTTCCAAAAACAAGATGCTAAGGCTAGACTGATTAGGCGGGTCATTCTCTTAGAAGAATTTGACCTCACAATCAAGTATAAAAAGTGTGTTTAAAATGTTGTAGCTGATCACTTCTCTAGGATGGAATTCAAACACAACTTAAATCACCTTTTTATGTCTGATTCATTTCCTGATGAACACCTATAATTTTTGAGTGGCTTCCCTTGGTATGTCGACATAGCCAATTCCTTAGTTACAGGAGTCATTCCAAAATTCTTAATGACTCAAGATCGAAGGAAATTCCTTTCTGATGTTAGACACTATGTGTTTGATGATCCATACCTCTATAAGTTCTGATCTGACCAAGTCATTAGGAGGTGTGTCCCAGAATCTGAACAAGAGTCCATCCTTAAATTCTATCATAGTGAGGCATGTGGAGGTCACTTTTCCTCTAAGAAAACATCTTCTAAGATTCTTTAATGTGGTCTCCCCTGGACCACCCTCTCTAGGGACTCTTACACATTTTTTCAATGTTTTCATAGGTTTCAACAAGTATGGTCCATCACGAAAAGGAATCAAATGCCCCTCACTCCCATCTTAGTGGTTAAAATATTTGACTATTGGGGAATTAATTTCATGGGTCCCTTTCCAAACTCTAGGGGATACCTCTATATACTCTTAGCTGTTGATTATGTCTCAAAATTGATTGAGGCCATTCCCACTAAGTCCAACGATCATCAAGTGGTTATTCGATTTCAAAAAGAGAACATATTTTCTCGATTAGGAATTCCTAGGGCAGTAATCAGTTATCGAGGAACCCATTTCTGCAACCGCCCATTCTCTTCACTCATGTCTAAGTATGGTATTTCTCATAATGTTTCCACTACATACTATCCTCAAACCAATGGTCAAGCTGAGTTAGTAAATAGGGAGATTAAGAAAATTCTTGAAAAAACTGTCAACCCCTCTAGGAATGATTGGTCTGAGAAACTCTTTGATGCTCTTTGTGCATATCATAAAGCATACAAAATCATCCTAGGAATGTCACCATATAGGTTGGTTTATGGAAAAGCATGCCATTTACCTGTTTAAATTGACCATAAGGCCTTTTAGGAAATAAAGAAAATGGATTATGACCTCTCATTGGCCGGAACAAAGAAGAAATTAGATCTCAATGAACTGGAGGAACTAAGGATAGGGGTTTAAGAAAATTCAAGGATCAATAAAGCTATAGTTAAAGCCTACCCATCTAGGAATATCAATGTCAAACATTTTGAACCGGGAAAACTTGTGCTCTTGTATAGTTCAAAACATCATTTACACCCAAGAAAGGTAAGGTCTAGATGGTCAGGTCCTATCATAGTGCATCATCTGTACCCTAATGGGGCAGTAGAGATTCAAGATCCCATAAGTGGTTACACTTTCAAGGTCAATGGTCATAGGTTAAAACCATTCATTGAATCATTCAATAAACAGGAAATAGAGGTTGAGTTAACTGAGCCAGCCTATGAACTGGAAAAAAATTAATAGATTTAGGATCCATGTTGGGATAATGACGTTAAACAAAAGCGTTGTACGGGAGGCATCCATTGGTTTTAATGTTTATAATATTTATAAATCATTTTTATTATTCAAATAAGAATAATTAATCATATTTATATTAAAAAAATAACAAAATAAAAACAATTAATAATAATAAAATAGACTTTTGACATGTTCTTATATTATGAGTATGGATGGGTATGAAACGGGAGCACTATATTCATACGTGTCATGTGGTGTGATCCTTGAGTAATACCTTACCCTGAAATTTTAAAAGAATATGATGTATCATCAGTTTATTTTATTTTACTAATATATATATATATATATATATATATATATATATTATTTTGTTTTGTTTTGTTTGTTTTGTTTTTCCCTTTTCTACTAGGGAACTCTGCAGGTGACATGGATATCAAAGGATTAAATTGGAGCAGCAAGAATTTCAACATCAACCACCAGGTGACTTCATTCCATGATCCCCATTTTCAATTTCCTTTTTGAACATTCATTCACTACCTCTACCCCCTTAAAAATTTTCTTTTCATTAAACACTGGGGACAATGTTGTTTTATGTTGGGGGAGACAAAATAGAGAAAATTCTTTTGTGTCAAAAAATGAATGATTTGAAAAAAAAAATGTGTAAATGGAAGGAAAATTCCTTTAACTTTGAACATGGTAATACTCATTGCAAGCATTGAAACTGAATATCAAATAATTTAGCATGCCCATATTCTAATTTTAATCCTTGTATAATTTCATGAGCATATATTTTGGAAAGTGTGGTTGTCCAATGTGATATTTCATTGTTTATATTTTCATCCAAATAAAAAAATCATAATGCACGTCCTTTGGATAGTGGTGTATTAGTTTGAGTTCATGGGGTAACCCAAATAAATATCATAGGATTGGTGATAATTATAGTTTCAGTATGAGTATTCAATAAAATAAATAAATAATAATAATAAATTTGCATGTAGAGCAATAAAATGACCTAATACGTGGCTTTCGGCACTTGGGGATCGTGACTCTATAGTTTTATGGCCTAGAGTTCGTAATTTTATCTCTATTATTGGTAATTTGAAATTGTTTTCGACCGAGTTAACTTGAGATGATTCCTGAGTATGTTGGATTCACTTGGTGCCCTATGGTCTTTGAGCCTGGGAGTCATCAACAACATCTTGCTACCAGGGTTGACTCTTTTGAGTGCAATTTCAATTACCATTCCAAAATTGCAAAAAAAAAACAAAAAAAATTATGATACAGTAAAAATTGAATACTCATCATAATATTTAAATGTGATTCCACCTAGAGCTTCCCTAATTTCCCCCTTGAATAAAGATGAACCCCCATGTCTATTGTGATGCACAACACATCCTCATACTTAATTGATATTGGATGAAATATGGAAATGAATTTGAACAAAGGAATGGACTTGGGATTGGAATCTTCTTATGAATATATCTTGTATTAAAATATTTTAATGGGTTTCATGATTTTTTGGTATAAGGGTTTCTGGTGATCATTGTGTATTAAAATGTTTTTGGAAAAGAGAATTCTCATTTCCTATTGTGGAGATATATTTTGCTCGGGACTAGAAAAACTCTAGTTGGGGGTGTGATTAGCCACTATATGAGGGTAATATTCATTGTTAATATATATAATATTTATGTGATTTATTTTTCATAAACACCATTTTAGTGCATTTTACACATTGAACATCATTTCACATTATGATTGTAATACATTCTTAAAAAGCACTATTATGTGATACATTTTTTAACATCATTTAAGGTACCCAATGATTCATATGATTTTAAGAAATCTAATTATACATATTTTAATTTGATATTTTTGTAAATTGATCTAACCTTAAATATTAACATGTTTTATTCAGGGATAAATGGAGAATTCATGGATGAAGATTGATATATTTTGTGATGAAAGGAAACAATTCTGAAGAAGTTAGATTGGACACCATCTCACTGATGAGACTATGGGGACCAACATACAGGCCCAATGAATACCATATTTTGTGGGATTCTAGAAGAAATGTAGAGGAACAAATCACTCCTCAGGATCAAATTCTAATTCATCCACTATTGTGTCCATTTAGGCGGCCAAAATTAGAGATAAAATTCTGGGCCAGATTCTCTGGCCTAGAAAAATAGCCCACTAATATAATCATATCTCCGAATATAAAACTCCAAATGGGCCCAAATTTTACATACGATTATGAAACATCTGGGGATCCATTTTATTATGCTATGGACCACTCTGATTTGGCCATATAGAAGGTCATCAATGCGCGTCTGTTCGGTGGATGAAAGCTGGCTGCCACCTCGGGTCAAATGTGGAAAAGTCTAAGTTCCACAAGCATTCCACCACCCTAGGCCTACCATAATCAAGTGAGATGGTTTGTACTATTGGAGGATCGACCCAAGGATTCCAAAATTCCTATTTATGGCAGTGGTGGTAGTGTATTTTATCATCTTTGAGCATTGTTTTCATCTTAATGTTATGCAGCCAATTTCTCTTTGTAACGTTCTTCCTTCACATATAAGTTGTTTTAATTCATCCTAGTTTCTTAATAATAGTTATTCTTATATTCTTATTATGTTGTTCTACATATAACATTGATACTGTTGGTTTAAGGTGTGAATTTATTCACACCATACTTTGTGATATTTATCACACAACAGTGGAGTGATCGATTTTTGTTGTTGTTTTTTTACTTCTTCAATTCCACCCTCATGAGTCTACTTCCTGCTTCCATTGAAGACATGTCATAAATGGAGGTCTAACCCACATATGGGTTAATCCAATGGAGTATCAAGGTGTTGTATTGGATTTTTTTATCACCCCATTAATGTATAATCACTTCACTAATTGGGATTTTTATTTGATGATTTTAAACTCCATCGTCCTTGTTGACTTTAAGGCCACACACTTCATGTGCTAATACGAAACATTACCTTGAAGTGCTCAAATCTTTGATCCTTCAAGTGTATAGGTGATTATTATTAAAGGTTTTAGGCATTAAACCAGTAATTGATGATGTTGTTCTATCTTCTAAAATGAATACATCTCAAATATAAGAAATTGAAATCATTGAAAAGGAAATACGTCCAATCCACCCTGAGCGAAAACCTTGGATCAACTCATTCTTTTAAATTGAATTCACTTAAATCTGTTATAGTTCCTTTAAATCCATATATAATCTACCCAAGTTGTCCACTTTATATTCAAAAATAGTCCAAGGAATGCACGTGTCTATAGGTTTCTTCTTAGGTCTCTGAGGATTCGACAACCCAAGCTATACTACATGGACCGTCCTACCTTAGTCTCTTGCGTAATTTTGAGTAAGAATCAGTTACTAAAAATTTAGAATTCGATAATGATGTGGATTGTATTGAAATATCATCTGTTAATAAAATATGAATGAAATTAAAGAGATTACAAAGAGTATTTCAAAAACTATTTCCATATTTTAATTAATAAAACCACCCAAACATTATTATTTTTCATTGGTTTTGGAAGAACACATTAAATAATAATTATTTATTATATTTCCCATTCCTTGAAAATATTAGATTGCACCATTCTATATTTTTTCAAGGTTGAAGCATGCTATCAAATTTCACAAAATAACCACTATGAGAAATAAGATTCATTAAAATTTCTATCTAAATAAGTCATCTATGTTGAAGAATGTTTTAAAACTGTTAAAAATGTAAAGACTTAAAAAATATGTATAATAATATGGTCAATATTTCCAATATAGTGGAAAATGATATTTATAAACCTGAAGATCAATTTTTTGAAGTAGAGAATATTTTGATAGAATTAGAGAATTATTTTAATCACTTATTATCTAATCTATTGGACCGAGTGAAGTTTGTGGAGAAAATCTAAGATACAACTGATGTTTGAATAAATGAAATAAAAGTCATGAATGAAAAAGCTCAGAATTTAGATCTGGATATTACATGTCTCAGATTGTTTGAATCCAATCTTTTATTTTTTATGGAAGAGAATAAAATGTATTATTAGGAGATTTAAATACTGAAGAATGATTTTTGGAAGCAAATGGTTCGGGAATAAAAATATGTGAATTTTGATAAGTATCTACATGATTCTAAAAAAGATGATGGCCTTTGTGAAGAATCATATGAAGAAAGATTACAATATTTCATTTGGAATCTTGATGTATATTCTTTAAAACAATTGAATAATTCTAGGTTTTTAAATACATCTCTTCCAAATCCATTGTGCTTTCATATTTTATAATTATTATTGGATATATGTTATTTCTTTTTATTCTTGTTTGAATATTTATTTAATAGGTTAAATATTTTTTGTATGTTATTTATCTTCTAATATTTCATGAAATTATGAATTCCTTCCTATTTTTTGGTAAATCAAAATAGGGAATAATGTTTGATAAAGGGGGAGAAAGAATTATAATGTATGAGATAATATTTTAAGGGGTGATGGTTTATTTCATCCCATTATGTTTTTAAAGAGATATAATGAAAACTAGAGTTAAAAATAATTACTTTAGTGTTCATAATTGGAAAATGGGTTTTAATTTTATCTTGTTATAATTTTTCATTTATGTATTGTAATATGTTCTTTCTAAATAGCATGAGACTATTAAGTCATACATTTTATTTCTTACTTTTCCATTCCTTTAGTTTTGTAAATCATAATTATTTTCTTCAGAGTATGTTTATGAACATTCATGTCTTAATTATTTTAGTATGGATTTTTTTAAACATTACTTTCTGTTATACATAATACAATTTAAAAATATATTACGAATATAAACATTTCATTACTCAATCTTTTCAAATGGGATAATGGTTTATCTGATACATTAGAGTTAATTTTATTAAGACTAGTAATTAAAATTATTTATTATATAACAGAATCAATAAAAAATTACAACCATTTGACTGACCATGGTACCAATACCTCTGAATTACCATCAAAAAGTTTAACTATATTGATAATCAATATTTATGTCAATAATATTGAATAACATTTATAATCTTAGTACCTATTAATTGGTTCTATCATAAGTAATAAAATCATCATTGTAATGTTTCTAAAATAAAACATTGTCTAACATTCCATTATGGAAGAACATTGTGAGCTCTCTATGATATAGCTATTAGAGACTGTTAAAAATATCTATGAAATATGACCATTAAATATTTTTCTATAAATAGCGGGTTATTTGAAGAGTTGGGAGATGATAAATCTCATAACTCAATTCTTCTGATGTTTTCAATTCACTAGCATCTTGTTATAAGACTATGTATTTTTTTAAATAGTTTTCACCATAATGATTCCTTTTTAAGGATATTCTCGGTAGAATAATGGATTTTTTTAATTCCCTATCAGATATTTATTAAAAATTATGGCTTCAAGGTATAAGACGAAACTGAATCTAATCTATCAGATTAAGGGATTCCAGACCTAGGAAGATAGGCACTAGTCATCATATTAATGGAGACCAGGATATAATGACCCAGCCTATTTTGATCATCATATCAATGGATTAACTATTTATGAAATATTGACTTTATAGGATGTATCATATCAATGTTATTAAGTACCTTTATTAAAAAGGTGAAAAGAGTTACATATTTTAATATATCTTATATGTCATTCTTACATTAACTAGCTATTATATTTTTTGTTTTTACAAGTCTTTATTCGACTATGAATATTATAGATAATCTGTCATTCTAGTTATCTTTCAAACAAATCCTTTTTTCAGTATGACATTGAAACTAATAAAAACATAATCTAAAATAAACAGATCATTTGTGATTACGATTAAACAATTCTAGTCATTATATGGATTCAGATTCGGATCATAATACATTAAGATGGTTTTTTATTGTATTTTAATGTTTTTAAATTACAATTGACCCCCTCTTGTATATATATCCATCTAAGATACTTTTATTATCAAACACCTGATAATATGTGAAATATGATCTTCCATGTTAAGGGTGAGTTAATAAAGAAAAGTTATTTTCTTTTATGTTAATATACATTTATATTATTTACAAAATGTGAAAAAGTAGTGAATGATCAAATGGTTGGATCCCTAATAATGGCGCCATGTTTTGATACACCATTCATAGGGAATTGAAAAATCTATTATTTATTTATTCCAATGAGGCTCTATGGAAAACCATAATCATCTCTCTTGAGGATATTTCAAAATAAATAACCCACTATTACTAATTCACTAATATTATTTTTTAGGTTTCTATATTTTATAAAACAATTAGAGATGTGGGATTCAAAAATGTGGAATATTAAATAAATATGTAAACATGAATATAGTAATCAGAGGAATATAGTTAGAAATAATGGTTTTCATCCAATGATATATTACTTATAATCCTTTATTATCAATTTGTATTTTCAAAATCATATTTGATATCTCATTCTGCTATGCATGAACATCTACCCCTAATTCTATTTGAATTTTTTAGTATTCCTAATAGACCTCATCAGTTTACTTAACCTCACCACCTCCAATAGTTATGTTATAGGATACCCGTTAACCAATAGTGTGAAACATTCAAAATAGTTTCTCCATTATATACATTTTAATCCATAAAATATAGTAATATCCAATAAATTTGGTATTTTCAAAGACTGGGGAGGTAATAAATATTTAAAAAATAATATACTAATTTTGAAAGGCTCGCCAATGAGTAATGGACATTCATCAAACTAATCATGAGAATTTATTTCTACCTCACCATGTATAGAGTAAAAAATTATTCAATTGTAAAAAATAATTTTTCAACACTAATAAATACTCCACCAAGGAAAGACTCAAGTTAGTTATTCATTAAAATGAGTATAAGATATCCTAGTGAAGAAGAATAAAGGGTAGTAGAAAAGAAGGGGTAATACAAGAAAACTAAAATTAAAAATATTAAAATTATATGACACAAAATGAA
Organism: Viscum album; assembly: GCA_963277665.1. Taxonomy (NCBI): domain Eukaryota; kingdom Viridiplantae; phylum Streptophyta; class Magnoliopsida; order Santalales; family Viscaceae; genus Viscum; species Viscum album. Next base: position 121,054,591 of record OY728132.1, on the reverse strand, counting down.
ATTAAAATTATAGTATCACCCCAAGCTTACATGGTACTTTTCCCTTTGAATAATGCAATAGCTTGCATTGTACGTGACTTGGAGTTTTAACACACCACGACCAATCAAACATGCCTTTATGAATATAAATACCCACTTTTTTAAATTTTATAAATTTTATTTTTCAAAATGGACTTCATTTTAGGTTTTTTAATATAAAAATTACCTTATGGTGAATTTTTGGAATTTTCTTAAAAACATTCATTTTTTGATGAATAGTGAAAAACAATGCGTTATTTTCCGAAACTGAAATTTTATTTACGTAGTATTTTATTTTATTAAAATTTATATTACAAAACAATTGATTCATAATACCTATATAAGTTCAATTTAATTAATTGGAGTCTTTTTATTATAATATTATATATATTTTTTTTATTGAACTTTTTACCGTCTTTTACCCACCTTCTAGGCATTTTTACAAATTTTCATAAAACATAATTTTACTGCTTCTATAAATTGAATCTAAAAATTCCAAGAGAAATTTTGACATCAGTATGTAAAATTTTATTCAATAAGATGAAATTTTTTTTGGGTGAATTGTAACTTTTGACTTTTTTTTACCACCGTTAAATGTAAATAGGGTAATTAATGGTAAAAATGATATAAAAATTACCCTAACACCTGTCCTAATTCTTTGAATATTTGTATTTCGATCAAAATCAACCATATAAATTCAATATGATCCTTTAGGTCCACTTGGATTATATTAGGAAATTTATTATTTTTTTATTTAAAGAAGAGTTAAAAGTGTTAAATTCAAAGTTTAATAACTAAACAATTTTTAATATAGGGATAAAAATATAAGATAAATTCTACTATACATATTAATTATAAAGATAAACAAATTTTCTACATAATAATATTTTATTTATAATTTTTATAAATTAAATAATTAAATTTATTTATGACACAATGATGATGTAGTAATTACATTATTAATGACAGATTAAATTAATTGATATAATAAATATCCAAATAATTGTAAATTGATACTTCTGATCAATTATACTAATTTTCGTGATTAATATGACATATAATAGTTGATTAAATAAATATTTTTTGATGTTATACTGTTTTTATGACTTTCACAAAAACAATACCAAATAGTGTCAAAATTGATATAATTGTGTTTTTAAATCAAATACTATATTATTAATTGTTATGATATCTTTAAAAATATAAGGATCATCCAAGAGACCTAGACAAGATTATATATATCAATAATTAACCACTTTGGGTTCACGTTCATTTTAATAATATTTTTACTAACCATTTAATATAAAATAAAAGAATACATGGTCAAAATTAAACTATTTAACTAAGAGTTAAATCGAAAAGATAACGTTAATATGCTGACATAAACATGTATAAACCCTATTGGTTGAGTGGTTTTTGATCCATCCCCATCTTATCCTCGAAATAAATTATTTGGGATACGTTATAAACTAAATATGATTTTATAGTAAAATAATATTTTCATCTTTTCTTAAAGTGACCCTCACCTCTCTTATAAAAGGGTACATCCCCTTCTCTAAAAATCACACCACAAAGGACATTTGTCTCAGGCAACCCCTAATCAAATATCCACCCAACTACTCACCCTTCGACCTAAAGGCCTTCCATAGATCAGAATCCAACCTAAGGATCTCTTTTGTCAAAATCTTAAAGAAGAACCTAATGAAGAGGTAATTACTTCCCCACCTATTTCAAGTTCTTTTCATCTTCTACTTCCCCTTTAGTTGTTTTTTCCATACCAAAATAATATCTACAGTACCATATTCATACTATGATGTTGTTATAAATATGGTATGACCATATTCATTATTCTATCTATCCTATGAATGACAATTTTACCACACATGTGTACGTATGGCTTACTATCTCCACATTGTGGTGTCGTTGTTATTCAAACCATTATTATTTTGATGGGTATCATAATGATGTATAGATGATGTAAATATTAAAAATAAAAAGTTAATTATTCTATATATATGATATAAGATTCAATTATATAATATTTCACCTTCATTTGAATGATATTGTCGCATGTGCATACATACGGATTACAGACTCCACGAACACGATGAGATTCATTCCCCATCATTACCATTCAAGAATAATTTTCTTTTTAGGAAAAAAAATAATGTTTAAGGACATAATATAATTTTTTATATGAAACAAATTCATCTAATCCAAAAAAAACATAGATTATGTAACAAAACATATAAAGGAAAATGAATCATTTAAGATCTGAAACAATGATACTACTAAAATATTATTTACAAAGAAACATTAAGAGATCATATATGATATCATATTTATGTATTTGGTTCTTTTATAATTTAATAATTGTTATTTAAATATAATATAGGAGATTAACAAACCATATAATAAGTAAAACTACAAGGTAAGGATTAATTTTTTAATCTCTTCATTATCTGAGGTTGTATATACGTGATTATCTACTGCAACCTCTTTATCGTCCACATTCGTGTATCTTAAAAATTTATTTCAAAACAATTTTACTATTTTCAAGAAAATGGGTTAATGTAATTTATACAATTTTTTTCTATTTATTTGATTTTTATAACGGAATCTTTATGTTGTTTTCCAAATAATATCCTTTACAACATTTTCGACAAAATTAATAAAAGAATGTTTTTTGAACTTATACAGTTGGTGTGGAAAATTTCCGCCGTTATGACAACTTCTAAGATTCCAATACTAGTATATAATAATATTTTTAAAATTAAATGTTATATTTTTAAAATTATCTGCCTTTTAAATGATTTCAAAATTGAATGATATATTTCGGTCAAATGGTTTTGATTTCATCTATGTAAACATCTTTTGATGGATTTTACACCTGTCTGAAGTTGATTTATTTTGATAAAAATATTATATATTGTATTTAAGGTTTTGTGATGTGTTTGACTTTGTATGTGTTATTTTTTATGATTCATGGGTTATGGTTAATGTATTAACATTATATATGCTAGTTTTATTATGAATGTTTATGTTATGTTTCATTATTTTCATATGAGGAATGCAATGGACATCGTAAGTGACGGGTGGAGCCTGCTATAGCTCCTCGATACATCGATAGTTCTCATGAGACAAACTAGTTTCCTGGAATAATTACTTGAAGAAATATTATTTGTAGTCATGGAAACAGGCATGGACTAAGTGGTTATGATGTTTAGCATTATATATTCCATCATTATGAAATTTGTTATTGATATTGCATGTGTTTATGTGACAAGTAGAATATCAATGTGAATAAGTAAATGGAATTATTTGATTTATATTTTCATATTGTGCTGATTTTTTAAATTTAAAAGGATTAAGTTTTAGTGTCTTACATTGACTTAAATTTTTATGTTTATTATGAAATTTTATACCATATTGTTATCCATAATCAGCATCTGATCCCACCCCTTTATATGTTTTATTTTTTCCAGGATCTGGAGAAGTATTTTATGAGTGATCTATAGGGATATGATAAGGGATATAAGTGTGTTAAAAGGGTACAAAATTTTGTTATTGTTTTCATTTCATGATGTAATGTAAAACTTATGTATGTATATAGTATATCCATGGAAACTAAACTAATTGGTCATTTGAGACTTAATCTATAGTTATCATGCCAATGTTATATAATAATGCATTGACTTTAGGTAACTTGGGTCGTGGAATTATAGTTGGTATTAGAAGAAGTATAGTACAAACTGTGGAAACTAGATTTATGAAATCTCAGATTAGAGAACATTACCATAACATAGACTTTCTGGATTATATAGAAGAACATCCTATAATTTGGAAATGTAGGGATTTTGTGAGTTTTCAAAGCAATACATACCTATTAGGATAAGAGTAGGTAGAGGAAGCTCTGGCATAGTTGTACAAAGGAGTCAAAACTCCCAAAACGAGTTTCGAGCTTGACCTAGGGTATCCTAGTACACAACAATGGGCCTTACTACACTCTTGGTTATTACACACCTAGGGGATATGATGAGAATAATTCACATATTCATTACAAACCATTATGAATTATTTATGAGTATATACCACTGCAATGAAAAAAAAATTATTATTATAGATTATATCTATAAACTATTCAATTTATTTAATGTGTTTTACAAGTTTGGAATTATGTATTGTGATTCATAAACTAATCTACTGTTTGACATTGTTTAGAAATTGTACCTAGTGGATGGAATGGAATCTATATTAATTCAAATAATCCATGTAAGGATTTATCTCTTACTCAGGATAATTATAGTGGAGAAGTTGATGCTACTATTGCTGATCAGCTCATCACCATACGGGGAAAACTCACTCCGGTTATAAATAATAACCATACCCATATAAAGCACCCTAATCCCCAACACAGAGGGTAAATTTTAGACTAATTTATGAAGAAACTACAACCAATATTTTCTAAGACTACATATACATTTTTACCAATTCATTGGATACGTTCTTTAGAGAATATATTTCATGCTTTGGGGAGTAGGGAAAGGGAAAAAATTCATGTCATTTTATTGCCTCACAAAAGATGCAAATCAATAGTGGTCATTAATTCAAAACAGAAAGGAGGATGAAAAAGTATAAAGTATAGAATTTATGGAGTTAAAAGAAATTTTCTTAGGAAAATACATTCTCTGTGACCATCGAGTAGATATGGAAAGGAAATTTCTGAGTCTGAGGCAAAAGGAAGATGAGAATTTTTAAAAGTATGAGGCTAACATCACATGGTTATCAAGGATTGCAATAAATTATTTAAGTAACCCGTGGAGTAAGGTTGATTAATTCTTTGATGGGTTAAAACCATTTCTCTATTATACATTAGTCCCTCAATACTTCTCAATGTATTAAGATATTTTCTCAAGTGCTATCAAGACAGAAAATGAATTCCTTAAGTCTTACGAATTTAAAGAAAAGAATGAGAAGAATAGATCTATTGAACACTCTAGAAATGGAAATAAGGGGAATAATGGAAATATTAAATATCCATCCTGTAATAAATATGTGAATAAACACCTTAGTACATTCTTTAAGGGAATGGAATTCTGTTTCAAGTGTGGAGAAAAAGGCCACAAAACTCATGATTAGAAGATAAAGAAAGAGGTTGTCAATGATGAACGATAAAATTTTATAGAGAAGGGGAATTATGTAAATGAAATTTCTAAGCACCAATGAAATTTACATCATAAAAGGGGAAGGGAGAAAGCCCAATCTAATGAGTTCACTACTGCTGAGGTTGAAGCTCTGAAAGATGTGTTGGTAGGTAATTAAATTGTTTCCTCATTTTTAGCCAATGCTTTATTTGATTCTGGATCATCACATTGTTTCATATATTCCAATTATTCTATGAAAATTAGAGATTTCCAATTTGATTTAATATGGTAGTTTTCTGTCAAAACACCTAAGGGAAGATTCATTACAACAATGTTTTGTGAATCAATTCCTATTTGGTCATATAAATGTTTTTATCTGCTGATCTCATCATCATATCTATAATTGAATTTGATATAATCTTTGGAATGGATTGGCATTCAGACCATGATGCGAAATTTTATTTTAATAAGAATGAGGTGAAAATTTTTAATGATTATAATTAGTACCTTTTCTTTTGAGTAGAAACGTCACCACCTAGTTCTTATCTAGATCAACCCCTAGTAGATCAACTACATTTAATAATTGGAGCGAAAGAGAATGAAATAACAATGTGAGAGGAAAAGAACGTTCAAATAGAGGATGTACCTATTTTACAATAATATGTTTATGTGTTTCTAGAGGATTTACCAGGACATCTTCTAGAACGAGAAATTGGGTTTTCCATTGATTTAATTCCTAGTTCAAAGACCATATCGAAGACCCCTTATAGACTAGTCGTTGTAGAATTAGTTAAAGTAAGGAAACATCTAAAGGAATTGAGTAATAAAGGATTTATTCTCCCTAGTATTTCTCCGTTAAGAGCCCCTGTTCTTTTTGGTAAGAAGAAAGATGGATCTATGAGGTTGTGCATTGATAATAAGGAGATCAATGTTATATTAATAAATAAAAAGTATCCACTACATCGAATTGATGATTTATTCGACCAAATTCCTAGAGTTCGATATTTTTCAAAGAATGACCTTCAATCTGGATATCATCAGTTGTGTGTAAAGAAGGATGAAATTCCGAAAAGATAATTTTGATCTTAGTACATGCATTATGAGTTTATAGTAATTCCTTTTGGATTTAAAAATTAACCCTCTGTCTTCATGGATATAATTAATATATTTTTAAAGGATTTTCATGATGAATTTTTTGTAGTATTTATTGATGATATCATGGTATACTCAAAAAGCTACGAAGATCATGAAAATCACTTGTGTACTATTCTGAAAATCCTTAGAATAAATGAATTATATGGGATTCTTATCAAGTGTGAATTCTGGCTTCAATAGATTTTCTTTGTTTGTCATATTGTCTCTAAGGATGGAATCTTTGTCGATCCTTCAAAGACCAGAGAAATTCCATGAATGGACAGCACTGATGATTATAACATGGCTACATAGTTTTATTGGTTTATTATTTTATTATTGATGTTTCCTCTAGAAATTTTTCTCAATTGGCTAACCCATTAACCAATATCAACCGTAAAGGGGTTAAGTTTGTTTGGAAAGTAGAATGTGAAGAATGTTCAGAAGAACTAAAGATATGATTAGTCAATGCTCCTATTATGACTCTACCATCGGGGAATGATGGATTTTCTATTTATAGTGATACTTCAAAGAATGGACTTTGTTTTTTCTATATTAATAAAGATAGATTTATTTCTTATACATAATGAAATCTAAAAATTCATGAACAATACTATCCCACCCAAGATCTTGAGTTAGAAACTATAATCTATGCTTTGAATATATGGAGACACTATCTCTATGGAAAAAAATTTGAGATATATATCGATCATAAGAGTTTGACGTATATTTTCTCACAAAAAGAACTAAACATGTGGAAAAGTAGATGGATTGAACTACTCAAGGATTATGATTTCACTATACACTACCACCCGAGGAAGGAAAATAAGGTGGAAGATGCTTCGAGATGAAAAGATCATGGAGTTTTGAACAAGATGAAAGTTTAAAGTGATCCTATATTCATTGATCTAGTAAAGATGGATATGGGAATAATCATGGAAGGTTAAACTTCAATACTTTTTCAAATGTTTGATAAAACATCTTTACAAGAAATGATAAAATGTTCTCAAACTAATTATGAGGAGTTTCTTAAGAAAATTAAAGCTGTGAATGATGGGAGATTGATTGAATTTGTATATGAAGATGGAATTCTGAAATTTTGGAACAGACTTTGTGTTCTTTTCTTACCTGATCTAAAAAGGTAATTGTTGGATGATGCTCATAGATCCAATTTCTCTATAAACCCTAGAAGCAAAATAATGTATTTGGATTTGAAGGAACATTTTTTATGGGAAAAATCAAGAACAATATTATTGATTATCTGTCAAGATGTATGGGCTTTCAAAAAGTGAAAGATAGAAGACAAAATCCAAGATGAGTCATCAAAACTCTTCACAGGCCTTATTGGAAATGGGATTATATTACTATAGACTTTGTATTGGGAGTACAAAAGAATCCTAGAAATAATGATACAATATGGGCCATTGTTGATCGTCTTTCCAAGTCAACACATTTTTTTCTATAAAAGAATATTTACTACTTGAACTTCTTTAAAGTCTATATATTAATGAAGTTTTAAGAATTCATAAAGTACCCCTATCGATTGTTTCTGATCATCATCCCCATTTTAAATCATGATTCTGGAAAAAAAATTTAGAAGCCATTGGATACTAAACTTCGTTTGAGCATTGCCTTCCACCATTAATATAATGAACAGTCAGAACAGACTATTAAAACCTTAGAAGACATGTTGAGATCTTTCTCACATGACTTTCAAGGTATGCGAGATCAATATTTACCTAGGTTATAATTTTCCTACAACAATAGCTTCCTTTCAAGTATTCAGATGGAACCATATCAAGCATTATATAGAAAGAGTTGTTGCACACCAACTTGTGGGAATGATGTTAGTAAAAGAAATTTCGTAGACCCAAAACATGTTGAGGAATCAATAGAAAGAGTGATGGTTATCCAACCACACATCAATGAAGATTAATGTTGGAAAAAGAACATTCCTGATAACCGAATGAATGATTTGTTATATCAAGTAGGAGATCATGTTTCAATGATGTTATCTCCATGGAAATGTGTTATCTGATTTTTTATGAATGTAAAATTCAGTCTCATGTACATGGGGCCTTTCAAAATTCTAGAACGAATTTATGTTTAGATTATCATTTGGGAATGCTTCCATGACTCTCCAAAGATCATGATGTTTTCCACATAACACTATCTAGAAAATACATGTCTAACCCATTGCATGTACTCACCTTGGAGAAATAGAACTAGAACCTGATCTATCTCATTGCGAAGAGCCTATCAGAATTTTTGATACTAGAGAACAAGTTTTGAGAAACCTGGATAACTCGTCGGGTTAAAAATCTATGGGTATATCATAAGATGGAAGAGACAAAATGGGATCCCAAGGAACTTATATTGAAGAACCACCCAAATATTTTTATATAGTAAAATTATATAAATTTATGAATGAAATTATTTGAAGAAGGGGATAATGTAACTACCCAAACTTCCATGGTATGTTTCCCTATGAATAATATAATAGATTGCGTTGTATGCAACTTAGATTTTTAACACACAAATACCAATCAAACTAGATGATATAAATAGTAATACCCACTTTTTTAAATTTTTAAAATTTTATTTTCCAAATGGACATCATTTTTGGATTCAAATTATCAAAATTTGCTTAGGGTAAATTTTTGTTTTTTAAACATTCCATTTTTTATGAATAGTTAAAAACGGTATGTTATTGTTTAAAACAGAAATTTAATGTAAATAATTATTTATTTTAATTAAATTTTTATTAGGTAAAAATAGATACATAATACGTATATATGTTAAATGTAATTTAATGGTGTCATTTTATAATAATATAAGATATATAAATTTTTTTGAAATTTTTACCTTCTTTTACCCACATTCTAGTCGCATTTGAAAATATTCATAAAACATAATTTTACTGCTTTTGTGAATTGAATTTCAGAAATCCAAGAAACTCATTTTACATAAGTAAGTAAAATGTTGTTCAATAATATGAAAATAATTTCTGGTGAATAGTAACTATTGTCTTTTATTTACCATGGTAAATAGTAAATAGAGTAATTAAAAGTAAAAAATCATATTATAATTACCTTAAAAATGTCCTAATTCTATTGGATAAATATATTTCAACCATAATCATTCTTATGAATAAAATATAATCGTTTTGGTTCACTTGGATAAGATTAGGACATTTTATATTATTTTCAATAAAGAACAGTTAAAATTGTTAAATTCAATGTTTACTAAACAAACCATTTTTAATATTGATATTCATATATGATAAATTAAACTATAAATATACATTAAAAATATAAAAACATTTTATACATAATGGTGTTTTATTAATAATTTTTTGACATTAAATAATTTAATTTTTTAATGACACAATGATGATGCTGTAATTACCTTATTTATGAAATATTAATATAATTGATATCATAAATATCCATATAAATGTAAATTTAGACATTTGATGAATTAAAATTATTTTATAGATTAATATGATATGTTATGTTTGATAAAATATATTTTTTTTCAATGATAAAGTTGTTATGACTTTCACAAAGACAAAATACAAAATAGTGTAAAAATTGACATAATTGTGTTTTTAAAACAAATACTATATTATCAATTGATAAAATAGTCCTAAAAAAATTCGGATCTGCCATAGGACTTATATAAGGTTATATAAATCAATAATTAACCACTTGGGGTTCTATTTTGTTTTTATAATATTTTTATTAAATATTAATTATAATAATAAAAGAATACATGGTAAATGATAAACTATTTAACTAAGAGTCAAATCTAAAAGATAAGGTAAATATGGTAGCCTAAACCTATCTAAAACCTATTGTTTGGGATTTTTTTAACCCATACCCACCTTATTCTCGAAATAAATCATTTAGTATCCATTATAAACCGAATATGATTGAATTATAAAATATTATTTCATGTTTTTCGAAAATTTACTCTCACCTCCCTTATGAATGGGTAATTACCCTTCTCTCATAATCACACTACTAAATCCATTTCCCTCAGCCATACCCTACTCAAATATCCACCCAACTAACCTAACTTCATCTTATAGGCCTTCCATTTATCAAAATCCAACCTATGGATCCCTTTCGATCAAATAAAATGGAAGCACCTGAAGAAGAGGTTATAATTTCACCACCTCTTTCAAGTTCTTTTCTTCTTTCACTCCCGCATTGTTTGTTTTTACCACACCAAAATAATAAATATAATAACTTATTCTTAAAATGATGTTATTATGAATATTTTATTACCATATTAATTATTTTATCCATCCTATTAATGAAAAAGTTAGCATAGTTTTGTATGTACGGCTTACCGTCTGCACGTCGTGGTGTAGTTTTTATTCAACACTTCATTATTTGGATTGGTATAAAAATTATGTATAATTGACTTAAATAATAAATATAACATGTCAATTATTATTTATATGTGATATAACATTCAATTATATATGATTTCACCTTCAATTGAATGATATTATCGCTCGTGCATACGTACATATTACCGTCTCCACGAACGTAATGCGATTCATTCCCCCTCGTAACCATTCAAGAATAATTTTCATTTTATGGTTAAAATTAATTTTAAAGAACATAATGTCATTCTTGATTTGAATCAAATACATATTATCCATAAAAAACATGGGTTACATAACAAAACATATAAATGAAAATGAATCAGTTAACACACGAAACATTGATACTATTAAAATATTATTTACAATGAAATATTAAAAGGTCATATTTGATATTATTTTTTTTGTATTTGGTTATTGAATAATTTAATAATAAGGAATTAACTATTACACAGGAGGTTAATAAACCACTGCCTATTGAATAGTACATGGTAACTGTTACTTATACAATCTCTTCATTATCCGAGGTTACATATATATGAATATCTACTGGGACCTCCTTATCATCCACCTTTGTGTTTCTTAAAAATGTATTTCATAAATTTTTTACTATTTTCTAGACTATGGGTTGAAGTCATTGATACCATTTTTTGACTTTTTAGAATATGTTTATAAAGTAATCATTCCATTATTTTCCAAACTAGGTCTTTTATGACCTTTTCGTCAAAATTAAGGAAAGAATGTTTTTTTAACTTATATGGTGGGTGCGTCTATTTTACGTTGTTATAACACCTTTTAAGATTCTCTTATAATCATAAAATAATTTTTTCTAATTAAATGTTTTATTATAAAATTAAGTTATTTTTTAAATGATTTAAAAATATAAAAAGATATTTCTCTTAAATACTTTTGATTTCATCTATGTCGACATCCTTGGATGGATTTTAAACTTGTTGAAAGTTGATTTATTGTGATACAATTCTTCAATATTTTATTGATGTTTTTGTGATATTTTTGACTATTTACGTTTTATTTTTATACCATTCATGGTTTATGGTTAAAGTATTAACATTTTTTATGATAGTTTTAATACGAATGAATATGTTATGTTTCAACCTTTTTATATGAGGAATGCATTGAAAATAGTATGTGATGGGTGGAGCCTGTTATAGCACCTTGATACATTGGTAGGTCTAATGAGACAAAATAGTTTCTTGTCATAATTCTTTGACAAAATATTATTTGTAGTCATGGAATGAGGCCTTGACTATGTGGTTATGATGTCAGGAATTATGAATTCTATCACTATGAAATTGGTAATTGATATTTCATGTGATTATTTGACAAGTTGAATATCAAAGTGAATAATTAAATGGAATTATTTGATTTATATTTTTTATAACATGCTGATGTTTTAAATTTAAAAGGATTATCTTTTAGTCTTTTACATTGCCTTAAATGATTAAGGTTATTATAAAAGTTTTTTCTATATTTGTATCCTTACTGTGCATCAGAGCTCACCACTTTCTATGTTTTATTTTTCCTAGGATGTGAAGAAATATTTTATAGTTTACCTATAGGGATATGATAATGGATATAAGTGTGTTCAAAGGAGACAAAATATTTTTTGTTGTTTTTATTTCATGATGTAATGTAAAACTTATGTATTGATATTGTACATCCATGGCTACAAAACTAATCGGTATTTTGAGACGTGATCTCTTGTTATCATGCCATTGTTATGTAATAATGCACTTACTATGGGTAACTAGTATTGGCGAAATACAATTACCATAAAAACAAAAAAAATGTGACCTCCTCTCATTTATTTTGAGGGATTATGTTCCTCTACTATGTATCCAATGATTCTCATTAAAAATGAACATTAGAATTCATGTTCCAATATTCCCTTTCCATTCTGATGATTTCAAGAGTTATTTAAATCCTTAATTTCTACTATTTTAATGTTTCCATCCAACATGGAAATTTAACATGTGATATTTTTATCCCTATAGCTTTTAATTTTTAAGTGCATGAAGTGGTCCAGTATTTTCCCATATATATTTTTTATTACATCATGATACATATTATTGACTGAAACAATGATGTGTAATTCTATGTAATAAAATCTTCACAGGCCCCTTGTGACATGGATCTAATAGATGTACATCATGTAAACCAAAAACAACATAATTGAATCATCATTAAATACCACCTATTTTAATCATGCATGGATGTTATCATACACACATCATATATTATTTCATATGAATATATATTACATGTGGAATTTATTTTGAATACATTCCTTATATATTCACATAGGCTGGAATCAAGTGGGTAAATGTGAAGTTCTTTTTGAGGATAAATACATGTGGGCCTACAATCTTCTGTGAATCTCCACAGGATGCACTAGACATGGTATTAATATTTTTTTAAATTCCATTGAGAAACTTGTCTAAACCATTATTATTAGTGAAGAATACTAAATTGGGGGTTATTAAAGGCCTCAACATCTTAAATTTTGATCTACATAAGGAATAAATTAAATAACCAAGGAGAAATTCATCAACAGTCTCCAACCACCACTGAGCTCAAATCAATTCAAGAATAGACATATTATTAAATATTTATTTATCAGGAATTCAATAAATCATTTTCCAGTATACCATTATTCATTATTGGTAAATAAAAACCAAAACATCCATAAACTCTATTAATGGAATATATTGTGAATTGTAAAAAAACTCAAGATTTTGTTGAATGTATTCACTCAAACACACCATGTTTCATACACCTCAGTCCTTTACTCAATCTCACGTTGTGATTTTCAATATCACTTTGGAATATTGAGTGGTTTTAATCTAAAGTGACTCCCAAATGAACATCTATATATGAGATCAAAATATCCTAATTTACCAAATTCAAGATCATCCTGAATGAAGTCCCAAAATTCTACACTAATCTTATAATCATTGTATTCTAGATCTGATGAGTCTAGATTGGTACCCCTAGTTTGATAACATTGTTTCTCCTTGAAGATACATTCATTTGGTAAGATTCTGTGGAATCATCTTCCTCATCATAACTCATATTATCATCATAGAATCTTGGCGAGGAAAAATCACCAACTGCACTCCACGTATTAATGTTTAGTGAGGAATGGTCTTCCTCCACATTTGAAACATTCCATTGTTTCTTGTTGAATACAATAGGAATTTAAAAAGGATCCCAGATGAATTCTTGTTGTCAAAAGTTTATAGAAACATTCCCAAGGTTGTATGCTCCTGACATATTTACTATTTATGTTCCAATAGTCTAAAATGAATAGTCACATTACAACAGTTGTAGAAGACTTCCATTGGAATAATGGTAGTTCAGTTTTTATGGTTCATGGTTACAAGAAGACTTTTTTCTTCAATCTACCCAATGAAAAACTAAAATATGACAGATTATGATATAATAAAAAATTTATTAAAACATGGATTCTCATTCATACTCAATAATTAATTAGGCATGTAAAACCCATGATTTTAGAAAATTAATAATCAAATTAATGATTATTTTAGTTAATAATAATGAATTTTTTCCCACTGTTTAGATTTAAAATATGTTATTTCTAATTAAATAGATTTAAAATATTAGAATTTGTCATCATTGATAAATGAGAAACAACTAAATTCATGTTTTGAGAATTATATCACACAGTGGGTTATATATATTCAACATTGAAATAATCATATATATCCCTAACTTTTTAAACATAAGGTTATCACATTTAATCATATACTAGACTAACTAAAGGATATTTTCTATGGAATGGTATATTATTTAATTCATTATTTATAAGTGGGTTAATTTATTTTTTACAATAGGGGAATATAATGTCCTAAAATAATATGGTGAGAAGAACCCCATTATACATTTTCATATGATTTTCATTAATTGGGGTATTGAAATAAGCACCCACATTGATATTATAAATCTATGGTGATGTTGAAAAAATAAAAATGGGAGATTATTTTTGAAAAAGCTTTTATTTCACTGATTTTTCATATATGAATATGAGTTTAGTGATGGTCGTGATGGGGCTTGGATTATTGTTATGATTCACATATTGAGGATTCATGGATATCTGTAAGAATTCAGATTTAATTAGTTGAGAATATATATGTGTGTGCTAATGTATTTACTAAAGATATTTGAGTGAAGGATGTGTCAAATGACATATGTGGTCAAAGAAAAATTCTTGACTAAAATTATTAATTTACATGGTCAATCATTTATTCATATGTATGATCTACTGACCATAGATTCACATCATGTATCCATGAAATATAGTCTCACATAGTCTCTTGGTTCTATATGTGAATGATCTAATGGTTATATACATGGTCGATCAAGACCATGTTCTAATTGGTTTTTCATAAATCCTATCATTGTGTTCATGTGGTCTATCAAGGTTTAGAATTGTGGTATATTTAACATGATCGGTTGGATTCCTCATAGTCAAACTAATGGGGGAAAATATATGTATAAAAAATATCTATTTTCTAATGAAATAACAAAACAAATACCTAGAAGGTGTTTATCAATGATTATAAATTACAATGTGATTGTGATTCAAGAAGTATGATAAAAGAAAATTATTTCTGTAAGTGAAAATTTCCAAATTAATGATGATGAGGTGAATAAGATAAAACAAAAGATATCAAATTATAATGTATCTAAATTTATGTATCATTTTTTTTTGTAATGAAATGGTCAAATTTAAGTATTTGTGATAGATATTATGATCTTTTATATAGAACATAATCCTTACAAACTGAACATGAGCCAGTAGGATGAACATAAGTATTCGATCACATGTTGTTTACATGAGAGTAAGTATTTTATGTTTATAATAATCCTTTTTTCATGTGTATAATACTTTTATATGTGTAAGACTTACTAATTAATTCTTAAAATCCACAGAGACTTTTAATAGGTCTAGAAAGATGGTTAAAATTCAGAAATGGGAACCATTCAACTATCAAAAGTTCCATTTGGAAATTATTAACGATTCTGTGCATATGGAAGATTAAAAACGTCCATAAAATGCATATGTTATAGAGCATATAAAATATGGTAACATTTCATTCATTTTTTGATTTAAATGAATATGTCTTACCAATATTTATGTATGTTTAAATTAGAAGTAAATTATGAATATATTTGATCAATTTAAATGAAATTATCACACATACATCCAATGTAACCATGTTTTCCATGTTCATAATGTAGAAAAATATTACTTACATTATATTATTCTATGTATATAATCATACATATAAAGTATAATAATATTTTTGATGATAATATTTGAGAACTCACAAACATTGATTGATAATTCTAAAATCCTAGTACATTATTATCGTGATGATAGAAGGGTGTGAAAATAAGTTCCATTTTGGAAAAAAAGATCTATTATGAAATCAAGTATTCATGAAGGATATGGAATATCCAAAACATTCAAGTTCCCTTATAATTATTGAGACCGTTCGTATATGTGAATTAATTGAGAAAGTACACGTGTAGACTAGATAATTTGTTTAACCATAGAGGAGGATTGACATATATTGTTGCAGAGAACATGATTAGAAATATAAAGGTCATTCATTAAAGAATTGTTTTTTGAATTGTTTTTAATCTTCCATTGGACTGTAGAACATTTGAAGTGAATTATTGACTCTATTTTGTAATATAATGATGGGGCTAGGGTATAATCCTTTTATAAAGGTGTAACCAATATGTAGAATAGTAATTATTTTATCTAAACACTATAAATACCTTGTATTGTTCTCTTTATTACAACCAATGTACACAATGGTGAGGTTGGGAGAAATCATTGAGTATATTATGATCCTTAAAAAGTTTGATATGATGATATAATAGATAATAACATGAAAAAATAAAAGGGATAACTAATTCACTCATTCCCTTCTAAATTAGATCTACGAATAATTCTTGGAATATTCACGCCTAATGGCTTCTACATGTTTGTACAAAAGTGATGCATTCAAGAACCATCAGATGTCATTGTTTGGGGTTAGAGGCTGATATGAACTATGTACCCTCATCTATTTAAATAAAATTTAATTTTTTATATGAAAATAATTCATTATTGGTAGGATGTTACAACCCAATATTTTTTCATCAAATTATTTATTTTATTTTTGATTTATGAAGTCTCATTGAAAATTGGTCATATAAATTCAATGGTAATGTTGTTTGAGATAGTATAAGTGTGTAGCCATGAAATTTTTTTTATGTTTCCATATATTCAATATTTATCTAATTCCCATTAGTGTAATGGGTTACAAACATGAGGAGTTGAAATAAATTTGTTGATATTTTCTATGAAATTGAGTTGTGAGTGGTTCCCTCAAATTAATCTAACATAAATGTTTTTCATTCATGATGTTATGCTGAATTAAGGTCAATTTCAGAGATTTTAGAATTATGAAATGACACTGTTGTACAAAACATAATGGGGTTTCACACATATGATGTTAAGTGGTGTTTAATATTTTTCTATTAATTTTTTAGGGAATTTGACTGTAGTTGGATAAATAGAAATTTGATTGACTATAGGACACTGCTGTATAGAGTTAATAATAATTCCATGCCTTGGTTCCAAATATTTATAATTGTTTTAATACATTAATAGTCATTACATGATGTTTCCAACCAAGTGATTAATTTTAAATAGTTTAAAACCCTCTCTCCCTTGAAATTTCATCCCTGCATCCACCTCTTAGCATTTTGTAACATGTTTTGGGAGACCTATGCACCTAGTATAATCATTTAATCAGTGATGATTTGGTGGTGATCCCATGGAATTATAAGATGAAATATTTATAAATAATTTATGTTTGAGAGTTGAGGTAGAGATATGTACTCACCTAATGCGCCATTATTTGATGATTTTGAATGTGAATCTATCTTTTTTGCCATTTTTTACTGCATTTACTATATGTTGTGATGTGATATTGATCAATTTGAGAACTCCCCTTTATAGTGAAAAGTTCTTAGTCTTTTTTCAATATTTTATATTTCACTTGAATACCATATTATTCACTGGGTTCAACACTTTTGAAGATAATATTTTGATGATTGGTTATATCAGTAGTGATTCTTAGTAGATATTTGGATCAATGAAGATGATGTAGGATGTAAAAAATGAGATCAATGATAAAGTGATATATTCTATATAAATAAGGAGTGATACATTATTCCAATAGATTACATGGGATCATGTTAGTATCTTGTTTCCCTAATACATTTGATCACTTAATGTCACTATATGTTGTGTCATGACCAAACCCTTCATAGCAGCATATATGATTAGATGAATCTCATCTAATGTGGATGGTGCATACCCTAAATACTAATTGATATGGTCCATGATGTAATGAATTAGAAATTAACATTTAGGGGATGGATGTGGTGTTAATAACATGGACACAGAACGGTGAAAATAAATATGAACAAGTGATATTATATAAAGAATTTAGATATAGGGTAATGAAGAAAGATATAGTATGAATGTGTGAATTATGGTACAATGAGGATGGTCAAAGGCACTGGGTATTTCATTTAGAGTATATATTATTTCTTGAAATAAGGGGGTAGATGGTTTCATCATGAAATTATAGTTTATATTGTGAATTCTTTAATCCCCAATTCTAATTACTCAACACATTCCATCATTGTTATTCTTGAATCTTTTCATCCATAGATTGGAATAGGTCATAGATTTGGCATATGATGATATTTTTCCATCATAATACATGAATAAAAAAATTTCCACATAGGTCCATTTGTTTCATGTTTTTCATTGGATTGATATATATTTATATATAGAGGTTTATTCGGTCCATATGATATGATTATAGAAAACATGGGCTCATATACCCCCCCCCCCCCCATGGAATGCGGGATATGGAACATGTCACATGTATTCTTCCTATACTTTAGTAAACCTTAACATACATGGGGTGAGTATCCTCAATCATGGAATGGGGTCAGCAGTCCCCCCTCCCCAATGAGGTGTCCCTCACATATAATTGATATAGTTCAATACTCCCACTTATACTAAGTTTGTGTTTCCTCTATAAAACTATTTTTGTGCTACCTAATTTTGAGAATATCTCTCGATGTGCCATGGGTATTCCATCATGGTTTAGTACTTCCTTGAATTACATTTTTTTTGATGATATGTTCTTCAATATTATTTAAATTTTTAGAGGACTTAGGGGGTTTAGATTAGTTTCATTGAATCTTATCATTCCTAGAAAATTTGTCTCATATAGATGGAGTAATATACTCTCTCATTTGACACACATTGATTAATGGGGTACTGAATCTCCATCATTGTTCTATCCTACCTTGATCCATTGATGCACTTCAACAAGGTGTCATGCCCCATTTAACATTATAGTGAGCTAAGGTTGGATAACAAGTTTGGGATGATCCATATATAGCTAGCTTGTGTAATTAATGAATCACTGTTATTCCCACGATCCCCTAATTGGTGATTAAATCAGAGTAATGCGGATTACGGATGTTTGGGAGATGTACTACCTCAATTGACATGAATAACTCAACTAGGGGTGGGTCCCAATTTTTATATTCTTAGTTGGAAATGGATAGTACAAATGTATGGTTATTTATATATTTCAACAATGATAATCCTAAGGAAAACCAAGATTACCTTTAATTTGTGACTTATACCAAGACGTTATCATCATATATAGTGATCCTTTCAATATATTGATCATCGTTATTTTCTCATGAGATACAATACATCATGATTTTAAGAAAAGATGTTTAGTAATTATATGTATTCTTGATAATTTAAATTGTAAATCATTGTTGTATTTTTTCCCTTTTTTGAGTTTTTCTCTTGTTATTAAGTCCTGAAATGCCACATTGTTTTGTATTTCCATTGTATTTTTGAGGCATCATATGAAAATTTTTTATACTCACCATAGAGTGGGATATTTACTTTATTCATTCGTGTAATTAGAATATTTATGTAGTGGTATTGGAACTATTAATGATTATTTAGAGAAGATACATAGTGATTCTTGGTGATACCTAATGGAGTTTAGTGACATGGGAATATAGTGGTAACTGTTCTAATTAGTAATTGATCTATAAGATCGCATTTTTAAAAGAATATTTATGTATCTTATTGGTTTTCAGATATGAGAATATTTATTTATTTATAGTCTTTACGATGTTTTAAAATTGTTTAATTATATATACCATGTAATCTCTCATGCATTCATTCTATATAGTTTAATTATTTATATATACAAGATTATTGTTTTGGGTTGTTTTTAGTAGTGGAGATATGTGCTTGTTTTATGTTGATATATTCAAAGGTCTCCCATGATGCATGTTAATCCTACTTGGGGATAGTCAAAACCCACTATCCTCTTAGATGTGGGATAGGTGCCGCACACTTGGACAACTATTGACCTAAGTAGGGCCCAGGTGGGTCAGATCATGTCCATTATTGGGATACTGGTCACGTTAAATTTGATTCTATAAAAGTTAATGGTATAATTTTATCTAAAAAATCTATTTATACTTCTATAGGTGGTACATATATAATTGCTGTAAAAATTATTTAACAATTAATAACTATACCAATATTGATTTATTTTACTTATTTTATCTATATATTATAACTAAATTTAAATATCTATAATAACTAAACAATTAACCTATTTTTTATTTTCTTCTAGAAATTTTCTATTTAATGCTATCAAAAACAAATAGGATAATTGATTTTTCTACTAGAAAAGGGAACCATAATATTTATACATGTATATAAAAAACCTAAATGACTATAAATTATTTTTGGTAATAGAATATTCTTAATTGGATATGAAATGTTGTAAAATTTTATAATTATAATGATGATTATGGAATTCATCTTTTTTATAACAAAAAGTATTCCCTACTTTATTTAAAAACATTATTTCTTATATTTTTAAATGTGATGTTTTTTATATTTCCAGAGAGTTATTGAATATAATAATTGTAAATTATGAGTAATATTCAAAATAATTTCAATATTACTTATTTTAGTATATATTTTCATTTAATATATTTACTATAGGGCATCCTCATTAGTGTTTTTTGTTTATTAATGATTATACTAGGATCTCTTGGTTATATGTTATGATGTGTTACATAAAATAAAATATATTATTATAAATAGATTCTAAAATTTCAATATTTCAATATAATTTAATGGTTCTAGTTCTTTTATGTTATAATCAATTAGAAATAATTGTTTTAAATTGAATCATTTTTTGAGGAATAAGGTATTTTTCAGAAAACAATTCCAAACTCATTATTCAATTTATTATTATACTATAATGTCCCAAACATCCCAATAATATATATAACATATATTTAGATAAATATTCATTACATTATATAAACAAAATAATGATGATTTTAAAGATATAGTGACTTTGGAAACATGGCCATATAAACAAATATTCAATAAGTGATCTATTTCATCTCCCAATACATTATTCAAAACTATCACCCTTATCTGAAATGGAATACATAGTATATTTCATCCTAACCTGGGGTTTGGAAAACTATGAAATGGTTATCACATATGATTGGTAAGGGTAAAAAAGAGATAAATCTACATATCATGAGAATATGGGCATGACAACATGAAAATAATCTTTGGAAACCATACAATGTATATAATAGATCATAAACATGAGTTGTATCATATGTATTGGTATTTAATAATACATTAATTATAATGGTATCAAATAATATTCATTATTAGATCATAACATTGTAATAGGAGATATATTTTATTCATACATATAAGAATAGAACAAAATTTATTTAGTAGTTAAAGGATTACATCCAAGACTATAGTAGTGAATTAAGTTTACTCATCAAACTATCATAGTAGTCAAGGCTCACTCCCAAGTGGATCAAAGTGGATATATTCCCTTTAAAAAATGGGATTACTCATTATTCTATTCATATTAATCTCATGAGATATCAATCATAACCAATGCATTTGTGAGATATTTAGGTCCTACATGTCAAATAATGAATGTCATTAATATATGTTTTATAAGATAGGAAATGCATCATATCATAACCCATGATATAAAATGGGATTCATAAAAATTTCAACCTAAAATAACCTATATTGAAGAAACATATTTCATAATCACTTCATCAATTCATAAAATAATATCTCATGGAATATGAAATGAGTATCATATTCATTTTATTAAGCGACAAACAATGGAAGAGAAATGAGTTTTACAAACATCTATTCATCCTAAACAAATACTATTAATAGTAAAAAAATTAATGTTGTCATTGGATAAAATGCCTCGTAAGTCATAAATAGCATTTAAGGTTATCATAATATACGAAAAATAATTTTGAAATACAAATCACTTGGAATATTTCAAAATAAAAATATTTTTTCATTGAAAATAATAAAATTAAAAAATAAAAATTCATAAAATATTATCAAAATTAATTTCATTAAAAAACCCTCAAAAATATAATGGAATATTCATTGAAAATAATGATTATGACATCATTAAATTTCAATTCATTCTCTATGCATTAAAAAATTGATTCCTTTCATATTTTCTATAAAATCTAAAAAGTCCTTTTTTGGAAACTATAAAGAATATTCCTTTCAAAAAAATTATAAAAATATAAACATGGGGAAAAATTTCTTTAAAAAATCATATTAAAAATTAAAAAAATTGAAAACATTTTTTGATAAGTGGATTTTGAAGAAAAGGGTTTCTGATAGAAGTAGAAATTATAGAGGGTTTTTATGAAAAAAATATCATTCTGAACTCTTGAGTACAAAAAGAGTTGACAATGATGGAAAAACATGTGTTCTATTGAAATAAAATGGTTATAAGAAAATAAATTATTTTCTTCAAAGATATATCATTTCATTTCATCATAATAGTCATAATCATGAACAATCCTGGTGAATGATGAAATTGTTGAAAAAAATATTACAAATTTGTTAATGTTGAATCATAAGCCCCATGAGAGAATATCAAGAGAAAAAATAAGGATACAATATAATGAGATTAAATAAATTAATTTTATTATATATCATAAGTTCTTTGTATCAATCACATAAAAAAATTGGAGCATAATATAACAGATATCTCAAATAAGGAAAATTGGGAAAAAATTCCACTACCTAATGTCTCAAATTCCCCTTTACACATTCATGCTAAATTTATAATAAATATATTTTTGTGTTAATTATATTAAAGAAAGATATATATATATATATATATATATATATATATATATCATACCATATATATATATAAATATATATTTATCAAACCATATATAATATTTACTTATGACTCTTTATTTCCATTTTATTAAAAATTCTATGTTAAAGTCATGTTTTGGGCATTGACAACATTTTTTTACGTGTATGATTTGATTTCCCCATTTTTTTCATCTTGAATTGATCATAGTTCCATAATTTAATGAATTTTAATCATGATGTAAATTTCATATATATTCAGTATATATTTATTAAGATTAATATATTAATTTTATAGGTAGAAAATGAAATACAATGTTCATAGAGTTGGAAAGTAGTAAGTATACATGAACATGGTATCCATTTTCATGAAGAATTTAAATAAAGAATATTAAATAATATATCAACATAAAAGAATTATTTTTCATGTGGCATTTATCACATATGTTAATTAGACCCACACTTATCAACTTCCTTGTAAAATATGAACGAACCACATCGTTTTCTAAGGTGGTAGTCTTCAATACACATGAGTGGCATTACTGTATTTTAAAAAAATAAAAATTATGAAGTATTATTTAATATAATAATTATATAGTTATAATAATATCATAAATTTCATATATATTTATTTAATCCATCATTATGTCCATCTCTTGAAGTTGGTGATGGAAAATCAATAACCTCAGTTCGTGAGGCAGTATCCACCGTACCCATGAATGGTGATTTCATATCCCATTTGATGAAATTATATATGTATGTTTGCCATTAATATGAAATAATAAAATATCATTATATATTTGATACATATATTATTATATAATTGTGTATTAATATGAATTAATGTGGTTGATGATGAAATAAAATAAAATCTCTCGTTGAAAATGTTATCTATTTTTCAGGGATACCCCGTAGGTTTGCACCAAAAACCATTATAATTGTGATTTAAAAGAAACATAATGATAATATGATGAGAGTAATAAGTAAGAAATATATTTGGTGGGTACATTATGATCATTCTCATTATTTGTATTCGGACTAAAAAAGAGAAGGGTTGGCCTTCTATATGTGTGGAGAGTGGAACACTAGTAATTTTTTATAATAACACTGTATAACCACGTTTCCATCAAACAAATATTATAAAATTGACACTTGTAAACACATATTCATTATATGGTAAAAATATAGAATTAAAACAAGTATTGGACACATTTTGGTTCTTTTTTAATCTATTTATTTTCTATTTAACAAAACGTAAACCCATTTTAACATTAACTGCAGAAAATATCTTTTATTCTTTTTACTATTTATTATGTTCATAAATTATATTAAACTAATTATATAATATGAATTAATATAATTAAAATTATTGAATCAGTTTTTGAAAATTTCATTCACATAAGTGGTAAATTATAATTTAAAATTAAACTCACAGATCCAATGAGAGAGTGGTCTTGCAAAGAGAAAATGTTCAAATGATTGAATAGTAGTTATATAAAAATTCAATATGAACATTAATAATATTAACTATAATATGTTAATTGATTTATAATTTGGAAGATTTTTATTTCAAGGAAATGTTTTAAAACTGGATACATATATATTCATTGAATGAAAAGGTAGTTTTTAATAAAAAACAATAAATTTACTTTTTATTAAAAAATACTCTTTTGATAAAAAATTCCCAAAAAATTATCTCATTTCTAATTGGACATTGTGATTTAAAAAATTAATATCTATTTATCAAAATAAGTCTCTAAAAGTGTTAAAAATTAATAATATTATTCTTTACAAAATAAATAAAATAAATTATTGTTCAAAAATTGTATTTTCAAACCATATAATGTCTTTAACAAAAGTTTTTTATTTTTTTAATCATTTTTTATTATATTAAATTTTTACAAGTTGAATTTCAAAATAATTAATCCCATTCATTTTTATGTGTCAACTAATTATGTATTAATGGTCTATTTGAAATTAAAATATTAATAGCTTTTTGTTGTTTTTTAAAACTCGACATTTCCTGTAACATGAGTTATTAATAAGATTTATTTGATTCAGAAAATCATAAAATATCATGGAGTTAAATTATACCCCTTAAAAAAATTTCAACCTAAAAATTCTATAACACATATACAAATAGATGGGAAACTTTGGCTTCATCATATCTTCATGTTCCCACATATCTTCCTCAATCTCCAGGTCTCTCTAGAAAACATTGACCATGTGAGTTGACTTGTATCATAGATCTTTCTATATATGATCCAGAATATCCACTAGTTATTCATCATACTAAATGTATTTATCCAGGGGTATTACCTATCATTTCACTACATGTAAATGATCAGGTCTCTAATTCCTTAGGAGAGATACATGGAACACATAAATAACATGAGAGATGATTTGTGGAAGCACCATCATGTACTTTGTTGTCTTGATATGATCATGAATTTAAAAGGTAATCACATTCCTAGTAATTAAATTTCCCTTATTTTCAATTCTAATTACCTTCTTTCATGAAAATATTATTTCGAACACCTTATCACCATCTAGATATTTTAGATCATGTTGATGATTATCATAATAACTTTTCCCTCTACTTTGTGTTTCCCTTGAGTGTTGTTGAATTATTATTACCATATATTCCATTTCATTTTCTATTTCTTGTCCCAATAGATTTATAACCCCAACTTTATTCTAGAAATTCTTAAATATATACTTCTTTTTATATAGGTCTTTATACATATCCAATTTAATTCTTGACTGAAATCAGTTATTTTAAGGAAATTCAACTGGAGGAAGGTATTGATACCAACCACCATTATAATCAATAGAATATGGTGTCAAAAAATCCCTTAGTGTTTTAATTGTTCCCTCGTATTGGGAATATTTTTTTAGGATGATATGAAGTGAAAAAAATAAACACAACATTAAGACATTTCTTATGAATTCTCTAAAATATTGAGGTTATCATTGAATACAAATTAGATACTGATAAATATGGTACTTCGTGAAACCTTACAACATCCTTAATATATATACTAAAAATATACTCATGATATAAATATTCTATGATAGGGATGAAGTGAGATAATCCTTTAAGGTGATCGACTAAAACCCATATATCATGATTCCATTTAGACATTTTGGTGTACTGTCCCAGTTCTGGGTGACGCCCTGTGGCGCCACGTACTCGATTGGTCACATATACTCAAGCGCATTTCCCTAAATTCTAGAGTCTACCGACTAGCAGTGAGTTCCTTTAGCATGATAGTGGGGAAACTATTCACTTATTAGCATAGTAATGCATCAAAAATAAATAGATAATAATAGGGGAAATAGTAAAACATTCAATATGTGAACAAAAGAAGTTTGAAAGTAATAAACAACTCATAAAAACATATAAATGATGAATTATACTTATGTCTAGGAAAGAAACCAAACAAGTCAAAATGTTGTAATATAGTAATAAACAAATGTACAAAGGAAAAATAATAATAAACTCTTACAGCATCACAAGCCTCTGCTTGGTATCATTCTGTCTAACTCTACATAAATAAAGTACCTGAATTAGAAGTACACCTTACCTTATCGATAAATACATCAAAATAATCAATTTGGGCCTGAAATCGTGACCCAAACAGGGTGTTAGACGAATCCCAGTAGGTAACCAGCCAAAGATATGTGCCTGACAGTCAGTGAATATATATGGCATGCAATAAAAAATAAAGCAGTAAACATGTAAGTACTCAAAAGTAATCAATCCTACAGTTTTAATTTCATTCATTTTATAATATCAAATAAGCAGCTAATACAAATACAAGCAATCCTCTGGAAAGTACTCACATCCTAACCCCTCTGGTTTTTCCTAAAAAATAGAAGCTACCCTTTGGGATGTAATAACAGTCTAACCCCTCTGGTTCAACATTATCAAAGACTCTCTGAGGATGTAGTAACTTTCAATTCCCCTTGTGTTTGTTTATCGGTAAACTACATAAACCCTATGAAAGACCTCATTGCTCAATTCCCCCTACGGTCTCGCAATGTGGATCTACATATACTCCATTGTATCACTCACATGAATCATATCTATGGTCTTGAAATGTGAAAAGTAACCATACACTTTGGGGAGTCCCTCAGCGTCCATTCCTGTTATGGCCTCCTATACAAGTCTCCCGCATCCCTGTGTATATTAATCATGCACAACGATGTTTTACATCAAATGTAATCATTATGAACTACTTGGGTAACAACTATAAGAATATTTCAGCCTCATATAAAATCACTCCATCCTAACAAAACTAGGAATGAAAAACAGGCAGATTAATAAGAAAAACCGGGTCCAACGGCCAATATCATTTCAAACATTAGTAAAGACATCCATAGTAAGGTAAATTAACCTACTCACAATCAAAAAACCCTCTACCCAATAACAAAAGGATTAGAAAAAATTAACATTGCTAAAATCCGTAAACACACAATACCTAGTTCTTGGGTATGGGGAACTTTTTCACATAATATTCAAAGACTAACTACAGAAAGGCTCAAACACACATCCTTGGCATTGTACAATCTATATACTTTGGCATCAACCATATAATTGACCAAGAATGAATTAGATCTACGAAAAGGAAAAAATAACTCTAATGAGGATATCTCATGAATAGAGAGAAATCAGGAAACGAGATTCTAAATGAACAAAAAGCTCACCATGGTGATTATAATGTAATCTATGATAGTGGAATCGAAAACTGAATGATCGGTCAGGGGATCAGAGAATATTTTTTAGCACCAGTCGGTCTGGGATGAGATGGGAAGATTAGAAGAGGATTTTGTGAATGAGAAGCAACCCCAGTCCATTTAATTTAATAATAGGAAAAGTACATGATGTGTCTTTTAAAAGTACATGGCATGTATATGCCTTTATCGGGACACACTTTAGGCGGTCTCCAGGTCCCCCCACATAGCCATGTACTCAGCTATTACACTTCCAGTACATGGTCAATCGCAATAAACAGGTACAGGACATGTATTATAAGTAAATAGCGTGTACTCTATAAATTTCCAGAAACTCATATATTTCTAAAAACACCAGAAATAAAGATCCATACCTGATATGAAGATCTCGGTTCTTAAAAAATTCCCCCCATAAAAAAATATGTCCCTGAATTTCCCAAGCAATATGGCATAGAAGAATAATCCTTGAACAGCTCTATCCACTATGATCGTACAGCAGCTTCCCTCTCCCAAGTCTCATCATGTACTCACAGATGCTTCCATAGCAGTCGTACTAGAGTAACATACCATCCATGGTGAACATTTTCAATACGAACAATAATCCGGATAGGATGCTCCTAGAATGAGGCATCCACCTCTAACTCAACCTTCTCATGTTGGAAAAACTTGAGACTTGTCTGAGATGTAACATCGTAGCTGAGAGATGTTGAAGACATTGTGCATATCCTGGCACCTATGAAGTAACTTCAACCGAAAGGCAACCATCCTAAATCTCTCCAAATCCTCAAAAGGCCAGACGCACCTCAACAAAATCTTATCCTGTCTCCTAATCCTCCTATGTTCCAACCTCAAAGTGACATGTTGGAAAACTTGTTCAATGACCTCACTCTCAATAGTTCGTCTCCGCCTATTAGCATAAGACTTTTAGTGAGACTGTGCAGCAGCCATCCTCTTTCGAATCAACCCTATGTGCTCTGTTGTCTCCTATAAAAGATAAGGTCCCACCATAGCTACCCCTCCTGCCTCCAGCTAACATAAGGGTAATATGAATGGCCTACCGTACAGGGAATCATAATGTTCAATCATAATAGTTTCTTGAATACAATTATTGTTGGAAAACTCCACAAGAGTAATGTGCTTCTCCCATGAACCTCCAAAATCTAGGAGAAACGCTCGAAGAAAGTACTATAGAACCTAAATATTATGCTCAGACTTGCCATCTTCCTGGGGATGGTATGTTGTACTCAGAATTACCTGGGTACCAAAATACCTCTTTAATCCATTCCAGGACCGAGAAGTAAAATGAGTGTCAATTTCTGAAAAAAAAAATACAGTGTGGAACTCTCTGTAAAATTACAATCTCTCAGATGTACAACCTTCACAACTCATCCACACTTTTAGTATCTTTGATCAGTAAGAATTATGAAACCTTCATGAGTCATTCAATGAAATCCCAAAATGCATCATTCCCTCGAGAAGACCTCGATAAACCTGTCATGAAAAAAACCACAACATCATTCCCCTTCCACTTGAAAATAGGTAACTTCTATAAAAGACCTTCTAGTAGCTAATTCCCCACCTTCACCTGTTTACAATTAGAACACCTCTAGGAAAACCCAGAAACATCTCTCTTTATACCATTCCATCAATACTAATTGTGTAGATCTTGATATATCCTAGTAACACTATGATGAACTTCCCAAACTGAATAATAAAATTCCAACAATAGCTTCTCACGCATGACTGATGACAACCATACGAGACCACGAAAATTGAAGATCTCATCCTCACCTATGGTCCATCTAGGAATAGGTTCCTTTCATGAAAAACTCTACCATAGGACTAGGCCTTCAGAATCTGATAGCTACCTCATTCATACTCGATCAAGTAGAGTACATGTAATAGCTACAGAAGAAAGAAATGTATGTCCCTACCTATCATGCACCTCCAAAGGCATCTTAAAGAACCTATCCATAAGCATTCAATCACTACTGGCCACCTGAACTACAAGAAACTCAAGATCATGTGTAAGTTAATTACTCTCACGTGGCATTAACTATAGAGACTTGTACACAACGAATCATTCCCCCCTCATAAGAATTGCTCCCAGCCCGATACCTAATGCATCACAGTATATAGTATAACTCTTTCATGGATTTGGAAAAACTATTATTGGTTATGAATTAAACCACTTTTTCAACTATTGAAAGTCTAAATCACAAGAATCTGACCATATGTTCTTCGCACCATTCATAGTTATGCCCATCAGTGGCACTACTAAGCATGAGAAGTCCTATATAAAATTTATATAGTATCCTGCTAGACCTAAAAAATACATACCTCAAAGACATTTTTTGACTACCCCTAGGAAACTACTGATCTCAACTTATTTTGGTCTAAAAATACTCTTGTCTCTCAGATTACATGATCCAAGAAGAGAATTGGGTTCATCCAGAAGTGGCATCATGAGATCATATCATACAACTGATTCTATCTCAGTCTACTCAAAATGTTCTAATGATTCGTGGCATGGTCATGTCGAGTGTGATTGTACACCATGATATCATCTATAAAAACCACCAAAATGAAATCCAAGTTAGTACGGAATACTTGTTTTATCAGTGCCATGATAATTTTAGGTGCATTTGTGAGACTGAACGGAGTTACCACATACTTGTATAGACTATACCTTCTCCGAAATGTTCTAAGAGGTATATCGGATGGTCTAATGTGCAACTAATGGTAACAAGATCTCAAGTCAGTATTTGAGATCAACCAGGCTCCTTGAATCTGATCAAATAGATCATCAATCCTTGGCAGGGGATATCGGTTCTTAACAGTCATCTAGTTCAGCTTCCGATAATCCAAAAAAAGTTGGAGGGTACCGTCTGTCTTCTTCGCAAACAGGGAAGAAAAACTCCCTAGAGAATTACTGGGTCGGATTAAACCCTTAGCCTATAACTCATCTAACTGATTCTTGAGCTCCTATAACTCTACTGTAGCCATCCTATAAGGAGGAATAGACACCAGTTTCGCTCTTGGCACTAGCTCAACAGAAAATTTTACCTCTCGCTCTGGAGGAAAACATAAGATTTTCTCCAGAAAGAAAACCCTAAATCAATCCACCACTGGAAGAATGTCCATATGCGAAGTTACCTAGTCATCCAGATAACAAATAGAACTCTAGTCTGAACTCCTCCATTCCCTGATACTCGGTCCCGCTCAGCTCTCCTGGACCTCCCATTCACACATATGTAGAAATGACACACCTTCTGATGACATTAAACTCACCCTATGATGATTGTAGTTGAAGAAACATGAATGTAAACCAACCAGTCCATTTCAAGAATGACATCATATCCTGTCATCTCTAAGACATTGAGGTCTCATAGGAAGTGACATCGCCTGACCTCAAGAGGGAACTCTTTAAGATGATGTACACATGTCGTTCTAGCCCCCACTGGTGTGTCCAGCATCTAGACATCAGTAGAAGTAAATATTCAGAGCCCAAGTCTCTCCACAACATAATCATATACAATACTATAGGATTTCCCTATATTGAAAAGTATAGAAGCTAAAAATGAGGCAACCATAATTGTACCACTAAATGTTGCAGGTCCGGGATCCTACTCTTGATGGGTCTTATCCTCTACAAAAGTCTGGCAGGTAGAGTAGCCCTATGACCATGCCTAACCACCTTGAGTTGATCCAAATTATTGTCTCTAAAAACCTAGAGGCCGACTACCACAACCATGACCACCTCCTCTGCCTGAGAAGCCAAAAGATCTCCAATTCTCAAACTGATCAAGAACTAGTGGTTTTGCTCTTGAATAATGATTCATAGAAGAACCTCTATCACCAGCTGATGGTGAAAAAAAAATAGAAAAAACACTAAAGCTGGCCCATCATTCCACAAGATTGGCATTCAATTGGGTCTCTCTGGGAAATTTTTCCTCATAAGCCCACTCTTCCAGCATGGGTAGCACACCACCTAGCCACCAGATAAAGCATTCTTCCAACTTGGATATCCACGTGTAGACTCCATGCAGTGCTTCCTACTCTCAGTTGGAGGTTTACTAACTCCACATGTCAAACCTCTATGGATCACGACCCCAGAATCCCTCATATTGTGTTCTGTGATCAGTGCCTGGTTGACTATAGAGGTGATACAAGTCAACTGGAGGATGTGCACCTGAGATCGGATTCCATGCGTGAGACCATCCTCAAACTTCCTCACCAAAAATAACTCATCACATCCAGGAATGGGAGTGAAACACTATATATCTTTGAAGAGAGAAGAATAATCCATGACTAAAATAGTTCCCTACTACAGAATCATGAACTCTCAAGCTTGATAACCCCTCAAATTCTCTTGGTATATGTCGTCATAGAAGGCATGTTATAACTCATCCCAAGACATAACCTGTTGGCATGCCGCCTGTGAGTCACATCCCACCATCTCTTGGAGAAATACTAAAACATATATGTAGTGATCTTCACTCGCCTCTCAGGAGGTATTTTCCAATGCTCAAAGATCAACTGCATGGCTTCTAACCATGACTCTGCAGGCTAAGTTCCTCCTTCCCATGAGAATATGGGAGGATGGTGCTGCTGAAAGACCTGTTTCAACTCTTCCATAGATGGAGAAAGATGCAGTGTTACCTAGAAGGTCTGCATAAACCTCATGAAGCCTTCTCAAAACTATGCATCAGCACCTATGTCTGTAATGACGGTTCGTTCCAAGATAGGAATTCATGAAGGGTATGCCAGTAGTCCGTCATCAACCATGTATGGTGTCTGGTCACTACCCTGAATCTGGAATACAACCGGAGGAAGTCAAGGTTGCATGGATCTACACGGGCAAGCACACACCATAGTTCATGGTTAAAAAGGAGTAAAAATTTTAAGTTCAAGAATAGAACTGGAGAATAAAGAATTCATATTTTTCAAAACAAGGATATAGGGCGTGTATGGCCCATATATGACATGTTCCTCTAAGCCTTCATGTGGGCGTGCACCCCTGCCAACTCTAGTCGTGTAACACCCCATGCACCGGGTATGTTCTCCCAAGACACGACATGTACTTGAATCAATTTCCCCTACCATAGTTCATCTACATGACTCACCCACATGGTTCTCGTAGAACAAGACCACATGTCGTGTTTGTGCCAAACATGACGTGTACTAGAATGAACATCACCGACCTATGTTGTTAGTCACATGGTCATTTACATAGCTGACTCTACATGGTGTGTTTGTGCCAGACATGATGTGTACTAACTACCCATAA
Source organism: Viscum album (assembly GCA_963277665.1). NCBI lineage: Eukaryota > Viridiplantae > Streptophyta > Magnoliopsida > Santalales > Viscaceae > Viscum > Viscum album. The sequence continues at coordinate 121,021,511 of OY728132.1, read as the reverse complement.
TCCACATGTGTCATTGGTCACATGGTTGGAAACATGGTCTACAACACGACATGCACGTCTGGTACACAACGTGTTCCACCAAAGGCTTTCCAACTCCATGTTTCTTCCCCCACAGGTAGTCACACAGTTAAGGACTTCACAACCTATTCCTATAGTACACGGTGTGTACTTTAAGAAAAACACTTTCATCGCAAACATAAGGTTACATGGCATGTATTCTAGGTTTTTCCAGATATTAATCCATATAAACTACTCCAAAACTCCATAAAAACACTGAAAAAAACATTAATGTGACAAAATCCAAACCATGGGGGGCTATACTCCCTTTGAATAAGTGATTGTTATCATATTCTTGTCACATTATAGTATAATAGTGCAATGAAACGCATGATCCAACATGTTTTGATCCATGAGGGCACACAACACCTCCAAGATCAAGGTATAGTGTTCATTTAAATGATACATTACACAATCCAATACCCGATAAAATAAAAGGTATTCTATCAAGTAATCTATCACGACCACACACATATCAATCACAACATGTATCACATCAACATGCAATCAGTAATGCTCTATAAAATGGCATGGAATGAATACATGACATGGGATCTCTACCAAGTTCTTATATGATGCATGAGATGTAATACCCTCATCTCATTGGTTTTCAATAGAAATAAAACCTCAATAAAATCAAAAATAATAACACAATACATGTGAATCACCCAACGGTGAAATCAAAACAATGTAATAATTTCAAAACTAGAAAAAACGGAATATTCGATGTAAATTGGATTTTTCTTGTATACAGGTTAGCTATAGGATCCAAACTATAAGTAAGTAAGAAAAGAATCCCTCTGATACCACTTTTTAATGACCTGGTTCCAGGTGTCGCCCAGAGGTTCCCCAAACCTGGTTGGTCAAATGGCATCAAGCATATTTACTCGAATGTCAGAGGCAGCCGATTAATAGTGAGGGCCTTGGGTGTGATGGTGGGAAAACTATGCCCTCATTGGTAGAGTAATGAAATGGAAATAAACAAATGACTATAACAGAAATAGTAAAACATGAAATAAGTAAACAGTGGAAGATTAAAAGTAATAAACAACTAGAGAACACATATAAATAATTCATGAAACATATTTCTATGAAAGTAGCCAAACAAGTCACAATTCTAGAATACAGTACTAAAATAATGTACAAAAGAAAACTATTAGGTAACTTCAAATGAATCGCAAGCCTATACTTAGTCCCATGCTCTCTAGCTCTACAACAATCAAGTACCTGATGTATAAGGGCACTTCCCTTGTTAACACATGCATTAATATAATCTGTTCGGGCCCAAAAGCATGACCCAATGTTGGGGAGAGATTAATCCTAGTAGGAAACCCCCCAATGATATGTTCCTAACATTTAGTGAATGTTTATGGTAGGTAATAAACAAAATGAAGTAGGAAACGAAGAAGTAATCAAAATTAAACAATCCTATAGTTTTAATTTCATTCATTTACTTATATAAATTAAGCAACTCATCAATATACAATCAATCCTCTAGGAACTAATCAAAGCCTAACCCCTATGGTTAAACTAAACAAACCCATGAAACCCTATGAGAAGTTCACATAGTCTAACTCATCTCGTTCGGCTTTTTCAATGACTCTCTAAGGAAGAAATATCTGTCAATTCAGCCTATGATCTTTTATTGCAAAACTACAGACACTGTAGGGAAGCACTCAATGTTCAATTCCCCCTATGGTCTTGAATTTTGCATCTACAGACACATTCAGGGAGCACTCACATCCATCCCCCATATGCTCTCATAATGTGAAAAGTAAATAGTCACTCTGGGGAATCCCTCACCATCCATTACCCCTATGGTCTACTACACCAGGTTCCGACATCTATATGTGGGTCTATCATGCACAACGATGTTCAATGGCCAATGTAAACCAAAATAACTACTTGGATAACTACTACAAGCATATAGCATCATTATATAAAATCACTTCATCCTAACAAGACTAGGCATGGAAAACAACCATCCTAATAGGAAGAACTAGGCCCAACAACCAATATCAGTTCAAACATGGAAAATATCATCATTAGTAAGGTAAATAAACTTATTCACAATTAAACAATCCTTTACTCAAGAACACAAGGAATTCCAAGCATTAATAAGGATAAAATACCTAAACACGCAATACCCCTTTCTTGGGTATTGGGCACTTTTGCACATAATATTCAAACACTAACTATGGAAAGGCATAAACCACCAACCTCAACATTTTACGATCAATACACTCCGGCATCTGCCCATGAATCAACCTAGAATGTGGTAGATCTACAACAACTTCAAAAATGAAAAACTGAGGATATCTCACGAAAGGAGAGAAATAATGAAACTAGGCTCTAGAAGAAATAGAATCTCATAGTGGCGATTCCAACACAATCGATGGCGGTTGAATTGGTGGAGGGATGATTTATCGGGGGCTCAAGAATATTTTTTGTCTATAGTCTCTCCTGGACCAGACAGCCCGATAATATGACGTTTCGGTGAATGAGATGTGACCCTGGCCTATTTAATGAAATAAATGAAAATGTACACAATGTTCCTTTTAAATGTACATGGCATGTATATTCCTTTACTGGGCCTCGCTTTAGGTGGTATCTAGGTCACCCCACATATCCATGTGATCATTCATTAAACGATCACCAACGAAAACTGGTTGTACCTTGTGTACTTATAAGTACACAGAGTGTACACCTAAAATTTCTAAAATAAAACTCAATATCTTCTAAAAAAGCATAGGAAATAAAGATCAATACTTTAGATGAAGACATGGGTTCTTACATTTGGGGTCTCTGAGGACAAAATATATAGGGTTGTATTTCCAATTTCCTTCTAGTATGGGCAATATATATAACATCCCCTTAGAATTTTGTCTCTCAACCTTATATTTTTAACATACCAAGCCTCAAGATAAAAACGCAACAGCATCTTTCATCATGACATCCCACTATAAATACTCAATAAAATATCTATAAATATTAATACTTCCTAGAAGATAGATCATGAAGAACTATGATCCTCCTCTTACAGATTCTTATTCATATTTGGTATTGATGTTGAGCATATATAATTCTTCAACTTTATAATTCCATAATGCTTATGGTTAAACTCAGGAAAGTATATAATATTCTTCTTCTACTATAAATCATTCTTTTATGCTTCTTTAATCATCATTTTGATATACTATTTAAAATTAAATTGAAAAAGACAATATTTAGCCCCATTATTAAGGATTTTGAGATCCATCCACTTAAATTCCATAAATTTTAGATATTTTCTAATAAATATCATGGATAAGCTTGCACAATACTTTCGACTCAAGCATTGGCCACCCTGTTCGTTTTCCCAAGAAGTAATTTATTGATCATTCATAATCATTAATCATCAATAACAATCTTATTAGAATCATATTAAAATAATTTTACGTAAATATAAACTTTAAATATTTTATGACTTGTATACATATCACACTTTTCATTTTACAGATAATTCCTACATATAGTTAATGAAAAATTTACCTCAAATAAATCAAAATCATGAGCTCTTTAATTTTGATCATGAAAATTTAATTATATTGAGGAATAATATATAACCATATCATTATGTATAATAAAAAATCCCAATACCTTCTTTTATTCATCATTACAAAATACAACCCTTATCTACTATAGGGTAATGTAAGAACATGTGTGCTAACTAATCTTCTCTTTAGTTCCATGCAATTTTCCTCAAATTCATCTGTTAAGAAGAACATGCATCCCCATTGAGTAAAATTGTTGAGTAGAATATTTAGTTTTAAGAAATTATCCACAAACCATATATAATATATTTCTAAACCAGGAAAACTATACATGACATTCACTATGGTTTTTTTGATAAAATATTAAATAGCCTCTGTATTTAGTGGATCTATAGAAATACCCTCTCTTGAGATTTTATGACCCAAAAATGAAACCATTCATAGCCAAAATTCACATTTTATAAATTTTTCATATTTATTCCAATTCCCTATAGTATTTAGTATAATTATCATGTGATCTTTAATCTCTTCCTTCTTTTTTGAATATATGAGAATATCATCTTTAATTACTACCAAAAATAGATCAAGGTAGTTTCAAAATATTATATTCATTAAATCCATAATAATAGAAGGGGTTTTAGTAATATCAAATGAAATAACTATATATTTCTAATTTCCAAACATTACACTGAATGATTTTTTATGAATATCCTACTTCATTACCCTTAATTAATGATATCTAGAATGAATCTAAATCTTGGAAAAGTATTTACCTCCACGAAGTTGATCAAATATGTCATCAGTCCGGAGTAGAGACAATGATTTCTTGATTGTGATTATATTCATATCAAACAATCAATTAAAACTCACATAAATCCATATTTATTTAAAAAATAGAATATGTTCCCCACAAGGTGGCACACATGTTCAGAAGAATAATTTTAAAATGTCTTCTAATATTTCATTCTAGAATTCCTAAAACTCTGTTGGTGCCATTCTATATAGTGTCATAGATATTTTCATGGAACCCAGAATAATTTTTATTAAAACCTCTACTTCATTATTTTTTGGATGACATGGAAAATCCTCAAAAATTAAATAAATTTTTCTTGAATAATATTTATATCATTGATTTTACGTTTTACCCAAACCATCTTATATAAATAACCCTTTTAAATGCGAATCAAGACCCATATAGTGGAAGTGATATACATCAGAAGTTAATAATTTTCATCACATTGATAGATCATAATAGGTTGGTATGGAATTTTATTAGGGACATCCCATCAATTAAAATTGATGTGGCCTATTTGTAGAAAAATATAATTCCTTCTTAATAAAACATAAAATTAAACCAAAGAATTAATTATGTGATTTATAGGAACATAATTCCCACAAACATCAGCTATAGAGGAATCATATACTTGAGATTAGATCATCATACCAATATGGGTTATCGATTATATTTCTATAAATAATATTTTGGGTGAAATCTTGACAACCATAGAAAAATTTTCAGATATGAATGAATGGGTAGGTCCATAGTAATAAAGGCACTGGATGATAAAGAGTAGATGATATGTGTACATTTCACCATATCATTATCACACGACATGTTTTAAATAGTGATAACATGTTATTTCCCCATGTCCCTTAGATTAACAAGATTCTAAAATATATCGTCACCACTAACCTAATTATTCTTAACTAGTTAGAATAGAATCCATACTCCTTTCATTTGAAACACAAGAGTTTGGGTGGTTCATTTTTTGTAGTTTTCACTTTATTTTTATTGGTAGCTAGCTTCCTCCCATCACATCAGAAAATAATTTCCCTATTACCTAACTTCCCACACATTAAATATTCACCAATCACATTATGAAAATTTCATCCGTGTTTCCTTCCACACTTCTATCAGAAATTAAAACCCAAATTATTCACTCCAATCTTTTAGAGTTTACATTTTACTAAATCCTCCTTTTCTTGTCAATCATATGTTATTTTTAGGTATCAATGACCTATATTTCATCCTTTAGAGAACAATGGAATATTTTTTTCATATATAGTAATTTACCTTATGGAAAATTACCTTTAGATACCTATATATTTAAGCAACTAATAAATTGGTAAACCAAACATTCAGGTTTTATAATAAGGCTGAAAACATACCTCAGAAGTGTTGTAAAATTTTCACAATAGAAACAGACAGATTCCTCATCCTTATATATTGGCCCAATGAATTACAAAACTATTTCTGTATAGAGGATAAAAGTGATGTAATTATTTGAAAAATAAACTACTTACTCCATCTAATACCATGGATTCAACTTCATCATGTAACCATGTATTCATAATATGTCTCTATAATTGATCTTTATTTCTTTAAAAATAATGGACAAACAAAACGTATTTTTCATGTTTTGAACACTGCATAATATAAAATATATTTTTAATTTTATTCAACCATTTTTTATTAATAATATATTAGAAAAAACACTAGATGAATGTGGACATTACCACATGAAGGAATAAATAGAATTTCATTCCCTCTTTTCCGCATTTAAAATTTAAACCTGATTCATTCAATGAGAATGTTTTGTAAGAATAAAAATGATATTTTTTCATTAATTCACCCAAAAAATTAAAAAATTTAATAGGAAAACAATTTTAGTTTTCATCGCACTCAGTATTAACATATTTCCTTCATGATAAAATCATGCACTAAAACCAAAAATCATAGCTTAAGAAACAATAATAATAGTGGGGAGAAATATAATAATTGAAAATAACATATATGACTTATAAGTCGGGGAAACATAATTTTAACTAGGACACCTTAGTATTATGCTAGTCTATTCATAGTAATCATCTATTTAATTATATATGATGGTATATAATGATTTTTTAATCTCCAAAGTATATCCCTTCAGAGTAGAAATCAAGGTGTACAATAATGCTTGTTCGAATACACCATGCGATGACTAAGTGCATATAATGTTCTATTTTTTGAATTATTATCCCTATATACATCTATGGTAGATCCACATCTAGTTTTAGAATCCCCAACTATGATGTAATTACTTGGAAACCACTCACTCTATAAATTAAAAAAAAATTGTACATTTTCCTATACATTTACTCATCCATAGGCTTATCCTTATACATATCATTACAAATATCCTTATAGTTCTCACAATATTTTCATATTCATGTTTCCAATGGTTAAATAAAAATATTCTTTGATAATAATTTTAAAGAACCAAACTTCTCATAGTTATATATTATATCATTTCAGAGGAATATTCATTACAGTATGAAATCATGTTCATGGGGATTATAAAAATATAGTGCCTTTATAAACATGAAAACATGATCAACAAGTCAATAATTGATCTACATCATCCCCCGCTATGTTCATAATAACAATAATCTTTCACAAAAATATCTTATATAATAACCTTCTTCATATCATAGGGAATATAAAAATAAAAAATGGTGATCCCTTTTTCTCATTAATGGTAAACAAGGGCGATATCAACATATCATTAGAATAGGGTTATGAGAAAATGAAAATCGAATTTGAAAACCATAGTATGTATTTCATAGATCCTAAAATTGTTCCATATAAAAAAAATTCAGCAAATAATAAATTAACCATAATGAAATAAAATAATATAGACCATGAGATCATAAAATTAGACAAAAAAATAGATTTTTGGCATACAAATAAGCATAAAAATCATTTACATAGTTGTTCAATGCTATTTTACAGGATTTACATAGTGGATTGAGTATAATACCTAATCCACCATAGTAGTCATGTTTCACTCCCAAGACTATCATAGCGGTTAGTGTCCCTTATTGTACTTGGTTCACTCCCCAATCTATCATTTTTAGTTCATGAGATATAAATCTTTTCCAAATTCATCTATGGGGGATATAGTTCACACCCCTAACATAATGAGAATAATATATATATGTGTTCCATAATGTCATAAAAAATCATCATATTAGAACCCATGAATTGAGATGGGTTACATAGTCATTTTATCTTAGCAAAACATATAAAAAAATTATATGATAATAAATCCATCATTTCATCAAAGAATAACCCTTGTATAAAAGTATGTTTCATAATAATTTTATCATGGTATAAAATGTTGAAAAAAAACTCGCATAAAAAAACATCCCATCATCAAAATTGTAAACCATATAGTGAAATAATAGGAATGGTATCCTTGAATCATATCCTTGGTAAATAATAAGTATACTCAATGGAATTAATCATATATATAATTTGATTTTGAAGGAAAAATCACATGGAATGATTCTATAGGAACATATCCTTTATTTGAAAATAATATTTTTTTTAAAAAAATTAAAAATATACAAGCTTTCTTGGGAATTGTTTTCTTTAAAAATAAACTGGAATACATATAAAGGAATCCTAAATAAATTAATGGTCACAAATTTACGAAATTTCAATTCAGTCCATACTTAAAGAAACTTTGATTCCTTTAAAATTTTGGTTAAATCCATACATTTCGTGTTTGGATAATGAGAAGACGATCACTTCAAGTTCATTTTATCAAAATTTAAAAATGGTTAAATTTTTAATTAATAAAACCTTCAATGAATTTTAAAGAAACATTTATGATAATATTTTTTCAGATTACATGGTTTTGGATGAAAAAGGGTTTTCGACCGAAGATATAAATAATGATGATTTTTTGTTAAAACTACATTTTTGACTCTTAAGTGCATAAATAGAGTGAAATACAGGTAAAAAATATATTCTCTTGAAGTAAACAGAGTTGAATAAAATAAATTATTATATTGAGATATATATAATAAGGTTTTATCATTTTAAAAAATTATTATGAATGTTGATAAATGATGAGATTTTAATATAAATCCATTAGAACACTGTTAAATTTTTATTGTTACTCCCATGAAAGAAAACATATTTTAACCTCCATGTTTTACTGATAAAAAGTAATGATTCATATTTTTTTATGATCTTAATGTAATATAATAGTATATTATTTTATAAAGAATAATTTAATGGGAATTGGGGTGGTTTAAGAAAGAGATACCATTAGTTTTACTCTACTACCACTGGAATTAGGCCACTTTCAGAAGTGTGATGCTGCCAATAATTTTCCAATGCTAGACACTAACATTATTAGACTCGCAACAAAAAAGATTTTCTACTACCAAAACTCCTCTACTACTTGAGTCTTACTACCATCAGAGTCTTACTACCATCAGGCATCTCACCGCCAGAATCCTTCCACTGCAATCATCTGGCCAGGGCCAAAACTCTTCCACTATCAAATTTGGATACCCAGACGTGTACTACCTCAAGACCTATTACCATTAGTTGTGCTACACCATATATTCTACAACTAGAACAATTATGTTATATACATACATACTACTACTAGTTGCGAAACCAGTGGACCATGCTACTATCATCCCTTCTACTATTTTAATTCTGCTTCATTCAAATTAAAAGGGTCCATTGGATGATTTAGTGGGGTAAATGTAAAAGTTTTATTTAATTAATATTACTGACCCATTATAAAAATGAATTGAATATTGAGTATGAGTTTTATATGATGATCATGAAAATCATTATCATTTTTCCTCCATAGGTTTTCTAACCTATTGTGATATATATTTCTAAATGACTCCCTCATCCATGTATGATGTGAGCTGCCGAATACTGAAAGAATGAGATCATAAATATTTGTACGTTCAACTAGGAAAGAGTGGATTACAAATAATATCTATATAATTTTCAAAATAAATAAATAGAGAACTTCACAACACTAAATTTTCATATAACATATAGAGAAATTGTTCGTGTCACTCACCAAAGAAATAAAAGGACTTTTAAACATTATTTGCATTAAAAACTGATCAACATTTTATCTCATCATCTTTATTATTATTATTTCATTTACATTCAGTTATTATACATCATTTATCAACATATAGGCACACAAAAACTACTTCACTTAATATGGAGAATACTTAATATTTCCTTATATTCAATTTTATTTTTACTCCCACGAAAACTATAGATGTTGAACCTACAGGTCCAATGTTTCTTCCTTCACATGTATAACTGTGGATGAGTTTTTTATCATATAAATATGGTGAGGTTTTTTGTATAAAGGATCTGGATTTTGGATCTAAATTTTTTTTATATAATCAAATTGAAAGTGGTTGATTTTCAAATTTAGGGGAATCCTCTTCATGATACTAAACCCCTTTTTTATTCTATTTTGTGCCTCGGTTTTTTGTTTTTTAAAACATAATCTATATTTATTTTAAAACTATTAAAAACACACAATTATGATTAATCTTAACCAATTTATATATAAAGTATTTTTTATGTAAATAGAATTAAAAAAGTTAATATATTTCAGATATTGTTTTAACTAATACCTAACCAATCCTTGAGAAATCATTTAAAAGGTCAGACATATAATTGAATAAAATTTAGATGAAATGGTAAAATTTATTTTAATTGGGGGATTACTTTACCTAAATTTATATTAGGTTCCCAATCCAAACTCACCCTTCAGTTACTCAATCTGTCCAACATTTTGAATCAAATGATTTTTAAATATGTTTCAAATATGATTTTGTTTCCTTTTAAATACCTATTTTTTATTGGTAAATTTATCTCTTTATAGATAATATAAAAGTGTTTCTACTACAAAAAACCTCTTATTGAATGTAACTAATTATTAACTATTAAAAATCTAAAAAATTCATATTGAGATCATGGGATTTGAAATATAGACTGATATTATAGAAAAATAAAACAAATATATAAATATATAAATGTGTGGGTTGATCCAACTATATACGTATATAATAATAACATTTAATACATGAATTATTGGTATTTTAATTTTGTTCCTGGGGAATTCAAAAGAATATCATCCTCCACAACTGAATTTTAAATTTGGGAAACATTAGCTATTTCTCATGGGAGAACATCTAATGTCCAAGAAATGTATTTTAATTTCACTAATATTAAATATTATGCTTTTAAAATATACTTGATGAATGTATTTCATTTATTTTTATCAGATTCCAAATATCATGATTGGATTTCAATCATTATAGAAGCCTATTTCAGACAAAGACCATGTGATGAACCTATTGAGGTGTCTACCAGAAAAATGGGGTGGTACTTAAGAGCCGAATAGAGAATTATGTGATGTTTTCAATTTACATATTAAGGAGCTGATTAGAAAAGTATTGATTTATGAGAAAAAAACTCAATGTCCACAATGAATATGAGGATTAAACAACAATAAAATATGTAGCCTTCAAATCCTCTTCCTCAATTAAAAAAGATAAAATTCATGCTGATAGTTTATCTAATGAAGAATAACCAGATGAAAGTGATGAAATGTCAGATCATATAGAAAAAGGATTAAAATTGTCTTATAAAAATAATATGTTCTCTATGAAACCAAGCTATAAAAATAAATATGATAATAGAGGAAACATGAAAAAGGATTTTAATAAGAATGATTCATCAAATTAAATAATTTTCTAATAGTTTAAAGGAAATCTATGTTAAAAATGTATATCATAATCTGAAATACAATAAAATAAGATGGTATATATGTCATATAAGAATGAAAAGAAATAAACATGGAGTTATTTTGATGATAGCTCAAGTGATTTAGACACAACACAATATGATAATCATGTTAAAGCTATCATGGGTTTTATGTCAAACACATTGGAGAAATACAATATTTTTCTAGAAACTCCTATCAATATTTCTAATAACTCTAGAGGTGAAAACCATGAGGATGTAATCTCTATTAAATAAATGTTTCAGTACTATAAAATTATGGATGATACATTCTGTAAAAGTAAGGGTAAATATATAATTATAAAGAAACTACATGCTTTGACTACATGCTTGAAATCTGACGTTAGTATTGAAAATGTTAAAAAATCACAATAGTTAAATGATATATATTATGTGTCTATTGAAAATATAAATGAGGATGTAGAAAGATATTCTAATTGGAGAAATACTCTAACTCAAATACATGGAAAATATCCTAAAGATATGTAAATTACTAGTATAGGGTATCAACCTAGACATATGGGGGTTGTTAAAAATATTTTCATTCATAGTTCAAGATAAAAAAATTATTTTTCCAGTTTTAACTATTCTAGACCCAACAAATTATTTATTTACAAATGTTTAAAATCATTATATTGGAGTCCTATTAATAAAAAACGGGTTCCTAAATTTTTTATACTAAATTTTTTGGTACTAAGAATATTTGTGTGCCAAAAGAATTTTTATTGTAATTTTTTAGGAAACCTCTTTAACGATCTATGTAATATCCTAGCCCTACTCACCAATATGAAGGTGGCCAAACCAGTCACCACATGGCCAGAAGCACTCTTATTTGTATGCTAGAGGCTACCGACTAGTAGTGATGGTCTATTGATGGTACTCTGTGGAGAATATTCCATCTATATCATATTAGAAAAACGTTTATTAGATAATAAATAATAGTAAAATGCGGAATTAGTAATAAAATAAAGACACACATTAGAAGAATAATAATATATCTGAATTAAAATGGCCATTTCAAATTTACAACACTGCATGTATGACAGATCATTCTAACATATATAAAATAAAAATTTTCAAAATAAAAGAAATATCCAACTATCAAATCCTCGAGCATCCTGAGAACAGGCACCGTCCGATTTTCCCAAGCTCTCATGTAAACTTCAGAACACAAGAACTGAATCCAATGGCCAGAAAGTAAGATAATCTACTAGGGTGAAAAATGGAACTCAAGCGTGGTGTGAGATATAACTCCTAGTATTTTAGCTACTATAGTGTCTAGCCCAATCCATTACGTATAATTAATAATAAATTACTGTGGTACACACATCATAAATGAAAAGTGCATAAAAATTAATAGAAACAAGGTCTGGGATCCTAAACGAACACACTCCCCATACAAATTACTTCAACTTTTGATGTATCTTTAAATATATGAGAAGATCCAACTAAATCACGATGAATAACTTAGAATATACTATAACATATGAAATATTCCCTCATACAAACCAAAACCTCTCTCTCTGGAATAAATTGAATCTCACAATTAGGTATCCTGTGAATGTGCATCTATCCCCTAAGCATGTGACATAATAATATACTCTTCCCTATTCTATTTAGTACCACTATTCCTAGCCTTAGGGATGTATGAAATCATACACCAATACCCAAGGAATCAATTCCAATTGTGAGTCCTCAAAAATTCAACAAAATCATATAATTTTCCATTATGAATCAAGTACATGTGTGCCATGTTGTCATGAAGTGCAAAATAAAATGCACAATGTGCCCAGGAATCCACATTAAACATGTTTCATCTCCATACAAACTCAATATTCTAATTAGTATCAAACCCTCAAGTATTAATCACATTGATATCACATAATATCAAATGCTAATCCCAAAATATCACAACTCTATAATCAAACATACTGGATTTATCTTATAAGACCCAATGATCAATTTAAAAAATATCTTATGTCAAAGAAATTCATTTCATTAATCTATGATCAAAATTGATATTGAGAGCGTACCCTAGTGGTAAGGGATCCTTCTTGGGCCACTGGTTTGGGCCTACGTGTCTCCAGGGCCTTCGGGTCATCAAAGGTCATCGAGCCACAGGGCCTTCGTGCTAAAAAGACCATGGAGTAGCCCAATTCACACAGAGTAGGACCTAGAAGAGGATCAGAGTAGCAAGTGTATATGTCACCTGAAGTAGATCTAATCAGATTGGATGAATGAGAGGGTATGGAAACCAGTATTAGTACTATACATCATAAATCATTGTACGAGATAATACTAGCTGATCAGAAATGAAAGGTGGGGAGCTAGGTGACCAATGGTTTAGAAGCTGGGAGGGTTTGTTCTAGTGGGTTGGGCCTACGGGTCATTTTTGGGCATGGTATGCCTCTTGGCCTTCGGGTCATGTTTTACAGTTCATGTCATTCCTTATGCGTTGGGCCTATGGATCATGTACGGGTTCCCCGTCTACCCTTAAAAGGGGGATTATCCATAATAAAATAAAATAAGGCCATCAGGACTTTCAAGTAAAACATAGGATCTTAATTATGATAAAAATTATATCAAAACTGTTTAATAAAACAATCAACCCAAAGGAATTTAATATTTTAATTTACCAATTTATACAAAGTAATTATATCATAAGAAATCACACAATTTATTTTTATACCAACTAAATGTCTAATAAATCAATAAATCAAATTATCTAAATTTATTATCGGGATTTAAAGTCAAAAAGATTGTGTCTTAATAACGTCCAAGGATGGTACCCTAACCGGGTGTCCACAGGTCTATGTATCCAAACATATAGACCAACAGAAATCCACATGGTGTTATAAAATGGACTATTATAAATTAATAGGAATTATTAAATTTCTCTGGTCATTCTTGTGACATGAAGGAATGATCCCACATCTCATAGTTTCTATAAATAACTGTATCAGATAAAAATGTACTGAGTTTAGACCACCCAAAACAATTTCATTCAACTATTTCAACCACTATAAAGCTTGTCAGTGAATAAATTCATATCATATCATTGAAACATTTTACATAAAATTTTCTTATATAATTAAAAAAACAGGTGTGGGTGTACCACCCTAATAACATATGTTAAATTTAATTAATTTAAAACACCATGGAAAACATGTCATCATGATGTTGGTAAACAAGACAAGGAAGGAAATATAAATATTTAAATAAGGAAAGCCATCCTATGATAGCCATTTTAATTAATTGAACCCATTCATTTTTCTTTATAACTTGGAAAAATTAGGGTGATAACCATCAAAATAATTAAACCAAATCTTGATTTAAATCACTAATCCATACTATTTGGATTAGAAGATAGTTTCCCTCATATGAAGGGTTTTATTATAAAATTAAGACATTGTTTACTAAAAAATTATTTATTATATTAAAACATTTTCATAAGAATTCATAATTAAATCTTTCAATGAAACACATAAATAATTCTTAAATTTAAGGGGTAGAGAGTAAGGGAATCCTACCGCTATACATTCACAACAAAAATCATGTCAATATCCAATATATTACATTTGAAAAAGTTAAGGAATTCCTACATTTGGAGAAGAAATGAAAAGCGATGAGGGTTAATATCTGAGAAAAATTACACACCTGAAAACTAGTTGCTTTCATAATGAAGAATATGTTTAAATTCTCTTCACTGATACAAACCCAATGTCAAAAACAATGCTTCAGTCTGATCAAAATTGTAGGAGATATCGATTATTGGTGATTTAAAATTATGAATGTAAAATAAAAAAATACCAGAGAGGGGTGAGAAAGGCAAGAGTGACATTGGGAGTAGGGGAGTAATTCTCATATGTGCACCAAACATCAAAAAAAGACCCTTTATATAATATTTTATGCATTGTATTTAATTCCATTTTAATATAGTTTATTTTAAGGATATTTAAATTCATCTGTAACGATTGAATCAATAATCAACTATTCATATCCATTTCCACACCATGACCCCTCATAATTATTTATTTTATTATTCCACCCAAATACATTTATTATTTTTTCTATATATTTATATTAAAATTATTCATTTCATATACATACTCCATTATATGCATATACACATCGGTATATGCATATATACACCTGCATAAGTTTATATGTATAAATATTTAACTCATATATATATATGTAGTGTATATATATACACACCCATATATTAATATATACATCAATACATGTATATATATATATATATTTATATATTTATCTTGTAAATTTATATACATTATATATATACACATCAATTTTTTTATCTCAATTTAATAATATTAATATTATTATTATTATTAAATTTATTATAATTAAAGAAGAACCATCATTGACCCCATTTGCATTTTAATGACTACAACCATAAAATACGAATAACAATTTATAAATTAATATTTATTACACATTATCATTTTACAAACACAATTACTAATATAACAATTATTACACTACCCACTTATTTTTTACCTCACAACATAATTTATTAATTGTGGAATTATATTTTCATATTTGTTTTCAGAAAAAATGATAATATTAATAATAAAATTATAATAATTATATCTAACTACCCATAAAAATATTTATAAACCAAATAAAATATCTTTAGGTGTGATCTTACCAAATTTCTGATGCTCACAATTGTTATACCCCATCAAGGGTATACCCCACGTTTTAACCCTAATAGTATATGGTAATTTCTCATAGGATTAACCATTTGAGAGATAATAATTACTTATTATTTTAAAATAGGAATTATAAATTTATCAAATAACAAAGTTATTTTCATGTGCGAGGTTTCTGAATACCTAATTCCCATTAATATTATACCTCAGATAGGGTAAACATGATGTTTTGGGCTCAACAGTTATCTCAGATTGCTAATACAACGTACTATTTGGGATTTATTTATTTTTAGTAGAAAAAATCCCACATGAGTATGAATAAAATATATTTTTTATTTTTTATTCCACTAAATTAGAGTGTCTACAGACGTCAGAATATTGCGCAGACTTGACATCAATCTCTGAAAATATTTCATAAAATATTTCAATGTTCTAATGAAGGATTTTCCCCTTTGGTAAAACCATAATAAATAAAATAATTTAAAAACTAAATTTTCATACAAAAATTCTTGTAATTTCACAACAAAATCAGGGTTTTAATATTATTTGAAAATGAGGTTTTTACAATATCCAATAAGAACCTATTAAGATGAACAATGGCTATTTCAAACACATGATTAATGTTTATTGAATGTTTAAAATTTTGGTAAAAGATTATTGTGTACATTTCATTTTTTGTGACAAATAAGAACGTGAAAATAAATTTCCTTGGATTAATAAAAAATTATAATACTATATTAATTTATAAATGTAAAATATTATTATAATCTCACAACAATGTGTCGAAATTTTTCATGTTAAATTTTAAATAAAAGTTCTATAATGTTTTTCATTCTTAAAATTCTCTAGTTTTTGATACCATGAGTAATGGAAATATCTATTCTATTAATTTAGATAGTTTACATTAAAAATTATTTCTAATGTAAATGACTTTCACAAGGAAACTTGTTGTTAACATAGGGTAAAAGGTAATTGCAATATTCAATCACTTGTAAAGATAAGTAGGAAATGGTTAGTAAAATATCTACCTAAACTAGAAATGCCCAAAGAAAAAGTCTATAGCCAGTGTCAAATGGTATAAAACATAAAATATAATCTAACTCAATGAAACAAGTATCAACATATCATCCTATATTGCAGATTATCATGAAAAAAATGTTAGGCATTCAACATTTTCATGTTTAAATCCGAATCACCATGTTTATATTTTTGTAGATGACTATTTAAGGAAAACAAGGGGTATTTTTTATTGATCATTAAGGTGATGAATAATCTTATTTCAATAAGATTTAAAAATCTATAAAAATTCATAATGAAAATATTTTTAAGTCTTAAAATATGATCACGGATTGGAGTTTTGAAATGATGATTTTGAATCTTTTTCTTGAAAAATTGTTTATAATAATAATATTTCCTCTCTTATGACCTCATATGAAAGTCATTTTGTAGAAATCCAAAATATTAAACTTCATGAATTATTTGTATTATTTATAAAGAGAATGGTATTCATGTTTATTTTTTGGAAGATTCTATCAAGACAACTTATCATATAATCAATAATGTTTTAGTTATACCTATCTTAAAGAGAAATACTTATGATTTATGAAGTGGTATAAAGGTAAAGTTATTTATTTTTGAGTTATTTGTTTCAAAGTCATTATTCTAAACACAATGTATTATATTGATAGATTTTCTACCAAGAGTGATGAAGGAAGATTCATTGCTTATTAAAACTATTATAAAACATATAGATTTTTAAAAAAATTGAACCTTGAATATGGAACAATATGTCCATTTTGAATTTGATAAAATAATTCCACAAGAGCCTGTGACCCCATAATAACCAAGAGGATGATTTTTCATCTATGAACATCAATTCCAACCCCTTTGAAAATTCTATGAAATAAGAACACAATTCATACAGTTCTGAAGAAAATTCTAAAAATGAACCTAAAATTATATAAAATTATGATATTTCCAACACTTATATTCCTAGATATGTTTGGACTAATAGACACAGTTTTCTATACGACATAGTTGGAGTCCTAGAATATGGTACACAATCTTGAGATCCTCTTAGTAATTAGGTTAAACATCATGATTTTTTATCACAGCATGTACCTAATAACATCAATGTTGAAATTGATAATGATTTAAGGGTAAAGGAAATTCATTAAGAACATAATATATTTGAATGGAATAGAGTTTGGGAACATCTTGATAGACATAATAAAATTATACCTATTTGATCTAAATGTGTGTTTAAAATAAAAGATGTTGTCCAATACAATATAGTAAGAAATAATTCAATGTTGGATTAAATATGGTATATATTATAACAAAACCTTCACAAAAATAGTTAGAAATGGAACCATTAAAATACATCTTTCTTATACAGAACATTTGGATTTTACACTCTATAAAATTGAGGTAAAAATTTCATTCATAAATGGTTATGTAATTGAGGACGTTTTTTCAGCAACACTAAGGATTTTAAAATCATCATTATCCAAATAATGTTTTTAAATTAACAAATGATTTATATATTTTAAATTACCCTCCTTCTGAATGTATGATAATATCATATTATCTATTATTTCTCATGTTTTTTCAAATGGTATAGTTGATCCAACTATTTTTATAAAACATTTAAAATGAGGTTTTGGTAGTAAATATTTATGTTGATGATATTATATTTGGGTCTCCTAAAAATTATTTTATGTGTTTATTTTTCAATGATGATTGAAAATGAATTTTATATGTGTTTATTGATTGAACAAAAAATATTATTGGTTTGGAAAATTTTCAAAATGAATATAGAATCATAATAAAATAGTTTAATTACATTTAATAACATATAAAATGTTTTTTTATATAACACTAAAAGCAAAAAAATTACATTGATTTCAACATATAAGTTAGATCTTGATGACTCTGGAAATCCAAAAGATCATACCAATTATAGAGGAATTATTAGAAACCTTACATACATAACTTCTAATCGTCTCGATATTATATTCAGATTTTTTATATGATACCTTTATAGGAATATCCCTTAGAATATAATTTACCATATGATAAAATAATATTTAAATACTAGAAATATATAAAAAAATACCATAAAGGATATCTATTTGACTTAGATAGTTAATTAGATATTTTTTTATGGTAGTATGTTACATAGATAAATATCCTATGGAACATGTCATCATTTGGGAAAGTCACTTGTATCTTGGTGTTATATGAAGAAATGTTTGGTTACACTTTCTACTACTGAAGTACAGTACATAGTTATAAGGAGTTATTGTGAAAAACATTAGTTGATGAAACAATTTTTCTTAGATTAGGCTACTAGATTCAGACATGTACCTATAAATTTTGAAAAAAAAATGTGATAAACATTTCTTTGAATTCTATGACTCATTCCAGAACAAATCATATTGATGTATGACAATACTTTTTTAGGGGAACATATTAAAAATATTGTTATCAATATATAATTAATTGGATCTAAACATTCAATTTCTAAATTTTTTTAAATAAACCATGAATAATTAGACATTAAACTACATCAATCAAGAATTATGAATGATAAATTTTGATTAGCCTTTAATTTTTGGGTATCCATGAGTGGACTATCTTCCATTGGAAAAGCCACCACTGGATAATCCATAATTAGAAAATCCATCATTGGATAATCCATAGTTAGAAAATCCCTGATTAAATAAGACACCATTGGACATACCGCCCTTAGAAAATCCACTATTATAGAATCGACTATTAGAATGATCCATCACTTAGATGATCTACCATTATGATTTCTCAAGTAGAAATTTTTTTCCGCTACGAGATGAACCTCTATTTATATACAAGAAAACTTTATCTAGGTTAAATTTCTTATTTAATTTATTAATTTTTTTGTATAATTCTTTTTGAATTCAAATCCATAAATTATAAATCAGGTTTAAAATATAAATTTTAGTCACTCTCTACTGTATATACTCCCTTCAAATAACATTTTCTTCCCTTTCTCTCCTTACCATCCACCATCAAATTCCATTAATTATCTATTTATTTCCTTGTAATGGTGATAGGATAAAACCCTTTTGAATTTCCTCAGGTAGAATCAAGACATGTGAAGAAGTGTAGAGGAGAATCAGGCCAAACCATTGTCAAACTAGGAAACCTGAAGAAACCAAACTATATAGTTGTTTCTTAAAAATAATTGGATCTTCAATGGTTTTTATCTATTTAATATTTGGGGCTTAGGGTGATCCATGAATTGGAATTAATGGAATGGTTCTTCATATTTGACATAATTTTCTCTCATTTTTTTCATTAGTTCTATCAATACACAGAATATAATTTAGGTAAAAGAAGGATTTCATTCAAACCATGATTGGTGTAAACGTGGTAAGTTATTATTTTAATGAATTGGAATGTTGTATAAATTTATCACATTAAGGAGTATCAAATGAAAATAAATAAATATATTTTCCAATTGATAGGGAGTCATTTGTGTTTGAGAATTCTTTATCGAATACGAATTTATGAAGTACATTGAAAAGGCCTATTACTACTGAGATTGATGGTGAATGTAGACTACTATTTAAGTTCATCCAGAACATGATCTATTATAGAAAAAGGGATTTCAATAACATTTTATATGAATATGTGTATATCATATTACTTATGTGACGAGGGGATAAGATTAACCATTGTTGTTTCCTTGTTGGGAACATGATGAAAATGTGTAAGTCAGCATCCAGATTTAATTCTCTCATTTAACTTATGTTTATTTCATCCTTATTGGAAATCAAAATTGTGATTAAGGAGGAGGAGAATGATGAAGTGAACTGTGGTGGTTTCTTCTAGAGTAATGTTAATTTAAAAATAATGAATTTGAATTGGAATCAATACATGAGAAAAGGGGTTCTAGATAATGAAAAACACTATATATAAATTAACCATGTAGAAAATCCTACTAGAACATAGAAACATGTGGATCCTAGATTAGATCCAGCTGAGATAATGGATTATTCTATTAAGAAATAATATGATTATGTGGATGTTAATTAATAGTAAGTTTCAATTACGATTGATGAGTGTAGTGAAACATATATCTCTTAGATCCACACTATAAGTCCACCCATATCACTCCTTATGTGATTGTTTCTTATGTGAGAGAGATGAAAATGATGATAAGAATGAAGTATCAGGTGACTGATATATTATATGTTCTTCAACATATTATAAGGAAGTTGAGGATTTTTTAGATGGTTTTGAGTATGGTGATAATGGTGATTGAAATTCTCACTGTGGAGATGATTATGAGAATAATAGTGGTGATGGACATGCTCATGATGGAGATAATGATGTTGAGTATGCTTAATCAAGTCATACCTCACTTATTACTTCATTTAGGTATGGGGAGATTCCATATTTATCTATATCTATAGTTGTGGAAATATATGGTTCAATCCCCCAATAGGTGATGCTACCTCTGTTTGAGGTGATCTAAGGTCACTTACTGAGAGGGAGAAATCATCATGTATAATTAGTCAATGAGATTTTTATGTAGATCCTGCAAATATGGATTATTCTAGAGTGTAAGTGGAATCAAATTAAGATTGTAAAATCATCCAAGGGTTTATACAGCTTGGGATACACTACTCAGAGTCCATGGAAGTCAAATATAATGATGGAGATCATGGAGATTCTAATGTTGGATCTTCCTGGGAAGAGGATGATGTATCATATGTGGGGAAGAATTATCTAGGATCCAAATATACGGACATACCTATACAGTTTCATATAGTTATTATGGAAGTGTGGATGACCACAATATTTCACTAGAGAAAGATGGACCATCTTATTCAATTTGAGTTTCCATAGATCATAATGGATCTCTAGTAGATGAGATTCACCATGTTGGTATGTTTGAAGATTTTCCATCTATTGTTCTAGTTGTTAGATCTGAACATTGAAAGGATACTATGTCGACTACTGAGAGACCAGCTACACCTGCACTAGATTCTACCACATTTCCTTCAATTTTGTCCCAAATATGATATATATTCATTCATAGAAATGATGGTTTCATATTTTTGTATATTTTTTAGGACATAGTAACCTATTGTTGCTCAACAGAGTGAAGCAAGTAACCGGTAACTATTTGAGTAGTTTTTTTCTATATGCTTACCAAGATGAATTTTAATATTAAATAATATGAAACTGAAAAATATAATGTTGGAAAGGGAAATAGAAGTTATGAGATCTAAGTTGGATGAGATGAGGACTGCCATTGTGGATAGCCAACCCTCTTTATTGAAGAGATTATAGTCTCTAGGTACTATTTATTATTTTTGTAGTGCTCTACCTCATTCTTCATCTTTCGATACGAATATATTTGTATCCATACCCAGAACAGATATAAATGATATTATGGGTTATATTCATTAATCACATGAAGATTACCTCAGGAAATTTTAAAATCATAGTGATTACATATATTAAAATGTAATGGTGTCTTTGAACGAAACCTATAGTGACGAAGAATCCATCACCAAGGATATCAAATAATCCCTCCCAAGAGTATATACAATCCTTGAGTTGAATTAATATTTCATGATTTTATCCAAGAATATAACGATTCAACCAGTTATTAGCACCATCATGGAATATATAGTCCATCTATTAGTTAGGAACCCTTATCTCATGTAATTATTGGAAGATAAGGACTTAAATAGTGATAAAAAGAGGGGAGGAAACATTAATATGGAATTTTTCTACCTCTTCATTATATTATTATATATATCTGTAAAATATGTTCTAGAGGTTAAGGTGATTACCATGCCTTCATTCATATCTATCCCCTTTAAAGATCCTTTTACTCTTTAATATTATCCATTCGGTGTGTGTCTAGTGGTAGTAATCAAGAATGTCATACTAGTGATCATCATAGAGCTAACTCGTACTACCAAATCACCCATTGTCTCTGCCTCAAAAACAGTATTCCCTAAATCATTCCCATTAGCTTCTATATTCATGCCTCTTTCCTCTAGAAATGGTAAGTGACTTGTTGACCCTAACTCTCAAGATTATAGTGATTTAGAAAATACATAGTCTTATATAGGAACATTTTTGTATTATACCTATATTTTTTGGATTTAATATAATGAATTTTGTTCCCAATGTAATTTCACGCTTAGTATTCATTTCTTTCTTACATATATTATTTATTTAATGACATATCATTTGGATTAATGTAAAAGGGGTAGAATAGTTATGGAATTTTCCTTGATAAAATTTCATGGATACCATAATTATTTAGATAGATTTTATCCTTAACACCATGTTTACCATTCTTGATTTAAATTTTAAAATTAAACATTTTGGTTTCAATTTGTAACAATAATTTAAGGATTCAATTACATATATCTCACATTTTAAATGTGTAATATTAAGAAAACTCTTACTCTTAAAAATAATTTATTTTTTGAATATTAATATTTAATATGTTTTTTATAGAATTCAATGATTTGTGATCATAAAAAATGGGGAAACTATTTCCAAATATTTGTTTTAATTCTCAAAAATCAAGAGCCTTGTGATTTTAATGATCTTAATATTTTATGATATTATATTTCATATAAGTAATAATTTGAAGGAAATAGGAATTGTGTTGAAAAGTGCCACTATTAATTCATATTTTCTTCCATTGGAAAAATGAAATAGTCCGAACCGTGTTATTTCAAGCAATTTTCCATTACTAGTATTATACCAACACTAGAGTCCTGATACCAATATATATTTTCTAATTCAATAACTCTTTTACAACTAGATTCTTACTATCACCAAGGTCCCACCACCATCACACCGGCCACAAAAAAACTCATGCGACAACCAAACTCACACCACTGTCAGAACTCTCCCACCGCCAATATTTTATACCATAGTGAATGGTACAAGTATAAATACTACCATTAGGAATGATAACTTTATACACGGTACCTCTAGTTAAACAATGCTACCACCATACATGTTGTTGCCACTTGTGATGTTTTTGGATCATGGTACCATAATCCCTACTATTGTTGTTGTTATACTCTATTTGAATTAAATTTATCCAATGAATAGGTATTAATGTATATTAATAGGGATTATGTAATGAATATTCCTAACCCATTTCACAATAACATTTAATATTATGTCATATTTCATTATGAGGATCCAGAAAATATTTATTATAAATCTTTAATGGGTATTCGAACCGTAGTGATATATATTTCTGCAATACTCCCTCATGTGTGAAAGTTTCCTATTAGTGAATATAAGAAGAATGATTGTATACATGATGGAAAATGGGATAGTCAAATATTGAAGTACATAAAATATCATGACCCATTCCTACATATAGAAAATAGGACTTCAGGTCACTAGGTTTTCATGCAACTTCTAGACAGACTATTTGTGCTCATTAGTAATTAAAATTTGGAGGAATCATAATAATATGTATAATTAAAAACTATGAAGAACTTCATTTATTCGCCACTATTTATTTTATGTATTTTTTACTTTCGATCAATGTGTTTTTTAGTCTATATTTTAGCACACCCTAATTCATGTTCTTGAACAAGATAGTTATCTATATTCTCCTCTATTAATTTATATATTTTTACCCACTACAACATCAATATATGTCCTTTCATGTCATGTGTTGTTTTTATTTCCACATATAATAGTGGAAAATGCCTTTAGAATGGACACCTTTTGATGTTGTTTTTTTATTTAATCACGGTTTTAAACCTAATTATTTGATATAATAATCAACTTTGTAGTGGGAAATTTGAAACTGGAGGGGATTAATTATAGTATTGAGACTGATCCCATGAATTTTTTCATTATTTTTATTCATTTTATCAATTTTTGAATTTTATTTTTAGAAACAATTAAAAAAAATAGACACTGATACTTTATCATATCCAATCTATATAATGGCTCTGATTAAGTCAATCAATCTCTGTTTCTATAGTAATTTCAAATATATATATTTTGGAACCCAATCATATTTTTTGAAATATTATAAAAGATAAAATAAATATTGATATCTTATTTTAATTAATAGGGTCGATTTATTATAATCTTGGTATTTTTTTGGTGAATTTTTTATGTACGCAATTCACCCCATCTTGAGGTACTCACACCAAACAATTACAACATCCTATGAAATATAGAAAATTATGTCAACAAATAAATTCATGATATTATATGTCAATTGGTCAGTATATAATCCCCATCAAATAGTATAGGTTCAGAACATAACATATTAATCAAAGAATAAAAATTAACACAAAAATAGCATACCTTAAGTATCTACTCCCATAGTACACATCTAAACACCTTGAATAATTAATATAAGTTTGTTATAAATATATTATATAACCATTAATATATATCTCATACCATATATGATTTATTTATGAACTTTTATTACTAATTTTTTAACAATTCATTGTTTAATGGATTGTTCAATTTCTATTAATCCAAAAAGGACAGGTACCAGGAAACATGAAACAAGAGGGGAAGGTAAAATAGTAGGGATTATGGGGGCCTAAAATTTTAAATCCAAATAGAATCAGTATTAAAGGGGTCAATAATTCATGAGTGAAGGGACCAATTATTGGATAATATCACAAAAGGAATTTCTTCGCTACTAATGGAAGGTAAAAAATCTACCACATTATTCCCTTAATGATAATGTGATGGAGGATAACATCCTTAAAAACATACCACATTCCCAATCGGATAAAGTTAATAAATTGAAAATTAAAATCTATATAATTCCCATATATATTCATAAAACACATATAAATATTTTTAAATAGAATTATAGTTTATAATCTTTTCATGATAGATCTCCTTACTTGTTAATAAGGCATGTTCTTTGGATATAATCATGTTTCTCGGACCAAAGAAGTATCTGAAGGAAAAAAACATGTTTTAATCCTGAAAAAATATTCCCTATTTTATAATTCCAATAGAGCAATGACCATAAAAATTGAGTTTGAGAACCTTTGTAGGGGATTCCAGATGACACTTCTACATGGTGTGGGTGATCCCGGGTGAAGGGGAACAACTCTACTATCAGCCTTGATATTCATAGGTATGATTTTTTATTTCATTTAATACCCATTGAACCTAGCTTTACCACAATATATCTTGAGAAAAATTGTATAACATACATTGATAAGGGAATTTCATCTTGGATTTTAATTTTTCTAGCTTTCCAGATAATCCAATAGCATGTCTCTTTGATAATATCTTAGGACCTTTTATCCATTTTACTAGAGCCTGACCTAATTAACAAGTTACTAAAAAAAATACCTAAGTCTCCATGATATTTCATGCCAAAGAGATACGAAAATTGAATCCATAACACCAAATCACAGTACCCATTGAAGAAAAGATGATCATTGGAATCCTCCTTTGACTGCTGGAAACACAAACATCATAAAGCATGGTAGATACCCATCCTTTAGATTGACATATCTATATAAATGGGATTATTAAAAATCCCCCAGTCTAGAAAGATAATAATGGTATTGGTTTCCATACACCAAGTCAAGTAACCCAATTCATAGATATCCACATAATCCTTGATAGTGTTTCGATACACCTTAGCAGAAAAAACACCCATTGTGGACTCAGTGAATATGAGGTTTTCACTATCTAAGGAAAGATATATGGAATCAAAAACATATAATTTCTAGTGGTTGATGTTGGTATAAATTAATGAATGGTTTGTTCTCACCAAAGATGTCGTGATGTTTGGATGAGTACACCTTGAGAATCCATGGTTATTGATAGCCTATTTGTGGAACTAATAACTAATATCCTTCAAACCCAAAATCCATCGGGAATGCTATTTGAGGTAAAATATGTGAGCTATAAGATAATACCAAAGAGAGAAGACTATTCCCCTTAGATAATCAATGTCCCACATACTTACACCTAATAAATTACCCCCGATGAAATTTTACATACACCATTCATAGTAAGTTTGTATAAGCATTTCCAAGAATCCCAATGTCAACATCTCTATCAATGAGATGCATAGATAAATGGATTACATTATTTCTTATTGTTATTAAAAATTATCATAGGCACCTTATGATTCGATATAACATTCATTGGGATATAGGTGAGATCGTGGTTAACAAGTTTGATTAATACCCCAAAGGAAAATATGTAATTTTTGTAATTATTAATCTTCCATATGATCTTTCCATCAATCCCTTATAGGTTTCAAATACATTGCCTCCCTAGAGATATGGTAGATAAACATAATACATGTGGAAGTAACCTTTTATGTTTCCCAAAAAACCCTCCACGATTCCCCTTCTAATATAATTACATTGTCTGGAGATAAAGATGTTTATTTGGTCTCTATTAATACATTGTCCCGTATATTTATAGTATTCCACAAAACTCTTTTGAGGTTTTTAGTAGAACTGTATACCTCTATGATTAATATTATTAGATGATCCATATCATATAGGTGATAAACACCACTAAAGATCCTCCTACACTTGAAGATCAGAATACATCCACTGTTGATTATCTTTTCAATAAGTATTCTTAATGATTCATTATCCATAATGAACTGGTTGGGGGATAAGGGGGTCTCTATATTTGAAACCACTTGTGTAATTGAGAAAAATAATTTCTCTTTACTATCAATTAATTTTTAAACAACATATATAGATAATATATAAATATGATATCTCATACTCATTCTGAGAATCCAATGAAATTCATACCTCTATAAATTAACCCTCGTTCCATTATATAAAGATCATTTTCCATATTATCCCAAATAAATTCAATGTAGCCTAATTGATTATTTTTATATGTCAATAATCCTCTCATGTGGAATCCTAATATCTGTTTAGGATGTCCTAACACTTAAGAATCTATTCTAGTCTTCTAACACCCATGCATGATAGAGATGAGAGATTTGTCTATTAGGAATAATGGAAAGAACCTTGTAAGATATGGTTCACATACTAGTTGGTCTAAATTTCATATTGTAATATTGCTTCTTAACATTCATAATGAGAATAATATTATTAGCACATGAAACCTAGGGTAAATGAATTCATAAAAATAATCCTAAATGACATCAATAAAATCAAATTTAATGAGATCTCAGGAGGCTACAAAAAACAAACCAAGGTAGCCATATGGGAATGGTAAACTGAACTGACTACATTAGGAAAAGTATTACAGGATCTCTAATTATCCAATGGTGTTTTAAAATCCCTCATTCTTGTAGTTATAAATAGTAATTTTAATGTATTTAAAAAATTAGAAGATCCCCCATGTTACCCTCCCTGTATAAATGTATTATCCTCAAATATAAGCTCCTTAAAATACACACCGGTCAATTCACCAAGGATCTAAGGGTAGTGGTATTAGGAATAATCATCTATATGAATATTTAGTGGGAAACATTTCATTTTCTATTAGATTCATGTTTGGATGAAATCAAAATTCCAGTCCCAATATTTTATCCAAAGGTTCTAGAAAATTAAGAACATTGTTCATGGAGATGGTACGTCGTATGTATAAATGAATGATGTTTCCATATTATCAGATGATTGAAATAAATAAATTTTAATAATATATAACCATTATGTAATAATAATTATTTAATATTTATAAAATATTTTCTTTAAACCCATCCTCATTACCTTCGGTGTAAAGCGTGGACCAATGATATCGCTTCAGGTGGTAGTAGAACACCCAACACATGTGTGATATTACAGTATTTCACCATAATGGAATGTAAGAAGGTTTATGTTTTATTTTAATTACATAAGTATAATAATATAATAATATAATATATTAATATTTAATCATTCAGTATAATCATGCATGAGAGGTTGTGATAGAAAATGAAAAACATCTATTTCAGAGGTGGTAGTCTGTTGTACAGACAAATCATATGGTCGTACCCCATTTGACAGAAGTGGAAATAGTTTCAGGAAATTATCATAACATAAAAAAATACTAGTATATAAATTATATTATGGTTATAATATCATAATTTGTTATAATAATTTAATGGGGTGCAGGAAAAAATAAAATAACAATTCTCATTTAAGAACACGACCTTATCTCCAGGTAACCTTCTTTTATTTGCAACAAAATATTTAGTATGATGTATTTATGAGAAATATAGTCATTATAATATGATATTAATGAATAAGGAATAATTTTTTGTTGGGCTTGGATTAGTCAAATAGTTTTTTAAATGTTTTGTGGATTTTATAAGGGGTGGAATTTCATAGGTGTGGTGAGTGGAACTCAAGTAAATATTTTAATGAAAAAGGTGTTACCACATTTTTTACCTTACACAAAACTCAAAAATGGATTATTATAGATATTGATCATGTATAAGGTTAAAATATAGGCATAAAATTGGTATTGGATGTGATTTGGGTACTTTTACACCCATATATTTTAACTTTAACCCCTAGTAGACCCAATTTTATTTTAATCACAATGATTATTTTCTCATTTTAAAAATAAATATTTTAAAAATTTAAGTTTATATTATTAAATACTATATATTAAGTTAATTTATAATATGGAATACATTTTTACAAATTATATTCCCCTAAGTGGAAATTTTAAATTAAAAAATAATCCCATTGAGATGACGAGAAAGCGGTTTTCAAAAGAGAAAATTTTCAAGAGTATAAAAAATTATACTAAAATTCAATATAAAAATTATTATAATGAAATAAATAAGATTTATTGATATAAAAATGTAAAAAAAATTCTTTTTAATCTAATTTAGAATAATAATTATAATTAAAAATTCTTTAAATGGAAATGAATTATTCAATGTAAACCAGTATTTTTCACAATTCAACAAAAAATTAAAATTGGTATAAAAAGTAATTCAAATTCTACCTAATATAATTTTTAAATGATTATTTAAAAAATTAGTAACATTTTCCCAAAGTAATTTTTTAATATTGTACCAAACAATTTTTATTGTTGGCCAACAAATATATATAAAAAATAGTTTTTTAAGAAAATAGACTTTTAAAATATATAATGTCTTTATATAAAATTTAGTGTTTTTTAACCAATATATAATATTTATATAAAATTGATATAATTAATATTTAAAATTTGTTTATTATTATTTATTCTTCCATGTTTAATGAGTAGTTAATGATGGTATTGTTTGAATAATACTATTTATAGTTTTTCATGGTTCTTTATAAACTCTATGTTGTGTGTAATGAATGTTATCAATGAAATTTAATTTATTAGAAAGATATATATTTCATAAAATATCGGGGTGATACATATACCCCACAAAATATCTTACCAAATTATGTAATTTACTATAATTTCAATATTTATAACCTTATATCATTAGATGTATTGTAATTCTCAACTTATGTCATAATCAATGTCGTATATTATCCCCATTATCATTTAAGAGTGTTATAGATATATATATTTTTATACAAAAACGGATATAGGTGTTTTTATCCACCTTCAGGATGAATTATTTTAATAATATATGTGAATTACCCTGATCACTTCAGTTATTTTTATTTTACACGTAATTTTTAAGTAGAGTAATAGAAATACATTCATACTCTAGAATATAAGCACATTGAGTATGATATGGATAAAAATGTCAATGATATTATACGATTGAGTCTATTTATTAATGAAAAACATTTATTAATTTAATCATAATTTTATAGTATAAATTTATTAGATGAATAATTTAGAGTATTGGATTAAATAGCTAGCCTATCTAAATCTATTTCTACAAAAACAATAGTGAGAACTATTAGTAAAATAATTTTCATAACTACTCATTGGATATAATCATTAAAAAAAATTAAACACTAAATATTCAGAAATTATAAGTATACTATGATCCATTTTATGTCTATCCATAAATTATATCTATCAAATAAATACTTTTTGAATCAATTATTTGATAAATCTATTAATAGTTATGTTAAACCAACATTATTTAAATCAATATTGAATTTTTCCATAAATTAAAAGATGAATTCAATATAAAATAATGAAACAAGGGATATAGTTGAATGTCAACCTATGAATAATTATATTGGGGTGTAGATAATGTTACATCTTAAAATATAAATATGATGGTACTATTGAACAATTTGATGAAACATTATTGTTAAATTAGTACACTCATACTTCAATGGTTGATACCAATAATATATTTTATCATATATATATATAATTACTACTTTATGACATTGTTATCTCAATCTATATACATGAATTGATCCATGGGTAATTTTTTTTACTTTATGTCATCAAGTATAAGGATTATAGAGAAGAAAAATATATATATCTTTCAATGGAATAATAGGTGATAGGAAAGTATACTGGTAATTGATATTTATTGAGGATGTTATTGTATTCACCAGAAAATCTATCAAATTGTATTTTAGAAGATTAAAATTTTTATAATGGAATTAAAATATTAATAAATAAACTCAAACAATTGTTTGTGAATAGTAACAACACCTAAAATCAATGACCTTATTATTTGTTTTTATGAAATTCTACTCCTATTATATGAAATATAATAAATGAACTTATCACAAGAGAATTTTACCATGTAGTTTTAACAGATCAGTATTGGTCTCATAAAATTTTTTATGGGATTGAATTATATCAGTACTAAAATAATATCTTTATAACTTAAATGAAATATAACATCAAAATTTTGAAAGAGATGGGTATATCTACATGTAAACAAATTGATACAAAAGATGGGGGAGGATTAAAATTGTGTTCCAACTATGACCAAATAATAGTAGATAAGTAGATACATGAATGTGTTTTAAAATTTTTTATACGATTAGAATACATTGTACCATATCATAATAAATTATTGAGTGTTGCGAATAAGTTTTTACATTATCTAAAATAAAAACAGATGAATAAAATCATTTGTTTTATAAGACATAAAATGTTTTATTCCTGAAAATCAATAAGTTTTCCTAAGATGAAATATCTAGAGAATGTATCTGTTTAGTCATACCCCTATTTTCTTAGAGTATTAAATGTTAAAATATCCACATAATTGGATCCAAATTTTTATGTGAATATATTTTCAAATTGAAATATAATATGAAACATTTTCATTCTTGATCAAATGGAATTTTTTATGGATATAACTATGTCTTTGTGAAACGTTATGGGTAAGAAATTGTTATATGTTGTAGATTACCCACCAAAAAATATGATTTAACTATTTTGTGATAATAATGTTGAATTTTATATTTTCTAAAATTATTCCTAACAAGATCAAATTAATCATGTTGAGGTTGATGTATTTTCAATCAAAAATTATAGGCCATAAATATTATTGTGATTTCAATGGTTTTAAAATAAGACCAATTAGATGGTATACATAAAAAAAGATTATATGAAAAAATCCTCATTATTTTTCTTATCAAATTGGTCATTTAAAAATTCTATGCTCCAAAATGAGTGGGTATATTGGCATAAAGGATTTCTATATATTATTTATGGCTATATAGCCAAAAAAATATATGTTAATATTTTAATGGATTATTTAAATGATAATTAATACATCAAGTAATAAATTGAGACTTCTTATATATATTTACTAGTATAAAATGTGATATTAATATTTAATTGTTTTTTGGGTATGTATTTAAACATAATATAAAAATTACAATAAAATGCATTTTTAACTAATTTTAGTCGCATAAATATTTTATCTATAATCATATATCTTCCCCTGGTTATTTTTTTAACAGATCCTTAATCTAGATTTATTAATTATGTATAAAACATTTAGTTTAATGTAATGAATAATAATATGAAGAAAATATTTTTTTATAAAATTAAATTAAATTACTATAAGTTTTAAAATCATGGGATTACTGGCTTAGTGAGTCATCCTTCATATCTGAATTCATTTTGTGGAAAAATTTCTTATTTCACTATATATTTTGAGAGTAAATATATATTATTATTTTTATTACATTATACCACAAATTAAAATTGATAAAAATTTCATTTTCAACATACATCATGTGAATTTTTTTGGCATGGCTAGTTCAAAGTCTATGGAGAAGTCCCTACAACATGCAGTTAGATAAATAACGATCTAAATCATTTTATATTAAATGTATTCAATTATAATACATAATAATAATTAAATAATATTTTAAATATTAAATGTAAGTATGTTCACCATTTCTTCTTTACTCAAATAGTATAAATCAAACTTGTTATATTGAATTGAAATAACCCATCTCAAGGCTTGTCCTTAAATGTTTTGGGTAAACCCATTCGAATCTTATAAGACAATATTGATATTTTATTTAATATATATATATATATATATCATTCAATACCATTGCATTAAAATTGTTTTAAACATATTTTCACATAATATAAATTCATAATTTTTATGAAAGAAATAACAATCAATATAAGAAATTCTAAAAATATTTTAAAATTTGCATTTATATTTTAACTAAAAATACATCCAAATACTATATAGAATCTTTTGTATAAAGTAATTTCAATCATGAAAAATATGGAATTTTTTGGGTGTTCTCAAATCATCATCCCCAATTGATGAAAATTTGGACTCACCCTTGATCAAATAGTATGACATGTATTATATCAAATAATACATCATGGGGTTACCAAAATTACAAGTCTAAATCAATTTACTAGAGACTATGTATTTTTTATAATTAGAATGAGATCCTATTAAATAAGAACTCATAGTGAAAAAATATTATATGATTTTTTTACATCACATGACTTGTATAATTATTTATATAATAATTAAATAATGAAATTATTATATATATATCATTACCCGTTATGATACTATTAAAAAATCTTCTAATGTAGTCAAATATGGTGTACTGTGTTGTGACATATATTATTACATGAATATTTAAAATTTTAATCCTTACAAAATAGATATGAATAAAGATAAGTAGTTGGACAATTATTTTTAAACAATAATTTTCAAAATCATGGAATATAAAACGTATTATAGAAATAATTTTTTTCCAAATCTGTACTCTTTAATAAAATAAAACAAAAATATAAAATAATTTTAAAAAATTAAATAACTTCTATTAATTTTTTTATCATTAAAAATAAAAAATAAAACATCATATAATAGGATAAAAACATTAAATAATGTAAAATAAAATTCCTTATGTGGGACTACATTAACCTATATTTTATTATATTAATTAATGTGATTATGTTTAGAATAATCATATGAATTTAATTAATAAATTACTATATATCCTTTCATAATTAGTTGATTCATTCTAATTTATGAACATGAACTAAAGGGTGTATCTAGGTCTATAGGAAACACAAATAAAAAGTTAGAATAATAGAAATATTTATTGAAAATTCCCCCTAAATATAAAAATATGGAAAAAGAGTTATTATGAAAATATAAATCTAAAAAAGATAAACTAGTGAAAATATTGATTGAAAAAAATATGATAAGCTCATAATACACATATAAATTTATCATTGAATTTATTTAAAAAAATTGATATTTTTAATTTCTATTATGAAACGAATGAATGAATTTTTTTACGTATCAATGTCATTGATTTTTCATAATCATAAACACTGTTTTTTTTCTATCGGTGTAATTTTATATAGTTTAAGACACTTTAATTTTACATTTATTCATGTCATTAATGGACTTAATATAGATATTAAAGCCAATTCAATGGAATATTAGTGATATTTATAAGGCAATAAACAAATCATTATCATGTATAATGATCATGAAATGGTTTATTAAGATCAATAAAAATACATGGAAGGAATAAATGGTTGTATTTGTTGACATCCATTGTTAAAAGCCACACCGTCTATCCAGTGTGAAGTCAGTGGATCATCACTGGTGGTGTATAAAACCATATCAAGTTTTTTATTATCAATAGTGGTTCAGTAGAGGAGAACTGATAAGCTGATGACAATAATAGTGTTTCTAATATTTTCTATAAGGTCACAATCTATACAATGAATAATAATATCACCTATGGGGGAGATTTTATAGTTTTGGGGTGTGGCAGGAAATACATCATCAAGCCCTTGAAGTGCGCTAACTAACTAGTGGCGTCGAGTCAAGTCTTCTGCGGGAGCATTTGACCTGGAGAAAAATTCAATAATTTCAATATTCCTTGTAATCAATTACCCAAGAAAATTAAAAAAAATATTGTATTTATTTGAACCATTAAATAGGCCTTCTTGGTGTGTTATAATATCTATTAGACGATGATAATGCCACTTTAATTCATGATAAAAAAATTTGATCTCCAAATATATAATCTATAATTGTCCATCTCAATGTTTTCTTAAGAGCCAATATCAAATAAATATTAATTTCAATGGATCTCTAATACTATATATTCTGTCAATACCACATATCATATCATATAAATAGATAAGTGATACTAGGGATTATAATTTTATTGGGTTTTTTTCACAAATTATTCTATATCTAATATTCTTCTATAATCTTTTATCACTTCCTAAAATGTGAGGTATGAGTTCCTTAACTAAAAATGAATTTCAAGATGGTTATCAATACCATTATAAAAAAATAGTTTGTTTGGTCACCACCATGTTCAATGGATTAATAACATATTCCTCTCAACCAATGGGGTAGAAATGTAGTTCCTCACAATGTGATATTACTGAAATAGATAATCATATAGTTTTTACGATATCTATAAATATACAACTTATTACACTCAAACTCAATATGTAATATTCAAAATTTATATATGTTCAATTTCCAATATTAATATTCAGTCTTTTAAGAATTAAATTTACTCTATAACAAGTATTTAGTTAATAAATCTTTCTCTTTATCTAAATTATTACATAATAATTTCTATATAGTTTAGATTTTAATTTAATGTTCCTTTTTTTTAATTTTCATTAAATATTAATTCACCCCTATAACCATTTTCTCCACCCAAAAAATTTAGGGATTGTTCTTTCAGTTTTTATTAAAAATTTATTTATTTTATACTTTTAAAAAAAATCAAAATTTTTGTAATCAAAATCGATTTAAATGTTGTTATTTTTGTAATGGAATCCAGTACATATTTTCATTATTCATTTTTTGATGGGATACATTTTTCATATTGGAAAATGAATTTTAAATTTTTATTAGAGGCAAAAGTTAACCTATATGAAAAATTGTTATGCATTAATTTACTCATATTAAATATGTATAAGATAAGTGGAAAACTAATGATATTAAATCTATTGAACTTAATTTAAAATTAATGAATTCAAGATAATTTTTTCTTGAGAAAAATGAATATAATAATTTTTCTCTTTGTAAAATATCATATGAAATTTAGAAATTGATAGGATCCAATAATAATGAATCCAATAAAATTAATTGAAATAGATTTTACATGTATAAGAAATATTATGAAATATTTGACAGGAAAAAAACTAAATTTTATTGTTGTTTTATTATTATGTTTAAAAATATATTCAATTTATTAATTTCTCTTATTGATGATTTTTATATATATAACCCACTAAAAAGATACTCTTAGTCCTAGTAGGTGATTTTGAAGCAATAGAAACTATAAAAAAATATGTTAAGGGTGTGATAAAAATTGTGATTGATGAACATATAAGATCCAGAATGATTTATGAAGTTAAAATGAAGTGAAAAACTGAGTAAGAGGAAATTGGATCCAAATATGTAATGAATACAATTACCATAAAATCTATTAATGATTATTTTTAAGAGGAGGTGTTCATGATTTTTACTATTGAGTGATTATATAGAAAAATTCTTCATGAAAAAAAATTCAAATTGAACCAAAAGGGTGAATCTAAATTTTGAACTGTATGTGACATGCTAATAATTCAAGAAAAATAGTCACAAAATATTAGGGTTCCCCATCTAAAAATAAGATTAAATATAGGAAAAAAAGTAATAAGGCTATCAAATGTACAAATCAAACAACAAATGGTAACTCTAGGAACTGAATTTCCATAAACCTCGTTATATGATTCACATTCTAAGTTCCTTATGGAAGAAGATGATGATGTCATAAAAAAATTAAATCCTCCCCACATTTAATTCTCTCCCACTTATTCTCCCCCCCCCTCACACTTCTTCTTCTACTTCCTCCTTAATTATACTTAACTTTGAAGACATAAATTATTCTTTTGAAAAAATAAAAAATGGTTTTCATGAAATTAATCCATAATGAATTAACTTTATTACATACAAAAATAGAGTGACTAATGAAAAAGAAAAAATAAAAAAATAAAAGGACAAATGTTTCATTAAAATTAAAAAATATCCATGATAAGTAAAAGTCAATCACTTGTTAATATGATCAATTATATAATAAAATACCATAAGTATTATCATCACATGTTCAATCAAGGTGAATATAATATATATAATTTTTCCCAAAAATATAGGGAAATTAATAGGTTGGTCTTCTTTTCTAAATCCTTATTTTCCCCTCAAAAAAATCCTTCAAAGAAACTTTTATTAATTTTTTCTCATAAGATAGGTTTAAAAATTATTATAAAATAATATTTCATATAAGTTATTAATTATATCCCATAAATTCATGATATGTAAGACCAAATTCAATTTATTTTTCATCTAATAATTTAAAAATAATAAATCTTAATAAACACATTTAGACACATAAATCATAGTCGGTTAACATTTGAGGACCCATGATTTTTTTCATACCAAAATCCTCAGTCATTTAATTTTTTAGGAAATTTTTCTATTGTGGAAAACCTAAAAACAACTACAGTGCCTAGATATTGGTTTCTGAAAAACCAAATTTTATGGTCTCGTAGAATTCTATTAAATTTATAAATTTGATGGTGGCCATGTTACCATCATAGATAACACTTTGTGTAAAATAATTGTTGATGTTACCATTAGTTTTTCCACAACACTCGTATTTAAAAAAATTATAAAATAATTCAAACAAAATTCTATAATAATTAGATAATTATGTGATAATAATTTAAAAATTACTTTTAAAAAGAAATTTAAAAATTTATTGAAGTCAAAAGTAAATATTTTTTATGCCACCACTCAATTTCAAAAAATATATACAATCAATTAAAAATATATCGCTAGAAAAAAACATCAAATTACTGAGTGAAAAAATTATTTATTAAATATTTGGAAATTATTCCTTTGTAACAATTTCACTCTCTCACTTATCAAACTCAACCACTATCAACAAGTATAAGTTGTATAGAAACATCATTATGATTATGACATGGTTTGTGAATAATAAAAATATGGTAGAAAAAAATATTCATTTAAATAAAATAAAGGAATTTATTCTTCTTAATATCATTAAATAATTAATCATTATTTAATTGGACCTTGTAAAATTTAATTTATAATAGATAAAACCGATAATTTTGGTATTTTGAAGAATTTAAATGATTCTATGAGGATTACATATTGTCTCATAAAAGTGATGGTTGGCAATCCTTCATTAATTTTTCAAAAAAATATGAAGATTATATTTCTTAAAAATTAGAATAATTTGATGTTTTCGTTTTGGAGAATTAGATAAGATTTAATTTGATGATTTATATTCTTCTCAAGTATATAATCTTACTTTTTTAGATCCTTGAACATCTCAACAAAATGGGAAATTATAGACTAGAAATATAACTAACAAAAAACATTCATGGTCTTTATTGAATGAATTTATTTTTCTTATATAATTCTTAGGCTGAGGCCATAAATACTATTTCTTACCATTAATCACATTCACAGAATACATTTTTTTAAAAATCCTCTTATTATGTATGATAAAATAAAAAACATAAATTGAATTTTATAATATTTGTGGTTGAATTTTATTATTCTCAACAGTTAAGATGATCCTGGAAAATTTGATTCAAGTTCCAAGGAAGTTATCTTTATTATAATATAATAACTCATGTAATACATTCCATCTCATTAATTTAAGGGCTACAAAATTGTAAGAATTTATTCAAGTTGTTATTTATGATAATTTACCAAAATATCTTTCCAAAAATGTTATTGAATAAAAAATTTCTCTTCAATTGATAATTTTCAATATGAATAAGTTAAAACTGAATAATAACCTCATTTAAATTATTTTACAAATAATTATAAATTATTTAATCATTGTATCGATGCAAATTATATTATATATTTTTCTCTAGGACTGATACTACAATATCGGTCTTAAATGATGTTGAAAATTATGTCATCACCACTCACTTAAAATTCCAAAATATAAACTGTTCCTAAACAATGAAAACTAGGTTATTACCATTTAATATAAATTAAATAGGTTCTCATAGAATGTGGTAGAGACTCTGTTTAAAATAAATAATGATCATTACATCAATATATCTCAATTTGTTTTTCAAAATAAGTTAGATGAAATTGGTAATTTCAAATGAACTAATGAACGTCTTGTAGCTAAAGGTTATAGCCATGAATGTGGAATTTAAACTTATGAAACCTTTTTACCCATCACATTTTTAGAATCCAATAGAATCATGAACGATTTTTCCTCTAATATTAATTTAAAATCCATTTAAATGCATGTGAAATGTGAATTCTTAATTGTTTTATTAACTAAAGTGTTATTATGGAATAACCACTTGTTTTAGAATATAATTATTTTCTAAATCATATTTTCAAATTAACTAACTCCTTTTATGGTTTTAATAATCCCCACAGCCTTTTATTGAATGCTTATGTAATTTTATTTTAAAAAATGTATTTAAATTGGTTAAATACGATTATTTTTTTCTAAAACACATATCAACTGAATTTTTATTTTTTTTCAAATTTATTCTTATGATGTGTTATTTACCTAAACCAGTGAATCACATTTATAGATTTTTATGATTTAATGAAAATGGAATTTCATATGATATATATGGGTAATCCAAAAATATTTTTTCTGGATTATAATTTATCAAAATAATGATGGAATTTTTATAGACCAAGGAAAAATACATTAATGAAACATTAGAATTATTATGAATGGGTCAAGATAAGAAAATTATTACACCCATTTGTGAAAATTTTATGTTAACATTGGATAAAGCCGATAAGATGGCCTACATAATGATTTTTAGATGTATGATAGTTAGTATCCTTTATCATAGAGTAAACCAGCTAGACAACTTATTTTGTGTTCCTATTGTTCTCATTTTTAGTCATATAAAATGAAATATAATGTCAAAAATGATAAAAGTATTTTTATATAATTAAATCAAACTAAAAAATATTTTTTTTATCCAAATGGAACTAATTTTGAATTAAAATGTTTTCAAGATGCTACTTTTCATGGATCCCAAATAGATATGAAAGTTGAATGTTTCACTATCCACCTAAATGTAAAATTATTCATCTAATAGATTAGTAAAAAATAATGTCAAGGTTTCTATTTCTACAACTTAAGTGGAATTTAAATCCACTTATATTTGTTTCACCCAAATAATATATTTCAAAAAAATATCATAGGAATTGGTCTTATATCTGATCCAATACATAATATATACAAAAATACTTGTTATAGAAATATTTTTAAAATCATAACTATCAATATTAAATGAAATAAATTATCCATACACACAAATTCTCAAGGGATTACTTCCAAAATTGTGAAATATTATTCGAATGTGTTAATATGGAATATAAAGTTGATAATATTTTCACTAATCTTCTTACCCATGAACATTTTTATTATATTAAAGGTGGATTAGAAATTGAACAATTGTGACACTATATTTTTTACCATGACTTGAGTAATGTTTAAATTTAATTTATTTTTCTTCTGGGTATCTATTTTAAATGGTTTTCTATTTTCTATAAGTTCATGAAATTATTGATTTATTTAATATTATTATATTTTTTCTAGTGAATAATAAATATATCTCACTTTTTCATTCATTTTAGGGTGATCCTTAGTTTTGTAATTTTTTAATTTTCCTTAGAAGATAATTTTATTTGGAAATTATATTTAAATGATAATTTTTTTTCTATTTTAAATAATTAAATTAATATTACAAAAGAATATTTTTTTACTATTTTCATATTTTAATATAATGATATTTTTAATGATTGAATTAAAATAGTTTTTTATTTAATTATTTTTTAATATAACATACAAAATATATATGAGAAATTATCTATAAGCTTAATATTTTTTAATAATGTTTTATCTCTCTTATACTAAAATTAATAACGAGTAAAAAATATATTTTCACTTGTGTCAATAAAAATAATTCATGAGTTTTATTAAATAGAATACAAAATGAGACAACACCTTTGATAAATGTATTCACACTTAATGTAAATATTTCAAAAAAAAACTGTGATGGAATTAATCAATAGAGGTGACACCACTATATAAGGGAATGTGATTCTCAGAAATGGAATCAACCAAATTTATATTAATTTAAAATTTCATTCCTTCCTCTTTCTATTATCTACTATATATCCATGTTTTTATTTTTCAATTTTATTTAAAAATAATCTGTTTTTCAATATTTTCTTTCATTAAAAAATATTTCATTCCCCTCATTGTTTTATTTTTGATAATCACATAGGGGGAGAAATTTTTTAAAATTAGATAGGGAAAATTTTATTTGAATAAATTTATTAAAATATGTTTTATTGTTTATTTTTATTTTCAAAGGGGGATTTAATGACGTTTTATTTAAATGTTTTACTCATGTTTGAAATATGACATAATTATTTTATTTACCTCTTGACTATATTGATTATATTATATAAAATTATATATTGAATAAAATTATATATCCTTCACTCTTGATTAACACATGAAATATATTATTGTGGGTTTATGTTCATAAAAAATGATGATAATTGTGTACCACTATCTCTCCCTAATGATCTTTTCATCATCATAAAAACTCATTCGTGTATTTAAAATTTCCATTTATGTAAATTAAAAAGCATTAATATGAGTTTTATTTAGGTAATAGATGGAATTAATGGATATATTATATTCTATTAAATGTAATCATGATGATCAGGTTAAAGTCAGGAAATAATCTATTATCAGGTTTAATGATAATTGAATAAAGTAAGAAGACTAATTGAAATCCGGGTAAGGAAGAAATGGTGGGAAATAATGATTTTTAAGTATATAGGAAGCACCAAATAACCAATGAGGATCCACCATCCAACTTGTAAAAGTGGAAAGAGCCACCTCATTTTGTATAATACCACGTGTTATCCCAATGAGGGGCTTCGTCTAGTCGGTGACAATTCTAGTGTTGATGTAATCTATAAAGCATCCATCATCTTGTTGTCAGCCAGTAGTGGATCATCAATAAATAAATAATAATTTTAGAGTGATACAATTGACCCACTAATCAGCCATTGAGGTTCACTAGGTAGTTGGTGGGGTTGAGTAAGGTCTTCATAGGTTGTATTCATTATAGTAAAAATGAAATAATTTCGATATTATTCTATCTCAATGACCTAGAAAATTTTTAGGTGATTAAAAGTCATATGTGTCCTTATAAATATATCTCCTTGATGTCTTTTAATATCTACTATCTATTGAAAATATATATTTTATTCTTGATTAAATAATTTCTATCTCCAAAATTATAATCTCTAGAGGATCATCTAAAATATTCCCATGAGTTAATCTCAGTTCTTCGTCAATCTAAATGGAACTCCTATCTTATATTGTTTCAAATTATATATATCCATAAGAGATATTATGTAGTAGAATTGTAATATTTTTTTCCCAGTAAAACCATCTTCTTCTAATTTTTTGTACAATAGGTGGTCACTATCAAAAAAGTGATTAATGGGTTCATTTATAATAGATGAAACTCAAGAGGGTTCTTAAAAAAATCATATAGGATGGATTCCATGATCACCACCAAAATAGATAGAGTGATAACATAAAACTCTCAACCCAATGGGATGAGATCAAGAGGTTCTCATTGTTCCATTACTGAACTCCTTCATCAAACAATATTTTATTTGTCTTTATTTGTTTCATTACATCATTAAAACCTGACACAAAAAATTTCATAAATTTTATATGTAAATATTTGTTTCGTGTACCCACTCAATTTTTAATAACATGATTACACTCATTGGCTTGATACTAAAGAAAGTCATTACTAGGACTTAAGCGACATCCCCAAGGTGCCAAAAGTGGGAAATAAATGTCGAATGGTTTCCAAACAAGTGGTTGATGATTTACCCTTTTTGAACATAACACAGAACCAACAACCATATCAAAATTCATCAACTAAATGATGCAAGATAAAATATAAGACAACTCAACCATTTATTTTATCATAAACCAACCAAGAAATACCATAGTGGAAACCAACACTAAATCACAGTAAACAGTGGAAAGACAAACTAAAAGACTACAAGAAGACAACCCAAATCCATGCTTCACAAGCTCGAAGCTCCAACATCATGAAGTATCCCATGTATCAGGATGTAGTTCTATAAACATGTGACACATTACCTTTTCCAACATCTTAGTATAGTATATCTACAAAAGAACCAATGTTCCAAAGCAGGGGGTGAGTAATGAATCTCAGTAAGATTTCCACAATTACATCCCAACCCCTGACTCTAGGATA
Source organism: Viscum album (assembly GCA_963277665.1). Lineage (NCBI taxonomy): Eukaryota > Viridiplantae > Streptophyta > Magnoliopsida > Santalales > Viscaceae > Viscum > Viscum album. Next base: position 120,977,832 of record OY728132.1, on the reverse strand, counting down.
AATCATTTCAGCACATTTATATAAATCAATTTATATAAAACAATTCCAAAACCGTTCACAATATAAAAATTTTCATGTCAAAAACATTTTCCTAAAAAACCCAACTTTCTCAAGAAAAGAAACCAAGCGAAGATTCCAATAAAATTCCCATTTCCATTTTGGCACGTTCATTCTATTTCAAAAATCCATGCAACCGTCCATGCATGCAACCAGGACTTCCCTATACTGGCGAGTGATGAGTTATCCTTCCACTATGTCGTCACATAGTGGAATACCTTGATGGGGGTACATCACGCCCTTATTCGTCCCAACCTTTTGAAGGGGGTACTTCTCTCCCTTATCAACATCAACCTTTTCATGGGTTACTTCTCACCCTTATCCATCCCAATCCATATGAACACACACCACAACCCATGAAAATCTATGCCAAAACCAACTGTGTTCAAAACCATTCTATAAAGCATAAAACCTTTTATTCAAAACCATTTATTTCAAGCAGCAAAACCATAACCAGTTTAAAATTACCATTTTAAATTCAGTTCAACAAAAAATTTCCAAAAACAGACAATTTCCATCACCTATTACTTAAAAGGGGTTTCATCCATTCTTTCCCACCAGATAAACAAACCATTTAAATCAAGGATAAAAATTTGAAACTAATCTTTCATGTTCTAAGACTGTGGAATCGAGAGTGAAGCCACCTACCTCCAAAAACTAGGTGAAACCAACCAACGGACGAAAAACACCAACAAAACCGAGTCAACTACTACCCGAAACCTCCTTAGATTCCATCCCCTAGTACCAAAAAACCAAAACCCGACATAAAAGTCATCCACTACCTTATATCTACCCTCATTGGGCGTATATCTAAGGATCCATTAAGAGGGAAGAAGTAGATCTAAGAAAACTAAAGGAAACGAGACTTACCTCGATCAACTAGCCTCTAAACGCCAAGGAAAACCTCCATATCGCTTCCAAAATGACTGGTAAGTGTTCTCCCACCTTCACCAGAGATAAATCCCAAGTTAGATCCATCTAGGAGAAAAAATGAGTGGGTTTCATGATAAAATGGATTAGATCCTTAAAATAGGATCTATGCTTACCCCACACATGGTTAGTCCACACGGCTAGGCAAATCGTGCATTAATCGTTCAGAAGTCCCTTCTTGGAAAGGGCGCTCCACACAGCCTCCTCACATGGTTTTCCCAAACCATGGGCACACTATGCTGTCTCCTTTTTCCAAAGTGACCACCACCTACATGGCTTCTTCACTATTTGGACAACCCATGTGAAGCCCGTGCATCACCACTTTTTTCCCTTAACACTTTAAAAGTCTCCAAACTTTCCCAACCATTTGTCATATGCTTCATGTACTTAAAAGAATAAAACAAGGGTTACTTACTAGAAACTGGGGGTACTACATTATCCTCACAATTGGCCTTCCCATCCCCAGAAAGTAGAAAACCATCACTTTTCTGAAAGAGTTCTGGCCACTAATCTTTCATTTCTTTCTTGAATTCCAAAGTCACTTCCTAAATCTGACCATGTTCTCACAAAACCCACACTTGACCGATTCTTTTTCCATGCAATACTTTCTCTTACCTATTGAAAATTTGCATCGGAATATGTAACAACTGAGCATCTGGCTCTAGGTTTACGTGATCCCCTCTGATCACATTGTCAGGATTAGGCTGATACTTCTTCAACTGAGATACATGGATCTCACTATGCACTGCACTGAACCGTGGTGGTAATTCCAATCTATTTGCCACCTTGCCAACACGTTTCAGTATATCCAGAGGGCCTATATATCAAGTAGATAATTTTCCCTTCTTCCCAAAATGACGTCGTCCAAGCCTTAGAGAGATTCTAAAAAATACATGATCACTCACCGAAAACGACAACAGTCTTCGGAGATTATCCATATAAGATTTCTAATGACTCTGTGTCATCTCCATCCTCTATTTTGACAACTATATCTTCTCATTTTTTTCTTGGAAAAGGCTCAGCACAACTAGTTATGTATCACCTGTTTCCACCCAACAAAGTGTAGAACGAAAAGGACACCAATACAATGCTTTAAATGGAGCCATGTGTATCGAGGCCTGATAAATGTTGTAATATGAGAACTCCACTAAAGGCACATGCTCTTTCCACGAGCTACCAAAATCAATTACCCAAGCCCATGACATGTCTTCCAACTTCTATATAGTCCTTTTGGATTGTCCATCCGTATGAGGATGATACATCGTACTCATATTCAACTGGGTTCCCCGGGATTTCTGTAAGGATTACCAGAAACGAGATGTGAACCTTGGATATCTGTCTAACATGATTGAAATAGGTATTCCATGTGTCTTTACCATTTCTCGGATATAGATTTTAGACTGATCCCCCACCATATTAGATTCATGAATAGGGAAGAAATGGGCCGAATTGGTAAGACAATCTACTATCACCCATATAGAATCGTTCTTAAAAACTGTTCGTGGAAGACTTGTAATGAAATCCATTATTATCTGCTCCCATTTCAACAATGGAATTTGAACTAACTACAATGTACCTTCTAGCCATTGATGTTCTGCTTTAAATTTCTCACATGTTAAACACCTTGAAACAAATTCGGCTACCTTCCGTTTCATGCCGCTCCACCAAAATTGTGCCTTTATCGCTTTAAACATATTCTATATTCCTGGATGAATAGCCTATCTGGAATGGTGGAATTTATAAAAGAGTTGTTCATGAGAAGTTAATGGTACAACCATCCGATCATGAAACAGCAAAACTGAACTCTCATCCAGCTTTTATCCCTCAATGGTCTCCCCACCATTGAGTTATGAACTCATTGCAACATAGTCAACATCGGTTGCCTATGCGTCCTTTAATATCTCAAACAAATCTGGAACAAGTGAAACTATAATGAAAACCACAACATCAACTCTATCTTCACATTCCATACGCATGTCATCTAGGACCGACATCAACTACCACTCATTTGAAGCTTCTTGCACCAACTGAGCATACGAATTTCTGTTTAATGCATCGGCCACAGAATTTCCCTTACCTGATGTATATATCATGTCAAAGACGAATATTTGAAGATATTCCATCCATCCCCTCTGCCTCAGATTCAAATCTCTTTGTCATAAAATATGCTTCAATCTCTTATGATCTGTAAACATGGTTAATTTCTCACCAAAGAGATATTGACGCCAAGTCATCAAGTCATGGACAACTACAGCTAACTCTTAATCATGTGTTGGGTAATTCCTTTAATGCACTCTCAACTGTCTTGATCCAAAAGCAACAACATGGTCTCCATGAATGAGAACACATCCCATCCCAGATCCAGAAGCATCACAATAAACCTCATACACTGGTCATGATTCCGGTAAAATCAAGATGGGTGATGATGTAAGGAAGACTTTCAACTCTTCAAAGGATCTGTGACATTTTGTCAGTCCATTAAAATGCACTGTTCTTCTTTTTAAATCTTGTCCTAGGAGAATCTAGTCATGATAAGTTTCACACAAAGCATCAGTAATAACAAGCTAGACCAATAATACTTCATATTTCAAATACATTCTTCAGCGTTATCCAAGAAAGAATGGATTATACATATTCTAGATCCACTGAAACACCTTTCTCAGAAACAACATGGCCTAGAAACCATAACACTTGTATCCAAAAATCACACTTTGATAATTTGGCATACAATTGATAGCCTCTCAAGATTTACAACACTATCGGAAAGTGTTGTTCATGCTCAGCCATTATTCTTGAATACACCAATATGTTATGCACAAACACCACAACAAAAAAATCCATATATCACTGAAATATATGATTCATCAGTTCCATAAAGAATGTTGGTGAATTCATAAGACCAAAAGTCATGGCTACATATTCTTAGTGACCATATATGCTTCTGAAGGCTGTCTTCGGAATATCCTCCATCCGAACTCGCAACTGGGGATATCCTGACCACAAGTAAATCATTAAGAACAACAGAGATCCCCTTAATTGATCAAATAGGTCATCAATGTGTGGAATTGGATATCTATTCTTTATCATAACTTGGTTAAGTTTACGATAATCCACACATAGCCTCAAAGTTCTATCTGTTTTCTTTACAAACAAAACTGGTGCTGACCACAGATACATGCTTAGCCGAATAAATCCCTTGTTTTCTAGTTCTTCCAATTTCACTTTCAATTCCTTTAACTTTGTTGGTTCCATCCTATAAGATGGAAGTGAGATAGGACTGGCCCCTAGAAGGAGATCAATCGTAAACATCACTTCTCTTACATGTTGTAAGCTTGAGAAGTTTTCAAGAAAAACATCAGGAAATTGATCTATGACTACTGTAAAACTAATATTCACAATCTCGTCCATCGATTCCATGTTTAAGGAAGCAAACTGGTAAGAGATCGTTGCCACTACGGGTGCTAATAAGCCCATTTCACTTGCCTTCTCCACTATTTCTTCTCTAAAGAGATGCTCGACGCCATCCTCAGTCTTGAAACTAACTGTTCTGATATAACAGTCGATGTAATCCATGAACTCTTTCAATCAATCCATACCTAGGATTATCTCATAAAAATAAATCTACAGAACAACAAAATCCCATTTTAGCTCAGCTCCATCAATAGTTATAGGACATTCTCTACACCCGAAGGCTCTACACTTTCTTTCACATAGAGGAGTTTGATGTTTTATCACAGAAGGCATCATTTCAGGTTTTAAGTTCATTAAATCAGAAATATGAGAAGCAAGAAAAGAATTCGATGCACTAGTATTGAACAACACTTGTAGGAGGTTTTAATTTGAAGGAATCGTACTTATCACTGTAGATGGTCCAGACTGGTCATCCACAACCACCAATTCATCTCCATACAATTTCATTGTTGTTGCACTTTTCTCCTTATTTCCTTGTTGAGATTGTCCTTCATGAGGAGTCATCATATTCCTGGAATCACCATAGATAGCTCTGTTCTGCTATCGAGACTGATTTTTCCATTCATTCCCAATCGAAGCATAAGACGCCTGCGACATCTGAGAAGTGTCACAAACACCTGACCGCAGAGGACTGTGACAATATCACTAATTATGGACCATCTTGTTGCAATTTTTCCATGATCTCAGTTGTGTTGTACATTCTCATTTCAGGGGATCAATCGAGCCACATTGAAAACATCAGGCTTTCATTATGGGTCATGGATGAAGATTCACTAATCCAGCTGTCTAATTCTGAATCATACTTCATCCTTGGAGGTAGCTGTACCTCTTCCACTTGTTCCCAGTATTGGAGTTACCCCCATTCCCATGGGTATCATCATACTTCCTCCTCCCATAACTACTAGTATGTCTCATTCATCTACTGTTTCTCTGTTGACCATCTCCGTATAATCCATAATACAGATCACAACTATCTTCGAGTGAATCTCATGTCGAAACCCTAATTCAAAGATGCATGCCTTCAGCGATGCACTTGCAGAAACTTCTGGTACAAATCACACTAAATTCCTGAATTTAGCCGCACACTCTGTGATAGAGAGATTATCCTTCTTCAGGCTGAAAAAGTCTATCATCCTCTGGATCTTGAACGTGTGTAGATAGAATTTTCTATTGAATAATTCCTCAAAATCATCCCAGCCCAGGCCTTGATCCACCTTAGCCTGCACAACTAGCTCCCACCACTTTCATGCAAGATCCTCTAGCATATACGTCACCAACTTTACATTCAGTTCTGCTGGTGTGTCGATGAAATTGAAGATACGATTCATCCTACTCAGCCACAGCTCTCCCTTTCTAGTTTAGAATCACCCTGAAAAATGGGTGGATTCTTCTTCAGGAACTGGACAGAATGGTCGACCTGCCTTGAATCATCCCTATGATTCCCCATGTTTATAGCTTGAAACTCTTGAATCATACTTTGGACTAGCTGCTGGTTCACTTGCGGCTCAGGTGTGACCACATTCTCCTCAGCCTCTTTCGTTTGGTTTCTAGGACACCTAACAGGTGCCATTTCTTATACAAACAACACACCCTATTAGTCTCACTTCCTAGAAACTGAAGGATTAGCATTTCAATTTCTATCACATCACTATCACAACATTGATTTCCAACCATCATGATTTTCTACATTTACCCATTTCTAAAAAAAATATTCTCTTTCTTTTGAAAATCAATGAATTTTCAAAATACATCAACCATTATTTTTTCAAAATATTTCATTTGATAACAAGTTTAAAATTTTCCAAAATCACGGTTTTGCATCAACCGTAATCCATTTCTCAAAATGATATATGCACTCCTAGTGGTAAGTCGTTCCTCTAATGCATGTCATGCTCATCTCATTGGCTAAACCCATGACAATGAGATTTGTTATCCTGTAAGTGTCTCCAAAACACTTCTATACCCAACTCCCAAGTAACTTGAATTATAGCATAAAAAGTGTAGCTACGTATTTTTATGATCTAAATTCCAAGTTCCAACAATCCCACTCCTTCCTCAGATGACCACCCAAGGAATAGACACATAAGAATTCAATGTTAAGAGAAACAAAAACTATTCACTACTTTTCCACAATGAAATGAATAAGATTATTGGATTTACACCCCAATGACCGAACAAACTAATATCATTTGTAATGACCCTCTTATCCTTATTGGTTTGACAGTACAACGAGTTATTACTAGGCCTTAAGAGACATCCTTAAGGCGCCAAAGGCTGGAAATAAATGCCGAAGGGTTTCAAAAAATGTGGGGGACAGTTTACCATTTTTGGAAAAACAATAGAACCAAAAACCATAACCATACTAATCTACTAAATGATGAATGATAAAAGCAATGACAACTCAACCATTTATTTTATCATAAAGAAACCAAGAAATACCACAACGAAAACCAACACTAAATCAGAGAAAACTGTGGGAAGACAAACTAAAAGACTACAAGACGACAACCCAACTCCATGCTCCACATGCTCCAAGCTCCGACATCACGAACTGGACCTAGTATCACAAAGTAGTTATATAATAAAGTGAAACATAACATTTTCCAGCTTCCCTGTATATGACATCGGAAAAAGAACCAACTTGCCAAACCAAGGGGTGAGTAATGAAACTCAGTAGGTTTTCCTCGATGAGGTCCCAACCCATTCCTATATGATAAAAACATGTTAGCACATTTATATAAAAAAATTTATATAAAACAATTCCAAAATAGTTCACAATATGACAAGTTGAATTTCCAAACCATTTTCCAACAAAACACATTTTCTCAAGAAAAGCAACCAAGTAACGTTTCCAATCAAATTCACATTTCTATTTTGGCACATTAATTCCATTACATAAATCAACAAACCATCCATGCATGCACCCAGGACCTCTCTATAATAACGAGTGGTGAGTTATCCTTCCACTAAGACATCACATAGTGGACTACATTGATGCGGGTACTTCACGCCCTTATCCATTCCAACCTTTTAATGGGGGTACTTCTTGCCCTTATCCATCCCAACTTTTTGATTGGTGTACTTATCACCCTTATCCATCCCAATGAATATGAACACACACCAAAACCCATGTAAATACATGCCAAAACCAAGTTTTTTCAAAACCTTTCAATAAAGCATCAAAACGTTTATTTAAAAGCATTTATTTCAAGCATAAAAACCATAACCAGTTTAAAATCACCATTTTAAATTCACTTCAACAAACACTTTCAAAAAACACACAATTTACATCACCCGTTACTTAAAAGGGGTTTTAACCATTCTTTACCACTAGATAAAAAAACCATTACAATCAAGGAAAATAATTTGAAACTAATCCTTCAAGTTCTAAGAAAGATAAATCGGGTGTGAAGCCACATACCTCAACAAATTAGGTGAAACCAACCAACGGAAAAAGAATGCCAACAAAACCAAGTCAACTACTCCGTGAAACCTCCTTACGATTCCTTCCCCTAATACCAACAAAACTGAAACCCAACTTAAAATTCATCTACAACCTCAGATCTACCTTCCAAGGGCATAGATCTAAGGATCTATCAAGAGGGAAGAAGGAGATCTATGAAAACTAAAGGAAAAAAGACATAACTCGATCAACTAGCATCTAAACTCCAAGGAAAACCATGGGATCGCCTAAAAAATGCCTATTAAGGGTTCTCCCACCTTCACCAGAAAGAAATCCTGAGTTACGACCCTCTAAGAGAAAAAATGAGTGGGTTTAATGATTAAATAGATTAGATCCTTAAAATAAGATCTATGTTGACCCCTAGCATGGTTTGTCCACACATCTAGGCAAATCATGCGCTAACCATGCTGTAGTCCCTACTTCGAAGGGGCACTTCACACAGCCTCCTCTCAGAGTTTTCACAAACTGTGCGCACACTGTGCGGTCGCCTCTGTCCAAAGTGACCACCACCTGCACGGCTTCTGCACGGTTTTCAGCAACCCATGTGAAGCCCGTGCATCAGAACATTTTTCCCTTTAACACTTTAATAGTCTCCAAACATTCCAAGCCACTTATCATATGATTCATGTAATTAAAAATCATAAAACACGGGTTACTTTCTAGAAACAGGGGGTACTACACAATTGATATTGGAAATAATTTGAAATAGGAATAAAATTTAGCAGTATTTCATTTTATCTAAATTTAAAAATTATGGTTTCAATATTGTTTAAATATGACTTTACAACTACCTTTTATTTTTTTTTTAAATTTTATACTCACTGCCACTCATTCCATCTTCCTATAACCACCATGAAGAACTATATAAATAATTGAATATCAAAAAAATAACATTAGTATTTATGTGGAAACCCCATATCTAATAGAGATTCATGGTCAGAGGAGAGTAAAAATACATTATGAAATTAGACATTACTAGTATCCACATAGTTATACTGAACTGTCTAGATGAAACAAAATAACCTTTTAGGAAGTATTCAATATAGATTATATTATTGATCAATGAATAATACATGACTTACATTATTAGAACTACCATAATAATTAAAATTAATTTAAATATTAATTAAAAAATAGAACTATTAAGGCATGATCATCAAATATAATGTATAATTAATTTATATATATGAAGAGTTTCCACGTGTTGGAAATTATTCTTCATTGAATATTCAATATGAATCTTCTTTTCATACAATTGTTTAATTATAGTGATTCAAGGCTAATATACATATAGAAATGATCTATATGTACACCATGATCATCCAAATGTCACCATAGATATCAATAGATTCTATCTTGAAATTTTTCTGTCACTTATTTTATTTACTAAAAATCGTAATAAGATTCACTTTGAGTTCAGAAGAATTATTCTTATTATCTCTAGATAGAATAGAGTAGAGGATGGGAATTACTTCTAAAAATTCAGAGTGTTCTATAGGATGATCTCCCTAGGTCATTGAATATTTCTCCCTATAATTGAATTTTTCACAATGTTGATTATGTTTCAGAATTTCAAAATCAAGATTAAAATGATCTATGGTAATAAAATAAAGTTTACACAGGATCCCTTTTTATTTTATCAATCTCTGATGAACCACATTTTTAAATAATAATATTTTTTATTATTATTTAATTAAACTTCAATATGCACTTTGATAAATAAATATAATTTATTGAATAAATAAATTTACATTTGTTACAATAAAATATAAGATATTATTTCCCATTAAACTACTACACTCAATCCATCAATCCTCCATAATATTTATCAGTCCTTAATTAATTTTAATATTTTTAATTAATTAAATATAATTACATTAATAAATAATAAAAAGTAAATATAATATTTTCTAAATTAGATAAGAAATATTAATTAAATATTCAAATCACATTTATTCACCTGAAGAACTATTGAGTTATTTTTTTAATTAATCCATACATGATTTACTATTCGATAAAATTTCGGATAAATATTTATTCAACATGATAAACTCATAATGAATTTAATCATGGTATTTATTAAACTTATTGTTTTAATTTATAGTCCTCTTTCACTGTAAATTTTTGTAAAACCACAAAATGTCTAGGTTTAGTATGTAGATATATAACGAGGAACCCCATAGAGAATGAAATTGAATAATAAACTTACAATAACCACTAAAAATTACACATTTGAATATAATGAATTTACCCCAATATTTATAATCATATAGGTTTCATATTATTTCCATTAACCAATATTCTTGATTCTAATTTCATGAACATTTTAAAAATTACCTAGTCATCAGAAACTCTATGACCATGGAATTAACTAGGTAGATTGTTCCCATCAAAGGGAATGATATTTGAAATTACATTATCTAATATAAATGATAAATCAGGTAACACATTATTTCTAAATGAAATTTCACTCTTGATATTCCCAAGAAATCCTACCTTACATCGATTATATGCCATCATGATTTTTATAATACATAAAAGTACAAGAATCCTGATATAGATTAATACTAATCATTAATTATACGTACTATTTTATGTTTCCATTGATAGGATAATTTGATGAAACATAAAAATGTGATTTTTTACATGTATATGATGTACCCAAAATCTTTTGATCTAAAAATTTCTAATGGTATACAACATTTAAAAGTTTCTAAACGTCCTACGATTATTTACAAAGGTTATAATGTAATAATTTTTCCCAAAAATGATATTATATGGAATAGAATGTAACTTTTATAAATCTATGATGACACATTGGGGTTCTCATCAGGGCATGGAACTATTATGAACATTCTATCTAACTATTACCCTTAGCGAATTACACATACATTTTCATGTAGAAGAACAAACATGACGTGATAAGAACCTTCTAAATATTAAAATAATTGAATATTTTAGTAATCTAATGTTAAAAAGTTTCTCATTATAAAGAATAAAACTGGAAAAATCCCCTTCTACTATATCTAATAACTAACTATCCAAATAGTTAATCTCACATGATAAAAATTATCATCGTGAGATATATTTTGTTCTTCTTATTAGTGTGACAGAATATATATATGAAAATCCATCAATGCGTGATATCATAGAATATATGTCCTCTTTCATGCCTAAGATCATTGATAATAACATTTTTTGAATTCATCATAACATTTTTTAATTTTCTTATCATCATACAACTTCAAAAATATAAAACAAATTTTTTCTAAATTGTTTTCACAAATACCTAGTTGAATGTATATAAGAAAATTAATATTATTAATTAGATTTATATATGTATATAACCATAGAAAAACTCAAATTCTTTATCAAATTGATATAATGAAAAACAATTTCGTATTCCTTGAAACATAGTTTTCCCATTTCACTATTTATTGAGAACATACCTAGTTTTGATTTCCAAAACCCTATCGAATAGTACTAAATATTAGTGGGTCTTGTTTTCCTAGTCTGTTTTAATATTTTCTTTATATAATTTATTTAAAATAATAATGAAACTAATATACATATCATATCATATTAGATGGATTTCCAATGTACTCTTAGGAATATGTAGTATATACATCATACGAATAACAAGATAAATTGAATACAATTCATTATGATTAAATATTATATTTTTCAGCATAAATTCAGCTATGTATAATGAATTTTATTATGTAACCCATTGATCTATATTAATAAATCATATTCCATAGAATATAGGCTACTACATAATTCATATTTGGAGAAATTATTCAGTCTAACATAAAATAAGTCTAACCACATATTTACCATATAGTATCAAAAATATATATCATGGAAAACAATAGCACTCCCACTAACCTCTTGTATAAACCTTGAAGAATTTTATTTTTATTAAATATACTAGGATCAATATACTAGTTTTTCACCAATAATTGATCCAATACACATGTATTTTTTTATCATTCTTTGATGTTGCTAAATTTTACAGTAGGATGTCTCCCTTTAGTATTGTGATTTCTCTCCCCAATGCACCATATTGTTCCCCCATCGTTGGGTATTCTCCTTACGGTGGTTCATCCAGTTCTATATTTGGTTTCCCTTCTCTCATTTCTATTGATGATGCTTCCAAATCTATATTATCACATGAATCTCTGTTTCCTTTATAAGTTTCACCTTTTATTCTCGATTCCGCTTCTCAGATGGATTTTTCACCATCAATGACCTGCTTTTTCTCTAGGGCCTCCCTCTTTGTGTGTTCCTTCGATAGTCTACTCTGATCTATTTCTTTATATCTCAGTCAGGTGGTTCATTCTCTCTATGATTTGGGATTACATCCAACTCCATATTCATTCCAATATCATATCTTTTTTATAGATCAATTTCACTATATTCCACTTATGTCTAATGCAGTGGCTCTAGTTGGGGGGGGATGCTTTGGTTGAGATCTCATCATCTTTCTAAGAGTCTCAATTAATATTGGATCTCTCATTATTTGTGTTTTTAGTCTTCTTCATGGTTTTTTATATTTTCTTCATTAAATTTTCTGGATTTATTTTGATCTAGGTGGGTTTTTTTTCATGTTTGATGTTTTGAATCACGTTGTTATAGATTTTTTTCATTATATTTATCCTCCATGATAATATATGTGTTCAGTACTGATGTATCTACCCAAAGACAACTAGTACAACTCTATTATATCTTCAAATTAAACCAATCTCCTCCAAGTCAAATATCAATGGTAATTTTCATGGTTTATGGAGAGGTTATTATGAGTGTTCAATGGTGTTCTAGTAGTTTGATGTGCTTGGTGATGAGGATGTTGATATTTTCTGGTTAGCTGATGTTCTGGTTACTAGTTTGGGTGATATGATTGGTGTTTCTCTCCCACTATCGATAATGAAGACCATAATATTGCCCCATCTCAATTGAATGGATTCCAATTTTATTTTATAAAGATGATTTTTTATCCAATGGATTCTAATTACCATTGATGTTGATAAAAAAGTTGGGTTGAATGTGAATTGGCATTACGATTAAAAGATCTTGGATTAAGTTAGATCATATCCTAAGTTAATTGTCTATATATTTAATTGAATTTTGTTCCCTCTTTGATAATTTAGCAATATAAATTTGAATTTTGATTTTTTGTGGTGTATTTTGAAGCATGTATACAGCTAAAATTTATGGTGATTGAAATTTCATATCAAGAATTGTGAGGTTCCCACTCAACCGTAAAGTGGTGTATTAAGAAAATGAAAGGAAGGATTAAGAGGCCAAATTTTTTATTCTCATGATATAGACATGATCCATAATTTGATATCTATGGTAGGCGACCATTATATCTGATGCCTAATATAATAATCACAATGACTATGGAATATAGAATTAACACATATTTAAGCATTATGACTCTGTATAACTAGTTGAGTCTTATTATTTCCTTGATTATAGAATCCATGTATATATTTTATTGAATATCCACCAATGAATTGGCATCAAACAAAAATATATAAAATGGATTTTGGTACTTGGAATCCTTGTTAAATTCATATATTCATTTCAAACATCCTTATTTGTAACATAGTTCTACAAATTTCATTTATTATTCTTATCAAATAATATGTCACCCAATTTGGTGAATATAAATATAAAATTAAGGTTTTAACATTACTATAAAATATATTTCTTTGGAATAATTCATTCCCCAAACACCTTTTGATTTTTTAAATCTTATACTAACCTATGTGTCTAGATAAAGGATTCCATTGGAATCATTCTTTCTCCAAATATCAAAAAATTGATGTCCTCCCCACAAATATATATAGTTGGAATGAATAAAATTTTTTCTATCATGAGGTGTTTGATGTACATAGATCTAATGAGATCATTAAATGATATGTATGTTATGTTATTTTATTATTTTCATTATAAACATTCACTAAATTAACAAATAGACCTCATCAAAAAATTTGAGGCTACAAAATTAAAGACATTATTCTTATGATAACTAATTTGAAATAAATTAGAAATTTTATTTGGAATATGGTTTTTTATTAAACTATTTTTTGTAACACCATAATATTTTAAAAGAACATTATGTTTGATAGCATACACAACAAAAAACACTGATCATAAACAATCAAAAAAAATTATAACTAAAATATGACCATTAAAATGTAGCCATTGAATTCTCAAGTATGAATAGATTATACAAAATTATTGAAAAATTTAAAATTTATACATAATTAATTTATTAATAATAAATACGTAGTTAATTTTTAGTATACTCATTTTATACTTCAACAAATAATTTTCTTACAAATAGTTTTTTTTTAATTTTTTGTGGGAATTATAAATAATTCTATAAAAAATTTGAAAATATATTTTATAAAATTAAAATTTGGGTTAAATAGTTATATTAAAAATAACATAGTGTAAAATTTTGGTATTTTTCTAAAATGATGGAATTTTATGGAAGAGTGAAAAAATCGATTTTTCAAAGAACTTTACTTCTCATCATTAAATTATGAAATATGAGAGTGATAATAGATTTTTTATTTTATATTAATTTATAATATTTTTCATTTTTTCATAATAATTTAATTAGAAGTAATAAAATTCATGATTTGGATGTAATTTAATTTTTATTCTTAAAATACATTTCCCTACCCGTCGTGTGTCATTGTGTTTTATAAATTTATATTTAAAATATTTTTTAAAAGATAGAAAAATTTAATATATAAAAATTAATACTAAATATGTATTCGATAGTTTAAAATATGAAAACATAGTCCCCATTATTTTTAGGCATTATGAGTCGTTAATGTTGTAAAACATATGACATCAGTAAAGGGTAAATTGTATAGTTAGGTGTAAAAATAATGTGACATGTCCTATAAATATCCCTAAAAACTAAATTTATCCTATTGTATATGTGTGATTTTACCATTAATATTCATGAATCTAAAATATTCAATTTATTACAACATGATTTTGATTATAACATTTATATTATTTTAATTAAATATAATGTCCAAAATGTAAATCCCAAAATTTTAATATATATAAATTTTCGGACAGAAAAAAATTTTCTTATTTTCAGTTATAATGTTATATTATATGGGTAAATTAAATATTATTACATTAATTTATATTAGATTTTTATTAATGACGTAATTACCTTAAATATTTATGGAATGACAACTCTGTATGGATTAAATTTATTTAAAATAGAATTTATTATTTTTAAAAGCCTAAAATTAAATTTTTTGGAAGATTTATATTAAAAAAAAAAATTTTTATAGATATCTATGACAAATTATATGTCTTTAGAAGTAAATAATTTAATTACATTTTTTTTCAAGATGCCTTTAGAATCAAATTAATTTAATATTTTCAAAATCATATTATTTGTATTCTATGAATATAATAATTTAATAAATTATTTAAAAATCTTAAAAAACATGATATATAACAAGTGGGATTAAGAATGGTCTAAAATGTAATCTAATTTCTATTTGTGATAAAATTAATTAGCATATATTTAATATCATAACACTTTTTGATTGAAAATGTTATGGTTGTTGTTAAGGTTAATTTTTAAAAAAAATGGTTGAGCAAATTGATAATTTTTAAAATACAACATAATCTTGTAAAAATCATATTTTTTTAATATTTTTCAATAAAATCCTATATAATTTTTAAAATTATTCAAACATTATGAAACTTTTATATGAAAATTAATTTATTATATATAATATATATTTATTAATTGCATGTGTGTTCTTTCATTCACTATAAGAAGAAACAACATATCATCCCTTGTATAAACCCCATATGGCCTCTTATATAATCCAATGCCTACTTATATATCTTTTTATCATCATTATACATTTTCAAGAGGTGATATTCTTCATGATATACTAACCTTATGACCCGTAATGGATGATCAGAATGAGAACATTCAAAGAAGAGGTAATCAAAACTCTTTCAAATGTAGTTATTCAATAAATTCCATTAAATATGTTGTAACCATTATAAAATATTATTTCTGTTATAATAAATACAAATTTATTTTATTATTATTATTATACCAAAGATTCTTATCTATTTACCATCCATTGAAAAGAAAAAATATCACTCTTCCATACCAACAGCTTATCGTCTTAATATAGCAGTGTGATTCATTTGTTTTTCACCACTGTTATTTGATGGTTATAAAGATAAAAATAATGAATATATATTTTATTTTTGAAAAAAAATATTACTTTATAATGGTAATAGCATATATACCTTCATACATTTTAATCCATTGAAAAAATAAAACATTAATTGTGATTCTGTGTGGACTACCATCTTCATCTAGCGATCAGACCCATTTTTCATTTCTATATTACATGGATTGATATAATTATTAATTTAATTAATATATAATATATATAAATATAAATTTGATATATTAAATATTTTCTGAAAATAAATTATTATTAACATTTTTTTAGGTCCATTTTTCAAAAAGTGAAAACATCATTCATGTGTATGCATAGCCAACCGTCTCTATGAATAGTAAAATAAATTTTTTCTATTTATATAATCTATGGATGTATCTAAATATATATATATATATATATATGATCAATATTTATGATATTTATATAATAATTAAAAATCAAGACCTGATGGAACCATAATCAATTTACAAGTAGAGGAACATATGTAAAAAAACTTATATGAAAAAATAAAGTAGTTCAGAACCAAAACAATGATAATAAAGAATTATTAATGATGAATAAGTGATAATATATTATGAGATGATCATATATGATATTATAAATTTAAATATATTTCTTTTATGAAGTAATATCATGATTAATACCATTATAAATGAGGTTAATGCACCATTAACTAAGTATACATTTTTGGTAAGGGTTTTCTTACTTGAATATCCTTTCATTGGACTAAATAACATATTCATTGACAATATTATAAAAATATTAGTTTCCAAATGATATTTGTACGATTTAATTTTTTATGTATTATTTTTTGTATACATTATATAAAAATAATAACTATATTTATTAGTTCACTCATCAACGTTATGATGATTGTAATGGATTTCATCTCCATTTCCACTCCATTGATTCTTATTTGAAATTATACCCCTTTTTATTTCATGGTGATGTATATACTGAAACATTGAGGTATTTATACATAATATTTAATTTTCAATAATGATTAGAGTTTCATTTCAATCCTACTCTTTCATCGAGTAACAATCTTAATGTAACTGTGTATGTAAGAAGAAATTTTATAATCTCATTTTTAGGATTGATTTAATTTTCATTGAAGTAATATTAAAATATATCTTTCTAAAAATCCCTTTATTTTCATATAATATATATATTCAAAAATTATCCATATTTTTATTTATATTTTCTTCTCTATTTCAGATGAATCATCTAATTTATTTTTTTTAATGAAAATATGATTACTTTTTTTATTTTTTATCCAGTATATTTTTCTTCTTTGACCATATTTTTCAAAATTGTTTTAAAAATCCATTTTTATTACACAATTTATTTATTAACGATATTTTTGTTTATAAACCTATTTTTATATGGTTTTAAATGTTTTTTTATGTTTTCCCAAAAGTGATAATTTTACCTATCTTTATTAAAATTCAAAAGTAATGTTTCTATTTTAACATATTCAACAATAATGAAATTTCTTACTACAGTAAATCTTTTATGAAATTTTGATAATTCTAATTTTTTTCAATATATTTAAAAAGTAAAAACATTAATGAATGATTTTTTTCATTTTTATTATCTCTCTAAATGTCTTAATTTAAAAAAAATTAATTCTGATGAATCAATGATTATCTCTAATATCATATTAATTGTGAATTAATTTAAATTCTGTTTAATTTATTACAGTATTGTGGTTATTAGATATTATATTTAACATAATTATATATTTTTTTATGATAGATATTATTATTTCCCAAAACATATACCATTTATTCATATGGGGGTTTACATTTATTGTTATTTGATTGAGTCGGGAAATATTTATATTCCATATTTTATATTAATTACATACACTAATTGATTAGTAATACTGTATATGAATTTTATTTATATTTCAATATATAATGAATTTATTATACATGATGTGATGGGTGGGGTGTAGAATTATATAGATCCTCGAGGCATCGATGGATCTGATGAGGTAAAATAGAATTGTATCCATATTAAATGGGTTTTTATTGCATGTATACACATAATTAGAATATTCATGGTGCTAGGGATTAGTGGTGAACGTATCATGATGTTTTAGATCATGAAATCCAATTTTAAGAAATTCTATCATTGAGAATTTAGTATTAATTATCAATGTAATTAGTACATTTATATTATCCAAAGATACATTTCATGCTCTTGTAATTGACTATAGGGAATATGTTTCAAGTTATTTATCATTCCATATTAAATAGACTTATTTAATCATAATATATATAATTACAAATAACTCTAAATGGGAATTTGAGCACACCAGTGTATTATTTCATTTTCCATAATATAAGTAAGAAATATTTGAATGAGTTTTAAGGATTAAAGGCAATTTTTTATGTTTTATATTTTATTTTAAATGTAAAATCATAGTCAAATTTGAATCTATTTCATCGAGCCTATTAAATTGCTTGATCCTTAAATACGTGATCCTCTGTATTATATAAAATATAATACTGTAGACACTAGATCAGGGTTACCAGGGTTGGGGTTGTTATAATTTGTAATATAGTTAGTTTAGAAGAATATTTGGGAAATAGATTTAAGAAAACATATATTTGGGAAAATTACCCCATGGCTAACATTTAATATATGTTTATGTATATGAAAATATCATTAAATTTTACTTTGTTATAGAATCATAAAGTTTCCCACTATGATTATTATTTACCGTATTTGGATTTTTGCATTTTGATTACGGCTGGAACTTTGTGAAATCATGTTAACACTGAATTTGATTGGAAATTTATTGATTATGAGAAAGAGAATTACACAAAAACTGAAAGATATTGTAATTATTCATAATTAGTTATCATGATATATTATTAACAACCTAAAATATATGTAATTATCCGAAACACCATCGAATAGAATAATAGTGTTTTTGGAGAGTCCAGGTGATATTGACCACGGTATAATGAATGATTATTTTTTACTATAGAAATGGAGAAAGATACACCCCATTGAATCTCTCAAAAGAATAGTAAAATGTCCATATCTGGGAAAAATGGAAAATATTAATGAAATATTGAGTAAATATTATGAGTACAATAGATGGGTATGAGGATAATACCAAAGTACTGATTATAATACAAAATTATATTTATTTTGAATATGGGCACCATTGATGGTTCCTCATTCTCTAGGTGACGTATAACATATAGTTTTTAGGCTTATCTATAACATGGATGTCCATAGTTTGTATTTTATGGATATTTATTAATAGTTTCACTTCTACACTATTTCATTGAAGGATATAATTTCATCTAGGATGTAAATATTCCTTGAATATTTCTATCATTTCCACTGATATTCTTTTTTCTCATCATCTCTATCAAGTTTATTCCCTCACTGTGTGACCTCCGTAGAGATCTTCATTTCCCAATCCCTTATAAATTTAAGCTCCCCTAGCATGGATTGGTGTGTGTCCATACATCACTAGACCATTCGAGCAGTAGTTATTCAGTTTCAGGTGGTATTTTTCTATCAGGTGGCATTTAGTCGAAGTCTTTCGGGTGGCAGTTCTTGTTGGATAGGTGGTTTCATGGCATTATGGGTGGTGATTTCCCATGGTTTGGAGAATATTTTTTTTAACTAGGGGGCATGTTTGGTGGGGTGTGGCGATCTCTATGGCAATAGAAAATGGATTGTGTGGATGGGGTTTTTGGGACATAGCGTCTATTTTCCCTTAATGTAGAGGTGTTGTATTTTTATTGATATGTGTGGCTTT
Organism: Viscum album; assembly: GCA_963277665.1. NCBI lineage: Eukaryota > Viridiplantae > Streptophyta > Magnoliopsida > Santalales > Viscaceae > Viscum > Viscum album. The sequence goes on along the minus strand of OY728132.1, from coordinate 120,957,860 downwards.
TTCAATAAATTCTATTGTAGGTTTAGTTTTTTTGTTTTGGTGATTATTTTGTGGCCATCTGGTGTTAATGGTCTTGTGGCAGTGGTGGAGATTCTTTTCTTTACCAGTGATTCTATTCATCTTGTTGACATCATGTGTCTGCTCTCCCCCACTACTACTTTCTTCTTCGGCTTCCCATTTCAAGTGATTCTAGTGGCCTTGTTGTGTAGCTTGTCTCTATTAATTTTATTATATATCAGATTTTGGCAGCGTAATGTGCTTAACAGATACACTATTGGGACTTGGTTCTATTATGCACTAATAGGCTACACCAATGTTATTTTCTTTATGATGTTCTTCATTTCTTATGTGGTGTTATTGGACATCATGGTGCAGTTATCAGCAGCTCAGAAGAGATTTTCCCTCATGATGTGATTATCGAGTGATATGGAGTTTGCAGATTGTAGATCATGCTTCAATCGGATGGTCTGGGATTGGTGGGTGTTCCTCTAGTTCTTGTATTGATGATTCTCAAAGGTCACATCTCGATGTGGTGATCTCATTTTTTATGGTCTTGGTGCATGAATTTGGTGTGTTTCTTCTAGTCTAGATTTCACAACACATATGGGATAGTGATGGGTTTTCTCATTGGGTCACGGTTATTTTCAGGTGCATGAATCTTAATTGTTTTATTTTTGGTTGATGAATTTTTTCAGCAATTGAGCCTTCCTCCTTGTAATTTCATGTCATTGTTGAATCATGCACCGGACGTTCATCTGGTGAACTCGAATGGGGGATGTGTGTGATGAAACCCATCATCACCCATCTATTATTTTGGGTATATGGGCACCATGTTATTGTTTTTCACAGTGATTTCAATCTAGATTTGTTATTCATCATGTTTACTATGAAGGAATCATCACTATAACTATTTGGTGGGAGGTTTAAATGAAATTTATATTTGCTGGAACATATCATCTGTTCTATCTCTCACATATTAGTGAGAGTTGGATGAGTGCTATACCATGTTTTTTTGTTTCAGAATGACACACCTTCTTAAAAGGGGGCAGAGGAATATCCACTTCCTAACCTCACTTTTCATGGATTAGTAGGGGGATGATTCTTTTTTTATTTCTTATACTGAAATACTTTTACCTTCTGGTAGTTTGGTCCTTGATTTCCTTTGATTTTATGTTCTATTTTTATGGCTTTGGGACTCTCTCGTGTAATTTTTTCTGGCTTCACCCATTTTTCAAAATTGGTTTTCATTTCCTTCTTCACTTTAATAAAATGTGGCTTGACCCTCATCCTCTGAAAATAAAAATTATAGGTACTATTAAAAATAATTCCCTAATAAAAGGTTTAGATATTGGTCTAAAGAATACAAATATTATTCCAATCTAAAAAGTGTATGTATTAATGTTCTTATGTATTGGGATACATGGATGATTGAAATTGATGAACTAAATCGGATAATAGTGGAGACTTTGAAAATGGGTAGTGATTTTTTTCAGAAATTTTGTTGATTTTTTCCATTTTTTTATTTATAGAAATATTCTATGATTTTATTTGGGGAATAATGATTGTATTTTTTTGGAAGCATATATTATTAATGTGGGAATAACTTAAGAGATATGGGTATCATCATGTGTTTATAATTTTAATGTCTAAATAAGTTAAAAATCATCCACATACGCTTTGAGGTTTCATCTAGAGTGATTTTGATATTATTCGGAACATTTACAATGTTTTTGGATGAATAATATATTTGGGTTAAAATACCCATATGCATTAGTACATGATTTTCTGTTTTCTACTGTATAATTAGATATAGATCACCTGGATGGTTAAAAAGTGATTCATTAACCTGGAAACGTTTTTGGAGATAGTTATACTAAAGAAATGGATTACCATTTAGGATAGTATTGAAATTTTATTTTTTATATTTTAGTTAATTTCACTATATTATAATATTATTGAGTATTTTTTTCATGGTATTTGATGATATTATTTAGATTCTTTTTTAGGTTAATTTATAAGTAACCTTTATGTTTAACAAGTGGTTTAACATGAATTATTATTTTATAAAAAGGCAATTAAATCATTCGAATGAATGTAAAATGGAATTAGATAACATTTTTGGTTAAAACATTAATTATTTTGGAGGTCATTAGGGATAATGGGGACGTAGGATTACTTATATTTAGATAAATTAAAGGTAAAACATTGATTTATTATCAAATTATTGAAGTAAAATTTATTATTTCTTTTTTTGAAGGATTATAAATCATGGATTTTATCATTTATTGTGGTGAAAATTTGAGTTTCGGTTAAAATTTAATGAGAATATGAATATATTGTTAAAATTTTATAGATTATTTTTTCTATAATTAGTTGATTTTAGTGATTGAACGATGAAAAAATTCATATTTTTTGTTAATGTTTATAAAAGGATAATATTATGCATGTGTATTAAGTGTGCATACTAATATTATGTGTCTACATGGTAATGTAAATCTTTATCTATAAGAAAAGTATCTAGATAAAATCTAATTACAATATTTTCCTAGGAAATGATGGTCATTCCCTACCTCACATATGTATGTTTTGTTGTGGTTGTCAACATTATCTTGGTGATATTATATCCCACCCTCTATTAGTCAGCGGGTGTTAGTTTTTTTCTCATGGTCCGTATTTTCCCTTACTTATTATTTTCTCCAATTTGGAAAACTAGTTTCTTAGACTGGATAACATTTCTATATCCCTTTACCAATTTTTTAAAGGCAATTTAATTAACTCTTTTAAAATGTGGGTTTTCCAAAAATTATTTTTCAAATTTCTATCCATTATAAGCCGATAATAAGGTAAATTTGAAACGAAATAATTTATAATGATAGATAATGTAACACCATATGATTTTTAAAAAACAATATGGTCAATGGCACAAACAACATGTAACACCAAATAGAAAGAAGAAGTGCAATATTTTTATTCAAATACATACATAATAACATAGCTGGTTAATTGGATGGAATGAATAATTTTCAAAAAATTATGAAAAAATTTTAATTAAATTTCTATAAATTATTTATTAATTATAAATTAATATATATTTTTCTGTAAAATATTTTAATAAATAAAAAATTTATTTTCTTTAAAAAAATCATCTTCCATATATTATAAATTATAATGATCCTAAAAAATTTTTAAAAAAAATTATATTATACAATCATAATTATTTTTGAATTCAACACATCAGAGTTATCTTTTGGTGAAATTTTGATATTTTTATGAAATGATTTATTGTTCATTGAATAATGAAAATTATTATTTTTCAGATACTTTCATTTATTTTCTTTGAATAATTTTATTTAAATGCCCCATTATATTTTCTAGTTCTTATTAATATAAAATTATATCATTTTGATTATGGAATTTTTAATTTCAATAATTAATGTTCTTTATTTTTATATAGTATAATTTTTTGGAGAAATTTTTTTCCTAACAAAACTTTTTCATTAGGTTATATGAATTTATAATATAATTAATTTAGGAAACTTCGTGATATTAAATTTTAAAAATTAAATTCCTTATTTTGAATTAGGATTATAAAATTTTGAAAAAAATATTCATTTAGTTTTAGGTACTATTTATAGTAATACTGGTAAAATTTATCGCATCTGTAAAGGGTAAATCGAGTATTTAAAGTCAAAAAAAATCTGATTCTGCCTAAACATATCCATAAATTGGTTTGACTAAATGGATATGTGAGATTCAAGATTTGATATTTTTTTATTCTAAAATGAAGAAACTTATATCTACATTCAATGTTTTTTTAAGTAAATAAAATGTTAAAAATGTCTCTACCTATCATTTAATATCTATAATATTATTTACTGCTAAAAATGACTTATGTTATGTTATTAAGTTTTATTTGAGGTATAAATTAATTTTTTTGAATGAAATATATTTTTTATTTTTTTGATGAAATAATTACGCTTTATTACTATACGACACTAACCGAGTATTTATTCAATTAATAGAAAAATAAAGTAATTTTTTAAAAAACTATAAAATTAATTTTTTTAGTGAAAATGTCTCCTGATTTATATAGATATATATGAAATAGTATAGATGTATTAAAATTCATAATTCATAATCAAGAAAAATCTTAAGACCTTTAAATTCAAATAAAACCAATAGTGTCCAAAATGAGATTATTTTAATTTTTTGAGAAATAATATTTTACTAAATTATATAAAAATTATTAAAAAATATATTGAAAGAGGATATGTATGAACATAAATTTTCAAAAAAATTATTTTATATTCCATTTATGAGAAAATTATTACCGTATAAATAAATTTATTACCCTCTACGATTGAAAATGACTTTACTATTATTATGGTTATGATTGTACAATGGAGATGTCAAACAAAAGATAAGCTATGAAATATAACATTAATGTGTAAATTTATTATTTATTTAAGTTAATTCAACAATATAAACTCCTAGATTAAGAACTATGGCCACATTGTACAACTTTCATATGATAATTAACTTATTCTATTTAAATACACTTACAGATCTCAAGTGTTTCCATTAATTAACTATAAACGTCACTTCATACACTCACTTGTGTACAAAAAATATCCTATTGAAGTGATTAAAACCTAATATAATCTATTCTAAACTTATTTATCCACGTTTTTTAGGTTTTTTTTACAAAAAAACAACTCTAAATCACTTAAGGGAAGATCAAAATGATCAATTTCGAAGAAGGGGTAATCATCTTTATGATCTCTTTCAATCTTATATCACAATGAATTCACTACAAGATATATTATTACCATCCTAAATTATAATCTATAATATCATAAATATATGAATATTTTTTTGTTATGGTATATCCATTTCCAATATCTTTTTAATCATGAGAAAATAGAAAGCATTTCTCATGCATAATTATAGATTATCGTCCCCACATGAAAGTGTAATTTAATTTCAAAAACAATTTACATGTATGGTTATAAATAATAAAATAATTAATATTTATGATATTTATTAGTTATAATTTTTTTTGTAATTATAATATAATATACAACTTCTTACCTTCAAATCTGTTGGAAAATAATAACATCGTTTGTGTGTACGTGTGGACTACCTCCTCCACGAAGATATGTGATAGGTTTTTCATTTTGTATTTAAAAGGGAGCTAAAAAGAATAAATTTAATGAATATATAATACATATATAATATAATAATGATCCTATAAATTTGAACTTGTGTTTACATTTCTTTCAATACCTTCTTCAAAATGTGTTCATAGTGATAATGTATATATAAAACCTCCCATCTCAATGAATGGTGTAATTCATTTCCATATCTTTACATTTTAGGTATTAATAAATATAGGTATATAAAAATAATTAACATTCATTATAATTATAATATTATATTAATTATGGAGATTATGGAATCATGATAAATTTATAAGGATTGTAACTTCTTCGACAAAACCGGCATGAAAACATAAATCACTTACCACCAAAACAATGATAATAATAAATGTTTTTTGAAAAAAAAATGTGATAATATATTATAAAAGGATTATATATGATTTTATAAAAATAAATATAGTTTTTTTATTAAACATATAATTTTTTATAACAATCATTTAAAAGTTTAATAGATGTTCAATTAAGGGGAAATGTGAGTTAAAATGTATCATAACTCGGTCTCCTCTCACTATGTTAAGTCACATCCTAATTGACTATATTATGATAAGATTATATGTGAACAATAGTTTTTTATTTATGATATATTAACAATTATATTTTATTGTTTTTAATTTTTGATCTCACAGCAACATCACTGATTATTTATAGCATCAATGTTATGATCATTATAAGAGATTTTTTTATCAATTTCGACTTCATTGAGACATATATATTATTATGCACATGTTTATTTTAACATGGTGAATATAATGACCCAATGTGAAATTTAACATTAATATATATTGATTCATAAAAAATAATGTCTATTTTTTTGGTGTATTTTTTCAGGGGTATACAATTTGAATGTTACCAAAGTGGTAGGAATTTATTTTAAAATAATATTTTTATGATTGATCGGAATTTAATTGAAGTAATATTATAATATTCCCTTCTTAAAATCCTTATATTTTTTATCCCATATATATTTAAAGAGATTCAATTTTTCTCCCATGTTTTCCTCACATTTGAACATATATTGACCCAATAATAACATAAAAGAAAAAACGATGTTATTTATATTTTTTATTGGGTATAATTTTTATTCAAATATAATATTTTTAAAAATTATTTTAAAAAAGTTATTTTTATTATTCAAATGATTTATTTAGAAAATTTTATGTCATACTTTTCTGTATATATGGTTTGAAATAAATATTTCTAATTTTTTCCAAAATTGGAAAATTTCAAATTTCGTTATAAAAAGTCAAATTGAATGTTTTCCATCTATCATATACTACATTAAAAAACTTTACTGCAATAATAACTATTTTAAACAATTAATATTATTATAAAAAAAATGGGTTACAAGTAAAATTATTTTATGAAATATTATTTTAATATTTTCCATCCATTTTCTTTATGCCTCCAATGCACATGGTTTTATTATAAAATATATATTTTCAATGAATAATTGGTCATATATTATCTCTTATTAATTTTTTTTTCAATATCATTCAATTAAAATATTTAAATTCATATGATTATTGGGAATTAAATTTATATTAAATATATAAATTATTTTTATCCTTGATATGATTTATACATAAAGATTATACGATTTCTACATATGGTGTGTTACCTTGAAATTTATTTGATTTGTGAGGGAAATATGGATATTCAGTATTAATTTTTCAATATGAAAATTAATTGATGGGGAATATTTTTTATGAATTAAATTTACCATTCAATGTATGAGGAATTCATTGGACAAGAATTTATCGGTGACACCAAGAATTATATAGCACCTCGATGAATCAATTGGTCATGTGAGAGAAACTAGTCATCTTGCCTTATTAAAAGGGTTTTTAGTGTATACCTAACAGTAGTTTAAATTATCACTAGAAAATGTATTAATGATAAAGATACCATTATAGTAGAGATCGTGAAGAATAGTATTATGAATATACTTTATTGAGAATTCAATTATTATTTTCCATGAGATTACAACAATTATATTATATTTGATACATTTCATGCTCAAGTTACAGTTCAATTTGAACATGTTCCAAGTTATTTAACATTCCATATCGACTATTCCAAATTTAATCATAATATCTTCCATTATAAATAGTTATAACTAATCATTTGAGATCACCATTGTTTTATTTCCTTTCCTTATTACACAAAGAATAAATCAATGAATGACTTTTAAGGGTGTGGAAAAATTTCTTTTTTATATTTTATATTTTATTTCCAATGTAAAATGGGAATGTAATATGTATTCTGTTCTTCAAGACTACTAATATAATTAACCCATTAGTATATGATCCCTTGTATTTAATGATAATGTTAGAAAATAAACCCCGAATCTAGATTATGGTATTTGGGGTTGTTAAATTTTTTAAAACATATCTATAATAGAATCAATAAATACCTTTCAATATTTAAAAGACTATATTTATCTACATTTATTAAATCTATAAGGTTAATATTGCGATTTGAGTTTAATAAAACCTTAAATATATATTAAATGAGCATATAATAAAATGAAAACACATACCCCAATATACAGTCTTGGAGGATTAATTATCATTTACCAAATAAATTTATTACTTTCATAAAATTTCAAATAATTAATTAAAAGGAAAAAAATGAATTATATGAATTTTCCTCCAAATTCACCATGGAATAGATTCTCTTTTGTTGATGAACTAACTCTGGGAACTTTGTGTAATACCTTTATTTTTATAGGTTTCTTAGTTTAAATCATAATTATTATATATACTTAATAGATATAGCTCTACTGTATCTAAACGTCAATCTTGGATTATAGCTCAAAACATATAGTTTTACTTGACTATGATTTATCTTGCTATAAAAAGGTTTGAGAATTATCATTATATTTATAATTTATTTTTGATAAAAGGATAATTATGATTCATGTTTTATTGTATTATTAAATTTATTTTATCATAATAACATTATTTCAAAATAAATAATCTCTCATTATGTCCAAATAAACATGGAGATTGTAACACACTATCTGGGGATAATATCTTAACTGATTACCTAACACATAATTGGCCCAAGGGTGTTCCAAATTCCCAAAGGCTTGAAATAGGTGTATGGGAGTCATGGGATACACCTTAGGAATTATTTATCTCATTTTATCAATATAAAATAAATGAACAATAGAATTAATAAAAATTTATCCATCCCTGAAGTTACAAATAAATTTACAAAAGGGTAAACAAGTGCTATAAATACAATGTAAAAGAAGATACTGATAAAAACCCAAGTCCAAAAGATCAACACAATGTCCCAAAATAATATCATAAATGGGTATAAAACCTAAACAATTCAAAAAACACCTCATGTGACCCCTTGTCACTTATCACGTCTAACACATCAATACATGGATGGACCTGAACCAAAGAACTAAAGATGATTTTGGTACTAAATAATGATAAAAGATATATATATTAATGATATATAAATCCAAATAGGTCACTCCCAATATAGGCTATGAAAATTCATACATAACACTATTTATTCATTATAATTTTAGAACAAAATATAAAATTCATTTTTAACATGATTTTTATTACAATGGAAACAATCATTACACTAACACATTTTCAAATGAACACCCATTTTATTAAAAAACATTAGGATATTTAAATCATCTCATAATGAAATTCTCAACAAATAAAGAGGGTATTTAATAGCCAAAAAATAATGCTAAAATCCAATTGCTCCCTCTTTCAAAAATTTTCATGGAAATAATTTTTATAAGATACATCAAGGAGAATAAACTTTTTCAAACTCTTTTAATAAATAAAAAAATTGTTATTGTTTTTTAAATTTATATATTTAAAGCATTTTAAATTTTTTTTATTAAAGTATACTCGAAAAACAGTAAAGGTGATAAATATATGACATATAGAAATGATGGGATCTAGGAAACAAAATCCACTTTCAAAACCAACAGTTCAATAAATAATTAAACAAACAAGGGTAATGTAATCAAATAAAGAAAGTAATTCCCCTAAGGAACCCTGATAATAATCTAGAGTTGTAGGGTTCATCCCTATTCTATAGTAAGGAATTTATAAACTGGTGATATAAAAATTAGTCTAGAAAAACAAAACCTATGTTTGTATCTAGTCGTCTTATTGGGATATATAGAAATAAAAGTCCCACAAGCTCCATCAATATCATTGGATATAAAATATGCTCTTGAACAGACAACCCCAGAACCCTCTTGGTCTTACCGATAAGGTATAGCTAGGAATCATTCCATAGATAACCCTTGAAGGTAAACTAAGGATATATATCATAAATTTCACATTCTATCTACTAATAACTCCCATTATTAATCAAATATCTTTGTTCATAAATAATTCATCACATGTAACTAATATAAATAATTTAGAATAACTCATGCTTCACTTCCTACACCCTCACAAGAGAGAACAAAATTCACAATCATTCATAAAATATATATAAGATATTAAAAATATAAAAACCCAATATATAATAGAAAACCACAATGGGAATGAGAATACTCACCCAAGACTCCATGATGGTTTCACACATTTCTAAAAATAATCAATGAAAAAGCACACTAATGTTTCAAAAAATCTCAGAGGATTCCAAGCCAGGTTTAAACCATTTAAAAATAAAATTTAAAATTTAAAATTAAAATAACATATAAAAATACACATGAAAATACTCCTTGTAAAATCATAAAATTCTCTAAAACTGCAATATAAAAGTAAAAAAATAGATTATTTTAGAATGAATTTGGCTCTAAGATCCCTTTCATAAGACCCTTTTTCGATTATTTAATAATTTTAATTCAACCTCAAGTATTAATTGACTTGAACCATATAAAATGACGCCAAAAGGTCTCAAAACCATTTACAAAATGAATTTAAACAATCTTAATTTTAAAAAACCTCCCTTTAAAACATAACACACCACTTTCAAACTATAACTTGCAAAATAATAGCATTCAAAACATTAAAATACCTTCATAAAATCTACATTATAACTTTAGTAAATATTTAAAATGTGACATATGAACATGAAAAATCAGTAAATCACGTGAAAAAAATTTAAAAACCAACAAGGGATTTCTATAAAAATAAAATGCCATAACCAACCATTTAATTCCTCTTGGGCCAATTTTAAAAATACTTTAAGGCATTTTCATATGTACATGGAATTCAGCACATCCATTCCATAAAAAATCATTTAAAAATATTATTTTCCTACAATGTTATTATAAAATGATTCTAAATTATTTATAATCCATTTCAAAATGCCCGATATTTATATGAAATGAATGATGTTCTAATTACAAATAAACACCTACACTATTTTAAGAGGTACTTTATGAAAGATGTTACTATCAATAGAATACACACAACCAATAAAAGAAATAACCATCTCTATCCAAGACAACCCAGATACCCATTATTAACCATAACCCCTACCCCAATAAATGATGGGGGCCATATGAGTGAGAAAATCTATGATAATGGGAAATGGAATATTGGAGGATTAGAAAGGGGGAAGAAATGGGGGAATACCCACATGAAATCCAATGAAGAAGATGTTATAAATAAATGGATGGGAGAAGGGAAGAATATCCCCCATGTGAACCATACATACTCCAAATAATATTAAGAGAAAATGTGGTCAAAATGAAAATACAAAATGGGTAAAATAGACATTTCACACTTTTAATATAATTTGGGATGGTTGTAAGGTTTTTTTCACGATTTTAGAAATAATGCACAAGCTTTTTGGAGGCCACTACATAGGAAAACCAACTTCACTTTTTTTAAATGAAAAATATTCAAATCATGTTACATCTATTAAAACACCTTTTTTAAAAGTAAAAATCTCTTAAAAACTTACAAAACTATTTTTCTATAACTATTCATAATTCATGTGCCATCACACCAACCACCAAGAGACTCACACGTTCCTCCTCAACCTTATGTGGTTCAAAATAACGGTGAACTACCTATTTGGACCAAACATTTACTATATAAATTATATATAAATATTGACTATGTCAGGGTATCCATAAGGTTCCCCTATACCCTCCATTAAAAGTATGCATGTAGTAAAAATCACGATTTACCATGTTTTAGGATGAAACATCATAGAAACATAAAATAACCTATGATAGAATACAATAATATGAAATTATATGATAATGTGAAATGTGGATATCTCAATTAGTCCCTACATACATCTTTTCCCTTAAAGATCCTAGGCCACCCATGAAACTGTAAAAGGGAGAAAAGTCCAAAACACCTTAACAAAAAGTGGAAGGACTAATGAAAATTAAAAAATGTTCGAATGTCAATAAATCATCTCATCAGGTCAATTATGATTTAGTACTAGTAAAAAACTCAAATATAATAATAATCCTCAGTAAATAATTGATTGTGGGTATCAACTAATTAAAACTAAATGAAGGTAATATTTTGAATTAACCTAGGCAGTGAAGCACAACCGAACAATCTTATAACTTGAGCATCACCAAGATAACTATGATTCCAAAAATACATGATTGAAGTAACCGATTTCTAGAAAAAATATATATCCAATAATGATATCATGTACAAAAATGTAGAAGGAAATAAGAAAAACCTGAAGAACCATAATGTTGAAGAATATATAAAATCAATAGATCAAGTCTCCAAAATATTACACAAACATTACACCCAAAACCACAGGTTGTCATGATACTAGGTTTAAAAACACCATAATCTCAATACCATTCAAATAACATGAAATATATATATATTCCTTAATCATGAAATGATATAGTCTCCCTCAAAATGTAACATACCAAAATAATAGTTGAACTAGGACCTCATACCTGTGTTATCTTCTCATGGTAGATCCAAGTAGATTTATACAAAAAACAACAAATTAATAATAATAATTCGTTTCATACCGATATTGGTAACTAAAATAAAAAACCCCAATGTTATTGAAAAGAATAATAATAAGTCAAAACCTATTAATATGTTCCACCATAAATATATCTTGACCAGAGTGTTAGTACAAGGCACATGGATCAACAAGACATGGGCATCTCAGAACAAAAAAATCTCAATAAAGAGAAACAGAAACTAACCCAAAAGATTAAACTAATAGATTGTACCATAGGGATACATGCCTATAAAATAATCAGTAACCTAAACTCAATACTAACCATCACTCAAAAAAACCAATGCAATCAAACCTCACTAAAACTATTCAAAGTTATTATAATATAATGTCCAAAACTGAATGACACTATTCACTCTACATTGATTCTAGAAAAGAGAAAATAATAAGCGGATATAAACTACTTAATATAAATAATCCACTTACTAAATTCCTTTTTTGGAGTCACGATTTACATAAAAAAAAATAAATTACCAACTAAATCACATTTCTAAAATCACATAAAATGGTCATTAAACTCATGTAGGAAAAAATCCTTGATAAAAATATCAATTAATGAAATTTAAAATCAAAAATAAAATTACATTTTAAACTCTTAAATTCCAATAGGAATGAAATTTCATTTTCCAAAGAAACGTGTTATTTAAAAATAACACGAACACATGAAAAAAATTATTATTTAATTTTCAATCCCTATTCCTGAGGGGAATTAAAAACATTTTAAACTATACTTAAAAACAACCATTTCTATTAGAAAAGAAGTAATATATTCAAGATTCATAATTATGGTTGATTAAAATATTTAAAAAAAATATACAAACTTTTTTTAAATGGCTTCATTGAATTTACTGCTTAATTATTATTAAATTAAAACAATTTTTCCCCAAAATTACTCCATGAGAATCCAAATTCATTTACCATTAAACACCACTGACTTCAAAAACCAAAATGTTCTCAAGGATTAAAAAAAATAAACTATTTAATATAAAATAATCTTTGAACCATTATATAAAAATATTCCCCATTTTAATAATATTCTCTAAAGAGTAATGTTTCTGAAGAGACATTTTCATTATATTTAAACTGGTTTTCATAATCAAGCCCCGATGATCCTTTTTAAATAAATCAAAATTAATAAAAACCACCCTTTTCCGAAAAAATAAAATTACCAAATAATCACACCAAGATAAAGGAAAGAAAATATAAAGCCACATCATTAACACATCTCAGGACACACCATGAATTGTCCCTTTTCATTATAGAAATATCAAGAGTGTTTTGAAAAAAAATTAAAATGTGATACAAAATTATTATTAACCATGTCACATGGTTAAATGGACAAGGGAAATTTATTGAATGAATTCTTATAAAATATTTATTATGGATTTCATGGTCCTTCCCCTATTTATTAGACCACTTAAACCAACATCAAACACAAAAATGTTTAATATTTTCATTTTTTAATCAAATCCAATGCCCCATGAAACATAGACAATGTTGATGATGATCAACACACCAATAATTGTAATTCATAAAAATATCAATTTCAAAATTAAAACTCGACAACCTAGGGAGACATAGAAGTCATCACGAAGTATTGTGATCAAGAACCTGCTCATGACCAAACAGATTATACATTTCATCAATCGCTACATCAATATTTCAAAAATACACCAAAAAATAATTGAGAGACAAGAGAAACTAGGGTACTATTTTCAAATGTAGGATCAAATAATATTTTTAATGTATTGGCCTGAGGTTCTATTTAAATAAGAACTTGACTCATCTCACCACTTGACTGATTATGTTAATGGTCCCCCTATGTTGGAAACTGTTTCCAAGGCATCACACAACACAAAATTGGACTATTTTCTCACATGATATTAATATAAAGTAAAAAAATATTGTAAAAGATAAATAAACCATAAAAAATAAGGAATTTTAATAAATAAGAAAATGGATAAAATTGCAATAAATAAAATATGGAATGAGATAATGATAAAAATCATAAAAATGTGGCCAATATAATATCCCAAATTAAAATAATTTAAGTAAAAACCTTGAATAATTCCAACAACACTGTAAGTTACTACTAATCAAACACCACATCCCACAATTCCATCCATAGATGAACCTAGACAAAAGAATTAATTTAGAGCATGCTATTAGAAACCTATATAAAATATATATAGGCATGTGATATGTATCTTATTAGGTATCCACTTAACGAGTCTATAGAAACTGCATCAATAACATACTTTAAATAATGATTCATTGAACACTATATATACAATACGGGTTTTGAAATGAATTATAAAAAATTGAAAATAAAAATTCCACTCAAAAATTTTAAAATAATGATTATTTTAATAAAAAAATTAGGATAGTTAAAAAATTTCTATAATGAATTTCTAACTAATGTGATTGGGTCATAAAAATATTATGATGAAAAATAAGACACTATTTGTCCCTCTTTTGAAACATTTCATTGAAATTATTTTTATTAAAAATTCTCAAAGAACAAATATTTCATAAAAAATATGTATGAAACAACCAAACCATTTTTCATCCTTAAGACACACATTCCAAACATTACAACATAATTCATATGAAATTAAACAACAAATATTCATGGTGACAGATAAATCTAATATTAGAACCCAAGCATCAAAAAATCAAAATCAATGAGAACAAATAAAAATGGTTCTAATAATCCAAATAAGTAAGGGAATGTAATCAAATCATGAAACGAAATATAAAAAATCATAATTGGAAGGTCCTAGAATCATTGTAATCATACATAGTCTATATTAATAATGACCTAGAATTTATATAAGAATCCTAGTTAGAAGCTACTAAACATTTCCCCATCATTATAATCACATCAGGTTATCCATAAAAACATTTCAGGAGCTCCTTTGATACTATGGATTAAAAAAATTTCTATCATATGACACTGAAACACTCTCTATCTAAACGAAAAGGCATAGCTTAGAATTTTTTTTTGATATTCTACTAATTAAAAAATTTCTTACTCTTATGTTGATCACATGCTATCTACATGGTAATCCCATGGTAATTTATATGGTAGGAAGCACAAATAATCCATCACATTAATAAAATATAATGAAATTTAATGAAATTAAACATTACCACCTACTCCCTCATAAGATACATCTCTTACACATCATTTCATAAATAGTATATTTGTAAATAATATTATAAAACATCCTCTAAGATATCACAATCACCAATGTCATAACAGTAGTTGTATATGGATCAAAGAGGGTCTCACATATTTATAAACCCACTTCATATAAATTCTTAGCTAGGCTATCAGAAAAGAACCTATTAATACTTTCCATTATCAACCAATTTGGAAAATACGTTTAAAATTTGTTTAAAAACCAGTTATAAAAATATATTTGAAATTATCATTTGGATAGTCCAACTATTCCCTCATATTCATTTATAGAAATAACACACCCCTTTTATTTTATAATGAAATTGGTATTGATAACCCTTTAAAACCCCATATTAACCTTTTTAAAATAAATAATATAACAAAAATAACCATTGGCTTTGAACACTTCAAATTGGTTATAAGGCCCCATCCTTAAACATTACTTAATCTTGAGTTATTACAAGATTACACTTTGAGGATCTTTTCGGGTTTAGAGTTTTAGAGAATTAGATCATAAAACATGCATTACATTCCACATATAAACAATGTGGTTACATAAAGATAGTATTCTTCTTTCCCATCAAAGGAAACATATTTAAATTAAAACATGGATTCTTTCTTGACACTTCCTTGACACTATCATCATATCATGTACCTTTCCCTTGACCTGTGAAAACATTTCAAAAAAACTTGGGATGAGCATAAAAAGCTCAGTAAGGGATATAAAAATATGGAATGGAAACATGGGTACATATATACATAAGAATGAAATCATACATTACCCATAAAACATAATCACTTTAACATACCTCATCAAATCATGAATAAATCATAGAAATCATAAGACATAAAGGTAACTTGAGGCATTCATAACATTCTTACGTATGGATTAACCCTCTTGGATACGTTTGGAATACCCATCACAGTATATTCCCTAAATCTCTTCGGTGAAACCTTAACGTTTCACTCCTTCGCGTTACCCAATGCATTGGAGAGCTATATCGGGCTCACTCGCCCTTAGTTTATCATGGAACCACCTGTATTCATAATAATGCCCAAGAACCTCAACATAATTGTATCACATAAAACATGCATAAAGGAAACTTAATATTTCCACCTTTAAATCACAAGATATCAATACATAAAATTGATATAAAAACATTATGAAAACCATTTTCAATACCAAAATAAAAGAAAAGTAAAACATGGTATTTGTTTTTCTTTTAAAAAAAAGGTATGGCTTGTAAAGGAAGCCGACACTCAAATAATGGTCACGGCGGCGGAGAAGTCGTTGTCGCCGCATAAGTACGACAAAACATTCCCTTTTGTTATTTAGTAAAATGCTTCGTATAAAAAATATTCCTTTTGAATAAATGGAAAAGTCAAAGGGGTTTATACACCATATAAAAGAAGGTTGTGTATAAAACAAAATATGCCTCAATGAAAGAAGATTGAGACGAAGTCCCATACCTCGGGTCCGACTTGACTCAGTCGTTCTTTAATCTCCTGAATAATAAACTTGAGTTAATTTCTACTTATTTAAGAACCTATTTCAAGTTCATTATTCCTTTTATGTCACTTATTGCCATGTCAGGAACACTATGTAATTATTCATGTTAATAACGATCATTTTAACAACCATTGGTACTTGAGTCAAAAATAAACCATTTATAATTACAACTTGTTCATGTATCCATTATATCCAGAATGGTATTCATGATTTAGATATCATATGTACCCTATATATCCAGTACATGCATGCATTTATAATATTACATAACATTTAGAGGTAAGAAATGAAATGCACCGTTCATGGAGACGGTAAGCCGTATGTACGTATTAACGCTACTTTCATTTCTATTTCGTATTTTATAGAATGTAATCATAATGATATAAAGGTATATTATAATTCCAGTGTAATATAATATATAATATCATAACTCCATCCTTTATACATCCCACATATGCTATTAACGAATCAAATCACTTTGAGGGGGCGGTAGTCCGCACTTCCGTAAATGAAGATATCGTGTTTACCCATAATGGAAACCCTAAAGGTATGCCCAAAATGAAAAATACAGTAGCTTAAGGAAAAAATAAACATATTATATATCATATATAAATATAGTGACATCTTAATGGACACCTTTGAAGGTGTTAAAAGAATGTTGAACAATCATCGTTTCAGGAGGCATAAATTCACCATCCACGGAAACAGTATGTCCTTTAACCATTAGATGTAGGTGTGTGTATGTGTAGCTCGAATACTTCTTATAACAACATCCTAGTATATTTACGATACTGGAGTTGTTACAAAATAAGTGAATAAAAAAGAGTTTATGGGGTTGGAGAAGCAAAATGAAACAAAATGACTCAAGTGAAGACATTACCATAAAATCGGGTAACTCCCTTTGGTTTGAGCTCAAAGGCTTCCTTGGGAAGACTTCTGCCCAAAGTGAGGCTTTAAGGAGTAATAGAGGGAATTGGAGAGACAAAATGGGTAGTGGTTGGCCGAGCCAAAGGCTTTGGGAGTGTGGGTAAGGAGGTAGAGGTGGGGGGGCCTTTTATAAGAGGAGAGGAGGGGCACTCTTGGAAAGTAAAGAAATGTTACTTTATTTGAAAATGATTTTCGGATTCGAAAGGTCCCACATTGATATAATTCGAGGGTAAGGTGATAAGGGTTCGAAATCCACCCATACAATATGTTTTGGACATGTTTAGGTCATAAATTTTACATTATCATTTCATTTTATTTAAATCCTTTATTAATGAGGTAATCGCTGCATCATCATGATTTCATAAATAATTTAATTTATTTAAAGTCTAAAAATTTTGAAAAAAATACTATGATGTAGGAAATTGTTTTATATTTCCAATTAATATTTATAGTCTAAAAGATCATTTTTTTAGACAAAATTAAAAATATTTTACTTAGGTGATACATTCTTTGTCACATTTAACATTCTTTAAAAATAAAAAGATAAAAAGTCACTTTCTCACAAAAGTGAATCCATGGGGCCCCCAAGATTGGCACAAGGCATCCCATGGTCGGCCATGAGACAACCAGTAGCCTTAGGACACATGTTTTGGTATTTTTGAATTATTATGATATCATTTTATTATCTTTAACTACCTGATTACTCATTAATCAAGATAATTAAAGATAATTACCATCGTTAGTATTCATAATGTCCAAAAATAAAAGATTCTTAATTAAATAATTTGGACTTTCTGATTCCAAATATGTAATCGATTTTACAAAATTCCAAAAACATAAATTGCAATAATTGAATTAAAAATAATTCCCGTTGTCAAAACAAATAGCGGGTTTTTTTTAACAATATCTATGAAAAGTTTGGCATTAGTTTATGACCAATTCCAAAGTAAAATTAATCATAATGACCACCATTGGATTAAATGGTAAAAATATATTCAGAGTACACTTTAAGACCAATTAAAAGGATAATCTATACATATAATTAAATTAAATGAAAAAGTAGTTTTGATGTAAAAGGCAGTATTTTTTCACTATTCATTAAAAAATGAACATTGTCAGAAAAATTCCAAAAATTTATCCAATATAAATTTAAATCTCCCAATCATAATGAATATGTTTATTTTTACAAATATAGATTATAAAATTGTCAAATGTTTGATTTAAAAAGGGTTTTCCATCAAAAGGCAGTAAAACAATCTTTTAAGAATATTAGTGTATTCCATGCATAAGATTGCATTTATTTCAATTTTAAGCCTATAAAACACTATCTTAATCATTAATAGACATAGATAAAAATATCTATTATTCATTACTTACATGGGATGTTACATCCTTTCCCCCTTTAGAAAATTGCATCCCCGTAATTTATTTACTTATCGAATAAATGGGGGTACTTATCCCTCATTGCATTTTCAGATTCCCATGGTGCCTCTTCCATCATGTGGTTTTTACAAAAAAACTTTACCTAATTAATCACCTTATTCCGTAACACTTGCTCCATGTGGTCAAGAATTTGGACCGGTTGTTCCTCATAAGATAAGTTCTCTTCCAGCTGAACTACCTCTGGACTCAAAACATGAGATGGATCTGGAATATACTTTCTCAACATCGAAACGTGAAAAACATTGTGTACCTGAGATAAACTCGGAGGTAAATCCACTTGGTATGCAACTGATCCAACTCTCTGCAGAATTTCATATGGTCCAATGAAACTTGGACTCATCTTTCCTTTCTTACCAAATATCATCAAACATTTCCATGGTGAGACTTTGAGAAAAACATGATCACCTACCTCAAAAGTTAGATCCTTCCTCCAGTTGTTTGCATAACTCTTCTGCCTACTCTGAGTTGTTCTCATGTGTTTATGAATCAGCTAAACTTTTTCTACCATCTCTTCAACCAATTATGGTCCCATCAAGTTCCTTTCACCCACTTCAACCCAGAAAGCTGGAGTTCGATACTGCTTCCCATATAACGCCTCAAATGGTTCCATCTGTATACCGGAATGAAAACTGTTATTATATGAAAATTCAACCAAAGAAAGATGTTGGTCCCAAATTCCCTGATAATCCATCGAACAAGCTCGTAGCATATCCTCCATGGTCTGAATTGTTCGTTCTGACTACCCATCTGATTGAGGATGAAATACTGTACTAAAATTTAATTCAGTACCCAACGACTTCTGAAGGTCTTTCCAAAAGTTAGAAGTGAACTTGGGATCACGATCAGATACAATAGAGAGGGGAACTCCATGTAACCAGACTATCTCTTTAAGATACAAACGGGAAAGTTGATCTTGGGAAAAATTATCTCGTATAGCAAAGAAATGAGCAGATTTAGTCAAGAAATCAACAATAACCCAGATTGCATTATTACCTCGAGATGTCTTCAGTAATCCCACAACAAAGTCCATGGATATATTCTCCCATTCCCAATCTGGCACTAGTAAAGGCTAAAGAATCCCTTTCGGTAACTTCTACTCTTCTTTAATCTGTTGACATGTCAAACACTTCATAGTAAAATCAGCAATATCTATTTTCATTCTATCCCACCAGTAATACTCCTGCAGATCTCTGTACATCTTAGTACTACCAGGATGAACTGAAAATGGAGAACTATGAGCTTCACATAACAACTCTCCCTTCAACTGTGAATCAAAAGGCACACACAATCTCTTCCTAAATCTCAAAACGTAATCATTATCAATGTTGAATTCAGGAAACTTACCATTCTGAACCAGCTCTACCTATTTCTACAACTCACTGTCTTGCTTCTGTGCTTGCTTGATTCTATCTGATAGAGATGATCTCACTGATACCTGAAATAAAACAGAAGGACATCCTGCACCAACAACATCTATGCTAAAGTTCATCAAATCCTTAACCAAAGGATCACGTTCCAAACGCAACATTGCTAATGAAGCATTACTTTTGCGACTCAAAGCATCAGCCACTTCATTTTATTTTCCTGGATGGTAATGAATTGTACAATCATACTCCTTGATTAATTCCAGCCATCTCCTCTGTCTCTTGTTTAACTATTTCTGAGTGAATATATACTTTAAACTTTTGTGATCAGTATATATTTCACACTTTACTCCATACAAATGATGCCACCAAATTTTTAAAGCAAAAACAAAAGCAGCTAATTCCAAATCATGTGTAGGGTAATTTACCTCATGAGTTTTCAACTGTCGTAAATCATAAGCAATTACCTGATCATTCTGCATTAGGACGCAACCAAGTCCTTTCAATAAAGCATCACTGTATATAAAAAACTCACCATTCCTGTAAGGTAGTGCCAAAACTAGAGCATTCACCAATCTTCTTTTCAATTCCTGAACACAATCATCACATTCTTTTGTCCAGAAAAACTTAACACCCTCCTGAGTTAGCTTAGTCATTGGACTAGTTAAGCATGAAAAATTTCTAACAAACCTTCGGTAATAGCCTGCCAAACCCAGGAAGCTACGAATCTCAGTTACATTTGTGGGTCTTGGACAATCTTTCACAACTTCTGTTTTTGCAGGATCAACAATTATCACATCTTTTGAAACAATGTGACCAAGGAAAGAAATTTGTTGCAACCAAAACTCACACTTGCTGAATTTTCCATACAGTTTGTTTTCTTTTAAGGTTTGCAAGATAACCCTTAAATGTCTTTCATGCTCCTCTTTACTTTTAGAAAACACCAAAATATCATCAATGAAAACCACTACAAACTTATCCAAGAACTCATGGAAAATTGTATTCATTAAGTCCATGAATACAACAGGTAAATTGTTAGCCCAAAAGGCATTACTACAAATTCATAATGGCCATATCTTGAACAGAACGCATTCTTCAGAACATCTTCTTCTTTTACCTTCAGTTGATGGTACCCCGATCTGAAGTCAATCTTTGAAAAATACTGAGCACCCTGGAGCTGATCAAACAAATCATCGATATGAGGTAAAGGATATTTGTTCTTAACAATGATGTTATTCA
Organism: Viscum album; assembly: GCA_963277665.1. Taxonomy (NCBI): domain Eukaryota; kingdom Viridiplantae; phylum Streptophyta; class Magnoliopsida; order Santalales; family Viscaceae; genus Viscum; species Viscum album. Next base: position 120,936,017 of record OY728132.1, on the reverse strand, counting down.
AGGCTCTATAATCAATGTAAAGTCTCATTGAACCATCTTTCTTTTTAACAAATAAAACAGGAGCACCCCATGGTGATGTGCTAGGTCGAATGAAACCTCTCTCTAATAAATCTTGAAATTGCTCCTTCAACTTTAAAAGTTCAATTTGAGCCATTAGATAAGGGGGTTTTGAAATTGGCTTAGCATCAGGAACTAAGTCAATAGTAAACTCAACTTCACGATCTGGTATTATTCCAGGCAACTCATCAAGAAAAACATTAGGATATTCATTTACCACTGGCACATCATTAATCTGAACACTTCCTTTATTTTCAACGATGTGTGCAAGGTAATATTCGTTTCCATCTTTTACAAGTTTCTTGGCCCCATGATAAGTTATCAACAGTAAGGGTTCATTCTTATACACAAAATGAAAGTCTTTTTGAAATGAAACATCTTTAGCTCTATAGTCAATCTTAGCATGGTAAATAGAGAGCCAATCCATACCCAAAATAACATCAAACTCTACTAGAGGTAGTACAATAAGGTTTGCAAGTATGTTCTTTCCACAGATAAGGATAGGAAGATTATTATTAATTCTTTTTGCCTCAACATTTCCCCCAGCTGTTTTTACCAAAAGTTCAGGATTCATTTCTAGAGATGGTACTCCCAATTTACTAGAAAAGTTTTCAGAGATGAAAGAATGTGTGGACCCCAAATCAAATAACACACTGGCATAATCTGAAAAAACAAACAAAGTACCTGATATAACTTCATTTGATGACTTGACATCTGCTGAAGTAGTTGCAAAGGATTTCACCACCCCTTTCTACTTGTAGTCTAACTGCTTCCCATCACTCAAGCTCTTTGTCGGACACTCGTTTCCATAGTGATCCATCTCATTGCACTTAAAACATTTCACTAACTGTAAATCAAATTTGGTCTTACCTTCACCTTGATCTTTTTCAGTGCAATCATGAGCCTTATGTCCCATCTTACCACATCGGTAACACTTTCCAGAATTCAGAAGACATTCCCCAGCATGCCTTTTTCCACATTTATCACAAACTGGAAACTTAGATTTCTTACCATCAGACTTTTTTGATGAATTCTTCCCTTTCTCCTGCCACCTTGGTCTCTTCTTCTACTGGTTTTTATAGAACACTTGATCATCGGAAAACTCCATTTCCATCTTCTCAGCACATCGAACAAGCTTTTCATAACTTTTAAACTCACGAGAAGTGAATTCCCTTCAAAATTTTGGCTTTAATCCTAAGTAAAAACGATTTATTTTACTATCAAGGTCTTGGATAAAATTTGGAGCATACCTTTCCAATAGAGTGAACCTTTCTTCATAGTTAGCCATTGAGACTTCCTCTTTCCTCAATTATAAGAATTGTTTTTCCATCCTAAGTCGAACAGCCTTAGGAAAATACTTTTCAAGAAGCATACCTTTGAATTCATCCTAGTCGAGAGCATCAATCTCATCAGAGTCCCTGATATTTTTAACCATCGACCACCACTGAACTGCTTCACCCTCCAAACGGTAAATAGAAAGACTAACCTTTTGATTGTTTGAACACCCCATGACATCGAAAATCTTCTCCAGTGCTTCAATCCACCCTTCAGCTAGCACAGGGTCAGATGATCCTCTGAATGATGGGGGATGTTGCCTCATGAAATGTTCCACCACTGACATGTTCCTCTACGGTTGATCTGGATGATCTCGTGTATGGATACCACCACCATTTATCACTTGAGTCAACTGCTCCATTACTACATCAAACTGTTCAGATCCAATTCCAACCATCTCAGGATGCTGATTCGGAAGGTTATTTCCTTCTGCATGCCTTCATAGCACTGCTTCCCTATTTCCTCTGCGGAAAACCATTCTGAACAAACATTTCTTAGATGAAGCAACATGGTAATCTTCAAATACTATATCACTTCAATTTTACCATAAAAAATTTTGGATAATCATTTAATAGAATTATAACTCCTAAAGTTATCTAAACCGACCTCTGATACCAACTATAAGGCCCCAGCCTTAAAACTTACTTAATCATGAGTTATTACAAGATTACACATTGAGGATCTTTTCGGGTTTAGAGTTTTAGAGAATTAGATCATTAAACATGCATTACATTCCACATATAAACAAAGTGGTTACATAAAGATAGTATTCTTCTTTCCCATCAAAGGAAACATATTTAAATTAAAACATGGATTCTTTCTTGACAGTTACTTGACACTATCATCATATCTTGTGCCTTTCCCTTGACCTATGAAAACATTTCAAAAAAACTTGGGATGAGCATAAAAAGCTCAGTAAGGGATATAAAAATATGGAAAGGAAACATGGGTACATATATACATAATAATGAAATCATACTTTTCCCATAAAACATAAGCACTTTAACATACCTCATCAAATCATGAATAAATCATAGAAATCATAAGACATAAAGGTAACTTGTGGCATTCATAACATTCTTATGTAGGGAGTAACCCTCTTGGTTACGTTTGGAATACCCATCACAGTATATTCCCTAAATATATTCGGAGAAACCTTAACGTTTCACTCCTTTGCATTACCCAATGCATTGGAGAGCTATATCGGGCTCACCCGCCCTTAGTTTATCACGGAACCACCAGTCTTCATAATAATGCCCAAGAACCTCAACATAATCGTATCACATAAAACATGCATAAAGGAAACATAAAATTTACACCTTTCAATCACAAGATATCAATACAACACATTGATATAAAAAAATTATGAAAACCATTTTCAATACCAAAATAAAATAAAAGTAAAACATGGTATTTATTTTTCTTTTAAAAAAAGTTATGGCTTGTAGAGGAATCTGAAACTAAAATAATGGTCAAGGCGGCAGAGAAGTCGTTGTCGCCGCATACGTACGAAAAAACATTCCCTTTTGTCGTTTAGTAAAACTCTTCGTATAAAAAATATTCGTTTTGAATAAACGTAAAATTCAAAGGGGTTTATACACCATATAAAAGAAGGTTGTGTATAAAACAAAATATTCCTCAATAAAAGGAGATTGATACAAAGTCTCATACCTCGGGTCCGACTTGACTTGGTTGTTCTTTAATCTCCTGAATAATAAACTTGAGTTAATTTCTACTTTTTTAGAACCTTTTTAAATTTAATTATTCCTTTTATGTCACTTATTTCCATTTCATGAACACTATGTAATTATTCAAGTTAATAACGGTCGTTTTAACGATCATTGGTACTTGAGTCAAAAATAAACCCTTTATAATTACAAGTTGTTCATGTATCCATTATATCCAGAATGGTATTCATGATGTAGATATCATATATATCAAATATAAACAATACATTCATGTATTTATAATATTACATAACATTTAGAGGTAAGAAATGAAATGCACCGTTCATGGAGACAGTGAGTCGTACGTACGCATGAACGCAACTTTCATTTCTATTTCGTATTTTATAGAATGGAATAATAATAATATAAAGGTATATTATAATTCTAGTTTAATATCATATATAATATCATAACTCCATCCTTTATACGTCCCACATATGGTATTAACGAATCAAATCACTTTGAGGGGGCGGTAGTCCGCACTTCCTTAAATGAAGATATCGTGTTTACCTATAATGGAAACCCTAAAGGTATGCCCAAAATGAAAAATACAGAAGCTTAAAGACAACATAATCATATTATATATCATATATAAATATAGTGACATCTTAATGGCCACCTTTGAAGGTGTTAAAAGAATGTTGAACAATCATCGTTTTGGGAGGCATAAATTCACCATCCACGGAAATGGTATGTCCTTTAACCATTAGATGTAGGTGTGTGTAAGTGTAGCTCGAATACTTCTTATAACAAAATCCTATTATATTTAAGATACAGGATTTTTTACAAAATAAATGAAAAAAAGAGGTTAGGGGGTTGGAGAAGCAAAATAAAACAAAAGGACTCAATTGAAGACATTACCTTAAAATCGGGTAACTCCCTTTGGTTTGAGCTCAAAGGCTTCCTTGGGAAGACTTCTGCCCAAAGTGAGACTTTAAAGAGTAAGAGAGGGAAGTGGAGAGACAAAATGGGCAGGGGTTGGCCGAGCCAAAGGCTTTGGGAGTGTGGGTAAGGAGGTAGAGATGGGGGCCTTTTATAAGAGGAGGGGAAGGGCACTCTTGGAAAGTGAAAAAATGTTACTTTATTTGAAACTGATTTTCGGATTCAAAAGGTTCCACATTGATATAATTCAAGCGTAAGGTGATAAGAGTTCGCAATCCTCCAATCCAATAGGTTTTGGACATGTGTAGGTCAAATATTTTACATTATCATTTCATTTTATTTAAATCCTTTATTAATGATGTAATCATTGCATCATCATGATGTCATAAATAATTTAATTTATTGAAAATCTAAAAATTAGGAAAAAATACTATGATGTAGGAAATATTTTTAGATTTTTAATGAATATTTATAGTCCAAAATATCATTTATTTAGACAAAATTAAAAAATATTTTTCTTAGGTGATACATTCTTTGTCACATTTAACGTTCTTTAAAAATAAAAAGATAAAAAGTCACTTTCTCACAAAAGTGATTCCATGGGGCCCCCAAGTTTGGTACAAGGCATCCCATGGTCTTCCATGAGACAACCAGTAGACGTAGGACACATGTTGTGGTCTTTTTGTATTATTATGATATCATTTTATTATCATTAACTACCTGATTACTCATTAATCATGAAAATTAAAGATAATTACCATCGTTACTATTCATAATGTCCAAAAATAAAAGAGTATTAATTACATAATTTGGACCTTTTGATTCCAAATATGTAATCCATTTTACCAAATTCCAAACACATAAATTGCAATAATTCATTTAAAAATAATTCCCGTTGTCAAAACAAATAGCGGGTTTTTTTTGAAACAATATCTATGAAAAGATTGGAATTAGTTTATGACCAATTCCAAAGTTAAATTAATCCTAATGACAACCATTGGATTAAATGGTAAAAATATATTCAGATTACACTTTAACACGAATTAAAAGGATAATCTATCCATATAATTAAATTAAATAAAAAAGCAGTTTTGATGTAAAATGCAGTATTTTTTCACTATTCATTAAAAAATGAATATTGTCAGAAAAATACCAAAAATTTATCCAATGTAAATTTCAGTGTACCAATAATAATTAATATGTTTATTTTGACCAATATAGATTATAAAAATGTCAAAAGTTTCATTTAAAAAGGGTTTACCATCAAAAGGCAGTAAAACAATCTTTTAAGAATATTAGTGTATTCTATGCATAAGATTGTATTTATTTTCATTTTAAGCCTCTAAAACACTATCTTAATCATTAATAGATATAGATAAAAATATCTATTATTCATTAATTATTTGGGATGTTATAATGGGGATAAATTCAATTAGCATCATTTACAACCATTTATTGTAAAGTCTCTTTTCTATATAAAATTCCCCTGCCAACATCACATATCCATTTCAAAAAATAGAATAAAAATTTACCTTGATTTCAAAAAATTGGAATCCCATTAAAAAATACACTGAATAATTTTATAAAAAAAATGCCATGTGACATTTTTCAATTAAACGTCATAAAACCTCTTAAAATCCATTTGAAAAAAAGGCGGTCTTATAAAAATAAAAATCCCTAAGGAATCATTTTAAAACACATGAAATATTTTTTAAGATACCCTCTATAATTTTTAAAAGTTATCAGAATGAGTAAATTATATGGAATTAATAAAATATTATTGAAAACCATTTAAGTCCTACAATAGGATTATTAAAATCATTAGAAATTATGAGAGTTTTTCAATCCAAAATGAAATTAATAACAAGAACATAGAGAGAATTAAAAAAACATGTACCTCATTTTATGTGTATCTATATAATACCAATCAATATTAGAAGTGAATGAATAACTAAGCTATTAAATTAAAATATCTATATTATCCATACAATATACCCATCAATAAATGATTTCTTAACCCAATTTCATACCAAAACAATGGTTAGGGTTGAAAGGATTAAAAAACACAATAGAAAAGGAAACAGATGAAGAGAGGATATGAAATGACTAGTAAAGGAATGATATTCTGCTAGAAATCTATTTAAGAAGATACAATAACTAAAAACAGGTATAATGTAAAGGTATCCAGAATGATAACCATTATTTGACAAAATTTTATGAATAAAAAATATTTCAAAATAACAATAATCCAGAGGTTAAAATTAAATTTTACATTTTTATTGAAATGTGTGAATGCAACATGGTTTGGCCAAAGAGTGTTCAAAACCATTCCAAAATCATGTAGTGTAAACTACCTATTCAATGAAACCACATATGTTTTAATTCATAGTTTAAAAAACATGTGATAACTATAAAAAACACTTCTATCAAACTTGAAAAACATTTGCGCACTTTTGATCTGGTTTTCCTCTAACTATGAATAAACCTGGGGCTAGTCCATGAAACCCCTAGAGACATGGAAAACATTACTAGGCCATTAATTATTTTGAGAGTACCACAAGCTACCCATGTGGACAACATATTCATTATATAAAAAAAATGTGAAAAGATTGAATTTAAATGTATCAACATTGTTTCCCCTAAACTATTCATGAAAACTGTGCACAAATTATAAAATTATAGATTTTCCTAGTTTATGGAAAACCATATGGAAAACATATATTACCCAAATATAAAATAAAATAATATAACATAAATGTTTATAGAGACATTTGGGTGTCACATAGATACATTTCGAGGGAATAATTTATATAAAAAATATTTCTACAAGAATCTATTAACTAAGAAGCTAAACGTCATGTATTTCCCACTAGTGACATAGTAATAACCCTTTCTCACCCACTGGGATAAAACAACATATTTTTTTAATTATTTAGTTTCTCATTATTGATATAGGATTCACTCATTCTAAACCACTTGGATATCACACCTTATCTCTTGTAATGATTATGTGTTCTTATTAATGCAGACTGTAATGCCTCTAAGTCTCTTATCTCTTGAAAATACATTGTGAATTCACCTTTTACATAGAGTCAATAATATGGTTTTCAACCATACCCTTTTGTTTCGTTCTAAATAATATTTATCAAACCATATTTTCTATAAATCATATTTACCTGGTGAATCTTTTTCAATAGAGTGTAGATATATTCATCTATATAAAAAATTTTATAATTATGAAAACCCTGATTTTATTAGAAATATAAACATGATTTAATACATAAAATATTCACTTGATACAACAGGGAAGATCGATAGGTATAGTGTCTTTGGGTATTATGATCATTACATAACAACATAAACATGAAATACAACATCTTTATTGAAAACATCCTTTACATGACCACTACATTCCCTGGTACTTAGCATTTCATGGGATAACCTGAGGACATTAATAAGATAAGGGTGAGCTATAAAGCCTGGTAAGGGAATAAACATGGAATAAATAGGGAGTACAATACTTGTTAGACAATAGGCATATTAATAGAGCACAAGAGATGCATGAACATATAGGCCTGGTAAAGCATGATAATCATAACATGGAAATGTGGCAGCAACACTTAACATGGAATTCGCTTGATCCAAGGCTCATTGCACATGGAGCATGAGTAAAAAATCATTACAAATGAAGAAAGAGTAAACCCTTGTTTCACTTGAATTATCATGATTCACCACTCATTGCAAATGACGTATCTTGATACTATACTTTACCTAATTCATTGGAGTGCTATAAGGGCGCACCCTTCTTACACATTTCATTTCATTTATAAGTGTGCCACATGGATCATAAAACATGGATTAACTAAATATAATCAATTATTCCACAATAGAGTAGTGTGTAATTAATACAATAAACTTTACAATAAATAAGTAAATGTGCATAAAGGTGATTACCCGTGATGGAAAAATGGGAATGGTATTCACTGCACAAAGGCATTGGCAATGAAAATCGGTGCAATTTCGGCAGCGTAACGGCGTGACATAAGATTTCATAAAAATGGTTGATGAGAGAGAAAGGGATGTCTCATCATATTTAAATGAAATGGAAAGTAAGGATTCATATAGATACATGTCTAAACAATCTTTATGGAATTTAGATTCATGATACAAAAGTATTTCTGGAATGTAATTGAAGAGAGAGAAGTTCCTTTCAAAATTTCGGGATAGTAACGGGTGTACATTGGAGGCATTTAATGAGAGATAAAGGGGTCTACCATTATTAAAACAATAATAGGGTAGTATGGATGAGGTTATAAACCATACCCTATCATTTATAATTGAAAATAAAAGGGCATAACAATATTAAGAAAATTGGACAAAAAAAGTGAAAGGAAGAAAACCCTTACTTGGAAGTGTGCTTCCAAGGCTTGAGAGAGGCTTGAGAGAGGCTTCATGGGAGCTTGGGGAACCTTGGGAGGATTCTATAGAGATTAGGGAGAAGGTTTTACAAACTCAAAAGGTTTTCATTAAAGAGAAAGTGGAAGATTGGGTGGGATTATATGGGAAAGGTGAGTGAATTCTTTATTATTTTGGTTTGGGACACCTTACATTAATCTAATCCAAACCACAAATAAGATCATAGTTTTTCCTATGGTTTTTAGAAAAGGTAATAGGAAAAAAAATATTTTATATGGTCAAAGTCCGAACTTCTTAAAATAATGGGGTGGCTTATGTGGAGGTGAGTCACACTTTCATGGAAAATTATTTAAAAAGACAAGATGTTTAATAAGTCTTGAGGGGTCCATTAATACTTTGAAAAGTAAGTCAAACAAACCCAAAATCATATTATTTTAAATTTAAAATATATTTTTTCCAAACATAAAGCATATAGTATTTTATTAAATCACTATTGGGTTATTATGTTGTCATAAAACACATGATATATTTAAACGGTATTTAATTTTTACCCAGAAATTTGACTGTCTCAGAAAATTATGAAAAATTCACCATTGGATAATTTCAATGTCTTGATTCCAGAAATAACCTTTATTTTATCTAAATAATTTTATAAATATGTTAATTTTCACTTTTAAAATAAAAACTGACACTTATCGAAAATTCATGGGTGTTTTTAACAAAAATGGCTTTGAAACCTTAATAAAAATTACAATTGTATCAATAATGCTAAGAAAGTATATTCATTATTATATACAAAAATAATGTACATGAACATAGTAGTGTCGTATTGTTACATAACTCCTTAAAAAAGCCACATAAGACCTAAGGGTAAGGTGTGCGATGGTTACAGACTCTTGGGGTGGCTCAGATAACATTGCTCGAGTGGTAATCTCTATCAACATCCACTTTTCCCATAGACGGTCTCGTTCAAGAATGACATGATGAAGCTCATCTTGGGCTTGGTCAAGAGCAAAGTCCCAAGATTCCACCTCATTTTCAAGCTCTGAAAATGGGCTTTGTTTGGAGAAATTCTACTGGATGAGGTCCTCGCTTCTTTTGTCTAAGTAAATTGGATTTGTTAAAGACCTATATTTATACTAATCATGAGATCACTATTCAACAGCTATAAAAGCAACATTCACAATTCTTAACATAAAACCAAAGAAGTTGACATTTTATATAAACATTTTACATAAAGAGACATTTAATTAGATTAAGAGGAATTTCCATTAAAGAAACTTTGGGTCGTTACAATATTCCCCCCTTACGAAATTTCTCCATTGAAATTTCCTTTTCCCATACTAAAAGATATGTGGGTAACTCAGCTTTATCATTTCCTCTGATTCCCAAGTCACTTCTTCAAACTTGTTGTTTCGCCACAACACCATGACAAGGTTCATTGTCTTATTTCATAGAACTCGTTCTCTATGATCTAAGATCATCACTATTTTCTCATCATAAGAAAGATCATCCTCCAACTGTACCACCTCAGAAGAGAGTATATGTGAAGGGTCCGGTATGTACTTCCTTAAGAGGGATACATGAAAGATATCAGGTACATTGTCTATGGTAGGTGAAAGTGCTTGTTGATAGGCCAAAAACCCGACATGATCAAGAATATTGAAGGGGCGGATGTACCTTGGAATTAACTTCCCTACCTTTCCAGACATCATGACCTTCTTCCATAGAGATATACGTAGAAAAAACATGTCTACCACTTTAAACTCAAGGTCTCGTCGACAGTTTTCTGCATAACTCTTCTGTCGACTCTGGGCTTCTCTGATATTTTGTTGGATAGTTTTCACCTTCTCCACCATTTCTTCGACCATTTCTGGTCCAAGAAGCTTACGTTCACCGACCTCATCCCAACATGCCGGTGATCTACACGTTTTTCTATACATGGATTCATATGGTGCCATTTTAATGCTCGAGTGGAAACTGTTATTATCAGAGAGCTATACCAGAGGAAGATGTTAATCACATCCTCCCTTAATTTCTATTGAGCACGCTCTCAACATGTCCTCATTTTTTTGGATATTCCGCTCGGATTAGTCATTAGTTTGAGGATGATAGGCCATACTGAAGTTCAGTTCAGTATTCAGAGTATGTTGAAGACTCTTCCAAAACTTAGAGTTGAATATTAGATCTCGGTCAGACCAATAGATAGTGGTACTCCATGAAAAATTACCACTACCTAGATATATATCTGTTCTAGTTGATCCGATGATAAATCCTCCCGAATATCAATGATGTGTGCAGTCTTTGTAAGATAATCCATAACAACCCAGATTGCATTGTTGGCTTTGGATGTCCTCAGATGTCCGGTGACAAAGTCCATGGTGATGTTCTCCCATTTCCATTATGGTATTGGAAATGGGTGCATCATCCCCTTAGACTTCTACCTCTCTTCCTTAACTTTCTATCACACCAGGCACTTTGATGTATATACAACGATCTCCTTATTCATATTATCCCACCAAAAGTTTTCTTAGAGATCTCGATACATCATTGTGCTTCATGGGTTAATAGAGATATTTGAACTATGTGCATCATCCAAAAGTTCCTTCTTCAGCTCTAGAATTTATGGAACACATATTCTTTTACCAAATTGCACAATTCCTTTTTCATTAAAATTAAACATCAAGGATTTCCCATTTTCGATAGCTTCCATTTTTTCTTGAATTCCCACATCAACCTTTTAGAATCTTTTAACATTTCCAAAAGAGACGGTTGAGAAATAATTTGTAAAGGGATTGATGATGTACCCTTAATTAGGATTCACATGTCCATCTCCATCAATTCTATGAAGATTGGATCATTCTCATTTCTCACCATTGATTGAATCACTTGGTCCTTTCATCCTAGGGCATCTTCCACCTTGTTTTCTTTCCCAGGGTGGTAATGTATTGAATAGTCATAATACCTGATGAGCTCTATCCATCTTATCTGGTGCACATTATGCTCTTTCTATGTGAATATATATTTAATACTCTTGTGGTCTGTATATATCTCACATTTCTCCCTATAGAGATAATGCCGCCAGATTTTCAAGGAAAATATCGTCGCCTCCAACTTCAGATCATGCGTTGGAATGTTTTGATCATGGATTTTCAACGTCCTTAAGGAATATGATATCACTTTATCATTCTGCATCGGCACACATCCTAAAACCTTCTTTGAAGCATCACTGAATACCAAAACAAATTCCCCACTTCTGGGTAAAGTGAGCGCAGGTGCAGTGATAAGCCTCCTTTTCATCTCCTAGAAGCATTCTTATCAGTCAGCACTCTAAGAAAACATTACTCTCTTTTGATATAGCTTGGTAAGAGGGTTGGACAATCGTGATAAATTTCTCACAAATCATCGATAATATCCAGCTAACCCCATGAAGCTATGGATATCCGTTACCGATGTTGGCCTTGGCCATCCTTTAATTGCATCTGTTTTGGAGGGATCCACAGATATCCCATTGCTTGTGATGATATGGCCCAATAATGAGACCTCCTTCAACCAGAACTCACACTTATTGTACTTTTCATAGAGCATATCCTTGCACAAAGTCTCTAGAACAGTTCTAAAATGCTCCTCATGATCCTCCTTGGTATGGTAGTATATTAGAATATCATCTATAAAGAATACCACAAATTTGTCGAGGTAATCTCTAAAGACTCTATTTATAAATTCCATGAAGATTACTGGAGCATTAGTGAGTCCGAAAGGCATTACTATGAATTCATAGTGCCGGTATCTTGTACGAAAAGCAGTCTTGGGGACATCTTCCTTCTTCACCCTTACTTGATAATATCCCGACTGTAAATCTACCTTGGAGAAGTATTGTGCTCCATGCAGCTGATCAGACAACTCATCGATCTATGGAAGAGGATACTTGTTCTTTATTGTGATTTTGTTATGTTCACAATAATCGATGCAAATCCGTATTGACCCATCCTTCTTCTTGACGAAGAGGACTGGTTCACCCCATGGTGAAGCACCTGGGCGTATAAACCCTTTATCCAGTTTCCCCTATAGTTGTTTCTTCATCTCATAAACCACCACGACAACCATTATATATGGAGTCTTCAAAATTGGTAGAGCCTCTGGTATAAGTTCAATTGAGAATTCAACATCTCTTCTAGGAGGAAGACCTGGCAGTTCCGTAGGAAACACATCAGTGATTTCCATCACAATAGGCATTTCTTCAAGGATGGTTTCATCCTTTGACTCAATCATCTGATCCAGATACACATTCTCATAGGGTAGTAATATCCATGCATGAAATGATTGATCTAAAGGAGATTCATCTTCCTCTTTACACTTGTAATGAATCAGGGGTCGATTCTCCATATGGAGTGTGACTTCCCTTTCCTGACAATTTATGTTGGCTCTATATATAGAAAGCCAATCCATGCCGTGAATTGCATCAAATTCCACCATAGGGAGTATGAAGAGGTTCTCTGGGAAATTCAATCCACATATTATAACAAAGGGGACCTATATTCATGGGATGTAATGATTGCCCCATTTTTTGAACTCACTGACATATTCACATCCATGATTTGTGGTGGTGATGGGATTGTTCTACTAAACATTCGAGATATAAAATAATGTATAGAACCTGAATCAAAAAGTGCATTCTCTATTCTTGAATGAATAACTAGCGTACCTGTCACCAATTTGTCATCGGGGTTCACTTCGGTAGAAGTGATGGCAAAAGCTCTTCTTTTCTACCTTGGGGGTTGTTGGGTGCCTCTAAAAACCCTTAGATTAGGGAACTGATTTCCAAAATACCCCAGTTCTTTGCAGCTGTATCAATGAACAATGCATTGAGGTTCGAATGGAGCGTTCCTCTCCTATGTCACAGCCGCAGGTCTTTCTTGCCAATAGTTAATAGATAGGTTCCACTTCTCCACACCTAAAGCATTTCCTCATCCCATTGAGGAAATTTCCAAGGTGCTTCTTTCCGCACTTTTGGCAAGTGGGGTGCCGGATCTTCTTAGAACTGTTTGATTTATCCATCGGACCACCAGCATTGAATTCCACCTTACGCTTCTTGTCCCCATGATACCCATGTGATTCCTTGATCACCATTTCAACCTTGAGGGCACATTGGACAATTTCCTCATAGCTGTCGAAGTCACAGATCGCTAATGTTTTCGGTAGGCTAGGCTTGATCCCACCAAAGAAGAAGTCAACATGGCAATCAGGGGTAACGACAAAGCCAGAAGAGTATCCTGCAAGCCTTGTAATGTTTTCCTCATATGCTCCAACAGATTATTCGTCTTTTTTCTTGAGGGAATGGAAGTCCATATCCTTCTTAAGCTGGAGGGTGCACATAAAATATTTATCGAAAAACATCTTTCAGAAATCCTTTCATTCCATCACCATGATCTCCTCCTCAGGAGTTGTATTTTTGATCAAAATCCACCATTGATCAACTTCACCCTCCATATGATAAGCCGTCAGGAGAACCTTCTCTTGTTCAGAACATTGAAGGATGGAGAAGATCTTTTCAATGGAGTTGATCCATTGTTCAACGATCGTGGGATCAGATGATCAACTAAAAGTAGGAGGCTTTTGTCTCATTAAGCGCTTGATAGTGACTTGTTCTTTCTTAGGGGGGTTGAATGTTCCACTTGACCCATGATTCTATTCAAATCTTGAGTGAGTTGAGAGAGAAGCATGATAAAGTTCAAGATTCCCGCTCCCATTGGATTGGGAATCTCATTAGTACTGTCATCACACTGATCTTCACGTCGGTTGTTAGCCCAAGTCCTCCTATTACTGGCCATTGGCTGGAATAAAAGGAATTTTAGGGGTTAACACAGAAAGGGTAATCCAAAGACAAAAGTTTATGACTTATAAATAAACTTTTATTTCCTTAACTCATGAGTCTATAGGCTTCAATCTAGGATTTTCATGATCTACTATTTAACATATATTCTTTGGGGAATTTTTTTTAATTCCCATAATAAGGGTTCATACTAAGCTTGTGAATTTATCAAAACATATCCCCCGGGAGTGTCATAACCAATAGTACAGCACGACCCATTTTTGTGCACCAGTTCCGGTTCGATTCTAGCTCAAAGCGGTGTTTGCGGGTTTTACCCCTTGGATACATATGTGTCGAAGCCGCCTCTACCTGATTGTATCAAGAAAGGGATGGATTTGTTTGATAAACCACATACTCAGTAATTACCAAAACATAGAGATTTTTTTATTATACATAGTCTTGTCTATAAGGCTTTACTAGGGTTTTCTATTACTAATCCCAAAAATAACTAAACCTCTCCTCTGATACCAACAATGACAACCCTGCTTTTATTACAAACTTAGTAATGATTTATTATATAAACTATTCACTTGATACAACATGGAAGATAATCAGATATAATGTCTTTGGGGATTTAGATCATAACATAACAACTTAAACATGAAATACAAAATCTTTATTGAAAACTTCCTTTAAATGACCACTACATTCCCTCATACTTAGCCTTGCATGGGATAACCTGAGGACATGCATAAGAAAAGGGTGAGCTATAAAGCCCAGTAAGGGAATAAACATGGAATACATAAGGAGTAAAATACATGTTATACAATAGGCATATCAATATAGAACAAGAGAAACATGAACATAAAGGAATGATAAAGCATGATAATCATAACATGGGAATGTGGCAACAACACTTAACATGGAATTAGCATGATCCAAGGCTCATTACAAACGGAGAATGTGTAAATCCTCATTGCACATGAAGCTTGAGTAAACCCTTATTGCACATGAATTAGCATTAGTAAACAATCATTGTACCTGAAGTATCATGATACTATACTTTACCCAATGCATTGGAGTGCTATAAGGTCGCACCCTTCTTAAACAGTTCATTTCATGCATAAGTGTGCAACATGGATCATAAAACATGGATTCATTAAACATAATAATTTATTCCATGATAAAGGAATGTGGAATTTATACATGAAACTTTATAATAAATAAGTAAATGTGCATAATGGTGAATACCGTTGATGGAGAAATGGGCATGGTATTCACTGCACAAAGGGATTGGCTTAGAAAATCGGTGCAATTTCGGTAGCCTAACGGCGTGACATAAGTATTCAAAAAAATGGTTGATGAGATATAAAGGGGTGTATAATCATATTTACATGAAATTGAATGTAAGGGTGGAATATAGATATTTCTAAAATCAATTGTAATGGAATTTATATTCATGATACAAAATTATTTCAGGAATGTAAATGAAGAGAGAGAAGTTCCTTTCTGAATTTTTGCATAGTAACATGTGTACATGGGAGGAATTTAATTAGAAAGAAAGGGGTATCCCATCATTCAAAAGATAAGATGGTAGTATGGTGGAGGTGTGAAGCCATACCCTAGAATTTATAATTTAAAATAAAAGTGCATATCAATATTATGAAAATTGGACCAGAATAGTGAAAGGAAAAAAACCCTTACATGGAAGTGTGCTTCCAAGGCTTGAGAGAGGCTTGAGAGAGGAATCATGGGAGCATGAGGCACATTGGGAGGACTATAGAGAGATTAGGGTAGAGGTTGGGCGAACTCCAAAGGATTTTAGTGTGGAAGAAGTGGGAGCTTTGGTGGGTTTATATAGGAAAGGTGAGTGAATTTTTTATTATTTATTTTTGGGACCCCTTACATTAAACTAATCCAAACCAAAAATAAAATCATGTTTTTTGCCTATGGTTTTTGGAAAAGGGAAGCGGAATACAATATTTTATAAGACCAAATTCCAAACATCTTAAAATAACGGGGTCGCTTATGTGGAGGTGAGTCACACTCCAATGGAAAATAATTTAAAAAGACAAGATGTATAATAAGTCTTGAGGGGTCCATTAATGCTTGGAAATGTAAGTCAAAAAAAACCAAAATCACATTATTTTAATGGTAAAAAATATATTGGCCGAACAAAATTCTTATATTATTTGCTTACATCACTATTGGGTCATTATGATGTCATAAAACACATTATATATTTAAACGGTATTTAATTTTTACCCAAAAATATGACTCTCTTAGAAAATTATGAAAAATTCACTGTTGGATAATTTCGACATCCTGATTCTATAAATAACATTTATTTTATCTAAATAATTTTCTAAATATGTTATTTTTCACTTTTAAATTAAAAACCGCCAGTTATCGAAAATTCACGATTTTTGATAAAAATGGCTTTCATACCTTAATAAAAATTTCAATTGCTTTCATAAAATTATAAGATCATTTATATTTAATAAAAATATATTTAATAATAATAATGATATTTTATTAATATAAAATTTAATTTAAAAATCCATATATTTAATAAAATAGAATTCTTAATTAAATAATAACTAAAAACACAACTTGTACTTTAAAAAAATTTGCAATGTATCAAAAATAACAAGAATGTATATTCATTATTATATAAAAAAATAATGTACATGAACATAGTACTAGTGATTTGTTAAATAACCCCTTAAAATAGAAGAATAAGACCTAAGTGTAAGGTGTGCGATGGTGACAGACTCTTGGGTGGCTTGGATAACATCGATCGAGTGGTAATCTCTATCAATGTCCACTTTTCTCGTAGAATGTCTCGTTAGAGCTTGACATGATGAAGATCATCTTGGGCTAGGTTAAGAGTGAATCCGAAAGATGCCACCTCTTTTCTAAGATCTGATAAATGGGCTTTATATGGAGAAATTCTTCTGGATGAGGCCATCCCTTCTTTAGTCTGAGTAAATTGGATTTGTTAAAGACCTATATATATACTAATCATGAGATCACTGTTCAAAATATATAAAAGCAACGATCACAATTCATAACATACAACCAAATAAGTTGACATTTTATATAAAACATTTTACATAAAGAGACATTTAATTAAATCAAGAGGGATTTCCATTAAGGAAACATTGGGTCATTACAATAATATTTGATAAAAAAGTAGATCCTAAAAGATAATAATGATGATATTATATTTTTTGGATAATTTATTACCTATATGGGAGACCCACAGTAATAATTAATTAATGTAATTACTTATTTTCAAAATGAGTCCAATAATAATATAATCTCTTCTAGTTGGCACTACTGTAATGTAGTAACCATACCATTCATCTAAAGTTCTAGTTCTACTCTTTAAGAGATATGAGATGAAATTTCTTGGATTAGGAATTCTTTCCCCTCTCTGGAATTATAAATTTTCTAGAAATAACTTATATCTTAACATGACAAAAAATTAATGAATCCATATATATCTTCTGTAAAAAAACCCTTTTTTCTTTCTTATATATGTGGAAAAATAGGCATACAGTTATCAAGAACATTATTTACGTTTTACTATGGTAG
Source organism: Viscum album (assembly GCA_963277665.1). NCBI lineage: Eukaryota > Viridiplantae > Streptophyta > Magnoliopsida > Santalales > Viscaceae > Viscum > Viscum album. Next base: position 120,918,188 of record OY728132.1, on the reverse strand, counting down.
TTTACTTCATAAAATAACTATTTAAAAGTTGAAAATATATTCATGTGATAAAGAGGTTTGTGTTGTGAAATATTTCTTAGTAGGATTCTTATTTTTATACATGATAATAATTGAAAATGGATTTTTGTTTTTATTCATATTACCAAACTATTATATAATAAATTTAAATTACTAATCTCTTACTATTTTTCTATAAACCTAAAATACCCTACTATTTATTTAAAAATATCCTATCATGTGGGTATTATAGTGTCAAGGACCCATATTATACTTTTTATAATCAATAAGGGGTTCTAAAAAGGTATTTAAAAGAATTTAATAAGGCATAAATTTCTAAATACAATTACATACATATCCTTGATCAATTCAATGTAATTAAAAATCCAAAAATCATATAATAATATTTCATCAACTCTAACCTATATTGTTTACTAGGTCTCATAGAGGTGATCAAACTATATTGTGAAATATGACTATTCATCATAAAATAACTATATTGTGTAACTAAAAAAATGAAACTCTCTTTGAATTGAATCAATATTAAAATATAATTCATTTTCATCTTTTTTTATTTGTTTGATTTTAAAAAAAAATCTATACATTTTACTTTACGTTACATTATGAATGAGAGACTAATAAATTTATTAAATGAATATAAAAAATATATTCCAACAAAATAAAAAAAATTTATTCTAACACACTCTCAATTGTGGTTTGTTTTCAACCCACGTAGTGGAAGGTTATAAAAAATTAATATATTTATATAAGTTATTTTTTATTTATAGATAATTATCCCATGTTTATTATTATTAAATTCTTGATAATATTTTGTGGATTTTAATTAAGTGAATAACAAAATTTTCATAAATTTTTACAAATAATTAGATTGTATGTTAATTTATTTCTTTATTCATGTCAATTCATTAATTTATGTGATCATGATCAAGTATCCATACGACTATTAATTATATACTTGATATAAATAAATTATTAAGTGTGGTATGTTCATGAATTTTTTTATCGTTTTTCATTTATCTAATGGTTTATAAATTATTGATCAACCATATGTTAACAACACCATGAACCATATATTTTTTCAATTTATATATTTCTACATATCTATCTTCAAGATTGGTTTCCTCTTAGCTTCAAATTTTAACTGAATTCACTCACCCAAGTGCTCCATTAATTTAAAAAAAATTAATAACTTATAGGTGATGGGGACCAAAGGATTGGTTATGGGGTTTTCATAAAATAAATCAAGGGAACATGGGCCCTTACAAAATGAGAAAAGGGAAACAAATAAAGGTCATATTTTTAATTTAATGAAGTTTTAATAAATCAACACTATAATAATAAATTAAAGAAACCATTATCATACATACATCTAGTCTATGTTTGTATTTATCCACACATATGTAGTGAATATAAATGTATAATATACCTTATATTCAAATCAATTATGTTAAAAAACATGGATTAATATAATAAATTATCTGATCAATAAATTAGTTCAATTTATTTCAATTTAATCTATATCATTATATAAATTTAAATCATCAATAATTTTAAATAAATGTTTTGAATTATTATTATTTATAATTAATTAAGTAAACATGTGTACAAGGAGATGATTATATTTTATTATCCAAAATACATGATACGGTCCTTGTATTATTCACTCGTATGGAATCCAACATACATGTTGTATAACATAATTAAATGGTTTTTACTATAAAGATATGTCACATAGACACATATAAATTATTATGCAATAAATTATATTAATTCATAGTAATTATACTACTTGTAAAGATCATACACATATTTTATCCCATAGTTTATTAAATAAATGAATGTAATGTACACATAATTATCCCATAAAGTGGTTTTTAATATTAATAAATGATATACAAACACATATTATTATGGTTTAACTATATCATTAATTTTCATTATGAATCCAATTAATCATAGGAGGTACAAGAGGATACACAATGTGTACAAGGGATAAATTTAAGGTAATGTATTCTTCCCATGTTTGAAAAACATTCCTATGGATTAGACATGTTTTTTCAGAAATATACCTTTATAAGTTACATGAAATGTATGCCATCTACACGTCTTAGGAGTAAAAAATTAAAGAAAAATACATAACATGAATCATGAAATAAATATACAATGTATCTTTTCATATTCATTTTCAGATATAAAAATCATATACTATATGGAATGTAATAAGGCTGAAAATTTTTTGGATTGGTATTTCTTATTGCGGCCTAACCCAATAAACTTGATGTTTCTATTGATGGACTTCTGGTATATTTATTACATAATGATAATTATTTATCATGGCTTCTCCTTGTGCAATGAATATGGGTACATGGTGTGTAAAAATAGACTACACATATCGGCCAGAGCCCTTGAAACCTTTTGATGTATACATAAAATGTTTTTCAGGGTTTTTTAATAAGTTCATAGTTCCATGTTATAGAACAAAGTAGGGTACTATAATATTTAGACTTTCAAAATAATATATTTAATAATCAGGAAATTAAAACAAACAGAAAATGAATATCACGGATCCATGGTTAAAATATAATTATAAATAAATTATAAAATATAACTTTGATACTACATGAAGTTTTTTAATGTAGTAGATGTTCTTTTTTGGGAGTATAGATGCCTGATTTCTGTCATAATCTATGAATAATTCATGATGTACATGACACAGAACACGTTGACCAATGAAAAAAGTAAGATATTAATTGACATAAAATGATGAATCAATGATGATTGGATCATTAAATAAAATACATGCTTAATTTATATACATAAATAACAACGTAAATTTTGAATTATTACTTCATTTACAATTTTTTATATCTCTTCTTATTATATCATATTTATCGTGACAGGATTAAAGTGTTGATATTTTTCACATGTTATCCAAATTTTCACCATGAACAAATGATCATCACTATATATATATCATTCAGTGGTAGAAAAAAATATTTGATCACTTAGGCCGTTAATTAATTTTCGTAATAAGAATAACTTTGACTTCGAAATAATTATTCATATCCACCCTTGTGTTGAGATGCGGGATCATGAAATTCACACATCATTCATGATATTTTTCTATAGGAAGAGTTATCTTGGAAATTTGAAAAATAATACTATAAATTCATTTTTCACAATGAAAATTATGGATGGGAATGTTATAGTCTTGTTTAAATATAGATAGGGTGACAAAAAGATAATTAATGTTCCATTATTACTTTATAAATTTCTGATTAACCCCTTGTATAAATAATAATAATAATATTTTATATATTTATTTCATTAAAATGTATTGGATTCATGGATAAATAAATATTCTTTATTTTTTAAATAAATTATCATATATTCTAATTTTTTTTATGATCTTTTTTGTCATTATATTATAAAATAAAGTCTACCAATCCTTCCAAATATTTATTGAGAATTTGTTAAATTAAATAATTTAATTAAATAAATATCTCTATATTGGTAAATGATAAATAGATAAATATTATATTCACTCAAATAAAGAATATTATTTATTTAATATTAACCTCATTAATTTTTCTTGAATAACTGGTTTCTAAATAGTTTTGATCAACAAAAACATGGAAAAATTTTAAACTGCAAATACGAATTATATTTATTTCATATGATAAATCAATTTTGAATTTAGATAAGGATATGAATGTACTTAATGTGTGAAATATACACCTAATTATATGTTTAGTTAATCATAACCGACTATAGATTAATGTTAGAATTTAATTACATGATAATGAACCCATAGGAAATGAAATTAGATGTGGAAAATATAACAACCAAATATGAATATAAAATGGGTAATATATCCCATTTAAAATGATATTCATAATCAACAATGACTAAAATAATTATAAATCATGTTACCACATTTAAAAAATACATGAATTATTAAGTAATAACATTTTAGAAAACAAACGCAATACATTGTTTTTTGGACCATTTTATGGCCTGTTAAATTTAAATTACTATTATGCATCATAACCATTATTAGTATATATATTTTACATTGACCATTATTATTAGTATATTTAGGGTTGTGATTAGTTCTAATTGACATAGAAAGATGATGTGAGTGAGATGGCCAATATGATCGTACCCTTTGAAATCCATTTATCAGAGCTTCAAAGGGAGATAACATCACTTGAATTAAAGTTGGTCCATGATAAGGATGAAACTCAACAACTAAATCATGATTAAAACCATTTATGGGAGAAAATCATTATCATCAATATCAGGATCCAATCCATGTTCTCCAAACCACCACATACAATCTAAAAATCACACACCTTACCCAAGGTAGTTTACTTGTGTAATAATGGGAAATGTATATGAACCCTAACAATATAATTTTTCATAATTTTATTAAAATAATTATTATATTTATCCTTTTATATAATTAATTATATTTAATTTTTTTGAAGATGAGATTAATAAAAAATATAATTTAATGTGATGAATCACAAATTGTATTTTTCAGAAATGTATTGTCTCAATCAACACACACTTATTTAATGAATAGAAGAACTTTTGAATTAAATTTTAATTTAATAAAATATTTTTAACAACTATTTTTTATTTAAATAAAATTTATATTTTAATTTTATGAGGTTAAAAATAATTTTTATAATGTTCAGAGAACTATTTTTTACATATAAAAGGTATTTTCTAATAAATATGCATTTTTGATATCAAATTGTATATTATAATACATAGTGAATTATATGGATAAAATAATTATTATTTTTGAAATTATCATTTCCAAATTATCCAAAAGATTTTGTAAATTTTTTGGGATAATAAAATTTTTTAAATAATTTAAATTGGGTAAAAATATATTGTGTTTATTATGAAATCATAATGACCCCAATGTGATGTAATATGTGAAATAAAATTTATCCAAAAAATAAAAATTATTTAAAATTTAAAATATTTTTTTATGTAATATGATTAATTTTATAAACCCTAAATGAATCCACTAAAACATAGATTATATTTTAATATTTTAAAATTAATTCCTTATAAACATGAGGCACAAACACAAAACTAAGGGTATTATTTTATTAAAATCAGTTCATAAAATTATAAAATAATTTTAAAAAGTCCACTTTGGGAGGAAACAAGTGAATATTATGGCATGGATTGAGGTTTTTATTAATTTTTCATATAGTGGCTCAAAAATAAATTTTTTAAATTAATGAACAATTCAATTCTATGTTGATATGTAAGCCCAAAAAAATACCATTAATATCCCTGAATCAAAATTCTAGTTCAAATGGATTATTCAATTCCCTCTCTAGATCCCTATAATTATTCCCAAAACGACTTAATAATAACTTTTTGTTCTTTTAGAATCTCCCTCTTAAGGTATGGGATCCTCCCCTTCTCCCCATTATTCACGATCCTTCTTTATATCATGCATTTTTATTTCATATTGTTCATATTGGAATATTTTTTTAGTAAATACATATTACTTCTATTATGACTCCTGTGTAAGGATGTATCCATTTAACTCCTATTCACCACCTTTATAAACTATAATGTACACCCTTAATGTTGTTGAAATTATCCTATTATTTTTAGGTCGAAAATTTTTTTATAAATGCCCGTCTCCATTTTCACTAAAGCATATTCGAATAAATTTATCTTCCTACATTGATATGGGATTTACATTTCAATAACCCTTAATCTTTAATTATGGGGTTAAAATTGATGAAATACATTTTTTTATTTTTTGATCTATGTGCCACATTTACACATATAAATTATATGAATGTTATTGCTTGGACTAAAATTACATATCTTTTCAATGCATTAGGTGATGTTATTTTATCATAATATACCATTTATTTTGAATGGGAGGTTTTCCTTGGATAATTATGTTATAATTTTTAGAAGTTGTCCTTGATTTATATCTATGTCATGTTTTTTGTTGTATCCACATTCAAATGTTTCATTATGATATCATGTTATATCACACTTCATTGTTCAAGTTTATAACATTCCCTACATTTATGCTTCCTACATATTCTTGTTGGATCAAATATAATATATTAACTAGTGATATGATTTTTCTATTTTGATAATAATCATTATAGATCACCACATTTGTATATATATCTCCGGGTTATCCCATTCAATTTTAGAAGTGTGATGGAATTTTAGGATAATGTTATGGATGTTTTCCATATTATCATTGTATTCCAATTTCAAGTATTTATTATATGTACCTAATATCAAAAATATTCTGGAATTTAAATTCTTTTGTAAATGTTTTATTTTTAAATATTTTTCATATATCATGAAATTAAGTTTATTAAAATATAGGTTTTCATAGTTGGAATTACATGACAGTTTTGCTATTTTTTGTATAAGGATAAAAAACACAGGTAATATAATTGGGAATAAGGCTAAACATAGAGAAATATCCCTTGATTTTGGTAAAGTATATATAATGTTTTTTCATGAAAATTCATCCATGTTAAGATATTATAATTGGGCATAGAGTTTTATTACATGTGCATAGTGGTAATAAACAAGAAAAGGGAACATTATATTGAACATGATAGTCACCTGATGAATGAGAATGGGACTCATTATTCACATATTTTTACAATATTACGTGGATATTATTTTGTAACCTCACATGATCCATACAAATCAATATTATGGGAAAAAATTCTATAAAATTTAATGTTATTAAATATATAATTGATAATATATATTTAAAAACATAAATCCATAAGTTAAACTATATATGTCATTTATGAATTATTCCTTTAATATTCTTGGTTTCCAATTTATGTTTTTAATATTTAAAAATAATTATACCGCATGTTCCCTTTATTTTTAGTCAATGTCCAGGAATAGGAGGAACTAAGTCATAATCAAATGCAATGAAAACTATAATGACTTCCTTAATGAAATGCACAACCCAATGGGAAAAAGAATCAATAATTTCATTAAAATAGCTCTCAATTGTTACAATGTTTTAACTAAAACATACATTTGGCGGAATAACTAAATTATTATATGAATAATAATGTTTCAATTGAAACCATTATGTGATAAATACTTATGAAATTAAATAGATCATTTTATCCCTTAATCATAGATAGATGGATCTACTACATTGAAAATAATTTTTTCATCCTTCACTGATCTGATAAATAGATGTTATTGATGAATATTTTTTGTTTTGCGTGAGAAGATAACCAATGGTAGATATTTTTTAAAAATAAAATGCTCAAGAAACATATCAAAGAGATATAATGGAAGGAATTCATGAAAAAAAAATTAATATTTTTTTCCTCACTTTCATAAATTGATTATAGAGAGGGATTTCAATAGCCTCGAGAAAAAGGATAAAAATTAAATGGGGTTTATAAGGAAAACTTTAGAAATCGTGCACAATAAACCTTTTAGAAGAGAATTTTCCTCGAATGTATATTTTAATGCTTCTTTGTTGGGATAAATCTGAATCATTAAAATGTTTTGGCGATTTGAGGCATCAACAGCTGTAAAGAAACTCTTTGATACTCCCTTAGATTAGAAATGGAGATCAGTGATTCTCAAGGGTCATCTAGGAGATGTGACAAGAAAAAGAAAATGATTTTTTATTTAGGTTGTGCAATGGAAATAAACTCATTTCCATAATTGGTTACACAAACTCACTTTTCAAAATTGTGGGATCAAGCATCCTGTAAATTGACTGAAGGGGATGAGGATAATAATTAGTTATAAGAATGAAAGGAACCTTGTTTGTGATTAATAATAAGTTAAACCCCCCAATTTGATGGAATAATGTAATAAAATGGCCAACCCTTAACCTATTTTCCAATTTTTCAACTAGAATGAACATGGACAATATTTTAATTCATGCCCTTATAAATAAAATTGTTTAAAACCAATGCTAGAAGACTCCAAGGACTATAGTGCAAGGGGGAGCTTATGAAATCCCAAATACTTAGGTGGATCTCGATAATGAATTATTGATAGGTACAATAGTTATTCATTAAAGTAAAGTTTACATTATATTTATTATATTTCTACCCATCATTTCATATCAAACATGTTTTGTATAAATATTCAAACACCACCTCAAATCAGGGAAGTTATGTTCTCGATGAATATTGAGAATAGGTCAATTTTTTTATCTCAGACATAAAACTCATCCTCTAACCTTGTTTTCCAAAATCATTTCCTATCACACTTTGGGATACACCCTTTTATTGTATTTTATGAATCTCTAATAATGTAATGGGTTTATTTTTATAAATCCAACATAAATTGTATAGATATTTAAATCATGCTCTCTATCACAAATCACCTTCAATTTTTATACATGTGATTGGATGGGCATGAATAAACATTTGTATCAAAATATCAAGAAAGGATATTATTTCCTTGGGATCCAAAATACATAGATCAAATTATTGAGACAAAATAAAAGAACATGATTTATGAAATTTCATTTTAAGGGGATTTATTGATGTTTTCCTTAAAAAATTTCATAGTCTTTATCCTATACATGTTGTTGAGTTCCCCATCAAGCTGATACCATGCGATTTTCAACATCCAAGAGTCTATATAGAATGGATATTGTTAAATATAAAGATTTTAAGAAACAATTATATGAGAATATATATAAATAGATTGTATAACCAAAGACTTCACCATGGGGTGCATTGTTCCTCCTTGTCAAGAATAAGTATGCAATAATGCATCTCTATATTAATTATCATGATCTCAAAAAGATCAAAATAATGAAAAATAATCATTTTCTGTAGATTTATAACTTCTTGGATAAACTATATGGATCATAGTATATTTCAATGGGGGGTCCTTGGACGAGATATTATCAAATAAATTTAACGAAGGAGGATATCCCCAGGACTACTTTTTGTACAAGTTATGGGAAATATGAGTTCATAGTTATGACATTTTGACTTAGTAATTCATTAGAAATATTCATGGACGTCATGAATGGAGTTTCTAGAGATTAAATCATCAAATTTTTAGTAGTATGTATAGAAGTTATTCTAATATTCTACAAAATTGAAGATGAACATGAGGGGAGTTTTTATTATGCCATAAATTATTTATAAAAGGAAATGTTATTCACAATGTTCAATTAATATGATTCTTGGATGGAGCATGTAACATTCCTAGCGCATGTTATCAACAAAAAATTGAAATTTTTTTATTGTTCAAAAGATGACAAAATTCAAGGATTAAAAAATGAAACATTTTTAATTGGAATTAAATGTTTCCTTATATTATCTGGGTATTATCCCACTTTGTGATAAACATATCAAAATTTTCAATCCCACAAACCAATCATACTATAACGGCAGTTCATATTTTATGGTGTGATGTATCTGAATTTTTTTCTTATGATTTTAATAAGAGGATAATTATTGCACCAAGGTTCACATTACACACCAATAGGGAAGGATTTGTGATCTATATTGATTCATTAAAAAGGATATGGTTTTCTACTCATGATATATAATAATGTGTTTGCCTTTAACTCATATAAAGTAAATATCCATGAATAGAACATCTCAACACATGACCATGCATTTCAATTAATGATCTTCTCATTTAATATTTAGTTAAAATATATCTATGTATATATGTGTGATATATATACGGATTGAAAAGGCCTAAAGTATATACTCACTCAATTGAACACAAATATGATCCACTAAATGTGGTTAGAAATGATCAAGGATTATGACTATTCAATTAATTTTTATATATAGAAGAAAATGAATGTGAGACGATATTTTAGTATAATTGATTTTACAACTATATCCATAGTTACGGTTACAAGTGATCTAATCTTATGGGACATACATAGAGTAGAAATGGGAACAATAAAAATGGTCTTCATCTTAAATTTCTCAAATAACTACTAAATAATATATTCTTTAAAGGATAATGGTTTACATGATTGATTATGAGTATTTATTGGAAAAGGTTGTGAATATTAAGGAGTTCATCTTTGAGGAATATAGAGTAACAATTTTTGGAACCCTGATTTTTGTACCATCAAAACTAGAATAGAATATGGGAAATCTGGATGATTTTCATCACTCAACATTTTCTACTCATCCATTATTTAGTAAATTGTATAATTATTTGACCCAAATCATCTTGTGGGACCACATGAATATGAATGTTATAGAGCTGTAATCACAATTTTGTTAATCCAACAAGTCCAATGGGAATGATAAAAGTCTAATATTAGGAAACATACCTTCTTTATACCTAATTAAAATTGTGAAAACCTAACCATTGATTTCATCATAGGAATCCTAAATACACAGAATTACAATAATTAAATTTCCATGGTTGTTTTTCACCATTCAAATTTATAACCTTTAATATCTATTAAGGATTATTTATATCTTGAACAATTCGCAAAGACATACATAAGGGGTCTGTTATGAGTGCATGGACTTCTACTCCATATTGAATCTGATTGAGATATGATGTTTACCATGTGGTTTTGAAGAAGCCTTCAAAAAGTGTTGGATACAAAAAGATATTTGGAAGTGATTATCACCCTTAAATAGATGGTCAATCTGAAAGTACTATTCAATCTATGGATGATATAATAAGTGCATGTTTATTAGATTTCAAAGGATATTAAAACCACCACCCCCTAGTAGAGCACTAACATAGTCCTAGTTTCTATTAAAAAATTCAAATGGAATCATATAAGGATGTATAAGTGAACTTGTGTAAGACTCCAACAAGTTGGGATGAATATAGAGAGTATAATATGATTATAACTAATCACATCCAAGAGATAATAGAGAAGGTTCAAACTATTTGGAGTCATATGAAATCCATAACATGTTGATAGAAAATATATACATGAAAACAATGAAATGATCTTGATTTTGAGGTCATAGATAAATTTTTTCATTCATATATCTCCAAGGAAGAAATTAATAAGGTTTATAATGGAGGGAATTCTTGGTGCTAGATACATCAACCCCATTGAGATCCTAGATCGCATGACAGTGGCACCCTATTAACTAGCACTCCCAACTGATCTATATCAGGTACATGATGTGATCTATGTATGCCTCTAGAGATATTACATACCAGTCCCTAGACATTTAGTAAATTAGTGATTATACCATTGGATAGTTATATTTTATTTTAGGAGTGCCTAGTGAATATTTTAGATCATTGAGAAAATAATTTATAAAAAAATACAACTCACCTTGTCAATGTGTTATGACAAAAACCCAATATTGATGACATAAAATGTGATCCGGAAGTGAAAATGGAAAAAATAAACTAATTACATTGTAGTTTATAAAATAAAAATTTATTGTGTTGTATTTTTTGAATGAAGGAATAATGTAATGATTTAATATTTTATAAATGAAATCCCATAATTTTGGATAAGAAAATTCATTATTAAGTAATAATGTTTCATTAAAATTCACAAAATGTTTTATTATGGACCATTAATTAGAATTTATACTTTAAAATGACTTTTTTAATCATAATTATTGATAACATATCCTTCTTATAGTTACCATTAAGATTAGTATATTAAGGGTTACGATACTGTCCAACTGACACAGACAAAAGAAGTGATCTCTTCAACTAATAGGATCATACCCTAAGAAACCCATTTTATATAACATTAAAGGAACATATCATCAGTGGGATTATCCCTTGACCAAATAAAATCTATGATTCAAAAAACTAAAGCATGAGGAAATCTGTTCATGGTCGTAGTTCAGGCTCGTCAATATCACAACCCAAACCACGTTCATCAAACCACCCTCTAAAATTATCACAATCTCACACCATATACTTAAGTAATTTTTTTGTAATGAAGGGATATGTATCTATAAACTAAAACAATAAATTTATATAATTAGATTTATATAATTATTATATTTACCATTCATTATTATTAATACTTTTTAAATGAATAGATAATTATTGGATAAAATTTGTATTTTTATAAAATGTAATACAAATTGTATTTTGGGGAAATGTATAGTTTCAATCAAGGAAATAAGTTTTAACGATTTCGTTAATTTCTGAAATAAATAATATTTTAAGAAAAATATTACTATAAATTATTTTTAAATATAAATTGTAATACAATTTAATGAAGTAAAAAAATAATTTTCATAAATTTCAAAATTATTGTTGTAAAAAGGAGTATTCTTTCATATATGGGTTTTTTAATTATAATTATAAATTATTATAATTATATATTTATTTAGAAAAAAGGAATAAAATTATTTAAATTAGAACATAAAAATTATCCAATAGTTTTTTTCATTATTTTTTGAGACAGTTGAATTTTTTTTATACAAATTAAATACAGTTTAAATATATAGTGTTTATTTTGACCTCATAGTGACCCAAAAGTGGTGTAATATATTCTATAAAAGGTATCCTAATCCAAATATATATTTCTACTTTAAAATAATATTTTATCTAGGTTATTTTGATTCATTATATAAACCTATATTGAATCTTTCAAAATCAATATTAAATGTTAGGGTTTTAAAATCAATTCTTTGTAAACATGACTCACTTTCACATCTAAAATGGTATAATTTTAATGATCTTTGTTAGTAATCAAGTAAAATAATAATAACCACTCCAATATTGTATAATATATGGGTAAAACCATGGTATGGTTTTTTTGTTTACATTATCATTTAGAGTCCAAAACATTAATTTTAAAATTAATTAAGAATTACCATATATTTTTCAATATAAACCCACACCACCTCTCATTACTATTAACTAAAACCTCATTTATAAAAACATTAATCCACCATTACCTATCTTGATACCTCCCAAGGTTCCCATCATTTCTTATGATTCTCCTCCAAAGATTTTAGAAGATCCCTCTTAGGGTAAGGGATCCCCTCCCTCTCTGGTTTATTAAATAACATTTTTTTTCATACATTTTTAATTTCATTTTTTTTTAATTTTGATATGTATTTATAAATAAATCTTTGTACTTTTATTATTCCCATGTAAATTGAGACCCATTTCTCTCTCATTAAACACTTTTAGAAACCTTTATTTACACCCATTATGTTGTCGAATTTTTCAATTTTTTCAAGATAAACATTTGTGTAATGATTACCCATTTCCATTTTATCAAAATGTCATTCACCTAGTTGTACATATCTATCATTGATTGTGAATATACATATATTTAACAAAAAAATACTTATTCATGGTGTTAAATTGATTAAATATGTATTTCTGGTGGGTAATCTATGTGGAACACTTCTTCATGAACTTGATATGAAAGTAACAGGGGGCTCATAATTATATTTCCCTCCAATGAATCAGGTAATGTTTTTATCTCTTCAGATTTAATGTATTGTCATGGGAGGTCACAAAAATAACATTACATTTTTTCTTGGTGTTTATCCTTGACATCTTCTTATGCAATGTTTTATATTTTTCCAAATTCTTATCTTGAATATATGTTATCTTGTTATATCATACCTCATTGTTCAAGATTATGATTATCACCCCTCTTATGATAACATGATATTACTATTGGATAATATGTACTATGTTACCTTATGATATGTATGTTTTTCCCATTAGTGGTCTTCGTAGTCAAATATTTCTATTTTATATCCCTAGGTTATCCGGTTATGTTTTAGAAGAACGATTCACTTTTAAGACCACAGTAAGGATGGTTTCAATAATGTCATTGTTTTTTAGTTGCAAGTTATTATGATATGTACCTAATTTCTCAAATACATTAGTGTTCATGGTCTTTTGGTATTTTTATGTAATCCTTTACGTTAAAAATCATGAATTAATGTGTACTAAAATATGGGTTGTCAACTAATTATATTAGCTGTATACTATTTCAATTAATAAGTTTTATTGATGTTTCCATATTTTACATTATAAAATAATAATTTAATCAAAATGACATGGAAATGGAATTAATTGTATAGTTCAATTACCATAAAAGAGCAAGATATTTAAATGTACATAAAAAAATATAAGTGAAATGTACTTTATTATAAAACTCATTTACAATATATCACTCAATATGAAACGAACATATTCTATCTCATCGTGATCATATTCCATCATATTTTTCATCAATACATAAAATATAATTTAGAAATGATATACATTAATAATAATACCATTTTCTAAAGGTTATTACACATGTTCGTTTATAGAAAGATCAAATAAAACATATAAATATGGATTTCTTACTAGTGGATCATGATATTATAATATAATGAATTTTATATTACCCATGGAATATAACATGAGTGAGTGTATCAAAGTAATATGAGTCTCCACCCAAAAATACTTTATCATTTTCAATGTATTAGATGATATCTTTTAGATATAGAACATATACCTAAGAATGCTATCAAATTACTTCTAGGTTCTCATCGTTGCATGGGTTGTTGTGATCTTTTAGTTTAATAGTTATCCTTAAGACATTATAAAAATAAATTTGACATAGAATAACAATTATCAAGTGACAACATGTTTCTTATTATTGATAATGATGAATATTTTGGGGATTTAAATTTCTTAGGTATTTGATTTTTGGGCACCAACTCCAATATTGTGCAGCATTATGAAGCATCCAAGTTTTTACATGGAAGCTCCAACATTTCCAATATTCATTCAAATTTTGATACTGCCTTTGATATTTGAAATTCATTATAGTGCTTCATGATATTAAGAGGATTTAGGGGTCATAACACCCCCCCAAACATTGATTTTATTGTTTCAAAGCCATCTAGTCTTGCACCAAGTCCTCTTTTATATATAGATACATAAATTTAGGCATAAAATGGATTAAAAAAATCTAATAACATAGGAAATAAATCATAGGATATTATAAAATTGTTCTATACCATGATGTAAAAATCAACCCAAAGAAACAATCATTACAAACACATATATAAATCCAATTTAAAACCAATGATTTTTCGTAGTCCATCTTCAAGAGTTTAGGAATAAAATAAAGAATATTACAAAAAAATAAAGAGTCTTACAAAAGATACCAATGTATGATATAGAATTTACAATGAAATTGGCCATGGTCACAACCCCTTTTCTCAATATATAATTTTTTACGAAACAAGGGAGGTAAACCTTTAATAATGCACTATAGACTATGATTTACAAAAATAATCAGTATATTAAAACTATATTCCCAAAATTAAGCCCCAAAAATCCTTAGTAAAAAAATATACATATCAATTTACCTAAAATATAATATGTTCCACCAATTAAATCTACTATACACTATTCCTAATGATAAATCATCTCAAATCCAAACATTGATATCTCTTTATTAAACTACATCAAATGATAATATGAATAACAAGTTATGAAAGCTCATAACACAAAAATAAGAACCTAAAACACTATAGGTTAGAACAAATCCCAGTCACCAAACTATAAAAATTTTAAAATCGAGAGTTTAAAGTTAAAAACACATATTTTACAAAACTTAAAACCATATGTATCAAATTTAAATACATATTTTTAATTTAAGGCACCCAAACTAAGGAGGAAAAAATCAACCCAATATCTCATTTGTATAAAATTGAATATCACAAAACCTAACCACTTCATTGAATCATACATTTTTAAATCACCATTTGAAATATTTATAATTTGAAAAAATTAAAATATTTAAATGTATGAAACAAAACATGTTAAAATTTATTTCAAACACACTCAAAATTTTGAAGCATACTAAACTCATAAAGCATTTTAAAAGAACCAATCTAACTAGGATTCCATTAAAATAATGATTTTGACCTGACTATATAGTCATTTATTTACTTAAAATTGGACTGAGACTCACCCTATTTTATATTAGTGAAGTATAAATCAAAAAATAAATCTCATGGTCACAATGATATTTTTAAAAAATAATAATACTCAAACATAATAATAAATTCAATAAAATACTATAAAATACACACTAATAAAAACTCAACAACACAATGATCATATAAGTTATATTGGTTATCAAATTTTATTTGTATAATTCCTATCAATAAAAAATCACTAGAAAACTAATGTACTATAATCAATAGATTTCATTATCATTCAATAAATATATATATCAAAATTTACTTAAATTCAATAAAAGGATTTAAGTGTGGTGCAATGAACAAATAAATCGATGTATGTTTTCACCTTATTTGAGACTCCTATATAAATGTAAAAACAAAGTCCATTCATTTTACAGGTTCATTACATGATTTCACCAAACCTAAATAAAAAATCCTTTGAAAAAGAGACAAAAAATGATGGAGTAAAGATAATATTAAATTTGAAAGAGGATATTGATTCTTATTTTAAGAAATGAAAAAATTATTTATTAACATGAATTAAAAATTCCCCGCCCGTATATCAGGTGATGTGAATATAATGTTGGTATTACAATAGAAAGTGGTAAGTAAAATTGATGAGGAATATAAGAGTACAAAAAATCCACAACTTAATGGTTACATAGATAGTTATAATAATTTTTAAACCATGAAATACTCTCCAGACTAGGCACTATCCAACTCTAAGAACACATAATTATTTTCTCACCATTCTCTATAGTTTTAAAATTAATCATACAAACCACTCACAAACCGAAAACAAGAACCACTTTCCCATGTGCCCGCAGACATTCCCTAACTCCACATAAATTATATATATCTCATATCCAGACTTATTCTATATTTCAAAAAACTATATAAATCTCTAAAATTATAATTCATCATTTTAAACAAATATCAAAAAAATTCTCCCTCACATTTTCCCTCCATAATTCCATTTTATTTAATTACAATATCAAAAGGAGTTACACACTTAATATTATCAAAAATGATTAAATTTATTATTGAAAACATCTAGTATTATAAACTAAACTAGCTCATATAAATATTTCTTACCTATTATTTGTAAACATAAGATGTTATAATTTATCCCACTAGTTTTACAATATATATATATATATATGATAAGAAATATCATTTTAACTGAAAAAAATATGGTATTTAGAAATTTATTAAAATTATAACCCTTTATTATATATTGATAGCCAAAAATAACCATTTACCCAAAAATATCATAAATGAAATTTGTGTGGTTGTTTTTGGACACATTTAAAGTTAAATGTGGTCTTCAGTAAAGAATGACATGTATGAAACCATTATGGGGGGATTGATTTCTATGAAATAAAAAAGAGAACATATTAATAACTAATCCCCATTGTTGAATCTTCTTCCATATGTATACCGATGGGAAATTCCAAACGTCTTTTATATTTATTATTATATATCATGTATAAAAGCCTTAACTTCTAAAAAATGAATCATAATAATTATCAAAAAAATAATTCTCATAGAATATTTTGATATGTTAATTATTTAAATAAAGATAAGTTGTTTTAGAACAAAAAAACAATCTATGTGTTATTTTATACACTAATGATTAATTATATTCATATTTACTATAAAAATATTAGTCATATACCAAATTTCAATAAACAATTCCACATATGTGGGTCTCGTTGAGATTCGACGTGCGGTCAGGAACTCTCAATGAAGAGGTTTTCGTCTGCTCTGATGTTGATTGTGGGGGAGGGGTTATTTTTAAAAATCATGAACATCATGTTACCATTATTTATCTTATGAGATACTTCCCATGGTTCTATCTACTATAGTTTGTTATTGACCTATTTTCAAAAGTAAGGCATCCTTTTGGATTTCTAGGCCCAAAGACTATTGAGTAATTGCATCATTCGAGAGGATGTGAGGTTAAGATCATCTCACCCTCTTGGGAGATTATTCCCAAATCTAGGACTCCATTATATATTTAATATATGTCTGTGTATCTCTTCATAATCCTTATATGGAACCTATTATTATAAAAAACAATAAGGGGTTTATTCTATTTCATGTTAAAAAATACTTGGGTATCTTTATTGAGTCCACCTATATGTATTTCAGTTTCTCTATCATTTTATAATAATGGGAGGTTTCATACATGATGAATTTATATAACCGTGATCTTTAACAAGTAATTCCATGGAAAGAGGTGATTAATATTTCTAGGCGGGGATTGATCCACTATGAGTCATCCTATGTATCCTAGTTATAGATGAAATCAAAACATAAACCATTAACCAGATCCATTTTGTTTACTGTGATGTGGGAAAAACTTATATAGGTCTTCTGGGACACCAGGGGTTCATGCTCTTGTTTTATAGACATGTTTTATGTATCCCGATTATGCCTAGAATCAGATTTATTGTAGTTTATTTTATTTCTCATTCCACTAATGAATGTGGTTGAGTAATCAACTTATGGAAATTATTAGGTCATGATGGTTGAAATGATTTATACATAAGGGCTACATCAAAATGGATGATTATTTGAGCTTGGTCCATAAAATAGAGTGATGCATATCTTGATTATTGTGGGAATCATACTTCTCATATTTAAATATTTCCTTTGGGGCTAGTTCCAAGGTTTATTCCCTTATGTTGAGGTGACTGTGTCATTCCATTTTTTAGAGATAACATGATTATTTTTCCCTAGTTGGCAGAGGTTCATGATTTGAATAATATAAATATTTTAACAACCTAATCCCATGTGAGATATGCTCACTGTGTGAAACAAGGGATAAAAAATGATCAGTTTTATTTCTCAATAGGTGATGAATATACATATTGGGATCTCCCTTGATATTTTTGGTTTGGAGCTAGAACCTCTAAGAGGTGTCCTTGAAATCCTGATTAAGGTAGGATTCAAATTCATCATATTTTAATCAATTGAGTCTTACACATTTATATTTCCCTTGTGGAATAATATGGGGATTGAAGATATGAGAGGGGTACTATGTATCTTGGTTATGATACAATTAAATTCTTTGTAGTTCCCATGATTGGGGATTACACACTAAGGTTTCCATGGAAAATTAATATGGAGTTCAAACCTCTAGGGGGTGTCTTACTTATTCTTTTTGTGGTGGGAATTAGATTTGTCATAGTTTTCTTAATCAGGGCTTACAAAGTGAATATTCCCTTGTTGATCTGGCTGGCTTGACTATATATCATGCACTGATTTTCCACTAATCATGATATATTTTAGAGCACATTTCTAGAATATCTGAGGACAATTAAATGATCTAGATGGTCTCTCTAAATGACTTCATGTAACCTAGGA
Organism: Viscum album; assembly: GCA_963277665.1. NCBI lineage: Eukaryota > Viridiplantae > Streptophyta > Magnoliopsida > Santalales > Viscaceae > Viscum > Viscum album. The sequence goes on along the minus strand of OY728132.1, from coordinate 120,898,860 downwards.
TTCATATCTGTAGGATGTCTCATGATCAAAGATGACTTATCCAGAGCACATTGGTAGAACCGTATGGTTTGTTCCAAGATCCATCATATATACTAGATGAAACTTCTATATGGTGTCTCTTGATCCATTCATCATTACCTAGTGTTAATTTTAAGAGTTTTCTAACACATATAGAAGGTTTCATGGGAGTCCATATGACATGTCTCAAAGGGTGTCACGTGTCTTGGAGGACATTCCTGGAGGTCCTTGTGAGACCTAACCAACATATCTGGATGCCTTCACTAGTCTCAGATGAGTTTCCTAAAAGATATCACGAGAGATAGTTGGTAGGCCCAGATGAGACTGTGGGACTATGATTATATGATATGAAACTATTATATGAGCCATGTGATTGGAGGAATTAACATGTACTTGTTGATGATCCCAGATGACCTCACTAGACAAAATTGGAAGGCCATGGGGGAATATGTGACATGCTCTACCATGACCACAAGATTTTACATAACTCGGGTGGCATGCAGAAGGAGTGTCACAAGATCTAGACATCATATCATGTTGTTAAAAAATTTCTTGGACGGGTCACTCAATGTGCACAAGGGTTAGAGAACTTGTTTTTTCACCTTAGTCTCCCACAAATATTCATTGATCTAGCCCTTTTTTTGAATTCCATAGATTTATTTAGAGTCTGCTTATTTTGAGTCTCACATGTTCTTGAATATGTGTGGTATGTTTTTTGAACATCCTTCGTAAATCCCTTTATAAGTTCTATGAATGATCATATGATGTTCATTATGTATTGGACATGATCAATCCAAATATTCATCATAATATTAACTGATAGGCTACTTCACAGTCATGATATTGGTCACTCCACAAAATCCACTATGGATATAGTGATAAATTATTAGATTTCATTCTCTTCACCAAGATAGGTAGCCATCTCTCCTATTTTACTTTATGGGGTGGAGAATTTATAGGCCTCAACACCCCGATTGGGTGATGGTTCCCATGGTGTATTTGGCGCAAATCTAGTATAGAGTTGACAAAGGGCACTGACACCATGTGTCTTTGTGAGTCTCTATCATGGATCATTCCACGGTTGTCATCTATGTTTCATTCATCACGATTCCCGTGAATAATCATTTAATTATTTTATTATTTCCAATTAATGGGTACTATTTTAATCTAGTGAGATATGTATATGGACTTCCTTCCTATCATATTGACTTGTATAAGGGTTTTTTAGAGATCAAGGGAACTTATTTAAAGGAAAACATGTGATCTCGTGTGAAATGTTATGGTGTCTCACAAGACTATGCTACTAACATAGTCAATCATAGGGGTTTTAAAATTGTAAGTAGCACCCTCAAACATCCTCATTTATTTCATTTTTTCATTTTAAAATGTTTTTGATTCTTGTGCAATAAAATGAGTAATATAAAAGACCATTACTATAACTCATGATGATGCATCATGTGACCAATATAATTCTTATGAAGATTTAGTATAATTTTTTTATAAAAATACATTTGTTTATCCTTATGGAGCCAAATGGGAAGAACATTGTTTCTTGGACAAACTTGGGGAATTTCATGAGATAAGGCTTCCAAGACAATGATCTTTTGTAAGATGAATTTGGCATGTCATTAGGATCTAAAGGTGTCTTTTGGACCGCTAGGGGTGCCACATGCCTTTTATGGATGTGTGATGTTTCCTCCTCCTCCTAATTTTATTTACATTATTTTATTATACAAAGTCTTGGGGGTCTCATGAGTTTTCATAGATGTTTTAAATTAAAATTCCCCTTCCAATTGGAGATTCATCACATGATCATTATGAGAGTAAGAGGTTTGTTCCATTTGGATATTTTCTCTTATTTTAAATGGTTTTCTGGATGGTTTTGTCATGATTCTACCAATGAAAAATCATGTGGAATAGGATAGCTTATTTGGATGCCTCCATCTGATAACTGGTTATCTATAGAGCCTTTATAATAGCCCAAATACTTTTCAAAAGGGGTTTAGTATATACTACAATAGGTTATATGTTGTGAGTGGAGTCTACACGTGACCATATGTTGGATACTTTGTAAATATTCCCCAAAAAGATCTTGTGATTCATGGGTATCATCCATCTTCATCTCCCTTTTCATTTGAGGGGAAAAAATACCCATATTCAAGTATTTATTCTATATTGAATTTATCAATTCTCATTTGGAATGTTTGAAACCCCCCCTGAAGATACATCTGTAGGGAAAAGAGTTCGCTTTTATGGAATGTATATTCCCGCCTTAGTCTTTGGTGGTGTCCCAAACAAATGTATTTGGTGACCTTTGGTTATCTAAGTGAAACTTGGATATTTTATGAAGTTACCAATATATACAGGGGTGGTGATCCATTCATTTCAAGAACTACTACATCCCCTATGGTCTCCCACCTTTCCACCGTCACTTATCTCCATTACAAGAATCTCCTACGAGTCCATATTATGAGGACATGTTTGGAATCCTTCATCATAAGAGAATTTTCATAGATATCATCCAAAATAATGCCTTGGTTTAGGTTCCTTTATCATAAAACATCACAAAATTCTTCCATAATTACATGAACATAAACTATGAGGCATTTTGATTTTCTTCATGGTTTCACGGGATCTACTAGTTTGACCAAATGATCAATTGATCATCATATGTTTCATGTTACCATGTTCTAGTTACATGATCACGAGTTTCTAAAGGTGTCATGTGATTACATGATTCCATGTGAGGTTTATATGACCCATGAGTCCTTCGGAGGTTATGATATTCATGTTCCCTATATATGGGTTGTGAATACCTTTGATGATTAATGCGATTTGCATGATGTTTTTTGTTTATATCTTCAAATATTCTAGATTTTATTTCATCTGTATGTCATATTACACATAATATTATTCATATGGATTCTAGTTATAGTGAAATTTCTCTAAAGGATTCGAAGAAGGTGGAAAAGGTAGTGATATTCCATCACGGTGATATATTGGTGAGAGTGGACACTACTTGATGTTGTGTCATCGGGTTACCTCAACCATGTCTGATGGAACATATGGGATTGAAATTATTGAACTATCACCTTTCAATAATATTTACCCTCTAATGAATTGGTCCCACTGATTCTATTTCCATTCCACCAAAGAAGTCATCATTTATACCATCTTTCTATTTTTGTAGGACCTCAAATACTTTTCAAGAGAACATACCTCTAGAGGATACATTATCTGTAAGGGGGGTCCTGAAGAAGGGAATTTACTAAAATTTATTCCCATGGAAAATAATGATTATGATCACGCATCTTATGAGGATGTTCATATGTACCATTCTAAAATCTAGAACTACACCCTCGATTAGAAGTATTGGTGGATATCTTGCTAAGACATTCAATCGAGATGTATTTGTACACTAGATTGGGGATGGACCTTATGGATTCAATATATTATTTTTGAGTTTTCTATGGAATTGAAGAAAATTAAAAAAATTTATTCCATTTGGATACTATATATTTCATATTATTTCAACAAGGGTGTGATGATGAGTTATTCAGTCATTGGAGCCCAGAAATGAACACATTCTGCCTCACTAATTTGAAGGATGGAAACCATCTTCAGGATGGGGAACAAATTTGTAGTGAACCAATGCTTTTTGGTATGTATTATGAGTTCTTTCCTACACAATTCACTTATAATTATGTGATGAGGACTCCTCATTTAACACGGGAGCTGATTAAGATAGCCATGAAGTCCCTTAAAAAGTGGGATTTTCATGGAGTGCATATCTGTTTCATGAAATTGGTTTTTTAATTCTTAAAGAAGACCTAATCTCATCTAGAGGCCATGAATCAAATGGTTGGGATCATGATGATACCTATAGTGTATTGGGGGCTTTCTTGACCATCATCGAAGAAGGGAAATTTATAAAATGGGGATGTGAAATCATCACTGGCATCGATCGGTCGGTCTGGATAGCCAAATTCGATACCATTAATTTGATTGGGTATATACTTTCCCTAAACGATAAAGGAATATTTAAGGTCTCCACTTTTACAAGGTAAAATATTATGGTTGGGGAGGAGGGCACCAGGCTAGCCAACCATGAACTACCGAAACTCTATCACTTCATGAACCATCATTTTAAGGGTGTTACCCCTTATATGATCATGGGCCACATCCATGTAATAAGTGTTTAGATAGGGGATTTCTATTGATGTTATGTATATTTGAATATTTAGTTTATCCCTAATACTAATTTCATACCATACTTATAATACATTAATGGGGTAAGACCTATTATATTTATAGATTGTGTTTTTAGAGATTATGTGTACCATTATGAAGATTTAACTTTCATAACAGAAGTGACAATGTTGAATAAGGATGATTTGATGATGTTAAGGAAAGTCTTGAGGAACATGCTTACATAATGTCACTCCATGAGGGAGTTATTTCTACCGGAATAAAGGGAAACCTCATTTTCGAGTGCTATGTATCATCATAGTTCAACAGCAAATTATTATGTGTCCAATCAAGGTGTTCTAGATCATTTTATTTTAAATATGGTGAACACCCAATGGTATCTCAAATTTTTTGGAAAATAATTACCAGATAATATAATGGTGTGAATATACACCTTCTCCTCGTAATGCAGTGATCGACTAATCTTGTGGTGTTATGGATGTTTGGATTCACTCATATTTGAGGATACAATAATCCAAGTTGGAAAACTATAATTAAGAGCCATCTACTACTGAGTACAATCCCAAGCCCTGAATGCGGAAAACTTTTAAAGGGATGAAATCCCTAAACCCACCTCATAAATAAGTCATATGGATACCATTTCTAGACAAAGCAACTACTAATTTGACAATAGAAAATGTTGTAACATGGAAAGAGAGTGTGGAAGAGTAATTATTCCATAACATGTTTCAATAGTGGGATGATTGGAAGTCATAGAGATTAGAGGATGAGGTCTTCAGTTTATTGGTTATTTCATTGGTTCTTTCAGATGGTTTTTCTTATAGTACTACCCTACATGATATAACATTTGAAACACATCGTGAGGAGGTTAGTGCATTTTTTCGAGACCCTGATGTAGATCTGGTGAGAATCAAGGGTAAGCTATTTTTTCTCCACGGATTCATCAACTAGGATTCCTTGGAACACATTTATTTCCTATGGATTATCATGGTTATCCCGTTACGGAGGAATCTGTATGTCGGTGATCACTAATATTTTTTTTATTAATGGGTAATAGTGTTATCACAACTATATTGAAATTCTTTATATTTTGATACACTATGTGGCTTCTAAATATTATCTATCACTGCCATCGATTATATACACTCCCCATGCTATGTCTATGGGAGAGGAACTTGGTAATGGAAATGGACCTAATGATTAAGGGTCCTCGGGCGAACAATATCAGATGATATTAGTGATTACCATTTATAAAGCATCAGTTTCAGTTTTAGCACCTTCTGGGGGCCTTTTTTGGAAAAAAATAAGAATAATAAATGTATTTACTCTACATTTTTAGTCCCTAATCCTCTAGAATCTTCCAATTATCTTTTAAAATCACTCTCCTTTTATCTTCAGTCACTCTGGAAACACATTCTAATTTTTAAAAAATGTGCAGTTTAATGTTGGGATTTACTAGAAAAGTATGTGTCGACTCATGAGGATGCAGGTGGGTGTTTTGTTTCACTGTCATACCCTTCTCTATTGGGATTGACAAATTATAAAGGGGTAAATGAGGTGATTGTTAAATATTGTTGGTTTATTACATCAATTGCTTATGTAATTATACTTTCTGATCAAGTGCAGGTGGAAGAACATCTGTAGGATTCTAACAAAAGAATCTATTATACTACTGGGATAGCCTTAATTGAAGTGAGTTCTGAGGAAGGTGAACAATTCTTCAATACTGGTCACTTTATTTACCCATGTCATACAGCTTAATATTATCTACTATTTTTTTCAGTTGATAAGAGTGGAAAACTATGAACATCTTACAGAAAAACACTAGTGTTTAAATGAAGTCATTCATCATAAGATATAGTTGTACCTTCATCATAGGATAGTATTGTGTAGTAGATAATTCAAATGAAATGTTCATAGAAGTTATGTTTTAATCCTTGGTAATAACTGGAGAATATCTGGTAATTTCATGTCATTCATCATGTATCTAATGTACATCTATACCCCCTTACCAAATCATCTTCACCCTGAATCTCATGGTCTATGATACATACTCCCCCAATGGTCACTAGGACTAGTTCAATCCATTTATGGGTTGGATATCTTCCCTCATCATCTAATACTATGATGATGGAAATATCTCTGATCGAACATGTCCCGAAATAAGTTACCATTCCGATGATAAATCTAAACAAAGGCCTTGTCTCTTCATTACATTACCAGTCAATGCGGGGATAGATAATGTGGGAAATCTAGATTGTTTTTGTCAAAAACCATTTTGGATGAGTTGATGGTACAATTTTGTCATTTTCATCTCATGTTCCATCCCCTTGGTTATGTTGGTTTTAACTATTCTCCCCTTCACTATTAGGTGAAAGAGGGGATATCAGTGAGAGAACAATATAGTGACATTGAATTGGGGGTAGATGATAGTGAGAATTCCTCTTCAATGAATTAGAATATTAAAAATTCTTTGAATGATGCTTCACAGATCATGGTGGAGGTGGTTTTTCACCGGGAAAATGTCAATGCTGGGAAGATCCATACTGACCACCTCCTGGATGAAATTAATCTTTTTCATTTCGAAAATTAGTCATCCCTAAATAGAACTTTCATGATTTTAACATGATTTTAATATATTTTTCAATATCATTTTAGAGTTGTAATAACACCCCTATGTATTTGATATTTCCATTCATGATATCATTTTTAATGCAGAAGAGCAACAACATGGAACGGAGGCGGAGTCTGATCCATGTGATCAACTACAGCAATATTTTTCTTCCCTAGGAAAATGGTTTTCTAAATGCATGTAATAATCCCAAAATATGATTTCAGGAGAACATATTATTTAAAACATTATTTCTCTCGTGCATTCATTGGAGAGGCTCCAATATATAGAGAATCTACATTTTTAATGGTACCAATGAACAAGTTTGATAGAATTCATATGTATCGTATTTCTTTTACTTTTATTCACGATGTGCACGAATTATTATGATTATTATTATATTATGTGAATCCCTAATATTATTTATCCATTGAATAACACCAGGATAACCTGAAATATTGGGTTTTAATATTTAAATCATAAAACATTCACTTGGAAAATAATTGATGAATGACCACCAACATGAAATCATTTATAGACAATTTGTTCCAATTATCATGAGATCACCTAATTTGATAAAGTATTTCTTGGCTAGGATACTTGTCATGGAGGGATAGTGATCAATATTTTTTCAAAGTTTATTGGTTTTTCTATTGTTTATTGATTGTTTTAAGGGCATGTTGTGGTCCTAACATTATTTTCCAGCCTAAATAACTGATGTGTTGTAGTTTAGGGTCATTTATCAACGACCTGATATTTCTTTGGTTTATGGTCTTTAATCTCAAAACTATATGATTCTTTATTTTATATTCTTATATCTCACACCTTTATTTCATGTATTTTAGGTCCTCTTAATTCGTAACATGATGAGTTGTAGTTGAGGTTCTTTTAGCTCGATCATTGATGTGTTGTAGAATATGGTATTTTAGCTCAAACCATATATTTGTTTAATATATAGTAATTTATCTATGACAAAATATCCCTTTAGGTTAAATAATTTTTAGTTAATAACATAATGTGGTGTTTTTTAGGTTCTTTTAGAATGGAACATAATGTGATATAGTATAGGGTCCTTTATCTTGGACCATGATGTGTTGTAATTTAGGTTCTTTTAACTTAGGCCATGATGTAATGTAGTTTATGGTTTTTAGTTAGGACCTTTTATTGATGTCTTTTAATATCTTATATGTCGGTTCTTATATATGATCATGTGATATAGTAAAGACATTCCATGAATGACCTAAAAATATATACATTACTGGGTTCTTCTATGGTGTTTTCGGGGCTAATGAGGATAAGGAATAATTTTTTTAAGAAAGATAAATTGGGTAGATGACCATAGTAACATATTGGAAATCTATAGGCATGAGTTAATTATCAATAAATATTTCTTTTGAATCCATGTATATTTTCTAGGGGCTATGGAAGACATGTGTAAGTAATATCATATGATTGGGAAATACTAGGGATTCTAATACCACCAAGATTGTTGAAGTATGTATGATGTAAATAATAATCTAAAAGATGGGTTTCATTAATCTAATATGGGTAATACATGTTGGGGATGACCTATAACACTCTGAGGTTCCATGTTGTGCATCATCATTTCCAGGGTATATAAGGATTTATTCTCTTTTCTAACAAGGAGGAGATTTCATTAGTCAGTAGGATGGGTCCTTATGAAAAAATATCATGGGAAAGAAAAATATGATATTATTTTATTTCATAGGGATTTGAGATATTTATTAAGTCTCAAATGTACAAATTTGGTGGTTTTATGGGAGGAAAACTATCCTAGACGGTTTCTGGCATGTTAGGAAAATTTAGTACAAGACTTTGGAGCTCAATCCCTATGCGCAATGGTTTTAAATCTTGTGGTTTGGGATATAAAGGGATAAGTAATTGAGTGTCTCATTTCATCCTTGAGAAAGTTTATAAAACAAGGTGAATTAATGTTGAGATTTTCAAATCATCACGGATTGTTTGGTATGGTTACTATATGAAATGGTGTATAGGTCTTATATCAAGAGGATAATATTTGAAATAGTATATTGGGAATAGTTTAGAATCACTAAAGAGTTGAGTGATTCCATTATGATGTTAGGGATCACGATTATTGCAATGTGATATTTACAGAGTTACACATTTTGTTGAAGAACATTGGTTTTCATGATGAGTCATTTCAATGCATGCACAGTTAGGAAAATGGTCCCATAATTATTGATATCTATTCTAATTGTTTGGGAAGGTTTATGGTGATATGAGGCACCCATATCATGAACCGTGATTTGTGAAAAATGTAATATCCCTGATGGGTTCAAGAACTGTAAAAGTAGAGTCACTTTCTAGAAAATATATTCTCATGGAGAGGTGATGTGACAAATTATTGATCTAGCTTTTTCATGAATAAGGGTGTCTAGAGAGCATAGCATGGCTTTTACTAGGGCTGTTCCGTAGACCCAATTAGATTTATGCCATATTTATTTGCACTGTTATTTTTTCTTATACTTTGGATATGAATAGTTTAGTGACTGAAGACTTGAATTTCATCAAGATTTACTTACCAGGTTTGGAACCTGAAATGTGTTTTTATCATTCTCTAGCATTTTATGGACTTGTGATTTGGACTATCCTATGGTAGAGATTATGGTCACTCTTATTTGACCAAAGATCATGAAGTTTAATGTCATGAATCATATGAACCTAATATGATAGATATTACACAAGAGCCTAAATAGGACACCATGGGTCAAGAGAAGTCTAAAATCATTCTGAGTAGGAGATGGAAATATAGTTAAACACTAATTTAATTTCTCAGGTCATGGTAAATGTATGGTCTAGTCATATAGAGAGAGGTTCAAATCTTTCTAAGGTGTTGAGTTTTTCCTCGATGATTCCAAACTCACAAGAATTATAAATTATTTTATATTTTTAAAATATGTCACATGTTGGTGGGACACATTCTATTTTGAATCATTTTCCTAGAAAATTGATAGATCTATTTTATTTTCTATGGGCTATGAAAGTCTTGCAGAAACCTATTCTACATAGTATACGAAGTGTGGCACGCAGATTTTGGATCTCTTAAATTAATATCGACGAAACTTACACTCTAGTTTACCGATGTATGGATGTTTTGGTCCTTTTAAAAGGAATGAAAAATGGGTGATTCTCAGCATAGTTTATCATCATGTAGTGGGGATGTTTTCCATTTTTCTTAATATCACGTGGTAAGGAATTTTTAGCTGATTTTTAATAGCTTTTGGAAAGGATATATTTATTGTGTAGTTTTAATGTCGTGATACAAATGTGTTTTCCTTAATGTTTAATGGAATTTTGTAAGAATGTACTTCCGTATATTTTATCATCATACGGTATGGACATATTCTCATGCAGTTTAATTTCATATAGTATGGAAGAAGAAACTAATGTTATAATTTTGTGCATTAAATATTATTTACACAAAAAATTAATTCATAGATCTATCTCTAATATAAGAAAATTGATCTTCTATTACTTGGATAATATACAGGTACGGTGCATTTCTAATTGGTTGATGCTGCTTGTTCAAGGATTAGAGATTCATAAGCCACTATGTATCCCTTGGTGATGGGAATCAAGCCACTTGTATTTCATAAAATCCCATGGAGTTTGACATCATGCAGTGAGGATGTGGATCCCCCTTGATGAACTGATGGAATTGCATATGGGTCTATGAAAAGAGTTATGGGTGTCTCTATGTATCCCACAGTGAGTGGAGTTAAGCCACAAATATTTCTTAATGATGATTTATGTGCATGTGTGACCTATAAAAAATGAGGGGGAATTTTTATATTTATTTTTTTGTGACTGGGACTAACATTCAATATTTGCACAACACTATATATCGGATGAGGAGAGGAATCAGGTCACACGTAGTTCTGGATTGAGAAAAAATCTACTTAGTTCTGACCCATAATTAGAGGTCTACTTTATTCCATTTATTTATTTTATTGTGTATTAGGATTGATGAACCAAGATTTTCTATATATCTTACGTTGACTGAAATCATGCCGTAAATAGTTCTTAAAAAACCATACAGTTTATCATCATGTGGAAAAGGTGAAGATTGTTTAACATAAAAAGTGGTAATGATGCGGCTAGGCCCAAGGATGAATGTATATGTGTCACTACATATCTCATGAAAATAATAATCAACACAATCATATTTCTTAAGGAAACATTCATTTTAATATTATAATAAAAGGGCAATGATGGACCACTATGAAAAAGCACTGATGCTATAGATGGGCATGAGGATAGAAGTCTGGGCATCATTAATTATGCCATGAAAATGATAATCAAGAAACATGTAGTACTTTAATAACCATGCATTTTAAGGTCATGAGAAAGGATATGGGATCCCTGATGTTTATAGGTAAATAGTGGTTGGAGGTGTGGTATACGACCAACACTAACGGTAGTGGTCCTCATAGGTGAGGTCTATAAGACTGTGTAGTTTCATATCATTCAGGAGACATTAACTGTGCCTTTTATAATCATGTAATGAGGGATCATGGTATATATTTTACAATCATGCATTTAGAACAAAGAAGGACCTCTAAAAGGATAATATGACTTTTTTTTTGTGAGCCCCTACTGAGAATCTAAATCGCATGTGTGCTATTATCACTATCAAAATCAAGGAAAGAAAAGGGTTAATTTCATAATGAAGTGAAATTTAAGGGTTGTGAAAGTGAATTTTTAATCATGTAGTGGATGGGTCAAAATTTAAGATAGAAATGTTGATACATATCTCAATGAGAATCAGTCTATATGTAGTTCTATGAATGTCATGAAGATTAATGTCATGTGGTAAGGATGTGGGTGAATCAATGTGAATGAAGATGGATTTTATTGATCTATAGAGTTTTACATTATGTGGTAAGGATGTGATATCCCATGTAGTTTAACATATAACTGGCAGAATTAATCCATATGGTTTAACATCTTGTGGATATGAATTAAATTGTACAGTTTAATGTTATGTGTTTAGGATGACTTTTCAGATTTATAATTTTTTTTCCCATAGTGATTATAGTTATGCAAATTATTTCAAGTAAAAACTTTCATTGGTGGGGGTGTAACACCTTCTTCATACACAGTATCTAATGAATACTCTCCATTATGATAGATCATACATATGATGTATTACACTTCCCATTTGGGTTCCGGCTTCAAGGTCTTCATTATTGATATCATTGGAAGTTCTGAGATCTAACACAATTCTCTTTGTATGAATGAATGGTGGTGAAATGTTTTGTTAAAGTTTATGGTGATCCGATTCTGATGGGAATCTATGTTGTGTTGCGTGTGTAACCTATTCTTATCTATCCATTCCCATTTTTTCGATAGCATTTTTTAACTATTCATCACCATAGTGTTCTGTAAATATCTTTTTGGAGTAAAGGAAACTGGACCTCTATGGGAAACACTACCTCGGTCTTGTACACCAATAAGTATGGTGTCGCCTATGTGGTATTATGAATGGTATTATGCTAGGCCCATAAATCATGGAGGAGATTGTGTGTCCAAGACATATTTTATTTTTTATCAATTTTCTAGAATATATTCATTTTATTCTTTTTAAACGCATCTATCTATCTACTTTCCACTGCATGATAATGGTATGAGTAATTGGGATCAATATTGTAAACTAGGTAAAGTCTATTAAACTCTATAGAATTGATGTTTCTTTCATGGCCTAGAAAAATGGTGGGGGGGACTCCAAAAAAAGTAATGATGTGGGAATTTTCAAAGTTTATAATATTCATCATCACGATTTCCATGAGGGGTATCACCTAAGCCAATTTTCAAATAAATTCATTCATAGTAACGATGTTCTTGAACTAATTAGGTGTGTCTGGGGGATATAGCCCAAAAAATAATCATTCCCCCACACCGAAAAATTTCTAAGAATATTAATATATGTGTAGGAATTCTAGGAGATGAAGGATGAAGTTTTCATGGATCTTTCATGGATGAAATCTTATTGTTAATTTGACACAGTCAGGTACCATGGTTTTTGAGTAATATCCCACCGTCCTGATTTTGTTGTGGAGACTATTTCCAGAAAAATTGGCACCGCAATAGCATAGAGGAAAATTTCCATGATGGAATGAATGCCCCCTTTTGTTATGGAAATTAAGATGATGTCATCAAATACTTGATGTTAGATGTATTTCTTCTCATTAAGACCAACCTATAGATTGAAATTTGATACATTACACCAAACTAGTCCTTTTATGCCTCAGTTTATTGGGAGAAACCCATTTTAGAGATTAGCAATTTGGGGCTCCATCCATCCATGTGTGGCCATTGGTTCATCGCTCTTGGGGGTAGTGTTAACATTATTGATTTCTAACATATCGCATATAATGATCTACAAGACTAATCATGGATGCATGTTGCAAAATATTTCTTCCTATTGACCAAGGGTAGCTTAGACACTAACTGCATTAGACAATGCATTGGTGTGAGCATTCTGTGATTGGGTAACATGATCAAATGTGAGTTCAAAATGGAAAGATTCCTTCAGTCCATTGATGTATCTATTAAGGGGGATTTGTTCTTCCTTTTAAATTTTATATTCATTATTGCTCTTGTTTATCACCAATTCGGAATCACCTATGAAATTTAGTTAGGCTATACACAGTTGTGGGAATAGTTCTAACCAATCAATGAGCGCTTGGTATTCTAACTCATTAATTATGAATCATTCAAAGAGTGGTAATGTGTATGGAAACCTATTTTATCTATAGATACAAATAAAATCCCCAGACCAACCCAATTGTTCTTCACGTTTTCCATCCATACGTCGATAGGACACTATGAGGCACCATCAAAGTACATCTCCCATGTACGGGGATAATTATGGGCATTGAAGGATGCCACATCTTCGATCTCGGTGTGTTCCAGTGTATTTTACATGGATTTATGTTCTTAGAGTAAATTATTTATGGATTTTCCTTTCACATAGTTATTTAATATGAAATAAAAGTCATATTTCAGTAGAATGGCCCATCATCAAGCAATACACCCAATCAAAATATGGGGCTAAGGATTCACATGAGAGGATCAATAATAGGGACTAGGTAGACATTGTGGTGATTCAAGTAATGCTGCATGTTTTTCACCATAAAGATAAGTGCAAGGATGTTCTTCTCGAACTCAAAATATCTCATCTCAGTACATAGCAACATATTTATGAGTTTGTAGAGAATATTCTCACTTCCTGAATTAGTTTTATAAGTGAGGGGGGATCCTAGTGAGTTTTCCCTGGCCACCAAAACCTATATTAGTGGCATCCCTTCCACTAGGGGAGACTTGTGAGTGTTCCATGTCCACCACAATAAGGAATCATTGAATAAAGATGAGGTTCCCTTACAGTACCCTTAGTTCTTTGATATTTTTGTGGCTGATAGTTCTAAAATATCATTATTCCTCTCTCTATCAACCGTAAGTTCATGGTGGCGTACCACATAGTTGATGAATGTTCCTGATATTACCCTTAAATCCCATTTCATTGGATTTATCTTCAGACTATTCTATCGTATTTTTCGGATGATTGTTTGGAGATTCATGAAGTGATCACTTCACTGTTAGGATTTAACAACCAGTTCATAAACCTAACATTCAACTATATTTCCCATGAATAGATTAATGGTGTGATGCATTGTGAGATAATATGTAGTTCATTCATTAATTAATCCATTGGGAATTTCCTAACAGCAGTAGATCACTTCATAAAAATTGATGGTAGTGGATTCCTAATCATCATGGGCCATCTTGATATGATTATACAATGAATACATGTCTATGAAAAAAAAGGAATGGAAGCTAGAAGTTTCATTGATCAATACTACTGTGTTTGGAAATTGGAAATCATCCTTTGGTAAATTCTATTTAAGGTCTCCAAATTCAATAAATACCATAATATTCTATTTCATTTTCTTGGTGAGGGTGATGTTGGAAATACATGTATGTTTTTTCTCTTCTCATATAATGTTGTATTTGATCAACATGTCAAACTAGGCCTCTACATTAATGGAGTGAGAGGGGTTAATCCTCTTTGATACCTTCATGAAGCCTCTATGCTCATTGGGTAGTAAAAGATAGTTCATATCCATAACTAGATTCTGAACAAAAAAATTATTATTGTTCCAAGAAATCCCATATCTGTGATGCTTTATAAATGAAATGTGCGTCTCTTTCTCTTCTTGGGGGATGGTGTCAATAATCACATTATTTCATGGGTATTATTCCATACCAATATTTATTTTTTTGAAGCTCATATATAGTGGTAGAGACACCTTCCATGAATATGGTTGGGGAATTCCAATGTTTATCTTGATCTTCAATAATTTTTGAGTTTGTAGTGACAATTTCATGTAAATATTTAAATCTGGGAGCTTCTTCATCAATATCAGGGTGAGGGAGGATATTTGAAGATACATCCCCATCCATTTTTTTCTATGTGATCACAGAGAGATGATAGACTTAGTTTTTTTAGCAATGTCACTATGGGAAGGTTGGGTTTGTACATTTAGGACTAGATTTGTTTCCACACCCATATTTATGAGGAGTACATAGTCATTGTCGACCATACTATAGGGATTCGTAGGGGTGATTCCCAGGCCATTAGGGGCTACAACCTACATATCATCATCCACCATTGTTTTATCATCTCCCATATTGTAGAAATATTCTTTAATATGTATGGATCTTCAAATGTCAAAGGGGGGAATTATCCCCATGTAGTATTCTAACATTTACATTTATGGGGTACATTAGACAATGATGGAATATTGATGGTACCACGGATTTTTTTTTAAAATACGTTTTTAAAAAAAATATATTTTTTAAAAAACCCCCAGGTTAAAAATATTTTAAAAATTGCCCCTCAAAGGCGGCAGGCGCGATGCCGCTTTTGCGTTTCGGGGCAAAGGCGGCATCGCGCCTGCCGCCTTTGGCCTTTACCCGAAAGGCGGCATCCGCGATACCGCCTTCCCCCTAAAAAAAATTTAATTTTTTTTTTTGAAATTTTTTATTTTTTATTTTTTATTTTTATTTTGTTTTGTTTTGTTTATATATATATATATATATATAAAACAAAAAATTTCAGCAGAATTTCTCTGCTACTAAATATCCAGCGGTACTGCCATTACAGCAGTCTGGATTCTGACAGAAACCCTCACCCAGACCTCCCTTTTATAAGATGCATTGCCCTGGAAATCATTCTGCATTTTCGATGTGGGATTCAGGTTCTCCCTTTCCTGCGCAGTACATTCTGCATTTCCGATGTGGGATTCTGTTTCAAGTGCTTGACTTTGAAAGACAATAAAATATAAACTATAAGACCAATATAAATGAAATTTTAAATATTGATTAAACATATAATTAATAGTTGAAATCAAAAAGAATTTCCTTAAAAATGATGATGCAAAATAATTTATAAGGTTTCAAAACCGCTTACCTGAAATTTAAAAAAGTTTCAAGTACGTAAATTTGAAAGACTATAAAATATAAAATATAAAACGAATATAATTGAAACTTTAAAGATTGATTAAAGATATAAGAAATAGTTTAAAACAAAGGAATTTCATAAAAAAGGTTGATAGAAAATAATTTATAACCTCTCAAAACCGCTTACTTGAAATTTAAAAATGTTTCAAGCACGTGAATTTGAGTGACTATAAAATATAAACTATAGAAAAAATATAATTGAAACTTTAAACATTGATTAAACATATAATAAATAGTTGAAAACAAGAGGAATTTCATAAAAAATGTTAATGGAAAATAATTTATAAGCTCTCAAAACCGCCTACTTGAAACTTAAAAACGCTTCAAATACGTAAATTTGAACGAGTATAATTATATAAGTAATAATTAATAAGTAATAAGTAATAATTATAATGAATAATAATAATTAATATTTATATAACTTATTAATAATTAATAACTAATTATTACTAATTACTAACTAATTAATTATAATGATTAATTATATTACCAATTAACTAAATAATTAGTATATATATAATAATTAATAAGTAATAAGTAATAATTATTAATTATTAATTATAATAAATAATAATAATAATTAATATTTATATTACCAATTACTAATTAATAATTAATAATTAATAATTACTAATTAATTACTAATAATTATAATTAATAATAATAATAATTAATTACTAATAATTACAAATTAATTATTAATTAATTACTAATAATTATAATGAATAATAATAATAATTAATATTTATATTACTAATGAACTAATTAATAATTAATTTGTAATTAGTTAATTAGTAATATAAATATTAATTATTAATTAGTTAATTAGTAATATAAATATTATTTATTATTATTTATTATAATTATAGTAATTAATTAGTTAATTGGTAATATAAATATTAATTATTATTATTCATTATATATGTAATAATTAATAAATAATTATTAATTATTAATTATTAATTAGTTAATTAATAATTATTAATTAATTACTAATACTTATTAATTAATTACTAATAATGATTAATTAATAACTAATAATTATTATTTAATTATTATTAGTTAATTATTAATTAGTTAATTAATAATTATTAATTAATTATTAATTAGTTAATTATTAGTAATTGTTAATTAGTTAATTATTAATTAATTATTAATTAGTTAATTATTAATTAATTACTAATAATTATTAATTAATTACTAATAATGATTAATTAATTATTAATTAGTTAATTATTAATAATTATTAATTAGTTAATTATTATTAATTACTAATTAATTATTAATTAGTTAATTATTAATTAGTTAATTATTAATTAATTACTAATAATTATTAATTAATTACTAATAATGATTAATTAATTACTAATTATTATTAGTTAATTATTATTAATTAACTAATTAATAATTAACTAATAAAAATTAACTAATAATTATTAGTAATAATTAGTAATATAAATATTAATTAACTAATTAATAATTAATTAATAATTATTAATTAACTAATTAATAATTAACTAATAATAATTATTAATTAATTATTAATTAACTAACTAATAATTAATTAACTAATTAATAATTGTTAGTAATATAATTAATAATGATTAATTAATTATTAATTAATAATTATTAATGATTAATTAACTAATTTATAATTATTAATTAACTAATTAATAATTATTAATTAACTAATTAATAATTATTAATTAAGTAATTAATAATTATTAATTAAGTAATTAATAATTATTAGTAATATAATTAATAATTATTAATTAATTATTAATTAATTATTAATTAATAATTACTAATTAATAATTAATAATGATTAATTAATTATTAATTAATAATTATTAGTAATATAATTAATAATCATTTAGTTAATTAGTAATATAATTAATAATTGTAACTAATTAATTAGTAATTAGTAATTAGTAATTATTAATTATTAATTAGTAATTAGTAATTGGTAATATAAATATTAATTATTATTATTATTTATTATAATTAATAATTATTACTTATTACTTATTAATTATTATATATATACTAATTATTTAGTTAATTGGTAATATAATTAATAATTATAATTAATTAGTTAGTAATTAGTAATTATTAATTATTAATTATTAATAAGTTATATAAATATTAATTATTATTATTCATTATAATTATTACTTATTACTTATTAATTATTACTTATATAATTATACTCGTTCAAATTTACGTATTTGAAGCGTTTTTAAGTTTCAAGTAGGCGGTTTTGAGAGCTTATAAATTATTTTCCATTAACATTTTTTATGAAATTCCTTTTGTTTTCAACTATTTCTTATATGTTTAATCAATGTTTAAAGTTTCAATTATATTTGTTCTATAGTTTAAATTTTATAGTCACTCAGTTTCACGTGCTTGAAACATTTTTAAATTTCAAGTAAGCGGTTTTGAGAGGTTATAAATTATTTTCTATCAATCTTTTTTATGAAAATCCTTTTGTTTTCAACTATTTCTTATATCTTTAATCAATCTATAAAGTTTCAATTATATTCGTTTTATATTTTATATTTTATAGTCTTTCAAATTCACGTACTTGAAACTTTTTTAAATTTCAAGTAAGCGGTTTTGAAACCTTATAAATTATTTTGCATCATCATTTTTAAGGAAATTCTTTTTGATTTCAACTATTAATTATATGTTTAATCAATATTTAAAATTTCATTTATATTGGTCTTATAGTTTATATTTTATTGTCTTTCAAAGTCACGCACTTGAAACAGAATCCCACATCGAAAATGCAGAATGTACTGCGCAGGAAAGGGAGAACCTGAATCCCATATCGAAAATGCAGAATGATTTCCAGGGCAATGCATCTTATAAAAGGGAGGTCTGGGTGAGGGTTTCTGTCAGAATCCAGACTGCTGTAATGGCAGTACCGCTGGATATTTAGTAGCAGAGAAATTCTGCTGAAAATTTTTGTTTTATTTATATATATATATATATATAAACAAAACAAAACAAAATAAAAATAAAAATAAAAAATTTCAAAAAAAAATTAAAATTTTTTTAGGGGAAAGGCGGCATCGCAGATGCCGCCTTTCGGGTAAAGGCCAAAGGCAGCAGGCGCGATGCCGCCTTTGCCCCGAAACACAAAGGCGGCATCGCGCCTGCCGCCTTTGAGGGGCAGTTTTAAAAATATTTTTATCCTGGGCGTTTTTTAAAAAATATTTTTTTTGAAAAACGTATTTAAAAAAAACCCATGGTACCACTAAGTAGATATTGACCCATGGCCATCTGAGTAGAAAATTTTATGCGTTGTCTTATAGGATAACCATGAACTCATCATCAGATGATTATTACCCAAACTAGACATCATATTTGATCTTCTCAATAGTTATTTTCTCACCCTTATCTTACCCTTGAATAGTTAGTTATGTGGGAGATAGGTCCCCTTATCTATATCCTAAACATCATACAGTTCGAACTAAGATAGTATTGATCCCAAAAAATTTATCAACCAGGTCCATTTGGACATTGAAATTATTATGTCTACTCAAGATATATTGGTTTATAATGTGAATTTGGAAGGAATAATCCTAGTCTTGATTAATCAATTATATGGAGACAATAAATTCTAAGGGCATTGTCTCCACATGATACACCTCAACTATAGCCACTTCAATCTCAAACACTTGAGGGTTATAGAGGACATCAACTGTGACACATTGAGAAATTTTTAATGGATGCCCTAATAGATGGTTGAATTATTTTAAGGGACAATATCCATTTATTTCAGAGCATTGTATATTTTATCAAAGGGTCGATGCTTCCCCAAATGGGTTTTCTCATCGTATTGTCACTCATGATCCAAGGAATTCAATGTGGAAAAGCATAGGGATTGTGAAAAATATTAGGTAACATTTGATTCTAGTGGTTCAAGTCACTATACCCTTTCCCATTACTTGGGTTGATAAGACCAAACCACTTTTGGGTGGTCACACAAGATAATCAAATATGGATGACTGTCGGAGGGCTTTGAGGAACCTTTTTACCTCTTTGGCGATTGATAGAATTCTTACCCATGAATTAGAGGTGATCATATATTCTCCAAAGGGATATGACCCAAAAATATTGGTTTCACCACATCTATGTTGTCCCATGATTCCTCAGTTTTGGAGCATGTGGCCTCCCATTCAATGGATATGAGCTGGAAATTAAAATTTAGGGGAATATTCATCACTAGAGAAGGGATATTCCATGTGTATCACAATGAAAAAACAAATGATGAACTCTTTTTTGATTTAGGATCCCATTTTATGGTTTGGTTCCCAAGACACAAATGTCTTAAGAATAAAATATATATGAGTTAGGTATTTAATTTTAGTAGAATATGAATCATACTATTCTATTTATTCATTCATCTATTTGTCACACCCACCATTAAGAAGAACTTCTGACATCTCTGTATTCCATGGAGGAGATATTTTTTTGTAATGCAACTGTGATTTTAGGATGAGATGACCTCAATCAAATTTTTTCCAAGTCACGCATTTGTGAAAATTTTGTGCACGCCTGGATGAATCTATCTGCCATAAAACTTTTTATTTTTACCAGTCAATAGTTTTGCATGAATCATTCTATATGAAAATGTATAATACCTATTATCAATAATAAATCATGCCTTGAAGGAAGTCTTTGAAGATGAATAAGTCCAATATACAATGACCCACCCTTCTATGGTAAGGGAAGTAGTTATTGTGATAAGTGAGGTTGAAATCATCAGGCTTCCTAGTTTATGGGAGCATGATCTGCTTATTGTCTATCACATCAATGAAATAACCATAGGATTATTAATTTTTGATGGAGTATTCAGTGTTAATATCATCCCCAAATATCATGCGACCTTGATTTCTATGTTCTTATTTCCAATAGTGATTATATGGTTTTCACCACTCCACATGAGGTGGTTGGAAATTTGCGTCCTTCCTAGGTTCCAGAATGGGAAACACGATTGGATTTAGAATGATATTTTTGGCTTCTGATTTTATAAAATTTTTCCCTTGGGTAGTAGGAATGAGTCAAGATAAGGATCATGTAATCTGAATATTGTTTTCTAAATGTTGGTTTGTTTCTTTGAACACATGGAATCCTCCTGGATTCTTTATCGGGATCAAATGATTTTACAACTCATCCCTGGGATTTCATCATAGAGTTCCAACATTTGCTCATGTGAAAGGGGGATAATGAGAAAATATATTTAATCTTTACACCTTCATTGGAAATTAGATACCCTGTCATTCTTAAATTACATTAAATTCATCGGGTCATCGACAATTTTATTTCTCGACATGGAACTAAATTGATAATGGAACTAACAATTAATGTTTTCATATCCTATAATAGATCCATTTAAAGGATTGTTATACCAAATCAAGACTAGAAATATCAGAATATGTACAAATAACCCTGGTTTTGTGGTCTACTATTAATTTTGAGGGACCATCAGAGGTCCATATCATGATACACAGTGGCTGAGATGTAGCATGGGGTCACCTACAACACAAAAGTTACAAAATACAGAACTGTTGAAGTTGGTTGAAGTTGTATTATCATCCAACCATTCGAGATATGGCTTCCACTCAGGCTGCATAGGGATGTGTCACCCTTTCAAGGCTTCCATTCAAGTAGCCTGGGACATGATGAAATTATGTAACTCCTATGTAACTATTATTTGATCCATCTACCATCCATATAGGGGAGGGAAGGGGCTGAATAGGTGGTCCCCACTATGTCACCCTTTGATTGTCTAGTCATCCTATTACTGATTTGTTTCCTTGGTTATGGTGGGGAAGTCTCCACAATGTAAGGACATAACAATAATTTTCCACATCCCTATTACTATATAATGGATTTCTAGATCTAGATCTAATATGATTTTCAAATAACACCTTTTCTAGAATATTATCTATGTGAGGGAGAATATAAAACTCTGTCTGAAGTTGATACCCCGTGGGAATATTTCCTTCTGATTATCTCTTCTTTGGTTTATTGAAGAGTTTTTATTGCACTATCATATTGAAATTGTTTTTCATCTATATAAGGAATTTAAACTCTTATGTATGGTGATCAGGATATATGCACACCTTTCCATTTTTCTTTTGTAGTGTTCCTCCTATGAGGTGGCATGTCATTATTCAGTGTTTCTATATTTTATAATATTCTTTGGTTCCAGGTGCATACAACATTGGTTTGTGTATCCAAATCACCCTCCTTTAGAGGTATATTTTCATTTGTGTGTCCCTCTATAATAGTTTCATAATCAATTTATTCAATAATAGCTTTGATGAAATTCAAAAAGGCATATCGGGAAATGGTGGATGTTCCATTACATTAAATGCAATAGATTGATTTTGTACTAAATTCATTAGGGTTGTTATTTGAAACCTTTTACATATTAAGACATTTATTCTTGTGATCCTAGTGGGTTTGTATCACATTTTTCATACACTCCTCCCTCCTTAGCCTATGAATAGTGACTATAAGGGAGTTTCTAGTTGTCATTATCACATGAGCCTCAAATAGTAGAGCTTTGTATTATGGTGGAAGTGATAGGTGGGACACTGGCCATTTTGATCCCAACATAGAGATGAATTATTCTCCCTATAGTGATGATGATGATGAAAATACAACCAGACCTCTATGATGAGGGTCATCATAGCCCACAACTCGAACAAATTATTTTGTTTCTTTGGGATCCAATGATTCCAATTAGGGACTAGGTGATTCTCAGGATATAAATGAAGATATAAATTTTCCCAACCTAGTGTGGTGGTGATAAACTATAATAACCATTGATTCTTATCGGACCCTCTTAGGGGATGATGAAATCAGATACAGTGATTGAGATATAAATTCTCCTAACCCAGTATGATGGGGTATTCATGTAGCTTCATAGAATATTACATGCATCCTTTTAGGAATTGATGATCCTAGGAGTGGATGTGTGAGAAGATATTCCACTGGCCTAGAGGAGTGGGTCCACTCATGGACAGCTTCTATGGAAGCAGGGTGTGATTAGAGCCCATGTTGAAAAACATTCCTTATGAGATGTTTTCTAGGTGATTACAACATTAGCCTCTATGCATGAGATGAATTACCATTTCATTGAGATGAAATTTTAATGTTTTTTTGGATATCCTCTCCCTCTATTCATGACATGTGTGCATCATTTAAGAAGATGATATCTTTTATTGTTACTAATTTTTTATAGTGTTACATGGTCCCCTGATTTCACCAGAATCTATAACATTACAAGATGATGAATCTTAGGTGTTATATTTATCTAGGGGTGAATCAAAGTGTAATGATCCATACTATCCCATTACTTGAATATAGATAAATGACATGGTTTGTATGATCATATACCAAATTTCTGTGATGGAATGGTGGAAATCATACTTCATATTTCTTTTAGGATTTTTAAATTTTGGATCTCTGGCCATGGAGATTACTATCAGGTCTATCTAACATCAAAGTGTATTGATTTTCTAATGGTTACACTCATATCCTCGATAATATTAACACAGAGTGTTATATTATTGATGTTTATCCCACATATTCTGGAATATATAAGGAATTCACTCCTTTTCTAGCTCATCAGGGATCTCATAATGATAATTTTAGAGGGGCCATAACATGATGGGAATTTTTTTCTGTACACTTATCCAAAAATAGGTTTCAATGTTTTGAATGCCTCTATATACGAAGGTGTATGGGAAATGGGTGGATTTCATTTTTTGGGGGAGATATCCCTATATGATGGTTGACTACGGTGGATGTTAGGAGTAGAGTCCCTATGATTTATCTCCACACTACCATGAGTATCGCTGTCATGGTATTGAATATATTATTGTTCTACTTCAATTAAATATTCAAAAAACCCTCATGGTGTAGAGAATTTGCCTTCAATTACCTCAAGGAAATAATAATTTATCTTATAAGGAATATGGTCTATGTTCTGTGTTGTTGTTGGAATATGGAAACATTCCTTTCAAAATTGTGAATAGATATGACCCTAATATATGTTTGTTTTCGAAACATATATATAGCCATCTCATGTTTCTATAATTTTCACCCATATTGAGAAACTATTTGAATATGTCATCAATCTAGTTCATTACGGATATGAATTTTACTTTAACATTGAGAATTTTCATTTATCACTTCTTGATCCTCGGTCGATATGGGATTATCATCATGATAATGAGTCTTTAAAATATTCCAATAGTATTTATTGAATGGAATATGATTTTATAACTATGAATGTGCCCCCCCTCGGTTGGTTGGTTGTGGTTGAAAAAAAATATATGTCTAGAATAAATATTCATTCCCCTTTGGAATATTCAAACAGACCTCCAGAGTGGGAGAAGGGATCTGAGGCTCCTCTTGTATTGCATTGTAATGATACTGGTGGAGTTTTTCATTATCCAATGTATGAAAAATATCTTTACTTATGTGATTTTTTATAGAATATTTCCTGAATATTCACTTATCGGAGTATGAGCTTGTCTAGAGGTGTGTGGAATTCTCACTTTGTCTACCTTGGATATAACTGGGATATATATCTGATTCTAGTTATTTGTAGGTTTACACTATAATTATTCAACATGATTATGATCATATCCAAAGGCTTCTTCCCCTCAAACATGGTGAGTCCTCACTAGAATGGGGACCTGATCCTAATCCTTGGCTTTTGGAATATGTCGCGAGACATTTTTAACAGGCATGTGACCCAATCCCTTGGAATCTTCAGTTCCCAACTAGTGATCCCTAGTTAGAATGTGTGTATGACCTACATCTAATACCAATTCCATTATTATAATATTAATATAATCCAATTGGATAGGTGCATTAATGTGTTTATTCTCTGGTACAACCATTTGTTTGCAATAATTAGAGTGTTGAGTTACCCAGTCCATAGGGATGAGAGTATAGACATGTCCCTTTATTTGCAAGAGTGCCAGAATATTCTAGTGGAGTTATTCATCTGTTTCTAATATATATTGGAATTTTATACATGTTTGTGTAGGGATATAAGCCTATACATTTTCCATATCCATTATACACTACTGTATTTCATCGATTGATGTAGGGATATGCAGCCACTTTTTATATCCATATGGAATTATAATTTTATGATAGAATTCATGCACGAGGTAGGGATATGATCCTCCCCCATATATGTTGTTGTAATATTCCCGCTGACTAGTTTCAGGAGAGTAGAAATATTAGGTTTCTCTCTTGTTCCTACGAGAAAATGTCGACTGGAATCATCAATAATAGTGGGGATATGATCCCTCTACCAGATATCCATAACCTTTCTCCTCCGATGATCCAACCTTATTTCTCATGCATGGGAATAAGAAGTGACAGAGTGTCAAGTGGTACCCTCATCAAGAAATTGGTCCCTAGCAGTGGGATGTTTTTGATGGAAACATTTGATAAGTTCCCTCCTCATTAGAACCTGATCCCAATGGGTTCCATATTTTGATTCCTAATATACCTTAAACAAATATTTAAAGTGGCATCCATCACGCTTTGGGGATATGCTCCCAAAGTGTTTGGTTGTACTGAAAAGGGCTATTGGATTATTGGAAGCTTTTCCTTGGTGATTCAAACTCGCTACTTTCCATTTATGTACATCCTTTTGTGTATCATTATGTTAGGTATTGTATATCATTGGTTTAACTCTTGATCTATCATGTTATCCACTTTATTATGGAGTTTCCTAGCATGTGAGACAACTTTGTGCCCCAGGGGGTTGCACTCGTAGATAAATTAAGGTGGTGATTTCTAAATATTATATATATTATCACGAATCGGGATGATGAATGTAATATCTATAGTTTTTTAGACAAAAATGAACAAGGTTCCCAATTAGTGTAATATCATATGAATAATATTTTCAATCAGATATGACTGGTTAAAAAATGATATTTTATTCCATATTCATCTATTAAACTCACTTGCACATTTCAAAGTGAGGAGGTACTAATTTCATGAGAAATAAGGTTACATGGTTTCATTTGTAAGATCATTTAATTCTAACTAATTTGTTTGTATAGGGAAAGAAAATAATTTTCCTGAAAATGTGATCATTCTTTCATTTGAGAGACTCACATTATTCTTTTCAATAAAAATATTGGCATGAAAACAAAATGACTCAACAGATTATAACAAGACTGTAGAACCCTTGTGGTGTTCTTCATAGCAATGTTTTATATTTTTTGACAACTAATGTTTTTGTTGAAGAATGTTTTTTAGTTATAGAAAGTTAAAGATGTTGGTTGATGAATATTTCCTTAAAGAAAAATATATTGAAGAATAAGAAGTCATTAGTTAAGAAAGTATCTCAATCTTTCTTAAAAAAATTAGATGATGCTTTACAGATCTTAAAATTCTCACAAATCATGAAAAGCTTCATGATATAAGCTGTTGAAGAAATGGTGAAGAGGATTGATGTTTTTCACTAAGAAAAATTCTGATAAAATTCGGAGTCTACTTCGTGAGCCAGAAGTTCGGAGTCTACTTACTGAGCCTGAAGTTCGGAGTCTACGTCCTGAGCCAAAAATTTGTAGTCTACTTACTGAGCCTGAAGTTTGGAGTCTACTTGCTAAACCAAAAGTTTGGAGTCTACTTGTAGAGCCAGATTTTCTGAGTCTACCTGCTAAACCAGATGTTTGGAGTCTACTAGCTGAGCCTGAAGTTCGGATTCTACTTGTTGAGCCTTAAGTTCAGAGTCTACCTCCTGAACCAGAAATTCGGAGTGTACTTCCTGAACCCGAAATTCAGAGTGTACTTCTCGAACCACAAATTCAGAGTGTACTTCCTGAACATGAAATTCGAAGTGTACGTCCTGAACTAGAAATTCAGAGTTTACTTCTTGAACTAGAAATTCGGTGTGTACTTCCTAATCCAGACATTTGGAGTGTACTTCCTAAACCAGAAATTCATAGTGTACTTCCTGAGCCAGAAATTCAGTGTGTACTTCCTGAACCAGAAAATTGGAGTGTACTTCCTGAACCAAAAATTCAGAGTTTACTTCCTGAACCAGAAATTCAGAATTAAAATTCTGAGACAAAAATTCAGAATGAAAATCCTGAGATAGAAATTTGGAATGAAAATCCTGAGCCAGAAATTCGGAATGACAATCCAGAGCCATAAATTCAGAATGAAAATTCTAAGCCAGAAATTCAGAATGACAATCCTAAGCAACATGTTGAGAAATTCGGAATGGAAATCCTGAGCAACATGCTGAGAAATTAAGATTGAAAATTCTAAGTTCAAGAAAACTATTATTACAACTTTTCTTAAATCTTGGAGAAATTTCAGGATATTTGAAGAAGTCAAATATTGAAGATTAAATGCGATAGATTTGCAGAGTTCTTTTTGGAAATTTGAAGAAGAAGGAATGTTTTTCAAGATTTCTGCCTTTCTTTTCTATGTTTCCTATAAATATGTGCTCAGATCCTTCATTCATTTGCAAATTTTTACACACACAGAAAAGGCGGAGCACTAGAGAATACTTTGTGAAAATTTTCTACCATCTTGAAGAAGTTTCCTTGAGTGTTTGAGTAGCGGAGAATCTAGATTGAATTTTCAGAGTGAGAATTTTTGCAGAACCATCATTATCTAATAGAGAAGACCGATTTCAGATTTTCAAGTTCAAGGAAACTGGATTGAGAATTCGTAGTGATCATTTGTGCGGAGCCATCATTATCATGCTGAGAATATTGGTTTCAGAAAATCAGATTCAAGAAATCATATTGAAGATTCGGATAGATCATTCAGAGTGATCATTTGTGGAGAAGCTTATCAATGTTCTTATTCTTGTGTTTGGCTTATTTTTTCTATAAGGAAACATTGTAAACTGACGAGAGTCTGTATAATCATTCCAATTGGGAGATAAAAGACATCCAATGGGAGTTGTCACAAGTTGTATTCACTTATTCATTATAGTGGATTTCCATAGACCCATCGGAGTGGCTATTCCAAGGATGTAGGTTCTCTTATTGTGACCAAACCTTGTAAATCTTATATACCTTTCTCGGTTTTCCATTCATGCATGCTTGAGTATCTTTCTAAAGGTTGACAAGGAAATAATTCTTAACAGTTTTCAAGGATTATGCTTGTTAATGTCTTGAAATTTATAAAAGTTAAACAACTGATTCAACCCACCCCCTCATTCTTAGTTGTCATATGATCCTTGGATCCACAAGTTGTATCAGAGGGAGGTTCCCTTGTTCAATCCTGATCATGGAAAATATAAATTCTGTCAACAGTATAGGAATTAATACATTCGATGGCAAGAATTATTATGGATGAAAAATGGGATGATTCCTTATCTCCTATCTCTTGGCCTTGAGGTTGTTGATGCTACTACTATTGGCATTCCTCATATTAAGAAAAATGGTCTTATGACATTTCCTGACAAGAGAAACATAGATGTTTATGGAAAGGATAGAAATTCTATTCTCATGTTCTTATCAGAAAATTTTTATCCGAAGGTGATGGGTCTCACAACATTAGAAAGAATGTGGGACAAGCTGTAAAGTGTTTTTTAAGGAAATACAAAAGTTAAAGAGGCCATGCTACAAATCTGGTGTAGTAAGTTTGAAGAAATCAGGATGAGAGATGATGAAACAATTGATGAATACTTCACCAGAGTTAATAAAATTGTTTGCAACATCAGGGGATTTGGAGAAAACTAGCAAGATTCTACAATTGTGAAGAAACTTATGAGAAACTTTCTAGACAAGTTTGATTCTGAAATTTCATCTTTATAATATATGGATGATTTATCTCTTGATGAAAAGCATAACATTCTTCTTGCCTATCAAATCAAGAAATATCCAATCTTTAAGAAGAATATTAAAGATGAAATGGATTTTGAAGCTATGAGAAAGATGAAAATTCAAGATGATGAAGAATCTGACCCTTGTGAGTCTGTTGATATTGAAGATGATGAGTTTAATGAAAAAATCATGTCTCTCTTATCCAAGAACTATCTAAGAGGAATAAAAATGTATGGAGGGAAACTTCCTCTCAAATTTTTTGAGTGTGGTGGAATTGGAAACTTTTCTATGAATTCCCCTAAGAAGAATGTTTGAGAATATCAAGATGTTTCTAATGAGAATTCATGTTGGAAGAAGTATAAAACGAATGAAAAATAATAGAATACTTAAAAATAATTAATGAAGAAGTTTTCAGGAAAGAAAAAAATTATGTTGAGCATGAAGGTTGAATAGGAATCATCTGATAATGATTCCTCAGAAGATTAATGTAAAGAAATATTCAGAACCCTCATTTAAAAAGTTGAGAAAACAAATAATTATTCAGAAAGTGAAGTAGGTGGTGAAGAATATTATAGAGAATATCAACTAAGATATGAACTCCTTTCATGTCTTGTGAAAAAAAAATTCTCAAGAATGAAATTTGTGTGATGAAGAAAAATCATGAAGAAGTTCATGATAGAAGTAAAGATGTCACCTAGAAGGAAGATTACTACATTCAAGAAATTTTATGTTACAAAATTAGAATTGATGAACAAGGGAAGATGATTGAATATCATTTCAAGAAGCGGGAAGCTAAGGAAGAAGAAGCAAACTATGTGAAATAAAAACTCCTTGATTCCGAAAATACCCTGAGGAAGATGAATGAAAACTTAAACAAAGCTACAGAAGTAAAAGATGAGACCATTAAAGATGTTGTGAAGGCTCATTATGAGATTCAGGTGAAATCTTCTCTTACCAAAAATAATGTTTCATCTGATTCTTCAAACATTTCAGGTTTCAGTATAAGTGTTTGTAATCCTTGGGTGGAGAAAGGATGTAAGAAATATATCAATCAAATAAAAGTAGAAGACTCTCCTAAAAGAAGAGATGGCCTACATCCTAGGTTTTCTAGAGATGAAAGAAGTTATCAACCTCAACAATGTTTCCATAATGATATATCATTCATCCATAAAAAATCAATATTTGAGGGATATTGCTGGTGTTGTTGAATATATGGGCATAGAGATTATAATTTTTGGCACAATTTAACTCTACCCAGAAGAAGGTTTGAGAAAAGTGGAAGAAATACTAACTCTTTGTACTCATAGAAAGTAGAAAAGGTGAATTCTCCAGATGTTAGAAACATTCCAACAATGAATCAATTTGAATGTTTGGAAGAAGTTTGTGGAAGATGTGATCAGTTTTTTCATCATGCCAAACGATGTGTGACACTCCTTCAAGAACACGTTTCTTATGATAAGAAAGAAAACAATGCTGAAAATAAGTAGTTTGATGAGAGAGTTTTTGTTGTTGAGACAACTTTGAAAGCAAGTAAGAGGAACAAACCATGGATTCTTAATAGTGGTTGTTCTTCACACATGATAGGTGATATAAAAATCTTGGAACATGTTGAAAGTCATGATGGAGGAGTAGTTACATTTGTCAATGATATTTCTATAAAAATTAAGGAAATCAAAATGGCAGAGATTGAAGCAGAGAAACTGAAATCTATGGAAATATTGCTTGTGGATAGGCTAAAACATAACTTACTTAGTGTAAGTCAACTTTTTGAGGATGGAAAAGAAGTTATCTTCAGAAATGATTCTTGTATCATCGAAAGTGTGAAAAATGGAAAAGTGATTAAAAAGGAGCGGGAACCAGTTGGAATCTCTTTCAAATTGGAGAATCCAATAACTGTTTTTATTTGAGTGCTGAAGATGAAAATAAGTTTTGGCATTGAATACTTGGCCACCTTGGGAAGAAGTACATGAGTAAGATTTCTAATGTTGATGCTGTATGGAATTTTCCATAACTGAAAAGAAGAGATGAAGATGTTTGAATTACTTTCCAAAAATGAAAGATGACTAAAAAAGGCCATAAAAGAGTTGAGATTCAATCTAAAAACCCACTTGAGCTTATTCATTCTGATCTGTGTGGTCTGATGATACATCAATCAAAAAAAGGAGATTTATACTTTTTCACTTTTTTTTATGACTTCACTCAGATGACAAACATCATGTTCATGAAGCATAGGTCAGAGGCTATTGAAATGATTAAATTCTAAAGAAGAGATGTCGAAGAAGAATTGGGGGATTCCATAAAGAAATTAAGAACAGACAATGGTACAGAATTCACAAGAAATTCTTTTGAAACTTACCTAAGGAAGCATGGTGTCAAACATCAGTATAGTGCTCCCTATACACCAAAACAAAATGGAGTTGCAGAAAGGAAAAATAGTAGCTTGGTGGAAATGGGAAGAAGTATGTTATCAGAATACAAACATTCGAAATTATTTGGATAGAAGCTGTTAGCACTGCTGTACATGTTCAAAATAGATGCTTTTTGAGACCAGAAACCTACATAACTCCTTACGAGATGTGGTATAACAAAAACCCTTCTTTTAATTACTTCAATTTTTTTGGAAGTCCATGCTTTCTCAAAATCAAAAATCTAGACTTAGGAATGTTTGATGAGAATGATGAAGAAGGTATATTTATAGGTTATTCACTGAATGAAAGGAGTTACAAATGCTGGAAAAAATGTTTACAAAAGTTGGTGGATTCATATTAAGTGAAGGTAATTGAAAATCCATGTTCCTTCACAAAATTTGTTAAGAATACTGAGGAGGATAAATCAGAGAATCCCCACCAGAATGAGAGTGACTCAGATAAGTCACATGGGGAAGAAAGTGATAATGGTAAAGGAAATGTTATTTTTCCAACATTAAAAAAACATGTTGAACCTGAAAATATTATTGGGGATCAGAAGGCTCTAGTTCAGACAAGAAAGAAATTTAGATTAGAAAATCATACATCCCTTATCGAAAAAGTTGAACCAGAATCAGTTTCAGAATTTATTCAACATATATAATGGTTGGATGCTATGAATGAATAATTGGATCAGATTGAGAAGAATAAAACATGGGATATTGTTCCAAGGCATGAAAATAATAATGTTATAGGAACCAAGTGGGTTTACAAAAATAAATTGAATGAGCATGGAGAAGTTAAAAGAAACAAAGAAAGGCTTGTGTGTAAAGGGTATGCACAAGTGGAAGGTGTGGATTTTGATGAAACCTTTGCACCTATTTCAGGATTAAAAACTATTCGAATGTTTCTTGTAGTGGCTTCTCATCGAAATTACATGGTTTATTAGATAGATGTAATGTCATCATTCTTAAATGGTGAGATTGAGCCAGAGGTTTACATTGAACAACCATGTGGGTATTTTCTTGTTGAGGATGAAAAAAAGTTTGAAAATTTAAGAAGGCCTTGTATGGGGTGAAATAAGCTCCATGATCATGGTATTCGAAGCTTGACAATTCTCTGAGAAAGATGAACTTTTCTAAAGGAAAGGTTGATAGAAACTTGTATGTTAAAGATGTTTACTATAGAACATTAATTTTAATCATTTATGTGGATGATATAATTTTTGTTGGAGATGAAGAAAAGGTTTTTGAAGAGTTCGCTGAAGAGATGAAAGAAAATTTTGAAATGTCAATGTTGGGAGAATTAACTTTCTTCCTTTGCTTTCAAGTTCAACAACAACAAAAATACATTTTATTATCCTAATAAAAGTATGCCAAGGAACTATTAATGAAGTTTTGGATGGATGAATCAATATAAGATTCAACCCCTATCTCAGTGAGCACAAAGTTGAACAAAGATTAGTCAGGGAACAGTGTGAATTAGAACGAATTTTGAAAGTTAATAGGAATTCTTCTTTATCTTATAGCCTCAAGACTGATATTGCTTATGTTGTGACTCTCTGTTCCAGATATCAAAGTAATCCAAAAGAATCACATTTGTTGGAAGTTAAGAGGATTCTGAGATATATTAAAGGAACAACTTCACATGGGGTTTTATAAAAGAGAAATAATGAGATGAAGTTTCATGATTATAATGATGGTGATTGGGCTGGTGATTGTAATGATAGAAAATCAACATCAGGAGGAACATTTTTCTTAGGGGAATATTGTTTGATTTGGCACAGCAATTAAAAATGTTTTGTAACATTAAGTGCATCTGAATCTGAATATGTTGCAGCTACTCGGGCTTGTAATCAAATGATGTGGATGAAAGTTCTGCCAGAAGATTTCAAAGTGAACGTTTTTAAGCCTTTGAAAATACTCTGTGATAATCAAAGTTCCATTGATCTTTTCGAGAATCCTGTTCAACCTTCAATATCAAATCATATTGATATAAAGTATCATTTTTTAAAAGAGAAAGCTTCTATTGGAGAATTCTTGCTGGAATATATTTCAACAAATTATTAGACTGTTGATATTTTCACAAAATAAATGTCAAAGGAGAGGTTTGTTGAACTGAGCATCCAATTCCATGTTCAGCCTCCTCCCATGACTTCCTAAAACTCATGAAGAAGTTACCCCCACCATTCTTTGTATTATGTTGAAAAAGGGGGAGAGTAGTTTTTTCCTTTATGTATCTAAAGATGGGGTTATCATATAATGGTGGAGAGAGAATGAAAAATGAGAGAGAAATAAAAATGAGAAAAGAAAAGAAAAGTGAGAAAGAAAAAGATAAAAGTTCAGGGGAGTTTGCGTATGGTAAATTTTATCTTTATAGGGCGAAAAAAATTTCTTATCATTGAGGGATGGAAATCCTTCAAAAAAATTTATTTTTCTAGTAGTGTGGTGTCATGAAACTTTTTTTCAGAATGGATATGTTCTGGTAGAATTCATGAACTTGAGATGTAAAATTTTTGAGATGTGAAAACTTGTTACTAAGGGTTTCCAACAAATCCAAAGGGGGATATTGAATAACCTTTGTGGTTCTTTTTTAACAATTTTTTATGTTTATTGACAACTAATATTTTTGTTGAAGAATGTTTTTGAGTTACAGAAAGTTGAAGATGTTGGTTGGTGTAGATTTATTTAAAAAATATTATGTTGAAGAATAAGAAGTCAGAAGTTAAGGAAGAATCTCAAACTTTCTTAACAAAATTAGTCAATGCTTTACTGATCTTAAAATTATCCCAAATCATGAAAATCTTCAAGATAATATTTTTTGAAGAAATGGTGATGAGGATTGATGTTTTTCACTAAGAAAAATTATGAGAAAATTTGGAGTCTACTTCATGATCCAGAAGGTCAGAGTCTACCACTTAATCCTGAAATTTATAGTCTAACTATTGAGCCTAAAGTTCGGAGTCTACTTGCTAAACCAGAAGGTCAGAGTCTACTTGCTGAGGCTGAAGATCGGAATCTACCAACTAAAGCAGAAGTTCTGAGTCTACCTACTGAGCCTGAAGTTTGGAGTATTCTTGTGGATCCTAAAGTTTGGAGTCTACCTCCTAAATGATAAATTTAGAATGTACTTCCTGAACAAGAAATTCATAGTGTACTTCCTGAATTAGAAATTCAGAGTGTGCTTCCTTAACCAAAAATTCAGTGTGTACTTCCTGAACCAGAAATTTGGAGTGTACTTCTGGAACCAGAAATTCTGAGTGTACTTCCTGGAACAGTAATTTGGAGTGTATTTCCTGAACCAGAAATTCAGAGTGTACTTCCTAAGCCAGAAATTCAGAGTGTACATCCTGAACAAGAAATTCGTAGTGTACTTCCTAAGCTATAAATTCGGAGTGTTCTTCTAGAATAATAAATTCAGAGTGTACTTCCTAAACCAGAAATTCAGAGTATACTTCCTGAACTAGAAATTTAGAATGAAAATCCTGAGCCAGAAATTCATAATGACAATCCTGAGCCAGAAATTCATAATGACAATCCTGAGCTAGAAATTCGGAATGACAATCCTGAGCCAGAAATTCTGAATCACAATCCTGAGCATCATGCTGAGAAATTCAAAATGGAAATCCTAAGCAACATGCAGAGAAATTCGGAATGACAATTCTGAGTTCATGAAAACCAGAATTTGAACAATGCTTAATTCTCTGAGAAATTTAAAGTGATTTGAAAAGTCAATGATTTAAGATTAAATGCGAGGGATTTTCAATGTTTTTTTAGAAATTTGAAGAAGTGGGAAAGTTTTTCAAGATTCACGCCATTATTTTCTGAGTATTCTATAAATATATACTCAGATCTTTTCCCCATTTGAAACATTTTTTACCAGGATAAGGTTGAGTGCTGGATAATTCATTGTGAAAAGTTCCTACCATCTTGAAGAAGTTTCCTTGAGTGTTTGAGAAGAATATAATCAGGATTGAATATTCAGAGTGAGCATTTGTATGGAACCATAATTATCTTGCTGAGAATATCGATTTCAGAATATCAGTTTCAAGGATACCGGATTGAGAATTCAGAGTGAGTATTTGTGCGGAACCATCATTATCTTGCTGAGAAGATCGGTTTCAGAAAATCATATTCACGAAATCGGATTGAAGATTTAGAGTGATCATTTGGAGTGATCATTTGTGGAGCAGCTTATCAAAGTTCTTATTTTGGTGTTTGGCTCATTTTTTCTTTAAGGAAACATTTTAAACTGACGGGAGTCGGTATAATCATTCCTATCGGGAGATAGAAGGTGTCCAATGGGTGTTCTCACAAGTTTTATTCACTTCATCATTATAGTGGATTTCCATAGACCCACGAGAGTGTCTATGGCAAGGATGTAGGTTCTCTTACTGAGACTAAACCTTGAAAATCATGTGTTCCTTTCTTGGTTTTCCTTTCTTTTATTCTTGAGTATCTTGTTAAAGGTTGATAAAGAAATTAATCTTAACAGGTTGCAAGGGTTAAGTTTCTTAATGTCCTGAAACTTATAAAAGGTAAACAACTAATTCAACCCCCTACCTTTCAGTTGTCATTCGATCCTTGAAACATCAAAGGCCATTTTTATATTATAGATATTTAGGTTAGGTTCACTGTTTTTGGTTCATTAGTATTGATGTTTTGATAAGAACCCTCATTTATGTGGGTTTAGTTTGACCTGATGGGTTATTGTGGGGGGGGGGGGGTTGTATGGGGCACAATCATGAAAATTGGGTTATTGTTGTCTATCATACTAGAAACTACAAATGGTCCCCCCATCCGTAGATAGGAACATACCTACTTTCCAAATGAATGTGTTCATATGGGTTTTCAGGACTAATGACCTCTTGTGGAATCGCATTACTCAAGAGGATGGGAGGTTGGGTTCATCACTCCCTATTTGGGGGAATTAGTTCCTACTCTAGGACACTCTTATAAATTTAAGATTTGGTTGTGAATTTCTTCCTAATCATGATATGGGAATTATTTTCCTATCAATATGATCATGGTTTAATTCAATTTTATATGAAAAATTCTATGGTCTCTTCAATGAATCCATCTCTATGTATTTTAGGTTCTACGTATTTTCCCAGTAATGAGAGTTTTATTATGTTCTAAATTCGTATAACAAAGTGCTTTAGTATATTTTTTCGTGCATACATACATTTAATATTATGAGGAGAAGATTAAACCATTATGATATGTCTAACGTATATTGTTTATTCTAGGAACCCAAACCCACATAGATCATTGTAACTATGAAGTTAGACTTCATGTGGAATGAACATATATTGGTGCTCTGGGACACCAGGTGTTGAATGTGGATTCCTGGAGGGGTGTCGTATGTATCCTGATTATAGTGAGAATAAGAGTTGTTGAACTTCATTTTATTATTAAATCTACTAGTGGATGAGTTAGAGTAATCCAACCAGGTCAATGATTGCATCTCAGGGGTGGAAATTTCATCGAAATAAGGCTTAAATCAAAATTGATGTTTATTTGAGATCATACATTATGAAGAGGTCATATATATCCTGATTATCATAGAAATCAGATTTTATGTAGTACAATATTTCATTTGTGACTATTCCCAAGGTATATTCTCTTTTTTGAGGTGAGTGTGTCATGCCACTTGTTGTGGAATATATACATATGATGCCCTAGCTAGTAGAGACTCAAGATTCCAATGATATGACTATTTCATCTCCCTAGTCCAATGTGATCTAAAATTAGTGTGTGAATCAATGGATAGTAAATGATCAATTTCATTCCATGGTAGGTGAATGAATTTTTTTATTTTGACATCCCTTGATATGTTTTTTGTGGAGATCAAACCTCTATTAGTGGTCCTATGTATCTTGTTTTTGGAAGGAAACAAAGTTATGATAGTTTAGTTGGTTGAGGATTACACACTGAGGTCTGCCTTGTTGATTCATATTAGGCTCAAACCTCTAATAGGGGTCCTATGTATCTTGGTTATGGTAGGAATTTGAGTCGTCATAATTCCCTTGATTATATATTACACAATGAGGGTCCCTGGGTGAATAATATATAGATCGAACTCTAAGAGGTTTCCAATATATCTTGGTTATGGAAAGAATAAAATTCTTCTTAGTTACGTTGATGAGGGCTACACACTGAGGTTTCCCTTATTGATCTACCATGATTTCCTACCAATCATGAGTAAATTTTCTTCTCATCCTGATATTAATGACAACATATTCCTTTCATATTCAATGATAACTAAATGATCCACTTGGTCACTCTAACTAAATTCATGAAGCCTTGGTGGAATATCCAATGGTTGGAGCAAGATCAACGGTGAACTATCTAGAGGACAACCAAATATCTAGATGTATAGTTCTTGAAGCTGATGTATAACTTGCTTGACATGTCTAGAAGGTGTCACATGATCCATATGACTTCCATTGGTGTCAATATAAAGAGTTAACTTACAAATATACAGGATGTCATGAGTGTCAGTATGACATGTCTTAGAGTGTATTACATGTCTTGGATGACACATATAGAGGGCATCATGAGACCATACCAATATGTTTGGGGGGATTTGTGAATCTATTCTAAATTACCCAAAGGGTGTCATGAGAGCTAGTTGGTATTTCTAGATGTGACTACATGACTTGGATTATATGATCTAGAACCTTAATATGAGTCAGGTAATGCATCTGAAGGACATCATAAGGCTTGTCCTATGATTCCAAAGGGAATAATAGGACAAAATTAGCATGGCCAGGTGGACTGTGTGACTTTCTCTAACTTCAATATAGGATTTAATGTAATATAGGTTTCAAGCTAAAGGAGCCTCATGAGATCTAGAAGACATACCCTGGTGTTGTCACATGTCATGGATGGCTCAAATGAAGCACATGAGGGTCAGTGAACATGTTTATTTACCCCTATTTCTTCCACCATTAATATTTTTTATATCCCCTATATTTATAATTCCTTATATTTACTTTGAGTTAGTTTATTTAAATCCTATCATGATCAAAAATATGTGTGGTATGTTCATATCACATATTCCTATAATCCATTTTCATGATCATTGAATGATCACATGAATTACTTTATTCTTGGTGCAAGTTTACCCAAGATCTTATCCAACATACTACCTTATATATTTCATTATTTTAATGATATGAGATGCTTTGAGAAATACAATATGGTATTAGTTATAAATTTATTGGATTTTGTTCTCTTTGAGTTCATGTTAAACATCATGAATACCTTCTCCAAAATATTTCTCTTTATTAGAATCATGAATACTGATATTCAATATAATATTTTATTGATAATACTCCCACTAATGTAATAAACTTCACTATTATAGATTTTTTATGCTACTATCCACAATTTTACATGTCTAAACTCATCTATGCTAGTATCTTAAGCCTTATATGTTTACGTAAATAAATATATTTAATTGTATCATTGATAACTCATTGTGGTTATGTGACAAATATATTTCCATATTTATCTCATGATTTTTCTCAACACCTTGCCTCTAGGTTCCAAGCTGATTGGATTACCTAGTCAATTTTAACCCAACATTCACATTAGGATAATTTTTACCATTTTCTATAAACATATGATAGTTTATTAATTCTAAACTAAGATTGAATCATCAATCTAATCTATCAAGGTCTTAAAAATATTTTACTTATTAAAAATCATCTAACACTAGTTTTTAATAATGGATTTTTTATCTCTACCCACCACTAAAATTTAAGGTATAATATACCTACACATTATGATTATATTCATAGTAATTCAATAGTAAGATTCACACACAAACCTAATATATCTTATGAGTAATAATTATGAAATAAATTTTACCTTGTATCATATAAAAGTTTTACAATTTTTGTCGCATTACATAAAATAATTATCTCTATACACATTTATTTTAGTAATATCTTAGACTAAATATTCTTAAATGATATATTGTACTAGAGCATAAGGAATTGAATATTTTATCTAGGGGATTGATTAGAAACACACTACTTGTAAATTCCTTTAAGGGGAATAATAATATTTTATAATTTTCCAAAATAGGTTCATGTGAGTCTTATAAAAAATTACATAATGTGAATATACAAAAATATTATAAAACATTTTAAACCTTATAATATGACTTATTTATTTGTTTAACTATACTTATATACCATGTAAGGGTTTCAATTACATTGTTTATCCTAAGTACACATCAAAAGTAATAATAAAAACCAACAAATAACATGGGATATTATTGAAAAATATAATAACATTAAAAAATTATATAATTTTTGGATATTGAAGACAAACATGAATTAATGAATTCATGTCACCTTACATGTCCATTAATAACACTAATCACCAATTCCTTGGGGGATCCTCTTCTTATAAATGTGATGGTAGTGACTACTCTAATGCAAATAATATTTTATGGTCCAAATAATCTAAATAATTCTTCATATTTAGAAAAATATACAACTCTCTAAAATGAGGAACATTAGAGAACACTATGTACGACCATTGAATTCTCACAAAGGGTTGAATGTTAACTCCATACATATTTATATTTATAAATACATGTTCATTCAAAAACTTTTATGGAATCCAAAATCATATCAAAATAATCTAGGTGTAATTATTTGCCTATAAAGGTCAATTAGAGTATTAAATAGCTTGAAAATGTTTCTTTAGTCTCAAACCACATTAAGAGGTGGATTATTTAGCTTCCAAAATTGTTAAACCAAGATAAAGACGCTATTATATTATTTATTATGAAATTTTTTTGACTGTTTACGTGTAACAGGTTGTGGAATCCCATTAAATCAACCACAATCCAAAATACAATTTGGTATTCTCCATTTCATCATGTTTATGTAATAATAATTTAAATAACTTGTTATTTAATTATATTGTGACACTGTTTATTTAATTAAATAAATAATATTTAAATAAATATTCAAAACTTTTAAAAAAGTAATATTTTTTTATAATAAAAAAATATTTTTATGCATTAACTCATCTCATTAGCTCAAATAAATAGATTATCATTATCCTAGGTGCGACCGTAAGGGATTCTTGAAAGATTAAAAATAATGAGGTTTTTAATTAATAATTATTATGTAATAGTGGTATATAAAAAAATTTCATACAAACCAAAATTAAAAAGTGGTTTTGTGTGACATAATTCACCACATGTCCATCAATAATGTTTATTTTTTCTTTTCATTGAGATCCATATTGACACATGTATAATGTCATCCTTGTATGCATTAAATTTTTTATTAGTTACCATATTGAATAAATATTATATAATTGAATCCCATGTCATTATCCTGACATGACAATTCATTTAGTAAAAACTCAATTTCAGCCCATAACACTAAAACCCATCATACGATCATACATATCACATCATGGTTAATCAAATTATTCTGATTAAATAGTGTTATACCCACTAATATTATAATAACAAAAAACATCAAATAAATTTATATAGATATGAATGTATAAAAACTCACAAATATAGAACTCATGTAACATCATTATGTTGGTGGATCCATAAACAATATTCACTTACGTTGCACCAATGACATATACATTTGGCAATCCAAGTTAGGAATTTTATGTGGGTTCATTTTAAAACAAGTTTCTTAACTTATATCCTAGGTGTGTTCAATTTTATATTCATACAATTTTTAATTGTCCATGAATACTTACTTGAACCCATGTTTCTATTCAATAATGGAGTGTGTGGATACAAACCTAATTCTTGTGTTATATATAAAATCCTTTAATTATTTATATAAGAATACATTTTACCATTTCATTACATTAATATCATGT
Organism: Viscum album; assembly: GCA_963277665.1. Lineage (NCBI taxonomy): Eukaryota > Viridiplantae > Streptophyta > Magnoliopsida > Santalales > Viscaceae > Viscum > Viscum album. Next base: position 120,857,330 of record OY728132.1, on the reverse strand, counting down.
TTTTATGACGAATTAGTTTCTCAATAACAAAAATTCTGTTGTCATGATTGAAAAAATTTATTATATTTTTTTTCTGGTCGTTGAATAAATATTCATATAAATTGTGATATTCAATGAATAATTACAATGTGTATTTTTTTTTAAAGATAATATATTAACAAATTATATTTTCTAAGATTGTTTCATTTATAAATCCTCAATAAGGGGTTTTATATAATTTAATATCACCGAAATGATATTTGTTGCTATAAAATATTTTTTGTGGGTTACGGTCTATATTTCATCATGAATTAACTCTATTAAACTCATCGTGTAATCCATTAATATTTTGATATTGAATTCATATCAATAGAAATAATATAACTTTTGGATAGTTATGAAAATAACACCTTGTCCATTTTTTATATAAATCATCTCAACCACATTATTCTTGTTTTTTGGTCATTAATCTAGCACCACCAGGTATAACTAAATGATTTCAATGAAATAATAGTTATACCCAGTTGTATGATAGTCCATGACCACCCAAATTTATAACAAACATATCCATTTGGATAATTTGGTAATTAATGTGTTATGTTTTTTGAATGAATACAAAATAATGGTTTTAAGAGGGAATTTTTAAGGATTCATAATTTTAATCTATTCATTTCATGTATACTATATTTTTGTATGTCAATGAAACAAAATAAATTTTGAAATTATTTCAAAAATTAAATGCATTAATTTCATTAAAATTTAATGAAATATAACATGTATCCAAAAACATAATATTATGAAACATTTATATGCATAAAAACTTTATTTTTTATCAATAATCCCAGACTCAGCTATCATATCATGTATATCAGAAAACAATATATAAAAATGGTACACAAAACAATTCCTTATAATGAACAAACAATCATAAGAAAGAAATATCTAACTTATAAATATACTTTAGGGTCAAAATAATCCCACCAAAATTTTATATAAAATTACTACCATGATTCTAGAAATTCTATCTAGTAACCTCATAATCAATACTCAATTTTTTTCATGTGATCATAATCATTACAAAAACATCTATCCAGTACAAGTATGATTATACAAGAATATTTAAATTTTGAGTCTCAATATGTAAAACCATTTTTTTAAGTATTAAATTTATTCATATGTAATATCTTGCATGAATATAATATTATTCACAGTTTTTTATATATATAAATCACATGAACAATAAATTTGGTTTGTAACAACATAATTTACACATAAATTTTTCATACAAAAAATAATTTTTGGACTACATTATAACAAGATATATTCTCTAAATATTATTTTAGGACGATATAAAATCATATCTATACTTTTAATATTCCTTTCAAGACCACAAAAATTTTTCTATTAATAAATTTGATAATACTCATACTTTTTTCTAGAATAATCTAGATCATCAAAATAATAATTAGGCTTTTTGAATATGAAAATCATATTCAATCCAGTTATAAGAGTAGAAAGGTTATTTTTTTAAGATCAATGATAAATAAAATATCGATATCACAATTTACCTCCAGATTATACATTATGATACTAAAAATATGAGTAGGTCTTAACAAACCACTATTGTGGATGATTAATTGTTTGAGTAGTTCACCTCTCTGGTAGTTAAAAATTTAAAGAAAAACCTATTTAATTAAAAAATTGTTCACAAATCACTATAAATGGAATGTAATATCACTTATAGTGTTTTTAGTTCTCTCTTAATGAGTAATATATAAGAAAATTTTCTAAACACCCCAGAAAATTAATCTAGATTATGTTATTTTGAAAATATTTTTCATGTATGATAAAAATATCAATCACTTATTCGAATAATGGGTTTTATGATAATGTAACGAGGTTAAATTTCTGTATCTATGTACTAAATTAATCATTGAAGAATTTAGATAAAAAATGATCAGAATTCCTTAAATCATTTAATTAAGTTAGAGGCCCCCACAAGATTAAATTGGAATAAAGAAAGATAGCTTAATTGAACACAAAATATTAATTCAAAATTGGAATGTGGTGTGTGAAATGATGTTATATTATTCTTTATATATCATGATTTAAATATAACTTCATTTATTATAAAAACCAACAAAAAACTATTGTATATATGAATGATAACATTACAAAAAATTATCATAGGTATCATTTGATATATTTGACCATATATAATACAATGGGGAAGAAAAGTGAAATTTAATGCTGAAGGGAAGTAAATAATATTCAATACCACTGTTAAATTTATATATATATATATATTTCAGGAAATAATTTAAAAAACAATAATGAATAAAAAATGATACAAATTACACTTATGAACATTATCCTCAAAGTACTTTAAATTGATATCAATACAAAATACATGGTGGAATCATGGAGCGGTATAAGGGTTTTCTGGGATAAAGAGTTGGATGAGGTTGTAAGGCCTGAAAACAATTTTTTTCATTTTCAAATAATGATGAGGCATAGTAGGGAACCAAAACAGGGCATGAAATGGAATGATTATTGGAGAGAGATTAAAATAAGAGGAATATAATGACAATATGGGTGTTACATGGAAACATGATTGATGGAAAGTAAGGGTTGTTGGATGCATCACATGATACAAGGAAATGTATGTTAATTAGAGTGAGAGTAAGAAATTGAAAGTATAAGAGGGGTATTTATAGTGGTAAAGGGACTGGGGTTGAGGTGGTAGGGTTTTATCGATATGGGAGTGGAAAATAAATTGTAGTGGCTAATGTTGTGGCATAATGGATAGATTGGAGGTGGTGGTCATGTTGGTTTGTTATGTGATAATGAATTGATATGTATTGGCTTTTTGGGTTTATAAGAACATATTTTTATTAAGTTTAGTCTTCAGTAATCTATAATCTAACTACCATTTAGATGATCCAAATTTTCATAAGACATTTTTATTTTTGATTCACATAATGACTGCAGAATTTGTGGAGTTCAATCATGTTGGTTGTTGTTTTTTCAAATACTTGAGAATCGTTAAACACATTAGAAGAAGTTGAGTAAGTCTCAATTTATTCATGAACATCATCCATTGGAAAATTGACTTATTATGTTTTATGTACCTAACCTGATATTTCTCATATAATGAGAGTTGGGAGCTAGTAGATGGATAACACTAAAAGACAATATTTAGATGGTGTGAATTGGATATTGTGGTACCTAGAGTTAATGAAGGTAGTAGACCTATGATTTTTAATAGAATGAAACTCTAGCATATATGTATAAAAAATGAATTTAATGATGGAAATGTGAGGAGTACCATAGGTTATGTGTTCCCAGGCAGAGGAACAAAAGTTGGCTTGAAATCATAGTTATTGAACTTCATTTATTTATCCACTCCAGTGTAAGAATACAATAATTTAATTAAATGCACGACAGATATTTTTTGGATTAATAAGTCATTAAGGGAGTTATATATAAATAAAGAGTAAAATTTACTTCACTATAATAGTCTAAGTGTTATATATCATAAAAATAAAACATTGTTTCATTCCTAAATTATGAAAATTAAATTAAAATAACATTTTCTCATAGGATTAATACAATATAGTTTGTGGAAATTATAGAATACATAGGGAACAAAAAATATAAAAATAATATTTTTAATACCTATGATGATAGAGATGTTGAGGCATTATTGGCCTTATTTAGTCTCGACTGCTGAATGGGGGAAGAGAGGTAGAATATATGGGAACATTATAGAACCATAAAACATAAAGGCACTATTATTTCATTATTTTTTAACTTTTAATTAATGAATTGATGGGATGTATGCTATGGTTAATAGAGAAAATTAGTATCTTAGACTATGTTACCATTAGAAATCAATAACATCAAATAAAGTCAACATGATAGGTCATAATCCAAGTGTATGATTTTTTGATTGGTATAGCTCGATCATATTTGATGTTGTTTGGATAAATAATTGTGAAAGATAGTCAACATCAGACCAAAAATCACTTAGTGAATAAAGTGGGGGTTCCATGGGGCAGTGTTCCCCAACTCATGACTTAGGGGCCAAAGTCCCCATACCCAAAAAATTGGTTTATTTTAGTAAAATTGACTACTTTAACAAAGCTAACTTGAGTCACCTACATAGTAATATAGCCATGCAGAATTACTGTAGTAGCATGAGAAAGTGTACTATAGAATCTTGTACTTGTCATAATAATTATATAAAGGTATAATTTTTACATCTAATTCAATTTATAGAACATGTGAATTTCCATACTCTTCTACTATAGAATAGTCTATACATTGTGCATGAACATTTGCAACATGAGTAACTATTCGTAATGTGTTTTTATTAGGCGTTTTGATCTAGGGTCTCTGTATTTCAAATAAAGCATGAATTGCAATTTTAATCCAAATATCTAGTTAATATTCTACCTCTCATTATACATAATGATATTCCTAAACAATGTAAATATGTATGTTCTTCATTATCTACATCTTTTTTTTCTCCCTTTTACTCTCATTTATGGATTCTCTCTTGGTTTTACACATAAGTATTCAGAAATAATGGAAACATACATCATAAAAAATCATGCTATGTTTACCTTTATGGACCTCTATGTCCATAATACCAAATGAGACTTCATTCTGTTACTCTCGTGTATTTATAATATAGTGGTACACTAATGTATTTAATTATCTAATAATCAGTTGAGTAAAAAAGAAATAGAGATGGTATTAAAAAAACTATCTTAATAAAATTTTATTTCAAAAATATTTTACTGAATATATTATATTTATAAAATAATGGTTTACTCTCAGATCCATATAAAAATATAATTTCCATATTAAAAACAATATTTATTTATAAAGTAAAAAACATTTTTAACAAATAGAATCATATTTTAAATAACTATATAGTCCTAATATATTATTTACATTGACTATCTCATTTGTGATTGTGATTAATTTAATGGTTATCAATTTTGAATTCATAATAAAAACTAATAATAAAAAGATGGCAATATATCAATGATACTCACATTACAAATATATTGATGTGTTTTCAATCAATCGCATTTATACATACATAACCTCTTTTTAATTATATAACATTTATCCTCAAACATGAATCATGTAAGTATTATAATAGGATTTCATCAATTATATTTCTAGTAGTTCTCCACAAATTTTTGTGTATGGGAATCCATACATAGTAAAATAAAATGGTAGAACATTAGGATGAAATAGAGTGATGTATATAAATTTCTAAAACATATAATACTAAAATTAGAAAAGAAATTTATGTTTCATTTATATTAATAATTCCATGAATACAAAAATTTTATGTGAAGAAAAATATATTGAGTAACAATTGTTATGAAAAATAATCTTTTTAGGGTTTTATATGTTTTCATAATTTCAATTATTAATACATACGGACAATTTTATAGAAAAAATGACATAATTCTGGTAATAAATATATTCCTGGAAAGTATTGTATATTTGTATATATATGGGAAAATAAATATTGATTAACAGTATACAAAATCCTGATTAGAGTAAATAAGGAATATTTATAATGAATTATAAAAAAATGAATAATATATAATTAAAATTTTAAAAATATTATTGGAATTGTTCTATTACTATGAAAAGATGAAATAATATAAATAATAATTTTTAACATATTAATAGGAAATAATATTTTATTTAAATGGACAATTCAATTCAATGTTAAAATTATTATACATATACACCCAGGTATTATTTCTGTAAATGATAAAATTAAAAAATTAGAATAAAATTAAAATCTAAGACAACTTACTACAATAGAAAAAGATATATCAGATAAAAATGAATCATATACCAAAAAAGTTATAAAATTATAATTTACTAATATATATACATGTATCATTTTATAGTGACTCCATATGTGTTCATATTCATTTACAAATTTTAAGGTACTTAAATAAAAAATAATTTTAAATGTGATTAAGTTGAATTCTGATAATTAATATATATATATATATATATATATATATTGATAATTTTCATAAACCCTCATTAGGTAACTATTGTACCAAGAACCCAATACTACTACCGACATACCCAATGCATGTTCTTGGTCACCTAGGGGTGGATACTTGTGTCATGTCATGAAAAAAGATTATGAAATAATGAATTACCCCAATTAATAAGAAGACACATAAAGAATCAACCATGTGGACTGACATGAACACTTTTAATCATAGATCCATGAACAAATCTAGATAAAAAATATAGAAATAAGTTGAATAAACATAGAATAACTAGAATTCTTGATCAAAAGAAAGAATCAAATTATATGTTACTAATATATATACATGTAACATTTGATATTGTAATAAAAATAATAATTGTACACGACTTAATAGGAAATAATATTTTATTACAATGAAAAATTGAATTCAATATTAAAGGTTGTATACATATGCACCCAGGTACTATTTTTATAAATGCTAAAATTAAAAAATTCAAATAAAATTAAAATCTAAGAAAACTTACTACAATAAAATAATATATATCAGATAAAAATGACTCATATACCAAAATAGTTATGAAATTATAAGTTACTAATATATATATATGTAACATTTGATAGTGACTCCAGAAGAGTTCATTTTCATTTAAAATTTTAAAGGTATCTAAATAAAAAATAATTTTAAATGTGATTAAGTGGAATTTTGATAATTAATATACATATATATATATATATATTTATAATTATCATAAAACATCATTAGGTAATTATTGCGCCAAGAACCCAGGACTGCTAGCGATATACCCAATGCATTTGCATGGTCACCTAGGGATGGATACATGTGTCGGGGCATGAAAAAAGGTTTTGAAGGAATGAGTTCCCCCAATTAATAAGAAGAGACATGAAGAATCAACCATATAGTCTGACATGAACACTCTTTTAGTCATATAATCATGAAAAACCCAATAAAAAATTGAAAAATAAGTAGAATAAACACAAAATAACTCGAATTCTTGAAAAAAATAAAGATTTAAATTTAGAACAACTAAGATAAATTTAAATAACATATCATCCTATAATCTAAGGTTGGATTTTCTGATATATCCATGTTACAAAAATAAAACGAAAATACCCACCACAAGCCCCATGAGACATCTTAGTCACCATCCATCAACAAAACCAACTCGTTCCTTGAGTGATCCCAAAAGTGATCCTGAACATGAAAAATATATTGTGTCTACCAATTCCATTTGGTACACGTAGGGTGATATAATAAAAAATTCATTAGGTAAGAACCACATATTCAATGCATTATATTTTTCAAAAAAAATTATTTTGAGAAAATAGCTACAATATAGTTTTTGACATTTGAATGAAATCAACAACGCTCTTTCCCAGATACTAGTCATAAAACTTAAAACATATTTAAATGAAACATTTAACACATTACTTTTAATGTAATTTTCATATTTGAAAATAATATTCTATAATTTCCCTTTATTATCATATTAGAACGATCTATGAATGATCCAAAAAGAAAAAACTCATCTATATAAATGAATCATACTAATAATGATGTAATAATGATACAAAATGGATAAATTATAGAATAATAAGGAAAATTTAAGATATATCATAAAATATCACAAAATATATATGTGGTTTATATAGAAAATAGTAAAAGATAGGTAATCAGGATAAATAACGAAACATACCTTATATTGACCCTATACATACTCGAGTTAGAACCATCTATAATCATATCAATGCATTCCTAATTATATAAAAAATCATCAAATGTAAACTATCCTCACTAGTGGAACTCCCCTTTTAAATATCATGTCATATAGGATCTAATACATATAAACAGGACTAGGTAGAAACTATCTCTCAATCACTACTTATGAGGGCCAGGATCCCCTTGGGTAATAGTTACTGGAGGTGAGGTGGCCTTTGTATAAAGAATATTAATCAACAATTAATATAAGGAAATCACATCGGCTCAATGAACCTCCATAAACTCATCCATGTGAGACACAAAATTAAAATAAAAAGTCCAAAATAATTAAAATTTCAAAAAGATAGTAGATTCCATAGATGGTAAAGAACATTATGAAAACCCCTTTAAAGTAATAATTGTGCCTCATAATATGAAACCAAAAGTAAATTTATTAGAAAATATTCCCTCTTTCAATTATATTGATAATCCAAAAGTGTGTGTGAAAATTATGTCCAATGTTCAAAATAGACCTCTAATAATTTCATTATATTATAAGCCTTCAGAACTACTTTTGGAAATAATTTTAAAAACCAAAGGACATTTTACAAACCACATCATAATTGAAGGAATCTGATGCTATATATATATAAATATATATATAATTACATACTTATATAAGTAAATATTCACATGAATATATATATATATATATATATATATATTATAAATCATAGGGAACACTAATGGAATACCAAAAGAGATGCAATTTACATCATTCATCAAATTATAAGAACCTCTAAGTGAAAACTAACAAAACCATAATAATTAACATATATAAAAAATTATATAACAAAATTTATTTAAAAAAAATTTATTTTATAAATCCATTCTATTAATTTTTGAAGACAATAATTTTATGTAAAATTTTACCTAGAACAAATAAAAACATAAATAATTGGGAAATACTTTTTTAAATCAATCCCTTGACCTAGAAAACATTCAAAAAATAATTTAAAAATTACAAAAATTATACATTTAATTTGAATGGATTTTAGAAACTAAAACATATCATCATGTGTTATGTAATGTAAATTAATATAAAAAACTACCTTAAATGGAGTAAAAATGTGATGAAACCTTTGAAAAAATAATGGGAAAAGTCCAATTAGTCAACCATGGGCCTTAACATCATGAGTCAAGTGAATTAGATCTAACCCTCACCCTAGGATTCAAAAATAAGATACCAATAAAGTAAAATATAGTTGTCAATGAAGGAATAATAAATATAATATAAATAAGCCTTATATTGAAGAAACCACTAAGAATCCAAATAGAAGAATCCAGAAAATCCAAGTAAGAGTGAGAGATGTGGTGGCTTGGATACCCCTTTATATTTCACAATCCTGTGAAGATTGGAGTGACCATATAGGGTCTTATTTTAGGGAAGGATAGAGTAAGTAAATTAGGTTATAGAAAATTTCTTATCTTTTATTTTTTTGTGGTATAGTTTATACAATCATGTGTTAATTGTATACCCTTAACTGGACTCAATTATATAACAACATATTTGGCCATTATGTTTAGTAAACCATGTGCTAATTATACAAAATATGTATCCTGAAACTGTAGAACCCTTAAATAGTTAAAAAACATTTTCTACTAACCATGATCAATAAAAGTGCCTTAAAATTATTACATAGTGGTAAGCCGCATGGATTACCCTTAAACACGCTTTCATTACCATATAATAATATATTATAAGTGTTGGATAAACAATGTAATAAAAAAATTAATTATAAATCTATTATTTATAGGGATGATATCATGGTTCATACTAAAGGGTACAAATTAGACTTTACACATTAGGAAATCTATGAAATGATCACCTTCTTGGTTTTCCGAACTATGTATTAATTTTGAACAAAAGAAAAATTTCAATAAAATTAAATTGGAATGACCAAAAATTATAATGTTAACCCAAAACTCAAAGGGAAGATTATGAATAAAAAACATAAAAATAATAATAAGTGATTTTATTTTTGTATTGTGTCAATTATCTACCGCATAACACATTATACTCCCATAATGATACTGAATTAAAAATATAATGGAGTGATAGAGACATTCAACCCATAATGAAGGAATATCCTAAATGATAACCTCCAAACTAATCCATAACCAATCCAAACTACCATAGATGTAATAAACCTTATATACATAAGTTTCACCTAAAAAAATTGATGTTGAACTAGAATGTTAGGACACTGATTGGGCCTCCCCACCATTTAAGTATATAACTAGTGTGGTGGGTTGAAAAGAAAAATCACTCTAAGGTATTATTATAAAAACAATAGGTAATTCCTACAAATTAACTAGATTGAATAAAATGATTACAAAAAAATCTATAATTTATAAATGAACATACTTATCCAATAAATAATGAGATATGGAATCAACCAAATTACAACACACATATTAATTATAACCAAGGATGTATTACATGAAAAAAATATGAGAACATAAAATAAGGGTTACCTAAAAGACCAAATGGTATATCTATTAAGTTTCTAGCATCTCTAATTGCATCTTTTATTACTTTTGTGATCTGAATACATATAATTTTTTAAGGTTCTTTATTCATCCATATGGATGATAGGTATTCAGAGCACTAGTGGATGTTGAATTTGAATGCCTATATAGACCACACTAAAAATACATTAGGGAACACTTTGAATATGAATAATCCCCAATTGAACAATTATACTCCTCTAAAATAGTTTCCTCTAGTCTTCATCCCTTACTATGTAGGGGACCATCATTAGAACCATAAGATAATAGGTTTCCTCATATTGAAGGATAACCACTATAAACCAACTCTTACAGGTACGATTCTTCAACAGTGTCCTTAAATAGGATTCCCTCATGTGAATGAACCATAACACTAAGGTCTTGATGAACACTATTCGTGAAAAAGTGATTCATTATGGAATAACTCAATATTATATCATAAGAAATATAAACAAGAACATTGAAGAAATTAACATACTCCTTCACTATTTTCTAATCATGCTTGATAATATTAATCTCATACACATTCTTCTATTTTAATTCCAAAGTAAAAAACAAATGAAAATTTTGGTTTTCAGGAATTTACACATCATTCCATCTTGAATATGGGGTGGAATGAAAAACTTCCACTGATTTAGAAATATTATCCTAAATATAACCCACAATACTCACTCCTTCATATATTATGGGCTTCCAAAGGATTAAAGTCTCCATTGGATTCCTATATCCACTAAAAACCCTATATTGGACCTCAATTACCAAAAAATATTGAAAATAGTCAATAGTTGTCTAACTCCATCACACTGCATTGACTCTCGATAGAGATGACTACTAGAACAAAGAAATCTAAATTCTGGTTATTAGACATATTATGATCCTTATGGACTTTTCTGGGTCAAATACTCTAGATAATAAAATGAAATTACACTTAATAATTAATTATTAAAATATAAATATTACATAGCCAAAATTAATCTCATTTAAAAATATGAACACACAAAATCAAGTCGCAACACTACTCATTAAATCCACAACTAAATAAATCAGAAAAGACCTATGTTAGATGGTTTTATAAAATACATATATATTAATTAATAAATTTTGAAACTTCAATTTGAAAATAAATGTCTCATCATAAAACAATTTTGTCATTCTTCCAAAAACCCATGAAATTTTTTTGGGAAACCAACATTTAGATTGCTGAATTCCAATGAATGAAATCAATTAAATCACATAATAATATATATTCTATAGGAGGTAATAGTGTTTATGAAAGATATGGCCATTGTGTTAAACAAACCATGTTTCAATTATGAAAATATTACTGTAATTCATGTTGAACCACGAACTCGAACCCTGTATAGTTTTTGATGCTGTGGGAGATCACAATGTGATTCCATTCCAACTCCCATATTAATACAAAAATGTATATCCTTTTATAATTACAAAATAAAATTACCAAGAAATAAAATATAATAGAAAAAAATAAATGAAACTCATAATTCATAAAATAATACCCAAAATTCCCTGGAAACATGAGGTTCAAAACGATTATGATATATCTAGACTATTTACACTTCTACTTCATAAGTTATTATAGTCCTATATCTATTCTACTAGACCAACCCAAAAAATAAATATTTCACCAAAAATCTAGTTAATCAATAAATATTACACACTGATTCCATTTTATCATGAATTAGAATTGTGCCACCTCTGAGTTGGACACATAGGATAGCCTATTACATACCTAAGGCACCTTCCAACTACCTTTAATAGGGAACAATTTCAAGGAAATAAAATAACAGCTTTTGGAAATGAATTATAGAAATAAATAATAAGAGGCATGAATCTAATACAATACTCTATGGCCACTCCAATCATTAAACATCCATGAATAGTATTATATATAAAACAAAAACCAAATCTAAATAAATTGAGGCATAAAAAGAATTTGTGATCAAGGGGAAAATCAATATTAAACTATATAAGATAAACAAGAACATTATCTAAACATAATTAAATGATTAATTGGTTGAAATATCCTGAATTTATAAATAGAGACCAAATATCATGTATATTCTCCATTTTACCTCTTGGTCACCAACTATGGAAAAGATAACTCTATTTAAGTGTGATCCAAAAACCTAACATAAACCATTAAAACTTATTGATTCCACTAATGTCAAATAGAATAATTTTGGTGTATATATAAAATATCTTAGTAGTTAAGAACAACTGATTTAATTAATTTAATTTTTAAAATACAAACTATAAATTCTAGTCAAGAGGAATAGTTTGAATATAATTTTTTAATCATTGATAGAAAATTGAAATATTATTCCATTAATAAATATTATAAAAAAAATTAAAAATTTAAATTTAAATTAAATCTCAGATTTAAAAATATTTTTTTGAAATTCCACTTTATTGCAATATAATTGGGAACATATAATAAACCAAAAACATTAACATAAACAAGATAAAAGAATCCAACCAATAAACTACAATAAATATGAATAATAGGTCATGTTTTTAACTAATAATTAAATTTTTGGATATATCATGAAATATAAGAATAAAAAATAAGTGCACAATACTGGAATTATTAAAAGTTAGGTAATCATGGAGAATTATTAAACATCACGTGAGGCTACACTAGATGTACATAGAATGGGATGTTCTTTGGGAATATTGATTGATTCTTAAGTCTATAACCAACTGTCTAGTCTAAACTAGACATGCCGGAATAACTCCCATATATAATAGAATACTATTGTAATTTGAGCATGTCTCATCATTGGTATATTTTTTCTATCTCTCAATACCAAACAAAGATTCCTAGGATTCCCATGAGTAATAGTAGTGAGAGCAGATGTAGAATTTTTTTAAATCACAACAATCAAGAACAAATATCATTGAATCACATTTTCTCAACCCACATCTATATCCACATCCATGGGAATCACCTCTTTCAGATAAATCAACTACATCTTAACATAACATTGTTGTATGGGATTCTATAGAGGCCACACACTTTTATGAAAAACCCTTCCCAATTACTAATCAAGAAATAATATATGAAATTATGATTACATTTATAATAAAAATATTCTAATTTCAATGATATGAATAATAATAATGTGAGAATCAAACAAATTTATCTTATTTCAAATGGGCCTCTATTTATTTCTTTATAAAACACACAATCAGAACATTTTTTTGCGAAGAACATTAAAACCCCACTAATTTTTTTTAATTAAATAATTAGTGAAAGAATCTTATAAAATTATTCTATATATATTCATATATATATATATAATTATTAATAAATATATATATATATATATATAATCATAAGGAATACCAAAGTATCAACCAATGATACATAGTTCGTGCCATTAATCATAATATAAGAATCGCTATATAAAACCAACCAAAACATCAAGAACCAACATATATAAAAAATTAAATTACAAACACAATTTAAAACACAATTTTTATAGAAACACCTCTTTAAAATATTATCAAACACATAACAAATATAAAATTTAATAAGAAGAATAATCATAAAAACCCATAAGAAATCACCTTTTTCATTAAAATGTTTAACCCAAAATGCTTTCATAATGAATTATAAATAAAATAACATGTCTATTTTTATTAAAATGGATTTAATATACTCTATGAATTTAATAGTGTCTTAAGTATAATAAAAAAATGGAAGTACATAGCTCCAATAGAGTTTAAATGAAATGAAGAACATGAATATAGATGGGAAAAGTAAAAACAATAAAGAACATATCCTATCATCTAGAATAAATTTTCATTATACCAAAACCACACACTAGTTTTTTTGTATATGATGTTTAATAGGTGAGAAAAAGTGGGGAGACAATTAGTGAAGTAGAAATACAAAATTATGAAGACATACATTGATGAATTAAACAAGGAATGCATGAGAATAAAGCAAAAGTAATCAATTGATGTGCTAGTAAGTTGGCTGTTTCATTCCCACATTGAATGTGTAGATTGAGTTATAATAAGAGAGATCTAATGGGGTCCTATTTTAGGGTTAGGTATAATAGGAATATAAATTTTTAATAAAACTAGAAAGGTTATATAGTTTACCAACCCATGAACTAACCATTCACCCTTAACTAGACTCGACTAAAGAGCTGCACACTATGGACATACTGTTTAGTAAAACATGAACCGAATATGAATGAAATGTCTATTAAAACCACAGACTCCCCACAAAATTTCTCCATACCATACACAATATGTGGGCCATAATATTCCAATATAATGGTCAGTCACATTGTATTCTCTATGACATGCATGATTATCTACAAAATGCATTCTACTCATGCGGGCTTACCTATGCAATAAAAAAATGAAACAAAAATCCATTCTATATAAGGGTGGTCACATAGATCATAATAAAACTTCTACAACAATCTATGTTCCTTATTGGATATTCATAGTGGTTACTAGGATGGTTATTGAAATCATACAATTACCCTACAGAGAAGAAAAAGTTCTAAAAATTTAATCTCTCTATATAAAAAAATAAAATTTTATCCCAGAACACAATGGAATGGTTAGTAATAAATAAAATAATAAAATAATAAGTAAATTTTTATAGTGAAATAAATTATATAAACCTTAATTGGTTAATATGTATTAAATATTCTATATCCATGATAATTGGTATATTAATTAATGTATATTTTTAATATTAATATTACATAACTTTGTAAATGTGCACAATTACAGTAATTAATTCCTATGAAAAGTTAAAAAAACTAAAATTGATTTATTTATTATAAATAAGTTCAATACATATTGCATATAGTGTATATTTATATTTATGTCCTAAATAATACACACCGAGAGTCAATAATGGAAAAATTTTTAATCCCTTTATCATACCATAATTTATCACCACAATATACTATAAAGTATATAGGTTCATCATTACCTTAATATATTTTAAATTAAAAGTGAAGAGTCAATATTTTTTATTAATGGATAAGTAGATGTAGAAAACATAATATTATGACAAGCATATATAACAAGAATAAATACTACTATGATTGAAATATATTAACTAAATAACTATATATACTCAATATATATGATAGTAATGTTTTAGAATTTATTACATATAATTTTAGAGAAATTAAAAATATAAATAAATATATTTTATGGAAATTTTTATTTTTATAAATCTAATAAATTACCCAATAATCAGTCACCATGCTCATATATATTATTTACATTAATTTAAAGTCATAAAAATCAATAATTACATGAATAATTATTTTATAATTGTGGAAATCTATGTTTTAATGGTATAAAATTGAGTAGAAATATTATGAGTAATAGATTATTTGTATACCTTCATGAATATTATTATACAAAAAATAATATAGAATCTAATATAGTAAAATATATAGGTGTCCAATAAATTATTTATATTTATAATAATATTATTTCATGTGAATTATAAATAACACTTTTTTAATAATATGCATGTAGGGATTATGTTTTTTGGATAAAATGGAATTTTTTTTGGATTAGGTTAAATCATTATGGTAATAAATTTTATGTTTTGGGGATTATATAGAAGTGTTAAAAGTTATTTAGGATGAAAATGGGATAATTCGTAAGGTTTTAATTGTATAAATGGGTGGGTTCATGGTTATGATACTACGCATCTCCCTAGGGTCCATCTAGATGGATATAAGAGATGTAGTGATAATTAAAAATATGAACACTTTGACATATGGGCTATCCAGGATGACCATCCATGTTATTAAATCTACCATGTAAGGAATTATCATTCATTCAAAAAAGCACACTGACTACATAGTAAAACTATATATTCCATTAAAAAGGGGTTTGGGTATATATTTTTATCCAATTTTATATGTTTTTTTCAATCCATGGATATGGACCTCCAAATCAAAGGGAAACTTTAAGGATACTTTAGTGGAATTCCTACCTATACCTCTACTTTTTCTATTGATCATGGAATGTATGGTAATTGGAATGAATGGTGTTCTTCATCTATTATTCTTCTTGTTAGATCTATGGCTTTTAGACATATTTTTCATTTAAGAAAAAAAACTTTCTATGTATGTCACATTTGATTCTAAAGGATTAAAGAGGCTAATAGAAACAAAAATCTTATTTATGGTGGCATGATTTCACTTCCTCATCGAGCTATGGTAAGTGGATTCTTCAACACAATATTTTCTAAAATAAAAAATGATATTTTTTTGTTTTTAATTTAATCATTTTATTACTTGAAAATGATATAACTATTATTATAGAATGATTATTTTAGGTTCGCCTTGGGGTTTTTTATTTTTTTTTTTGTGAAAATTGAAACGGAATTTTCTAAGTGGGTTGTGTTATTTTCTAAAAAACGAATGAATTGTAAATTCTAATTAGAAGTGTTTTGTTTAATTAAATGGTATCATATAGTTTTATTGTAATTACCCGCGTTGTTATTACCTGGGTTGTGATTCCATTAAAACCCTATGTGGGTAATTTATAGAGGGAATGAGTGATCTTTTTTGAATTTTTTTATAGATGTGAAGTTTATTGTTATTTATGGATTCTAATTTATGATCGGTTGTTTTAAGTGGAATCTAAAGAATTTTTTAATAAACAATAATGCATAGTGGGATTTTTGGATTTCAAGGTACCTATAAAGTGTTGTAACCTATAATATAATTTTTTTGTGACATTGGATACCTATTGGGATGCAACTGGGTACCCACTACATTTAATAAAGTTTTGATGGACTATGGGTTCAATTGGTTACCTAGTAGCCAAGATTAGGTCCCCAATAATATTATCCGTCAATTTAAGTGGGAAATGTTTTAAATTTTAACCTATACCTTTACTTGTTCCTCTAATTTTAAATTTAATATTTAATTTTTCCCATTTTATTTGGATCCCTTTTGGAACACTCTAGGCCTCTTCGTATCAACATTATTATATTGATTTAAAGTGAATCAATGGTTGTTTATGAAAATAAATAGTCATTAGGTCTATTGTATTCATTAAGTTTCCCAATTATTTTGATATATTTTTATTTCCCTGTGATTTTTATGGATTCAATGATGCATTATAACAATGTTGGGTGGAATTCATTTGACACCTTAGGGATTTCTCTATTAATTATTTAAAGAGAATCGTGTCAGTTTTTTACTCTCAATTATTTACCATTTTAATTAAAAATTATTGAGTTATGTTTTGAAATTTGGATTTTCAGTTTTTAGAGTTGATATTATTGGATTATTACTTTTAGTTATTTAAGACATTATATTATTAAATTTTTAGATTATCTATAGTATTATATATAATTTTTCCCTTGATATTTTCTCCATTGTATGTGGATATTAAGTAGTAGGGTTTCATCAGTGATGGTGTTTGGTTTAATAATTATGAATTTTTTATAGATAGTTTGTAATTAGAAGAATCTCTTATGGAATTAGTGTGTGATCTTGACTCCTCAAGTGATTATTATAAAATACCAACAATATTCAGACATTCAGCTTCTCAATGTTATCAATGTACCATATTGATATTTTTAAAATAGAAATGAATTTCTTTCAACTAAAATTTCATTGGATGGGTTGACCTTTTTAAATTGGTAATTTTTTATTAATATAAATTTAAATTATTTTATACTAGTGTATAATATTTTTTCTACTAAACCTATTGGTATTTTTTGATCTCTTTAAATACTTGGTATTCTTTATTTAGTATCCATTGACTATGTGTTGGATAACCCATTCCTAAATCTCATCATGTATGATATTGATCATAGAATGAGGTAAACTCAATTTTTTATAGAAAATATTATATTATTTATTATAATTAAATGTATCCTCATATTACAAGGGTATCATAGTTATTTGGATGTTCGGGACACGAAAATGGGGAAACATTCCATCCATTGCATGTTACATGGTTGGTGCTCAGTTGGTGCTAATCTTGCACCATAACCATACAGTCCCACAGAGGGTGGTACATGATTAGAAAACAATGCGTGGAGGCCTAGGAAGTTGTGTGTCTTGATACCCCTAGAACAAAGGTTAGTACATGGATACCGCACAGTTTTTCAAATCATGCGAGAATTTAGACCAAACATAGTAACTCATTTTACTCTTAGGAAGATGAAACTATATGGTTGGTGTAATATTTTTCTAACCCTATAGACAAACTGTAAGCATATTAAAAAGTTAGTAAATTTATCATTATTAACTCTATGTATTTAAGGATTATAACATGATATTTCCCTAATTTCATACTCCATTATTCTAGGTGATTAACCTCCTCCTCCCAAGATTACTAGGAAAACATTTCAATCAATTCATTGACATTTGGAGTGTTATTAGTTTCTAATCAAAGCACTGGGTAAGTATAAACTACACTTCCTTCTATTTTCTATATTATTCATTGATGAATGATTTATCTCATTCTGATTCCTTAAACCTTTGCTTCCCATGTATATTCATAGAGAATTTATTAAGGTTTTTTTAGACATAAATCAAGGACATTTTTTATGCATGGTTTGGTCTATAAAATTAAGGTAGGTATACCATATTTTTTCTCATAGTATTGAAACCCATTTCTTTTTTATGTGGTTTTGAAAATACATTGATTTGTGAATTTATTTTATTTTTATTGTAATAGTAAATAAAACATATAATATAATTGAATTACCATTATAATGACCCATACTTTACATACATTGTTATTACTTCAGAATTGAATCATAATTATTACAACATATAACAAACCCACTGTAGGACCGTATAGGTATGGTGTCTTTAGAAACTGGTAAACATAAACAACTAGTTTATAAATAATATACATAGTCTCCTGTTTATTTCATCATATCTAGACTCCCTTTTGGAATATCCTACTTAATAACCTTCTTCCTGACCCGGGGAAAGAAAACATACAAAAGGGTGAGCTCAAATGCTCAGTAAGGGTTAACAAAGTAAATATCATATTCGTACGAACATAGCATTTCGAAAAGCTTAACCTGCAAAAGAGATCAAAATATCAGAACATTTGATAAATAATAGTAGTGAAATATAATCCAAATATTCATAACATAAAACATGAAACTTTGTGGTATACACACATAATCATAGAGAATCATTTCTTAGTAGTCAAGACTCATTGCCAGGACAATCTTAGCAGAAAAAGTCCATTTCTGAACCGATTTCACTCTTCATTTCAGTCCTGTATCACCGAACATGATTAACCTATAGTTCCAGCAATGTCTATCTCATGATATATAAATATTCACCCAATGAATTGGAGGGATATATTGGTCCCACCCATCTGATAATGATACCATTCTTATGTGTTCCACAAAATCATAAATCATACATCATAGCATAACCCATGTAATAAAAATGGGATTCTTAAACATCATGCCATCATAAAATAGTCCATATAAGATAAAAGGAAATCATAAAAATAATTCCATCATAACATATTCAAATCAATGTAAAAATAGTGATATAAACAGAACCCTATATTATCTTAGATGGAAAATAATTTTGATAAAACAGTTGAACTTCATTCTTGAGGAAAACATCCTTTCTTCCACAAAAACATTTTCCTTTATTAACATGTCATACAATTTTAAACCAAAATAAGTTGATTAAAAATAAACTTGAAAACTTGTAAAGGAATCTTCATGGAAATAATGTTTAAAAAACCATTCATGTCATATAAGTTATATAAAAACATTCTCCTCGTACTTTGGAAAAAAAAGTCAAAAATTACCTCGTACAAAAAATGACAAAAGATTCCATTAATTTCTTTTACTAAAAATTCTCCAATGAGTAAAATTGTATTTAAACAATTGTATGAAGATATAAATAATATTACATACTGAGAAAACATGGATGTGGATGATAAATACACCCCAGTAAATACCAATGTATAAACAATATCGGATAAAAATGAGATTGTGAGATTTTCCCTTACCTTAGGTCCGATATGCTACGTACATATCCTAAAATCCTATATAATGATTTAAAAAATTTCATTGACATATTACAGAATCATATTCATTGTTATGATATCATACATGGTCATATTTTTATCTTCTTATTAGTAATATTTGATTGCTACTTGTTATTCGCGTGTTCGTTGCTTTATGTTCTTACGCATGTCTTGTTGAACAAATTATTCTTCTTCTTTTTAGGTTATAGATAACTTATTTCCAGAAAGGTATTACTGTAATATATGTCATATTTATTCATCAAATTCATTTATATAATCATTATTCAATGAAGATCATGTAGAACGAGTCACATCACATCATGGAGACGGTAGGCCGTACATACGCACGAGCGATGATATCATTTCCATGATTGTGGAATTGTATTTATGTGTATGTATACTATTTCAGAATCAATATCACTTTATAATAATCATATATAGTTATTCTTTACACCATTATACCCATCCAAGTAAGGTGGTGGTGGAAAACAGTTTACACCACAACATGGAGACGGTATTCCGTACGTACGCACACGCGGTGATTTCGTTTTCCGTAGGATGGATAGAAAGTGAAATAGGGTTGTTTAATATTTATAATTACATATCAATATATGAGTGATACTAATTTGATTACTTTATAATTAAACAACTAATGAAGAAGGATTATAAGAAGAAATAAAGTTCAAAGAATCGGTAACAGACATTACCTCTTCTTAACTTCCTCTTATGGCAATAATGATGGTCTTTGAAGAATACCAGGACCTATAGGATGTTTTTAGGGAAGTGTAGAAGATAACATGTAATGGTTTGGCCGAGCTTGAAGGCTCAATGTGGAGTGAGGAGGAAAGGGAGGAGGTGCCCTTTTATAAGGGAGGAGAGGGGTACCTTAGGAAAAACATAAAATATTATTTTATAAAAAAGTCATATTTGGTTTTTAATAGCTCAAAATTGATTTATTTCTATTCTAAGGTGATGATGGGTCTAAATCCTCTCAGCCTATAGATTTTAGACAAGTTTAGGTTACTATTTTAACCTTATCATTTAGATTTGACTCTAAGTAAAATAATTTATCTTTTACTGTGTCTTCTTGTTTTCTTAAACTATATGGTTAATAAACTTAATATAAAAATAAAAATGGACACCAAGATGTCCATTATTAATATATAACCTTATCTAAGTCATTTTTAAAATCCTTATATTTTTAGGAATAAAATAAAAATTATTAATATAATATTTGTTTTAAAAATTATTTTATGTCAATTTTGACACTATTTGGTAATTGATTTTTTGTGAAAATCATAACAGCATGATTAGTTCAAAAAAATTAATTAAATCCATACTAACATGTCATAATAAAGTATATAATTAATTTAATTCATAAAATATCTCGAATTACATTTATTTGGGTATTTATAAAATCAATTATGCTAATATTTCATTAATAAGGTAATTACTGCATCATCATTCTGTCATAATTAGACTAAATTATTTAATGTCTAAAAATTATAAATAAAAAACAATTATGTAGTAAATCATAATAGATTTCTAATAAATATTTATAGTATAATTTATCTTATGTATAATCAAATATTAAAAATGTTTTAGTAATTAAATATTGATTTTAACTCTTTTAACTCTTCTTTAAATAAAATAATAATAAGTGTCCTAATCTAATCCAAGTGGACCTACAGGGTAATATTTTATTCCAAAGGTTGTTTTTGGTTGAATTAAACTAATCTAATAGAATTAGGACATTTTTTAGGGTAATAATAATACCATTTTTACCCTTAATTACCCTATTTACTTTTAACCATGGTAAATAAAAGTAAAAAGTTATTATTCACCAAAAACTATATTTATCTTATTGAACCCAATTTTATTCTTTGATATTAACCGTGTCTCTCCGATTTTCAAAATTCCACTCACAAAAGTTGCAAAATTATGTTTTATGTAAATTTTCAAATTCTCCTAGGAAGTGGGTAAAAGATGGTGAAAAGTTAAATAAAATTTATATATATCTAAAATTATTATAAAATGACTCAAATGAATTATATTGAACTTATGTAGGTATTATGTATCAATTATGACCTGAAATAAATTTAAATAACATAAATAATTATTTAAATAAAAATTCGGTTTTTAAATAGTAACATAGTGTTTTCACTATTCATAAAAAATTGAATGTTTTCAAAAAAAATGCAAAAAATTCATCGTAGGCTAATTTTGATATTCAAAATGCAAAAATGAAGTCCATTTTGAATGATAAATTTTATTATATTTCAAAAAGTTTGTATTATTATTCATAACGGCTAGTTTTAATAATATTTTAATTGCATATCGTAGTTTAGTGAAACTCGGTATTTCGTACAATGCAAGCTATCAAGGAAGGTCGCGATTGTGTTAAAAGAAAGAAAATATAGTGTTTTGTGTAGTTAAATATTCCATTGATGATGTATATAACATAAAAACAAAATATTTCTCATAATAATCTCAGGTGTTACATTCTACCCCCCTTAAAATGAATTTCGCCCTCGAAATTTGTCACTTTGTAACAAAAAGATGAGGATACCTCTCCATCATAATATCCTCAAGCACCCATGTATCTTCTTCTAATTGGTGGTTCCTCCATAAAACATTCAACAAGAGAGTGGTCATGTTCTGTAGGAATTTTTCGCTACAATCCAGAATCTCTATCTGTTGTTCTTCACAAGAAAGATCTTTCTCCAGCGGTACAACTTCTGAGTTGAGTACATTGAAGGATTGGGTATGTACTTTCTCAGGAGATATATAAGGAACACATCAGGAACTTGAAAAATATTGGGTGGAAGTTCCAATCGGTAAGTTACCTTCCCAACATTATTCGGTATTTTAAAAGGACCAATATACCTAGGGCTCAGCTTGCCCTTCTTTCCAAATCACATTACTCTCTTCCAATGAGATATTAGTAAGAACACTTTATCACCCACTTCAAACTCTAGGACTTTTCTTCGGTTGTCGGCATAACTTTTTTGTCGACTCTGAGTGGCTCTTATCTTTTGTTGGATAGATTGGACCTTTTCTGCCATCTCATCAACAAGATCATGTCCTAATATCTTTCTTTCCCCAACTTCATCCTAGCAAGTTGGAGTTCGGAATTTATTTCCCTAGAGAGATTCAAAAGGAGCCATCTGAATACTGGAGTGAAATCTATTATTATAAGAAAATTACACCAATGGTAGGTTTTGATCCCAACCACATTTGAAATCCATATAGAGAGCTCTTAACATATCTTCTAGAGTTTGAATTGTTTTCTCAGACTGACCGTCTGTCTGAGGTTCATAAGCAGTGCTCGAACTCAAAGTCATATATAAAGTATACGAAAGACATCTCCAGAATATTGAGATAAACCTCGGATCCTGATCAGATATAATGGAATTTTGTACTCCATGAAATCTTATCACTTCCTATTCATATATCTTGGCAAGCTAATCAAGAGATAAATCTTCTCTAATAGCAATGATGTTTGCCGACTTCATAAGATGATCAACTAAAACCCAAATAGCATTATTTCCTTTGGATGTTTTAGGATGTCCAGTGACAAAGTCCATAGTGATTTTTTCCCATTTCCATTCCAGTATGGGTAATGGTTATTACATCCCCTTAGACTTATGTCTCTCTGCTTTAACTTGCTGACAAACCAAGAATCGAGAGACATATTCAGCAACATCTCTTTTCATGCCATCCCACCAGAAGTACTCTTTCAGTTCGTGTACATCTTCGTGCTTCTAGGATGAATAGATAATGAAGAGATATGATCCTCATCTAGTAGATCTTTCATTAATTAGAGGATGGAAGGAATACAAACCCGATTCTTGAACCTAATTATCCCATCATAATCAATGTTGAATTCAGGAACATTTCACACCTTATTTTGTAACTCTACATCTTCTTTCTATGCCTCTTTAATCTTCACAAGTACAGATGGTTGAACATTCATTTGATAAAGATAAGATTTTTCCCCATCCATTATAATACCAAGATCCATCCTTTGCAAATCCATAAATATTTGAACTTTTGTGATCCTCATAATGGATAAGCTGGAATGTTCTTGTTGACTTAATGCGTCTTCCACCTTGTTTGCTTTCCGAGAGTGATAATGAATTGAGCAGTCACAATCTTTAATCAACTCCAACCATATACTTTGGAGCATATTCATCTCCTTTTTTGTGAAAATATAATTTAATATTTTATGATCAGTAAAAATGTCACACCTTTCACCATAAAGATAATGGCCCCAAAATTTTAATGCAATGATTACCACATCTAACTCCAAATCATGAGTTGGGTAATTTTGCTCATGGATTTTCAACTGTCATGAATCATAAGCTATCCCCATTTCGTTTTTCATGAGAACAAACCCCAATCCCTTCTTTGATGAATCACTATATATCACAAACCTTTCTCCACTAGAAGGAAGTGTGAGCACAGGTGCACTAGATAACCTTCTTTTTAACTCCATGAAATTATCTTCACACTTCTCCATCCAAGAAAACTTAACTCTTATTCGAGTCAACTAGGTTAGTGGATTAGATAATCTTGAAAAATCCTTCACAAAATGTCTATAATATCCATCCAAACCAAGAAAAATTTGGATCTCGGTTACTATTGTTGGTCTTGACCATCTTTCAGTAACCTCCATTTTTTCTGGATCCACAGATATCCCCTATTTTGAGAATATGTTACCAAAAAATGAAACTATTTGAAGCCAAAATTCACACTTGTTAAATTTGGCATAAAGATTATCTTCTCTCAGGGTATTAAATATAGTTCTGAAGTGATCTTCATGTTCTTTCTTACTCATTGAATAAACAAGAATATCATCTATAAATACTACCACAAACTGCTCAAGATAGTCTCTAAAGAATCTATTCATTAGATCCATGAAGATAGCAGGGGAATTAGTAAGACTAAATGGAATCACTATAAATTCATAATGTCCATACCTTGTAGGGAAAGTCTTCTTTGGTATATCCTCACTTTTGACCCTTAATTGATGATAACCTGAATGAAGATCAATCTGGGAAAAGTATTGAGCTCCATGTAGTTGGTCAAATAAGTCATCAATGCATGGGAGAGGATATTTGTTCTTGATAGTGATCTTGTTAAGTTCTCGATAATCAATATAGAGTCTAATTGATCAATATTTCTTCTTAACTAACAGAATAGGTGCTCCCCAAGGTGACGCACTAGGGCATATGAATACTTTAACAAGATTCTCATTGAGTTGCTTCTTCAATTCTTGCAACTCAATTGGGGCTATTCTATAAGGTGTCTTTGAAATGGGCATAGCACCCGGTATGAGTTCTTTTTAAAACTCTACTTCACGATTGGGTGGAAGACCTGTAAATTCCTCTGGAAAGATATCATCATACTCTCGTACAATGGGTGTATTCTTAATAATGAGTTTCTCTACAACAATTTGAGATAAATAACCTTTATTTAGTAGAATAAAGACCCTTAATATGGAAGAAATTTCCACTAGAAGGTTATTTTCATCCTTGCATCGATAGACGATCATAAATTGATCTGGAATATGAAATGTGACTTCCCTTCTTCAGAAATTGATATGATCTCCATATAAAGAAAGCCAATCCATGCCAAGAATCACATAAAATTCCACTATAGTAAGGATCACACGATTTGAATGAAGCACTTTCCCACAAACTTCAATCAGAGAAGAATTATAAACATTTGATGCGACTGTTGTGTCATTTGGGGTTGTCACAGCTAACTCAACATCTAATTGTCGAGGTAATATGGTGATACCCTTAGGAAATTCATCAGAAATAAAAGAGGGGGTGGATCCAGAATTAAATAAAACATTTTCTACTTTAGAGTGGATTGTAACTGTACCTTTCACCACTTCGTTATCATACTCCACATTGATGATAGAAATTGAATGTGACATTCCATTGTCTTTATCCTTAAGAGTTTATTGACATTGATCATCTTCAACAACCCTTGGATTAGGGCATTGATTAGAATAATGCCCAATTTACTTGCACTTGTAACATTGAAGTGTAGAAGGTGCATTCTGTGTATCCTTTTCATTGTTCGCATCAGTAGACATCATTTTCCAATCACTACGGCATTCAAATGCCCGATGACCCTCCTTTACAGATTTGTAACATTTACTTGTCCCTTTTAGACAATTCCCTCCACATTTCCTTCCACACATTGAGCATAAGGGAAAACTCATCTTCTTTTCAGTGTGATCTTTAGATTTTCCTTTGAATTCCATTTTCCTCATCTTATAAAATACATATGACTGATGGGTTACTCTAATCTCCATCTCAACCTTGAGATCACATCGCACAATTTCCTCGTAGCTATTGAAGTCCCTTATGGATAATTCCCTTCATAGACTCAGTTTTAAGCCACTAACGTATCGATAGATCTTACTCTCAGGTTGGATAATAATCCTAGAAGTGTACCTTGCAAGTCTTGTAATATTTTCTTCGTTGGTACCAATAGATTCATCATCATTTCTTTTAGTTCTAGAAACTCCTTCTCCATCATTGTTCGAAGAATATGAGGGAAATATTTATTGAAAATATGTTCATGAACTCGTCCCATTCCATGGACTCAATTTCATCTCTTGGCCTCGTATTCTTGATATGATTCCACCATTTATCTGATTAACCTAACAATTGACAAACTGCTAAGATGTCTTTATCATGTTCAGAACATTGAAGAACTGAAAATATCTTTTTAGTGGTACTGATCCATTGTTCATCCACTAATGGATCAGTAGACCCGCTGAATGAGGGTGGATGCTACCTCATGAAGGATTCAAGATAATGTTTCTCTTTCCTTTTCTTATTTGGAATTCATTCTTGATTCATAGCTTGAGAAAGCTGTGTGAGCATGGCTACCAAATTTTGCATTCTATCTCCCATAACGTTTGGTTTCTCAGGGGGACAATCATTGCATTTCCTGTCGTATTCCTCATTAAAATGGTTCCTTCAGGTTCCATCCATTGACTAAAAGCAAGAAGAATAGTGTGAGAAACACAAATTATAATAGGAAAACCACATAACCAAGAATAAAATTTCACACTTATGGTCTTATCATAGGTTGTTCATGGCCATTTATAAAACACTAAGACTGTGTTCTACGCTTAGATATATCCTTAGGGTTTTTATAAGGATTTCACATCCTATTTTATAAAGGTTTATTATAACTTTCCTCTTATACCAACTATAACGGCCCATACTTTACAGACATTGTTATAACTTCAGAATTGAAGCATACTTATTACTACATATTACAATCCCATGGTAGGACCATATAGGTATAGTGTCTTTAGAAACTGGGAAACATAAACAACTGGTTCATAAAGCATCTATATTGTCTCTCGTTTATTTTTATCATATCTAGAGTCCCTTTTTTCATATCCTACATAATAACCTTCTTCCTGACTTGGGGAAAGATAACATACAAAAGGGTGAGCTCAAATGCTCAGTAAGGGTAAACAAAGGAAATATCATATTCATAAGAACATAGAATTTGTAAAATGTTGACCTGCAAAAGAGATCATAATATCATAACATGGGATAAATCATTGTAGTGAAATATAATCCGAATAATCATAACATAAAACATGAAAATTTTTGTCATACACACATAATCATAGAGAATCATTTCATAGTAGTCAAGACTCATTGCCAAGACTATCTTAGCGGACAAAGTCCATTTCTGAACCGAGTTCACTCCTCGTTTCAGTCCTGTATCACTGAACCGGATTAACCTTCTGTTCCATCCATGTCAATCTCATGAGATATAAATCTTTACGCAATGAATTAGAGGGATATATAGGTCCCACCCATCTCATAATGGTACCATTCTTATGTGTTCCACAAGATCATAAATCATACATCCTAGAATAACCCATGTAATAAAAATGGGATTCTTAAACATCATGCCATCATAACATAATCCATATATGATAAAAGGACATCATAAAAATAATTCCATCATAACATAATCAAATCAATGTAAAAGTAGGGATAGAAACAGAATGCTATATTATCTTAGTTGGAAAATAATTTTGATAAAACACTTGAACTTCATTCTTGAGGAAAATATCCTTTATACTTCAAAAACATTTTTCCTTTATTAACATGTCATAAAGTTTTTAACTAAAAGAAGTTTATTAAAAATAAACTTGAAAACTTGTAAATGAAGCTTCATGGAAATAATGTTCTAAAAATCATTTCATGTCGTATATGTTAAAGAAAAACATTGTCCTCGTACTATGGCTGGAAAAGTCAGAAAAGTACCTCATACAAAAAAAGACAAAATATTCCTCTCATATCTTTTACTTTAAATTCCCCAATGAGTAAAATTGGATTTAAACAATTGTAGGAGGATATAAATAATATTAAATATTGAGGAAACATGGATGTGGATGATAAATACACCCCAGTAAATACCAAATTGTAAACAATCTCGGATAAAAATGAGATTTTGAGATTTTACGTTACCTTAGGTCTGATATGCTTCGAACGTATCTTAACCTCCTGTATAATGATTTAAATAATTTCATTGACTTATTAAAAAATCATATAAATTGTTATGATATCATACATGGTCATATTTTAATCTTCTTATTAGTAATATTTGATTGCTTCTTGTTGTTCGAGTGTTCATTTCTTTATGTTCTTATACATGTCTTGTTGAGTAAATTCTTATTCATCTTTTTAGGTAATAGATAAATTATTTAAATAATGGTATTAGTGTAATATATGTGATATTTATTCATTAAATTTATATATATAATCATTATTCAATGAATATCATGTCGAACGAGTCGTGGAGATGGTAGGCCGTACGTACGCACGAGCGATGATATCATTCCCATGATCGTGGAATTGTATTGAAGTGTATGTATACTATTTAAGAATAAATATCACTTTAAAATAATCATATATAGTTATTCTTTACACCATTATTCTCATCCAAGTAAGGTGGTGGTGGAAAATAGATTACACCACGGCGTGGAGACAGTATTCCGTACGTACGCACGCGCGGTGATTTCATTTTCTGTAGGATGGATAGAAGATGAAATAGGGGTGTTTCATATTTATAATAAAATATTAGTATTTTAGTGATACTGATTTTATTACTTAATAATTAAACAACTAAAGAATAATAAGTAGAAGAAGAAATAAAGTTGAAAGAATCGGTAACGGACATTACCTCTTCTTTGAAGCGACTCTTCTTAACCTCCTCTTAAGGCACTAAAGATGGTCTTTGAAGATTACCAGGTCCACTAGGATTCGTCTCGAGAAGTTGAGAAGAGAAAATCGCAGGGGTTGGCCGAGCTTGAAGGCTCAAAGTGATGTGAGGAGGAGAGGGAGGAGGTTCCCTTTTATAAGTGGGAGAGTGCACCTTAGGGAAAACATAAAATATAATTTTATAATAAAGTCAAATTCAGTTTCTGATAGCTTGAAATTTATTTATTTCGAAGATAAGGTGGGGATGGGTCAAAATCCTCTCAACCAATTGATTTTAGACAAGTTTAGTTTACTATTTTAACCTTATCAGTTATATTTAACTATAAGTTCAATAATTTAACTTTTACCATGTCTTCTTATTTTCTTACACTATATGGTTAATAAACATACATTAATAAGACAAAAGAACCCCATGTTGTTCATTATTAATATATATATACATATCTAAGTAATTTGTCTGAACCTAGGATTTTTAGGAAGAGAATATCAATTATTAATATAATATTTGTTTTAGAAACAATTTTATGTCAATTTTGACAATATTTGGTAATTGATTTTCTGTTAAAATTATAACAACATGATTAGTTTGAGAAAAGTTAACTAAATTAATACTAACATGTCATGTTAACCTATGAAATTATTGAAATTCATAAAAATTCTCAAATTACATTTATTTGGGTATTTATAATATCAATTATGTTAATATTTAATTAATAAGGTTATTATTGCGTCGTCATTGTGTCATAATTAATCTAAATATTATAATGTCTAAAAATTATAAATAAAATACCATTATGTAAGAAAACTTTTTAGATTTATAATAAATATTTATAGTCAATTTTATCTTATGTATAACTTATATTCAAAATGTTCTAGTTATTAAACATTGATTTTAACTCTTTTAACTCTTCTTTAAATAAAATAATAATAAATTTCTTAATCTAATACAAGTGGACCTAAAGGGTAATATTTTATCCCTAAGGATTTTTTTGGTCAAATTAAAATTATACAATATAATTAGGACATGTGTTAGGGTAATAATAAAACCATTTTTACACTTAATTACCCTATTTACTTTTAACCGTGGTAAATAAAAGTAAAAAGTTACTATTCACAAAAAATTATTTTTATCTTATTCAACCACATTTTACTCCTAGATATTAACCGTGTCTCTCTGATTTTCTAAATTCCTCTCATAGAAGGGGACAAATTATGTTTTATGTAAATTTCTAAACTCTCCTAGGAGGTGGTTAAAAGTCGGTGAAAAGTTCAATAAAATTTTTATATATCTAAAATTATTATAAAATGACTCCAATGAATTACAGTGAACTTATATGGTAATAAGTATCTATTATGACCTAAAATAAATTTAAATAAAATAGATAATTATTTGATTAAAAACTCAGTTTTTAAATAGTAACCCAGTGTTTTCACTATTCATCAAAAATTGAATGTTTTTAGAAAAATATGAAAAATTCACCCTAGGCTAATTTCGATATTCTGAATCCAAAAATGAAGTCTATTTTGAAAGATAAAATTTATAAAATTTCAAAAAGTGGGTATTATTATACATAACGGCTAGTTTTAATAATATTTTAATAGCATATCGTTGTTTAGTGAATCTCAGTATTACGTACAATGCATGCTATCGAGGAAGGTTGCGATTGAGTGTAAAGCAAGCCAAGATGGTGTTGTGTGTATTGAATGATTTCTTTGATGATGTATATATCTTAAAAACAAAATATTTTTTAAAAAAATCTTGGTTGTTACAACCATTCACAAAACTCATTGGGTCCATTGATTATTAAAAGGTTGATATTATGGACACCGATGTGGTGTGCCATAAATTTTAGTGTGTCTATATGGGTTGAAAATGGTTCAGTGGGGGGTTATCAACTTACTACGATGGTTCATAGTGTCTTAATTGAAGACTATGTGTATTGTTGATAAATTTTTAAAGTCGGACTAACCTAGATGTCTGTTTTTTATGGGATTCTAAATGATTATTTGATGAATAATGGTTAAATAAAAAATTTGTAGAAATGGGTTCAATGTTAGGAATGTAATTAACAATGGAAATGAGATAAAAAATATGGGGATCCTATGATGTATTTCCCTATTAAAAAAATGATTATGAAACCCTGAAATTTGGAACAAATGGTTTGTGGGATGATGGACTAGTGATCCAATCCATTGGTGGACTAGAATAATTCTCATGGTTCCCTATGTATTTATTTTTTATGAAAAAGGAATGATTCTCTCGATTCCCAGGTTATAGACAAGGAATTCCTTATCATGGTTGGGATGGTCCAACATGTTACACTAAATCTTAATTTGATACTTGGAAATAGGTTCTTTATTTTCTTTAATATAACCCTTTGAAAAAAGGTTTAGATCAATGTTATGGGAAAATGAAGAATTGATGAATATTGGTCAAACATCAAACTTAGAAGAAAATTGTTGATTTAAATATTGTTAAATGATGGAGCTGTATTTCTTTTTATATTTTCATAATTTTTTATAGATAATCATACATTGTATTAGACTAAATAATTTGTAGACACTATTGGTGGTGAACTACTATGTTGTTTTCGCACAATGATCGGGAAACCAATGGTTACCCGACAAGACTTCCTAGTTACATGATATGGTATGGGGAAATTTCATAT
This sequence comes from Viscum album, assembly GCA_963277665.1. Classification (NCBI taxonomy): domain Eukaryota; kingdom Viridiplantae; phylum Streptophyta; class Magnoliopsida; order Santalales; family Viscaceae; genus Viscum; species Viscum album. Next base: position 120,825,020 of record OY728132.1, on the reverse strand, counting down.
AGTAGATTTTTGATTTGGGACCTAGATATGTGAATATGTGAGTGGATATGGCCTAATGTAGAGACCTATCATGTGGATTTTATAAGAAGCATGTATTTTGGGTTTTCATTTATGGTTGGAACTGTATGAAATGACTTTGAACATTTACTATTTGGTTGTGGAAATGAACATAGTTTTGGGAAATTATTTTGGTGATGTATGACTATTATTTATATTGTTTCATTATTTATTAGTTTATTAAATGCATTTTAATCTAGTAAATAGGTTATTTACTCCCCACATAATCCATTAGACCCTCACTATTAGTCAGAATATTTGGGAATACTAGCAGCACGCGTGAGGTTATTTAGTGAACTGGCCCAAGGCACCAGAGTAGTGGCATTTGTGTGGGGATGTAAAAAAAGTGGTATCATAGGGGGATATTTCCAATATTTAAGTTATCTTGGGATTTATTGTAACAGCCCGAGATTTTATGAAAAATATTCTTTTTAATGTCTTGTGTTTTACGTTACACCAAAAGGAGCTTGCACAACACACATCCTTGACTTGCCTTGCATTACACGCAATCGCAACCTTCCTCGATAGCGTGTGTGGTACGTAATACTGAGTTTCACGAAACAATGATATGCTATTAAAATATTATTAAAACTAGCCGTTATGAATAGTAATAACCATTTTTTTAAAATTTTAGAAATTTTAGCTCTCAAAATAAACTTCATTTTTGGATTCGGAGTATCGAATTTAGACTAAGGTGAAATTTTGGTACTTTTCGGATAACTTTCATATTCTGATGAATAGTGAAAATTACTAAATTGTAATTAAAAACAACTTTTTTAATCGAAATAATTAATAGTGATAAATCATTAATTTGAGTGGTTTTAAAGTATATTTAGAATATATTTTTACAATTTAATACAATTTTGGTCATTGGATGTAATTTCACATTTAAACCAGACATAAACAAGTGTCAATCTTTTGATAGATATTGTTTCTTAAAAACACGTTATTTGTTTTAACAGCGGGATTTAATTATAAAATTAATTAATGCAACTTCTATATTATGAATATGGTAAAATAGACTTCATTTTTGAATTCGGAATATGAAATATAGCTTAGGATGAAATTTTGGCATTGTTCTGAAAAACATCAATTTTTGATGAATAGTGAAACTACTAAGTGGTAGGTTAAAAACTGAATTTTGCATAAAACATAATTTTACCACTTCTGTGAATGGAATTTCGAAAATCCGACAGACACGGTTAATATCAAGGACTAAAATGTGGTTCAATGAGATGAAAATAATTTTTTGGTGAATAGTAACTTTTTACTTTTTTTTACCGCGGTTAATAGTAAATTGGGTAACTAAGGGTAAATATGATATTACTATTACCCTAACACATGTCCTAATTCTATTGGACAAGTTTAATTCGACCAAAAACAAACTTAGGAATAAAAGATGACCATTTAGGCCCACTTGGATTAGATTAGGACATTTATTATTAATTTATTTAAAGAAAGGTTAAAACAGTTAAAATCAAAGTTTAATAAGTAAATCATTTTTAATATGGGGTTATACATAAGATAAATTCGATTGAAAATATTCATTAGAAAGCTAAAAAGATTTCCTACATGATGGTATTTTATTTTTAATTTTTAGATATAAAATAATTTAATTTATTTATGACACAACGATGATGCAGTAATTATCTTATTAATGAATTATTGACATAATTGATGTTATAAACACCAAAATAAATGTAATTTGAGATTTTTTATGAATTCCACTAATTTTCTAGGTTACTATGATATATTAATGTTAATTTAATCAACTTGGTTCTAACATTTAATTCTGTTATGACTTTCACAAAAATCATATATCAAATAGTGTCAAAATTGACACAAAATAGTTTTTAAATCAAATATTATATTATTAATTGTTATTTTATTCCTAAAAATCTAAGGTTCGGCCAAATGACTTAGATAAGGATATATATATTAATAATAAACAATTTGGGGTTCGTTTGGCATGTTATAGTAAGTGTATTAACCATATAGTGAAAGAAAACAAAAAGACATGGTAAAAGTTAAATTATTTAACTTAGAGTTAAATCTAATTGATAAGGTTAAAATAATATCCTAAACTTGTCTAAATTCTATTGGTTGATAGGATTTCGACCCCTCCCTACCTTATCTTCGAAATAAGACCCTTTGGAACCATTATAAATTGATTTTGACTTTAATATAAAATAATATTTTGAGATATTCCTAAGGTGCCCCTCTCCTCCCTTATAAAAGGACACCTCCTCCCCCTCCTCCTCACACCAATTTGAGCACTCAAGCTCGGCCAACCCCTGCCAAAATCCCTTCTCCACTTCCCTAGCAACATCCTAGAGGTTCTGGTCTCCCTCAAAGACCAATTCTAGTGCCCTAAGAGGAGGTCTCAAAGAGGCACTTCAAAGAAGAGGAGGTTCGGACACATACGAAGCAAATTGGACCTAAGGTAAGGGAAATATCACAATCTCATTTTTATCCGAGATTGTTTATTCGTAAGTATTTACTGGGGTGTATTTTATCATCCACATCCATGTTTCATCAATATGTAATATTACTTCCATCCACCTACAATTTTTTTTAAATCCATTTTTACCCTTCGGTGAGTTTTTAGTAAAAGAAATAAAAGGAATCTTTTTTCGTTTTTCGTACGAGGTACTTTTTTGACTTTTCCGACAAAAGTACGAAGAATGTTTTTTTTAACTTATACGGCATGAATGGATTTTTAAAACATTGTTTCCAAGAATCTTCCTTTACAAGTTTTCAAGTTTATTTTTAATCAACTTCTTTTATTTTAAAGTTGTATGACATGTTATGAAAGGAAAAATGTTTTTGAAGAAGAAAGGATATTTTCCTCAAGAATGGAGTTCAAGTGATTTTCAAAATTATTTTCCATCTAAGATAATAAAGGGTTCTGTTTTTATCCCTATTATTACATTGATTTGATCATGTTGTGATGGAATTATTTTTATGAATTCCTTTATCTTATATGAATTGATTTATGATGTCATGATGTTTCAAGAATCCCATTTTTGTTTCATGTGTTATGCGATGATGTATGTTTTATGATTATGTGGCACACATAAGAAAGGATTCATTATAAGATGGGTGGGACCTATATCTCCCTCCAATGCATTGGGTAAAGATTTTATATCTCATGAGATAGACATGGCTGGAACGGAAGGTTATTTCGGTTCAGTGATACAGGACTGAAACGAGGAGTGAACTCGGTTCAGAAAGGGACTTTGTCCACTAAGATAGTCTTGGCGATGAGTCATGACTAACAAGAAATGATTTTCCATGATTATGTGTGCATGCCACAAAGTTTCAAGTTTCATGTTATGATTATGGGGATCTCATTTTCACTTCTATGATTTATTAAGATTTTATGATCTCTTTTGCAGGTTATGATTTTCAAAAAGATATGATATGATTTTTATTTCCTTTATTTCCCTTGCTGAGCATTTGAGCTCACCCTTTTATGTTTTCTTTTCCCCAGGATATAAAGAAAGGTTTTAGGTAAAAAAAATGGATGGCCTTTATGGGAGATATTGAAGAACTTTCACCACGATTAGAAGATTACGTTCCGAGTTTCCAAAGACACTAAACTATTACGATCCTTTAGTGTGTGTTTTTGTTATGTACTAAGTATTCCGCAAATGTAATGTAATGTCCATGTACGTCAAGATACGGGTCTCTACAGTTGGTATCAGAGGAAAGGTTTAGTCAACCTTTGGAAACTAGGATGCGAAAACGTTAGTGAGATCCCTAGAGATATTCCTACGGTATGTCTAGGGATGTCCCTAAGGTTAAGTAGACGTATAAGTTATAGTACTAGAACTATGCTAACGATCATAGAATTAAACCTAAGATGTTAGATATTTAAGGTACTCCCCCTTTATTATGTTGTTTTCCCTAGCATTATTTTTGCCTCTCACACTATTCTTTTGGGGTTTTAGACGATGGCTGGAACCCGAAGGAACCGTGTTGATCAATGCAATGGACAATGCAATGATTGTCCCCCTGAGCAACCAAACGATATGGGATCTGGAATGCAAAATCTTGTAGCCATGCTCACACAACTTTCTCAAGCTATGAATCATGCAGGACTTCCAAACGAGCAAAGGAAGGAGCAATATTCCGTTGAATCCTTCATGAGGCAGCGTCCGCCTTCTTTCAGTGGGTCTACTGATCCATTAGTTGCTGAACAATGGATTAGTACTACTGAAAAGATATTTTCAGTTCTTTAATGTTCTGAACATGATAAAGTCATCTTAGCAGTATATCATTTGGAAGGTGAAGCTGATCAATGGTGGAATCTTATCAAGAATACGAGGCCAAGAGATGAAATTGAGTCCATGGAATGGGACGAGTTCAAGAACTTGTTTTTCAGTAAGTACTTCCCTCGTATTCTTCGAACGAAGATGGAAAAGGAGTTTCTTGAGCTGAAACAGAAGGATGATGAATCTGTTGGTATATACGAAGCGAATTTTACAAGACTTGCAAGGTATGCATCTGGCATTATCATCCAACCTGAAAGTAAAGTTGATCGATTTTTCAGTGGCTTAAAACCAAGTCTTCGAAGGGCATTAGCTATAAGAGACTTCAGTATCTATGAAGAAATTGTGCGTTGTGCTATCAAGGTAGAAATGGAAGTTGGTGTTACATATCCATCTCATGGTTTTGACAAGAAACGAAAGATGGAGTTCAAGGAGAAATCTCAGAATAATGGTGAAAAGAAGATGAATGTTTCCTTATGCACAAAGTGTGGAAAGAAGCATGGTGGAGATTGTCTTAAAGGGACTAGAAAATGTTTTAAGTGTGGAAAAGAAGGTCATCGAGCAGCTGAGTGTCGAATTAATAGAAAAAGGGTTTCTAATGATGTGAATAAAGCAAACACTGCAGAGAACGCACCACCAACACTTCAATGCTTCAAGTGCAAGGAAATGGGGCATTATGCTAATAATTGCCCTAATCCAAGGGTTAGTGATGATCAACAAGAGCAACCACTGAAGGCAAAGGACAAAGGGAAATCACATGCGATCACTATTGGCAATGTTGAATATGATAACGATGTGGTGGAATGATTAAGTGTTTATGTAATGGGATTCCAAAATAATGTTGTATCATGGAGTATTCAAATATTTATGTATTGGTTTAATGTGGTATTCAAAGTGATTGAGATATTTTTGGAAATAAGATGATATGCGCATAATGAAGGGAAAATAAGAAAATGAAATGTTTAACAGTATTCATGAGCTCATGATTGATATAAGGACTAAGTGATATCATGGTTTGAGTATATAGAATTTTGAGGATTTTGGTATGTGGAAAGTGTTAACTTTAAACTGCATTCATGTTTTCACTAAGGTATTCAAGAGAATACATGATTAAGGACATTGAATGTTTAGAATGTGACCAACAAGACATATCTTATGGGGATCGACGATGGTGTTAAATCTCTGGTAATCGTTTTCACTATGTTATGAGAGTGGACTACAGTATTATGTATAAGCCTAAAGATTAGACTAGATTATGTTGGACGTAAGTTAGTATTGTTTAAGGATAGAAATTTTTTTCGATATTATTGATGGGATGTTATAGTAATATAGTTTTGGAAAAAGGACAACCTGCAGGACGGGCGACAGCCCATCGCTTCGGACAAGGCTGTAGGAATCGAACCCACAACCGAAGTGCGACTGGCCTTTATCGCCTACCACTGGCCTACAGGAAGTCCCTGTTTATTAGAAACTAGTTTTATTATATTAAGCAGTATGATATATGAAGTATAAAGTCCATTTTAGGAACCATATATGATTAATCTCACTATAGATCGACTTATGTATATAATTTTTGCTAACCTTTTGTTTGAGATAGATGGAATGACCCGTCATTCTATCACATTATCTGCTAACACTTCACGAATAACAAATTCAACTTCATTTATTTATGAGATGAAGTGGAAATTGTTCAAGGCACGAACAACAGTGAGATTGTACCAAAATAAAGTAAGTATTTATTCTAATTCAAATTTTCAACTTTAGGGAAATGATCTTGAAAACCAAAAATGTTGTCCTAGTGATCTTATACCTGAGGAATCAGATGGTACCTTATATCATCACAAATCTATGGATTTGTGATTACTGGCTTTTCCATAGCCATGTTCTCTACCACTCTCCATCAAAACATGATGGTTAGATTTCTCTTCCATATCCATATTTTCACCTATGTGGAAACCCAGTGATTAGTTTATTTGGGTAATCGTTACATTTCATACTTTAATTTTTAAAGCCAAGTTTTGGTATTCCCTTTTACGATGTGGGTTTCTATTAAAGAAACTTTCTAATAGTAAACCATTTATAACCCCGACGAATTTCGAGGGCGAAATTCATTTTAAGGGGGGTAGAATGTAACAGCCCGAGATTTTATGAAAAATATTCTTTTTAATGTCTTGTGTTTTACGTTACACCAAAAGGAGCTTTCACAACACGCATCCTTGACTTGCCTTGCATTACACGCAATCACAACCTTCCTCGATAGCGTGTGTGGTACGTAATACTGAGTTTCACGAAACAATGATATGCTATTAAAATATTATTAAAACTAGCCGTTATGAATAGTAATAACCATTTTTTTAAAATTTTAGAAATTTTAGCTCTCAAAATAAACTTCATTTTTGGATTCAGAGTATCGAATTTAGACTAAGGTGAAATTTTGGTACTTTTCGGATAACTTTCATATTCTGATGAATAGTGAAAATTACTAAATTGTAATTAAAAACAACTTTTTTAATCGAAATAATTAATAGTGATAAATCATTAATTTGAGTGGTTTTAAAGTATATTTAGAATATATTTTTACAATTTAATACAATTTTGGTCATTGGATGTAATTTCACATTTAAACCAGACATAAACAAGTGTCAATCTTTTGATAGATATTGTTTCTTAAAAACACGTTATTTGTTTTAACAGCGGGATTTAATTATAAAATTAATTAATGCAACTTCTATATTATGAATATGGTAAAATAGACTTCATTTTTGAATTCGGAATATGAAATATAGCTTAGGATGAAATTTTGGCATTGTTCTGAAAAACATCAATTTTTGATGAATAGTGAAACTACTAAGTGGTAGGTTAAAAACTGAATTTTTCATAAAACTTAATTTTACCACTTCTGTGAATGGAATTTCGAAAATCCGACAGACACGGTTAATATCAAGGACTAAAATGTGGTTCAATGAGATGAAAATAATTTTTTGGTGAATAGTAACTTTTTACTTTTTTTTACCGCGGTTAATAGTAAATTGGGTAACTAAGGGTAAATATGATATTACTATTACCCTAACACATGTCCTAATTCTATTGGACAAGTTTAATTCGACCAAAAACAAACTTAGGAATAAAAGATGACCATTTAGGCCCACTTGGATTAGATTAGGACATTTATTATTAATTTATTTAAAGAAAGGTTAAAATAGTTAAAATCAAAGTTTAATAAGTAAATCATTTTTAATATGGGGTTATACATAAGATAAATTCGATTGCAAATATTCATTAGAAATATAAAAAGATTTCCTACATGATGGTATATTATTTTTAATTTTTAGACATAAAATAATTTAATTTATTTATGACACAACGATGATGCAGTAATTATCTTATTAATGAATTATTGACATAATTGATGTTATAAACACCAAAATAAATGTAATTTGAGATTTTTTATGAATTCCACTAATTTTCTAGGTTACTATGATATATTAATGTTGATTTAATCAACTTGGTTCTAACATTTAATTCTGTTATGACTTTCACAAAAATCATATATCAAATAGTGTCAAAATTGACACAAAATAGTTTTTAAATCAAATATTATATTATTAATTGTTATTGTATTCCTAAAAATCTAAGGTTCGGCCAAATGACTTAGATAAGGATATATATATTAATAATAAACAATTTGGGGTTCGTTTGGCATGTTATAGTAAGTGTATTAACCATATAGTGAAAGAAAACAAAAAGACATGGTAAAAGTTAAATTATTTAACTTAGAGTTAAATCTAATTGATAAGGTTAAAATAATATCCTAAACTTGTCTAAATTCTATTGGTTGATAGGATTTCGACCCCTCCCCACCTTATCTTCGAAATAAGACCCTTTGGAACCATTATAAATCGATTTTGACTTTAATATAAAATAATATTTTGAGATATTCCTAAGGTGCCCCTCTCCTCCCTTATAAAAGGACACCTCCTCCCCCTCCTCCTCACACCAATTTGAGCACTCAAGATCGGCCAACCCCTGCCAAAATCCCTTCTCCACTTCCCTAGAAACATCCTAGAGGTTCTGGTCTCCCTCAAAGACCAATTCTAGTGCCCTAAGAGGAGGTCTCAAAGAGGCACTTCAAAGAAGAGGAGGTTCGGACACATACGAAGCAAATTGGACCTAAGGTAAGGGAAATATCACAATCTCATTTTTATCCGAGATTGTTTATTCGTAAGTATTTACTAGGGTGTATTTTATCATCCACATCCATGTTTCATCAATATGTAATATTACTTCCATCCACCTACAATTTTTTTTAAATCCATTTTTACCCTTCGGTGAGTTTTTAGTAAAAGAAATAAAAGGAATCTTTTTCCGTTTTTCGTACGAGGTACTTTTTTGACTTTTCCGACAAAAGTACGAAGAATGTTTTTTTTAACTTATACGGCATGAATGGATTTTTAAAACATTGTTTCCAAGAAGCTTCCTTTACAAGTTTTCAAGTTTATTTTTAATCAACTTCTTTTATTTTAAAGTTGTATGACATGTTATGAAAGGAAAAATGTTTTTGAAGAAGAAAGGATATTTTCCTCAAGAATGGAGTTCAAGTGATTTTCAAAATTATTTTCCATATAAGATAATAAAGGGTTCTGTTTTTATCCCTATTATTACATTGGTTTGATCATGTTGTGATGGAATTATTTTTATGAATTCCTTTATCTTATATGAATTGATTTATGATGTCATGATGTTTCAAGAATCCCATTTTTGTTTCATGTGTTATGCGATGATGTATGTTTTATGATTATGTGGCACACATAAGAAAGGATTCATTATAAGATGGGTGGGACCTATATCTCCCTCCAATGCATTGGGTAAAGATTTTATATCTCATGAGATAGACATGGCTGGAACGGAAGGTTATTTCGGTTCAGTGATACAGGACTGAAACGAGGAGTGAACTCGGTTCAGAAAGGGACTTTGTCCACTAAGATAGTCTTGGCGATGAGTCATGACTAACAAGAAATGATTTTCCATGATTATGTGTGCATGCCACAAAGTTTCAAGTTTCATGTTATGATTATGGGGATCTCATTTTCACTTCTATGATTTATTAAGATTTTATGATCTCTTTTGCAGGTTATGATTTTCAAAAAGATATGATATGATTTTTATTTCCTTTATTGCCCTTGCTGAGCATTTGAGCTCACCCTTTTATGTTTTCTTTTCCCCAGGATATAAAGAAAGGTTTTAGGTAAAAAAAAGGGATGGACTTTATGGGAGATATTGAAGAACTTTCACCACGATTAGAAGATTACGTTCCGAGTTTCCAAAGACACTAAACTATTACGATCCTTTAGTGTGTGTTTTTGTTATGTACTAAGTATTCCTCAAATGTAATGTAATGTCCATGTACGTCAAGATACGGGTCTCTACATTTATAATATGATACACGGGGGTGTGGGGTCTTTTGAATGATCTCATGCAAGGGAGTTTTAAACCCATGTATAATGGAAAACAATATTTCCCAGGGTGGGATTGTTGTTCTTGATCTTTTCCATTATAGTAGGATATAATTTAACCATAGTTGATGAACATTAATTGTAATGTTGTTATTTTCTAAGATTTCATTTCTATAAGGAATTGAATATGGTTGTATTTTCCTACATCTTTTTTTCACATCAGGATATAAGTTACTTTCACCACATTAAGCACAAATGAAAAAACTAGAAATTGTTGGGTATTGGAATTGAAGGTAAATTTTTATTTGACTGTGATTTTAAATAAAATTTTCATAATAAATACATTATAATTGCTTAAATAATCAAAAAATGTTGGTGGGATACTAAAATATGTTTCCAATAGAAATTTAAATTGGAAGGATTAGTTTACATCATGTTAGTCATAGCATAGGTGATGGATGGTTGAGAGTAGTGATGGGATTCAAATTATATCTGTTGTGATAATATGTGTAGATTGAATTGTTACGGATATTTTTTAAACATATTTATTGTAATTCTGAGAATATTTTATTATGTGTTTTCATATGTGGATTTGTAATTGTATAGACATTCCACCATGATTATGTTTATCGGTTGGGAGATAAGAGGAAATCACCGAGAATGCTCATCTAGTATTGGGGAAAGACCCCCATTATTTCTGTGCAATAGGGGGAAGAAAATTTTCATGCTTTTTTTAATATTTTATATAGTTTAGTTTTTGATACATTGGGAAGTATTTTTTGTGTTTGTTTGACCTCCCTATATAGTTTCAACTGCGTCACCCTTGATGTTATCCAAAGAAAGTGGACTGGGGGATGCCATGTTCTTGATCATATCCATCCAGATGATTCTAGATCAAATAGATAACCCACCCAAAAAGATATTTAACCTAGTAACCATTATATTTCTACAAAAAAATGTATATTTTATTAGATATATGAACTCAGGATAAGAAGACGAATGGCATGGAATAGAAGGACATGAGGGATAAGTTATCAGGACACATTTACTCTGAGTCCCTAATGAAGAGGAAATCAAAATAGATTAGGTTCTTGACTCAGGGAATTAGGGTGGTCATTTATTATGTGTTTCACTCATATATTTATAGGATATAGGGAATCTATGAATATACATTTTTAGGATGGTCTTATATATTAAATCATGTCCCAAGTAAATATCTATCATTTGAAGAGGTTGGATTAGGTGGTGGATTTGGCTCGCATTTATTGAAGGAACCTATATTAAACTCATAGTGGTGGAAATATTTTTTGAATAGGGTGATCTAATTGTGTGTGATAAAATTTTAAAAAGAAATCTTATGAGAAATTCATTTAGGAAATTGGATATCAAATTCGAAAGGGAATAGGTAATGGTTTTGAGGGTTGTAGATCAGTTATATTCTATAGGTGTAGAAGATTGGATCACATGTGAAGTCAGTGATCTTGAACACTAGTATAATGTAGAGAATGTAGTATTATGGGTAATATATATTTGTTATGTTGGATCCCACAACATGTGGGTAGTGTTATAAGATCTAGGATAGTACATTACACCAATAGAGGGATTGCTACCACTTATCAGTCGGGTAGTGGGATTTTTACCATTCAAACTTCTCAAGGTAGGATATGTGTTATTTCATGATGAGAGAGTAAATATCTATAGGGTCGTGTAGCACTTGAAACTCAAACTAGATCCTAGGGTCTACAGGCATGTCTAATTCATCCAGTTCAGTCAGCACCTAGATGTGGGGAAGTTGGACTATCAACTGTTTGAGGTATGATTCTTATAACATCTGTGATTTCAAGAGTTTTTTTTACACCATCTCATCTCGCTATATTATATCTTCTCATTTCATAAGTGGTTTATATCTATAGTGAATACCTTTTGTGGTAGTATGTCAATTGACACATCATTAGGTGTATGTTAGGAGGAAATTTTCTATTATAGGGGTGTGATCTCAGCATTGGTGATTATTACATTCTTTGGGATTTTTTTCCATGAGATGTATGGTTTTGACCTGATATTAGAGATGTATTGGTTGGTGTTGTATTCATACCTTATTGACAATTACTGTAGATGCGTAACTTTCACATATTTTGAGGGTGGCACTTCTGTTCACCATGGGGAATGGGATATCTTAGTAGGCTTTTCCGGGATAGATTTTTAGGAGTTATGTGAGATTACATCCCTTATGTCATGTCTTTTTCTTAATGATGGGGTTTTAGAACTCGATGTCATTCTCCTGTGGTGGATAGTTTTTATAATGTGTTTCTTAATGACTTATCAGGGTTACCACTCAAGGGAGATGTTGAGTTAATGATTGGGTTGATTCTTGGAGATGGACCATCCTCCATTCTGCCTTACAGAATTGAAATAGTATAAAATTTATATATTAATACTCATATGATGGAGTATGAGGGTATGGAATTCATTTGTACATGTACATCACCTTGGGGTTCTCCAGTTTTGTTAAAACAACCATTCTAGTTATTTCATTTTTAAAAATGATTTATTACATAAAATTAAACTTAATAAAACTCAGTAAATAAAAAAATTTAGTTTATTTGGTAATATAGGTACATTAACTAACCCTATAAAAAATGAAAATAAACATCTTTATGGAAAACGTATCTGACATAAGCAAAACATTCATCCATACTTAACAGTTTATGAGACAACATGAAGATATAATAAGAAAGGGGGTGTTTAATAATGCCCAATATGAGAATAAAAAAGGAATAACATGAGGAATATAATAAATTTCAGATAATAGGAATATCAATGGATCATAATAAGGAATATGAATAATAAGAAATGATATAGAATGATAATCACAACATGTAAAATTTGGTAACAACTTAAAGCACTGAATCATAAATTGGAGAATGATAAATCCTCTAAGACCCCATGGGGGATATATAAAGAAAGGAATCAGGTAAATACCCTATATATATATATATATATATATATATCATGATACTAACCATTAGTCAATGAATTAGGGCTGTTTTAGTGTGCACCATTCATAATAATTTCAATCTCATGCTTATGTGTTCCACATAGATCATATAACATGGATTAATTGAACATCATAAGTAACTCCTTGGTCATGGAATGTAGAATACATACATTTATGTCTGCAATGTATAATTATACATGCATAATGTTTGGTACCCTTGAATGAGAAATTAGTATGGTATTCAATACACAGATTTTTTGTTAGGGAAAATCTCGGTGCAATTTAGGCAGCATAACAACATCACATAGAAATTCATAAAATGGTTTGATGAGAGATAAAGGGTTATATCATTATTTATACATGAAATTTATTGTAATAGGGGAATGGAAGAAAATTACCCAACATAATTAATGGGAAATACAATTTGTAACATTCTAGAAATTGAAGAAAGAAGAGAAAGGAAAATAACCCTGATAAAATTTCGACATGGTAACATGTAGACATAAAGAATTATAGGAGGCTTAAATGGGAGTGAAATGAAATCATAAAATTTATTCATCATATGGAAATTAAATGGGATAGGTAAAAATATATACCAACTTAATAAAATTTAAATTAAAGGGCACATCTTAAATGAAGTCCTTGATAAGAAGAAGAGAGAGAGAATCCCTTATAGAATTTATACATAATAACAGGAGTAAAAAAAGATAATAGGGTGGATTAATTATAGTGAATGGAATATAAAATCATTAAGACATCTAAAATATAGTAATATGGATCATTTAACATCATATCCCAACATTTGAAAATAGAATTTATGAATGATAAAATAAAATAAGTTCTGAAATAAAAATAAAAGACTTAAATATATTACATGAATTTGTGACTCCAAGGGCCTAGTAGGGGCTTATTGAGAGGTTCAGGAATCTTTGTAGAACTATATAGAGTATATAGCTAAATGTGATCATTCTTTATGGATATTTAGTGATAATAAATGGGATAATTGGTGGGTTTATATTGGAATGGAAGTGGATTTCTTTTCTATATTGGTTTTGGACACTGCATAATAAAATACTCAAAACCACAAAACATCCCATGGTTTTTGTTCATAGTTTCTATAAATGGAGAGTCTATTACAATAAATTATAAGGAAAAGGGCAAAGGATAATAAAATATTTCCCATTCTCATGTGGAGGTGTGTCACACCTTAAAAGAAATGATTTTAAAATCAAAAAATATATTTTAAGTCTTAGAGGACTCACTATGGATTTATAAAATAAACATGAAATATCATTATTTTAATTTAAAAACATATATTTTTTCAATTATTCCTTTTATATAATATATTACATCACTATTTTTCAATTATGATCACATTAAACACATCATATATTTATATAGTATTTTATTTTTATGCTAAAGTTATACTATCTCAAAAAATTATGAAAATTTCACCATTTGATAATATCGATATGTTCATTGTCAAAATAAAAATCATTTTTACTAAATAATTTCATAAATATGTGAATTATCTCTTTTAAATTGATACTTAACTTTTATTTAAAATAATTGGTTATTTACAAAAAATTGTTTTTATTTCCATATATATAGTACATTTAACATCATATAAACATATTTCTCATTTATATTAGATAAAATTATTTAATAATAATATTACATCAAAATATTATTTATTTATAAAATCCTTTAATTCACCAAAATAGTTTTCTTAATTCAATTTGAGCCTTAAGAAAAAATACAACTTGTGCTTTAAAAATCATTTAAAAAGTAACACTACTAGGATTAAAATATATTCATTATTATATACTAAGATAATGTAAATATTACTAATACTGGAGTCTTGATACATTTCCCATTATTACACCATCATACATCACAAGAGTAAGATTTGTGATGGTGAGGCTTTTATTGGTTCGTTTGGTGTAAGTGTTTTGGTGTGTTATATCTATGAGCTTGAACATCTCCCATAAATGGTTTCTCTCATGATTAAGTTATTAGATCTCATCTAGGGATTGGTCTTGGAAAAATTCTAGAATTATGATCTCCCTCAGTTGTTTCATTAAATGGGATTCATAGTGGATGATCCTATTTTTTGAGGACATCACTTCCTTTTTATGTGCCAAATTTAAAACCCTATATTTATACTAGTCTTTTGATCACTCGTCGATAGCTATATAATCAATGTTAAATATACTTAATGAATATTTTAATCATATTTGTATAATAAAAAAAATTCTTTCATCTATTTTCTATATTCATAAGAAAATTAATTAATTCAAAAAGGGGAATTTTATTCCAAACTTTTTTGGTTGATACAATCGTACCCCTTTAGAAATTTCACCCTAGAATTTTTTTCACACACTAAACCAGATAAGGGTAAATTATCTTCATCACCAGCTCTGGTTCCCACTTTTCTTCTACAATAATTTTGTTTCTACACAACCCTTTGAAAAGAGGAATTTTCTTATTTCGTAGTACATTTTCTCTATGATCTAACAACTTCCCTGGCTAATCCCCACAGGAAAGGTCATTATCCAATTGTATGACCCCTGTATTGAGTACATATGATGGGTCTATTATATAATTTCTCAAGAGGGGTAAATGGAATAATTCATGTAGTTGAGGTAGGTTTGGTGGGAGTTCATGTCGATAGGCCACTCCTCTAATATAATCAAGAATCTCAAAAGGGTCGATGTACCTTAGAATAAACTTAACCTTTATTCTAAATATTATCACTCATTTTCAAGAAGATTTGGATAGGAATACCTTGTCTCTAACATCAATCTATAGGGCTTTTGATGATTTTTATCATAACACTTTTTTCAACTTCATGCATCTTTTATGTTCTATTGGATGGTCATAAACATCCCCACCATTTCTATAACCATTTAAGGACATAGAAGTATCTATTCCACAACTTCCCCCAACATGTCTGTGTGTTTCACCTTTTCCCATAAAGGTCTTCATTGGGAGCCATTTTAATGATCGAGTGGAACCTGTTGATGTATGGGAACTTGACAAAAGGAAAACGATGGACCCATCCTACTTTAAAGTCCATTGAGAAATCTCTAAACATGTCCTCAGGTGTTGGGAATGTCTAGTCATATTAAAAGTTAGTTTTAGGGTGATAAGCCATACTAAATTCAATCAAAGTATTTAGAGAATTATATAGGCTTTTATAAAACATAGATGTGAGTCTTGGATCATGATTGGACACAATGAATAGTGGTACTCCATACATCTTTTCAACTTATCAAGTGTATATCAGTTCTAATTTATCCACTATTAACTCCTCTCTCATTGAAATTAAATGTGAATTCATCGAATAATGATCCACAACAACATAGATAGAATTTTTTCCCTTGGATATCTTTGGAAGTCTTGTGACAAAATCCATGGTGATATTTTCCCATTTACATGGTGGTCTGGGTAATGGTTGTATCATCCACTTAGACTTTTTCCATTGAGACTTCAAATTCTGAAAAACGAAGAACTTTGATATATATGTTGCAATCTACTCTTTCTTGTAATCCAAAAAATATTTCTCATAGAGATCTCGATACATAATGTTTTTCTTGGGTGAATAGAGAATTTTAAACTATTGGCATCATCCAGGAATTCTTTATTTAACACATGATTTGATGGAACATGTAGTCTTGACCCAAATCTCACAATTACTTATTTCATAACATTGAACTTAGAGTATTCTCATTTTTTTATAGTTTCCACTTTATTAGGATTTTGGCATCATCTTTTTGACCATCATTTAACATTTACAAAATAAATGGTTACTAAATCATTTGTGAAAGGATTGATGATATTCTTCTCTTTATGATTATCATGTTCATATTCTTCAAATTTAATAGTACAAGATCCTTCTTGATTCTCAAAAATGATAGAATTCCTCAGTTTTTTAAACATTAAAAATACAAAACCATGTCATATATCCTGATTTGGTAGTGAATTGATTATTCTAAATCATTTATTAGATCTAACCATCTTCTTTGGTGCATATTTTTCTTTTTCTTTGTGATTATATATTTATGTCTTTTGGGAAAAATATATATTTAACACTTATAACCAAATAGATAATGACGTCATATTTTCAATGTAAAATCATAGTTAGAATGACCATATCATTCCCAGAATAGTTTTCCTCATGATTTTACAACTTTCTAGAGGTGTGGGTAATGACATTTTTATTTTTCATCAACACACATCACAAACCCTTCTTTGAATCATCTTTGAATATTATGAAAAGCATTCCACATGTGGGTAGTTAGAGCATAGGTTTAATGATAAGTATCCACTTCAACTCCATGATGATTTATTCACATTCATAATTCCAAGAAAACTTGAATCCCTTTTGAGTTATAATGGTAATCGGGTTTTGAAAATCATGAGAAATTTCTCACAAATCGGCTATAATATCTATCTTACCTAAGGAAACTAAGAATTTATATCATGAATTTTGGCCTCATATATCCCTTAATTGTTATTTCTAAGAATTATCTGTATATATTCCATTGATTATGATGATATTCCCCATGAATGAGACTTCTTTCAACCATAACTCACAAATGTTATACCTTTCATAGAGTTTTTCCTTTCGAAATGTCGTTAGAACACTCCTCGGTTTCCCTTAAAGATCCTCCTTGGTTTTGGTGTATATTATACTATTATCCATAATGACTACCACAAATATGTCAAGGTATTCTTTAAAGACTACATTCACTAAGTCCTTGATGATTTTTGGGGAATTAGTGAGTCCGAATGAAATCACTATGAACTCATAATGCCTGTATATTTTTCTAAAATTATTCATGGGGATTTCATCCATCTTCACCCTTAAATAGTAATATCCTAACCACATATCCAACTTGGAGAAGTATTGTGATCCAAATAGTAGTTCGAACAAGTAATCAATTCATGGAAATGGATTATTGTTTTATCATTACTTTTTTGATCTCATGATAATTAATGAAAAGGCGCATTAACCCACCTTCAATATGATGTGGAGGACTATTGTACCCCATGGTGAAGAACATGGGAATATAAAACCTTTATCAATAATCTCTTGTAGTTTTTTATATAGGTCAACAAGTTATAAAATTTCCATTATATACATATTCTGGGATATTGGAAATTACCCAAGTATAAATTCGATCAAAAATTACAAATCTCTGACTAGAGGAAGACCGGGGAACTCCTTCAGAAACACATCAGCTAATTATATCAAAATATGAAAGTCTTTTAGGATGGTCCATTCCGTAGACTTTATCATTTGAGATAGATAATCTTTCTTAAAGGGAAATAATATCCATATTGATATGACAGTTCTAATGAAGATTCCTCACACTCCATTCACTTTTAATGAATTAGGGTTCGATTCTCCATATGGATAGTGATTTTCCACTCGCGAAAATTAATGTTGGGTCTATACAGGGAAATAATATCTCTACAAAGAGTTGAATCATATTCCACCAATGGAAGTATGGAAATGTTCACCGAGATGTTAAATATATAAATTTTGATCTGGGAGGAGTTATATACTCGTGATTCAATAATTTCTCCATTTCTATTTTCACACACGTCTATACATCCATGTTTTTTGGTGGTGTTTGAATAGTTCTACAAACATTCATGATATAAAGTAATATGTAGAACAAGAATAACAAATTGGATTGGATATTCTTGAATTAATAACTGGAGTACCTAACACCAATTCAGTGTTGGGATTCCCCTAAGTGGTAGTGATGGGAAAATATCTCTCTTTCAACCTTAGAGGTTTTTGGTTTCCTCCAAAGACCTTCAAATTAGTCCATTTCTCTTCAAAGTGCCACAGTTCCTTACAACTAAAGCACTGTAGATTGTGTTGAGGTTTTACTAAAGAATTTTATTCCTCTTTCAAATTGAATAATTTCTCTTATCAAAAATCATTGGTCATGTTCCCTTATCCTTTAAACCTAATGAATATCTTTTTCCCCTTTGGAAATTTACAGGGTATTTCTTTCCACACCATCGACATGTGGGGTGCTGAAATTTCATAGCACCATTGGATTTATCCATCAGACTACCAGAATTAAAATCCACATTCTATTTATTATCCCCATGATACCCCTAAGAGTCACCAATCTCTAAATCTGAATTTAGGGAAAATATGACAATTTACATGTATCTATCATTTTCATAGACATTCATGGATTTTCATAGACTGTGCTTTTACCCACAAAATATTCGGTTAACCTTGTATTCGGTGGTTACTAAAAAACTCGGGGTGTATCATGCAACTATTATGATATTTTTTTTGTTTTCCAAAATATATTATTCATCATTTTTTTAGTGAAAGGAAATATATTTCCATCTTATGATGGGGGGTGCATGGGAAATATTTATCAAAAAAATCCTTAATTCCATCCATGCCACTGCTTCAATCTCTTGCTCATGCTTTGTATTCTTGATGAATATCCACCACTAATCAGATTCACCATTTATTTGATAAATAGATAGAATAAAATTATCTTATTCAAAACGTTGGAGGATGGAGAAGATATTTTGAATGGAATTAATCCATTTCTCCATGATTAAGGGATCAGATTATTCATTGGAAGTTGGGGGTTGTTATTGCATGAAGGTCTCGACTATGGGTTTATCCCTTTTGGGGTTGGGGGTTGTGTGATCCCCCTGGTCTATGTTTTTATTTAGAGCATGAGTTAACTGAGAGAGTATCATGACAATATTTGTGATCCTCACCCCCATCGGGTTGGGAATCTCATCTGGGTAATCCTTACACTACCATTTTTATTGTTTATTAGCATGATTACTAATATTTCATGCCATTGTAATGAATAAAATGAAAATTAATTACGAGTATGTTAAATAGTTAAACACATAAAGGTGGAATCTAATGACCTTAAAGGGATATATTACATTTGTCTATTTAACATATGAGTATCTAGGATTTAATCTATGTTATCTATGATCTAATTCCTAACACATTTTCTTATGGGAATATTTTTGTTCCTATAATAATGACTTGTAATGATGTTATTAATTTACCAAAGCCTATCCCATGAGAGTGTCAAACTAGGAGTGTAGTAAAGTCTATTGTCATGTACCAAGTTACAATGAGGCTGGCCCGAAACACCTAGTCCATTTTGTTACTCCTAGGAACATATATGCAAGAACCACATCCACTTCTAGTATAACAATATGAATATATTTTCTCGAGAAACCAATTTCCATGTAATTAAAAAATTTATGTAATATTTCTTACCCATAATCTAATCCATATGGGTTTTTACTATGTTTTTCTAATCCAATGCAAAAAAAATAACTAATAAAATCCTCTGATAGGAAATATAATAACCCAGCTCTTTATTTTGTTTTTAAACATGATTTATTACATAAAATCACACCTAAAACGACTAAAAATATCGATAGTTATTATGTATTTAGGAAATAGGAACATTACATAACAACATAAAAAAGTAAAAGCAACATTGTTTTTGACTTTTTCCATGAGATGACCTAAATATTCATTCGTACTCTATATGGGATAACCTAAGGACATATATAAGAAAAGGGTGATATATAATGCCAGTAAGAGGATAAAAAAGGAAAACCATAGTGTAATAAAATACATGTTAGACAATATACATATCATTAGTGTATAAAAAGGAACATGAAAAATTATTATTGATATATCATGATAATCATAACATAGAAAATTTGGAAACAACATAAACCACTAAATTATAAATAAATCAATGAAAGATCCAACAATACCCCATGGTGGAAACATTCCCACAATGGAATCAGGTAAACCCCCAACCCAACTTGGCGTATCATAATAATAACCATTACCTAATTCTTTTAAGCTCTATCAGGTCTATTCTTCATAATCATTTCAATATCATGCTTAAGTGTGCCACATTGATCATATAATACGAATTCACTCAACATCATAATGTACTCCACTGTTATGGAATTTGATATAAATATATATAATTACCCAATATATATATATATATGTATAATGGTGAATAACATTTTTATATAAATGATTATTGTATTCAATACACGATTTTTTTGTCAAGGAAAATCACGGTGCAATAACGGCAACATAACAGCATCACATAGAAATACATGAAATGGGATGAGGAAAGAAATGAGACTCTCAACATTTATAAATAAAATGGACAGTATGATGTAAATGGAAGGACATTACCCAACATAAGTAATTGGAAATAGAAGGCATAACATAAAGAAACATAAAGATAGAGTACCAGGGAAAAGAACCTTTACAAAATTTTAGCATGGTAACAGATGTACATAATGGTTATTTATAGAGAAAAATGATTTTGAAACGGGATATAATCATTTAAAAATAAAATTAAATGTAAAGGGTATAGGAAATAATGTACCCCAACTTCTGCAAATGGAAATTAGAGGGAATATCCTAAATTAAGTGCTTGATAAAAGTGGAGAGATAGAATCCCTTATAAAATTTCGACATAGTAAAAGGTATACATAGAGGATAATAGGGGAGATTAATGAGAGTGAAATTAAGAAATAAATATTTATACATAAAATGGATTGTATGGGAATCATGTAAAATCATATCCAAATACAGGAACATAGAATATAAGAAGCATAATATAAAAGAAGTTGTTGACTGAAAATAGAATGTGAGAAGTCCATTAAATGAATGTGTGACTCCAAATGCCTAATAGGGGATTACTGAGCGATTTTGGATCATTTTTAGGACTATAGTAAGTATAGGGATGCGTTTGATCAATCTCTAAGGCGTTTGAGTGAAGATAAATGGGATATTGGTAGGGTAAATATAGGAATTCATAGGGGTCTCATTGTTTTTTTGGGTTTGGTCATTAAGTATTAAAATATTCAATACCACAAAACAAAACAAGTTTTTACTATGTTTTCTAGAAATGTGGTTTTGATAAAATTATTTTACAAGGCCAAGGGATAAAGATAATAAAATATTACTCTTTCTTATAAGTAGGTGACTGAAAAATTTAATGAAATGATTTTATAATATTAAAATATTTTATATGTCTTGGGGGATTAACTAAGGATTTTTAAAACATATAAAATAAAAATAAAAAATATTTTAAATTAGAAACATATATTGTGATGATTATCCTATTTATTGTATTTTTTACATCACTATTAGACCATTATGATGTCCTAAAACACACTTTATATTTATAAGATAAGTTATTTTTTCCCCAAAAATGATAATATCTCATAAAAGTATTAAAATCCATTATTTTATTATTTTGGAAAATTAATTCCCAAAATTAATATTCCTTTTATATAAATAATTTCAAAAAATATGATAAAATTATCTTTTAAAATAATAATGAATATTTGTTGAAAATAATGGTTCATGACAGATTATATTTTTTGAATCGTTATAAAAATAACATTTGACATCATAAATAGTTTATGATCATTTATATTTGATAAATATCATTCAATAATAGTATTCAAATAAAATATTATTTATTTAAAAAATCCTTTTATTCATCCAAATAGATTTATTAATAGAATATTTATATTAACAAAAAATAATATTTTTTCTTTAATAATCAATTACAAATTATCAATATTATGAAGAAAAAATATTAATTATTTAATAAAAAATAATATACACATTACTAGTTCTAGGGTATTGATAGATATCGATTTATTACACCAAAATACACCATAATAAGTAAGGTGCGTGATGGTGGGGCTTTCATGGGGCTATCCAATGAACAGGGTTTGGATCATGATCTTGATTAGCATGGACTTATCCTATAAATGATTTAACATATGTAGAAGTCATTGGATCTCATAATGTTATTGGTCAAGGGAAAATACTAGAAATTCTATCTACCTTGAAATCTCGGATAAATGGGAGTCATAGGGTATAATCCTACTTTCTTAGGCCTTTACAACCTTTTTCCATGCCAAAATGATTTGTTAAAACCCAATATTTATACTAGTCATGTGGTCACAATTCAATTACTACATTATCAATGATAAATGTACATAAAGGTTATCTAAATCTAATTGGATATTATAATTCAATTGATGTAAAAAAATTTCTATATCCATATGAAAAAAATTAAATCAAAATGGGGAATATTTCTTACAATAGTTGGGTCATTACATTTCCATCTATGAAGGATGACTAGACACTATGATTATTTGTTGATTATTGAAAGTTGAAATAGATGAAGATTAAGAATCAGTATCCTCTTTCATGTATTGGAAACCTTTTTTACCATCTGAGGGATGCTTGCATGTTCTCCAAGGACGATTTGATGTCAAAGTATCATTAGGATAGAGTGATATCGTCTACTATAGTATGGAATTATTTAAGGAGAAGGTAGTATCTGTTTGAGTATATTGTGATACTATTCAGGTTAAAAAAATTCTTCATAAGTACTTATTCCATTTATAAAACTTGTTCCTACACATATGTGGATCATTTTTTGATTGGTTCTATAGATGAAATCAGAGTCTAATCAGATACTTATAATAATTATTCCAAATATCTTGACATAGTCATCAGTACAATGAGAGTTAATTAGTTATACACCATGATATTTAAATTTAGTATCAATAATTAAAATGTACATTTCTTGGTTCACATTATCTCTGAAGAAGTGGGGTTAGTAGACCATGCAGAATTTCATGCAGTTGTCTCTTGGGAGCATCTGAAGAATGATTTTTATATCTAAAGATTTCAATGTTTTGTAGGTTATTATTGATGGTCCATCAAGGACCTTTCTCATTTTGTAGAACCATATTAGAGAATCTCTTTGAATGGTATAATATTTGAGTGGTTTAAAGCATGTGAGATGTATATTCATGATTTTAATAAATTCATGACCACCACACAATTTGTAATCCCACCAGAGTCGGGTGAGGGGTAAACCTTGTATTGTAATGAATCTGGAATAGTACATGGAGACGTTTTTATGTAGGTAGATCGATTCAAGGAATATTAGTCAATATTGTTAATGATTCCTGAACTAATTTACCCAATGAGTGATATTTAGTTTGTCGTGTTGGACTTATATTTAATGTTTTGATGTCATTATCAGTTGGTTGAAATGATTGTTGTGTATACAGACCAAAAGAGAATAAATTGCATCTATCCTTAGAGATATTCAAATCTATGACAGTACATATGGGATAAGTTCATGAATTAGTTTGACTATGAGCTATCATATATGCTCAAAAGGGAAATAGTATTGTTGATTATTTCAGATAGGTGACATAAACTCATGTTATTCGTGAGTCATGTTCTGAGTGGAAGATGGTAGCCTGGTTCACTAAGATACATATAATGGTCCATGTGCTCCAGGGGAATTCAACCCTATTGTCCTTATTTTTTGTGTCAACACTCCTAATATATATCAAGGAGATAAAGTATTAAAATATGATCTATTTGGAATTGAGGGAAATCCATGAAGGCGGGGAGTCACCATTCAACTAGAATATCAATGAAGACGGCACCATTTATTTTCATGGACATATTTTTGTTTCTACGTTAATGTGAGAGGGGATTATTAATTAGTTTCATTCCTTAATATTTTTGGGGCATCCTAGTTTATGAAAAATGTATCGTGATATTTTTATATAGTATTGTTTTCCAAGGATGAAAAAAGAGGTTTTAGTTTTAATGAAGTGGTGCTACACTTGTAAGTAGGTAAGGGCTGAGTATCCATAGAAGGGGGGTTTTCTATATATGTACCCCATTATAAAATATATATGTCGGATGATGTTAAAATAAATATTGTGGTAGGTATTCTGATTACACCTAGTAATAATGACACAATATGTTTGATTATTAACAAGGTGAAAAAATTGTCCCATATCTTGAAAATATTGTAAACAATAATGGTTGATCAGTTGGGTGGATTATATATTGGAGAGATACTGAATTTTAATGGGGTTCCACAAATTATTGTTTTGTATTGTGATATAAATTTTACTTCATTTTTTTTTAAATGATTTCAAAATCCTCTTAGAATTCAGTTGTTTTTTTAGAGCGGGTTTCCACCTATATATATATGAAAAAATAGAGTGATATCCAAGTTCAAAAATACATGTTGAAATACTAAATCAATGATTTATTTGGAACATGGGATATGACCTGAGTGTCTTTTGATTTCACATTTAATAATTTTTACTGGGAGACTATTCATATGAACCCATATGAGGCACTCTATGGATGGACATGTAGATCATTTTTTGTGTTGGATGGAAGTAGGTGAATCATAATTGTTGGGATCAAGTCTCTAGAATGAGATGTAAGAGTTTGTTCAATTGATTCATAAATGTATGGTTGTGAATAATAGTGGGATGAATGAATATTTTTATCGATGTCATTATATGATTGAGTAAATATTGGGTGATTGTGTCTTCTTTTAGTTGTCATCAAGATAAGGGAACCATCAGATTCAAAAAAAAGGAATTCCAATGCTCTTGTAGAATGGTCCATTCGAGATTTTGGATAGGATGAGAATGGTGGTATACCCATTAAAAATCTATAGTAGTATGAATGTATGCGTGATGTTTTCCCTGTGTCCCAGTTATGAAAACAAAACACTAACCCATCTCCTGTTATTGATGTTGAAAACATTGATCTTGTAAATGATGTATCCTTTAAGGAGCATCAGGTTTGTATTTTATATCATAATGAGAATGTTTTATAAGGAAGGAATGTGTTGTTAGTATGTTTGTTGTGGTAGAATAGTATTGATCTGGAGGAAACATTGGATAGGGTGGATGAAATGAAAACCTAGTGCCTTGATCTTTTTATCATGGAGTATTAGTAATGATTGGGAGGGTATCTCAAGGTTGAGTTGTTATATGGTGGAGAGCATATAAGATACCATACTTCTAGAAAAGTGTGTTCGGTTTAATTTTTTTTCTAAATTCCATCTATTTTGGTTAATGAAATGTTTATTCAGAGTATGTGAGGCCTTGTGTGTGTTCTAAAATATTAGGACCAGATAGTGAGAGAAATGTTTTCTTACAGTGCATATTTTATAATTCATTCATTGTTAGTAATAACCATTCATCACAACCATGTGACCTCATAGTGGGTGGTGCACAGTTATCAAACTGTTCAATGATAGCCAATAAAACTAAGAAGATTGATCCCCTTGGGATAGAGGTGAGTGCACGACCGCAAGATGGTTTTTCAGACCAGGATGTTGGCTAGAATAAACCATGAAACATTGTTTCCTCTTTGAAAAAGGGAACCATATGGTTTGTGGATGGTTTGGACAACTCTGCATACCAACTATGCACCTATCAAAAATTTTGGGAGTTTCCCATTTTCCCTATTAGGATTTAAGGTTCCTAACATAATTTCCCATCATTTTATCCTCTAGTACACTAAGATGTGAAACTTAATAATAAAATTATTCCCTGGTATGATTCTACTTTAATTATATTCCACTTAGATTTTGATTTTTTGTTAATCTAATCTACAAGTATTTATAACAATCCTCTAAGATATATTTTCAATGAGGGTCATGGATGAATGGTTTCCCTCCATAAAAATATATAAATTTTTTCTGTTCTAGAAGACTCATGGTGTGGTAATTTAGGGTATTTTGGGCATAAATTTAGTGGTCTTGATTAAATTAGGGTTTGTCTATAAAATTGAAGTAACAAGTCTATAATTATTCATATTGTTTTAATACCTTGTTCTTGTTTATATGTTTGTGAGAATAAATAATTTTTCTATGAATTTATTTTCTATGGCCTATAATAGAAAATTAAAACCCTATTAGAATTGAAAGACCATTCATGAACCCTTTTGGGTATATTAATTACAATGTGTCATTGGCTATGAACACCAATGCGGTGTTCAATACCTTTGAACGTGTTGGGATGGGTGAAAAGTGGTTAATAGGGGGATTGTGATATAAAATTAATTCTGATTATGTTAAATGGGTTATGTGAAAATTATCATTACTGTTGATAAATGGATAAATTGTTTTCAATAATGGGGTTTTTTAGTTAAATAATGTTAAATATTCATGTGATGAATAATCATAAAATAGGAATTTTTTTGATATGGGTTAAATGTGGGGAATGGAATGACTTATATAAATGTGATAAATAAGATGGTCCACATATGATTTATTTTTCTTTCAATACATTTAATGAGGAGGAACCATTGATATTGTGAACAAATGGTTAGTGGGATGATGGATTGATGCTCCACTATCATGGGAGTCCATATTGATGCTCCAAGAGGCCCTATGGATAATATTTTTTAGAGAAATGATTGATGCTCTTAACTCCATGAGTATGAATATAGTGTTCCAGGTAATTCTTGGGACGGTCAAGCATAGAGCTGTTCTCCTAGTTGAATACATGGAATGAGGTTCCTTATTTTCTAACATGTGGCCATTTTATATATTCTTTAGTCCACCAACATTGGCTGAAGCTGGTTTGATTAATATGATTGAATCAAAAAACTAAAGAATAAAAGTGATTTATTAAAATAATTTTAACCAGTGGATGTTTGATTATTTTTAAATTCTAATTATTATTTCTAGTTCTGAATAAAATATTTTATATTGGGAATTTTTAATAAACTATTTGTAGTGGAATTCATGGGCCGTCATTGGTCACCAAATGAAATTTATAGTTGCAGGTCAAGATAAAGGAAAAGGCCCCAAGCTATATTTTTGATTTGGGGTATACGTATGTTAATGGATGATGGTATTTGGCCTAATGATGATAACCATATTAGGAATTATCTACAATTTATTTATTTTGGGTTTCCCATTACACTAGGAACTATAAGACATGATATGGCATATTAATTGTTTGGTGTTGTGAATTTACCCATTTTTTGGAAAATTTTGTGATTTGTGACAATTTGATATATTATTCCTCTATTTCTTATTTTATCTATTGGGTATTACTATGATAAAATTGTTATAGTCATCTATCATGCTCCATTAGACCCTCACTGCTAGTCATTATCCTCTGTCATACGTAGTGGTGTGTCAAAGGTCATGTGGTGAACTGGCCTAAAGAACTGTATTGGTGGAACCTAGTTCGGGATTTCACACATCACTAAACCCAATTTTCTCAATGTTTTATAGAATTAAATTGATATTTTTAATGGGATAAAATAGAAATAGTTATTATTTTATTATTATCAAAAATATATAGGATAATTTATTTTTGAAGATGTTATCATTGTCTTAGACATTCATGGGTAATTATGATATAACAATATCTCAATTCCTTGAGTCCCAACCACATTATATAATAGAAATCACTTATTCCCAAAAAACTTAAATAAAATATATGTGAAAAAATAACACATAACAAGATAGTGAGAAGTGATTCAATATGGAAAGAGTAATGGATTAATTATTTACAAAGTATTGACACTTCAAAATTACCATGGTTGTTAGAAGTTCTTAATAAAGGATTAGTATTATTATATCCCTTCTTTCGGAAAAGGTTAATTTTATATATACATCCTTAATTATATTTTAATCATTATTCTTTTAATTATTCTTTTAAAATAATACCCAAGAACAATTTTATGGAACTTTTCATTCCATATTATAAACATGGTCACGTAAATAAAAAATTACTCACATGAATTATCAGTTTTAAATATTTATTTGTTGTATTTTTTAATGGTGAAACTTATACTCTATTATAATTAATACCATTTTCATGTTATCATGAGTAAAACCACTAATATACCCTAAGTTAGATTCTTGTTTGGTATGTGCATTCCATTATTGAATTATTGATATAATTATATTATTTTCTTATTTATAGTATTACTTTTGTGGCATGGGAGGTAGGTATGTTACACATATGTGGTCTTATTGGACTAAATTTAGTATTTTCGACTATTGAATTATTGTATCATACTTCATGGATTATGTTATTAATCAAATCCTATTATACATTCCTTTTATATTTATCATACATGAATGATATAATGGTTTTATTATATTAATCATGGATATAACTAACATATGATGATAATGTTATTAATTTGTTATAAAAATCAGGGTAAATGATATTAATTGTGATGTTTTCATAACAATGGATATTTTTTTTAAAGATAGTAAGAATTATTATTGGTTATATGACTACATTATACCAATTTATGAATTTTTATTATCTTAATAGATAAGGTTAATTACATGAATGGTCTACCATTAGATGCTGCAATATTTTTTTTATAATCATTATGAGTTAGTATAGCATCATGTGGTGTAGAATTTAAGATCGTGGGTGGGTTATTTTACCCAAACTATGTATGCAGATTGGGGGTGTGGGTTGGGCTCATGGTATCATGATTTATTATACCCATTCCTATATTCTCTGATATGTGCTAAAAGATTAGCCTATTTCCCTTCCCATAAGATATGCCTCTTTGTTAATAAATTATTTTATAAACATCTATAAATATATGTATAGGTATATATATATATACATATAATGTATTTATAAGTTTTATTGATACATGTGATAGATTAATTCACTTGATTAATGTCTCAGATCACGTGATGTGTCTAGATGTGGCTTGGTTATCTATGGACCCACTCAGTACAATGATTTTTCTTTTACCGTAGTTGTTTTTAAATATTTTTATTCCTTTCGAATAATATTCTATACATAGGTTTTTGATTTCTAAAACTATTTTATTGTATATGAGTTAATTATTTTTATAAGATTATTTATACATCATATATATCACTATTACATTGATTCATAGTTGGTGGAGCCCTACTAAGTATTTTTCCTCGCTCCCTGAATGGGATCCTCGATGGAAATTCTGATCTAATATTTCATTTTAGGTATATACAAGTAAATCTATAGCTATTTAGATTCCTTATTTTATGAATTATGAATTTCCATGAATTGGGATCAGTTCCCACTTCAGAGATAGAGATACTACTTGATGATGGGTGGCCATGTTTGGAATGTCACTTATTTCGTCACTGTGCATTACCAACCTTTAGAACTATTTTTCATGACATTTTTTTTATATTTTTTAAACCTATAAGAGATTTTCTACCTTGGACATGTATACATAAATATAGGTATTTAAATCAAGTTTAAATTAATGTTTATTCTTATATAACATGTTTGGCTTCATTCTTTTATTATTATAACACATTAACTATGAACAAGTCATATCAGAATTATTATTAAAATACAATAGTGACTTATCTTATAGTATTATATGGGTGAACAATTCCCCACTTAGGTATCAAGTCCTATTGTGTATGTTATCATCCCCTGGAGATTGAATGCTTACACAAGGTAAAAACACTCTAATTAATTCATAAAATGGTATCAGGTTTGTGGTTTCAAAAAAGTACTATCAATTATATATTGGGGTTAAATTGATTTCTTTCATATAGGTATTAGTATTATCAATATTTGATATGAATCCCCAAAAAATAATCAGAAACCTATTTATTGTATAAGCTAATGTTTGCAATAATTGTTTGATTAGTCGATAAAAACCATGGGTTTGAGTGTGGCTTTCAATTACTTATCTTTGGTATGATAGAATAGAAATAAATATTTCTATCTTGTAATCCATCTAGTGATGACCATTATTTTGGATCATGTGTTATGTTATACATCAATAGGTTGGAACATGTAAGATTTCGTGCCATATTTTATGTTTTCACAAAGTTGTTATATAATATATAGAACCAATAATGGATTTCTCTAACTAAAAAAATAACATATATATATATATATATTATTTATATATATATATAAATATATATATATATAGGTGAATATTAGGTCAATATAATCCAAATGTTGATTCCTTAAATTTAGATTGTTTCACCTACACTACATTTTACTATTGATAATTCTCCATGATTTATTATTGAATCTTATCGTTGTAGATTCCAGTTCTACATTAGTGTTATCTAATAAAAAAATTATAATTTAATATATATGTATTATTTACAATCATTAAAATGGTTTTATTTATGTTAAAATATTAGTTTCTAATCCTATTATTTGTTTTTAGTTTTTTATGTTGTTGATCTAGGTGATATTTTTTGTGAGCATTTCATTTATTCCACATACATGGATATACTAAATGATGTGTTTTAGAAAAAATAAATAATAAAACATGCTAGTATCATATTTTGGTTCTATATAAGGGTAACATGGGTCATTTGGTATAATTAATTACTAAGACTCATTTAGATTCATTGAGTAATGGAATGTATTTTACAATATTATTTTTTCCCATGTGGAGATTGTGACATAATCAAATTTTATTATATAAGAATATATTTTAAAAAAATTTGATTTTATTTCCTTTTAATTATTATTATTTGTGTCCATGAGTACAAGAAAAATATATTATTTAAAATATTGATTTTATATTTCGATCTTGAGTTGAGAATATCCTTTATGAAAATACATTTTACTATTACTAATGTTTAAAATTTGTGAAATTGTTTTTATTAAAATGGTCAATTTTGACTGAATAATGAGATATTGATTTTAGAATGAGATTTAATTTTGGTGTTAAAGTGGAATTTAATTTCAATTTATAGATACTTTACAAACCATTTTTAAAATACATTCATTTTTTAAAAGGTAAAATGTGAATTTATCACCTTTAAGAAACTTTGTAATACAGTCTTCGTATTAGACACACTTTCTATCAATGATTCTCGTGTGCTGATTATTACAGCCTCATCCAACCTCCCCCATAGAATGTGTGGGAGGGTAATCCCCCCCTACTTCATATTGAATCTTTTTTGTATCCCTGTGTACCATACCTTAACCCTGACTTTATCATTCTTTTCCCTATAATCTCTATAATCCCAAATGTCACAATCCATGTCAATTGATCTCCTTAGCTTCCACAATCAACATCAGGGTTCTCATATGCTTTGAGCCTCCCAAATCACACATTATAGGATTTATTTTGATGGAATCATATTTTGATTGAAAATTTTGATAGTTCCATGTTTGGGTCTTGCGGTTTATAGAAATGGGAGAGTATTGGACCCCTCAAAAGAGACACCTCATTACCCATTTCTCTTCTAATAATGATTTGATCCAATCTTGGTTCAATAATCATTTTATCTTCAACAAATTTATATTCTAGTTATTCTAATTTTCATTCAACTATCCCATAAAACATTATTAACCTTTAATGTCATTATGGGTAGGATCTCACAAACTTTTGATACCTTTTATGAAATAATTCTACGATCTATATGATTTGAAATTTATTAAGATGATATTTTTTTCTATGATAGAAGAATATATTCATGTTCTTAGTCAATATCAACAAATATTTTTGTAAATGTTTAGGTTTTTAAGTCACTAGTGGGGGTATGGATTTCATATGGGGTATAGTTTCTAGGAAAACAAGCTCTGTCCTCAAATCCTCGACGTACTTTTGGTTATCCGATATTGATCTAGTTCATTTGGTCTCAGCTTGTCAATGTGGTTGAATAGAACACCAAGGGGGGATTGATTACTAGACTCTATAGTCATATGGGATATACCCTTCTATGGTCCTTAATATTTATATAATAAATAATGATCCTATTTAGAAAGAGGATAAATTGTTGAATCTTAATCTAAAGGCGTTGGATATCTTTGGATGATTGAGAAGGTATTTGGTTAATGACAATTTGTCTATGCATTACTCATTGGAGGAAGATGTGATGGATGGGTTCTATGATAAAGTGTATTTATAACCAAGAAACAATATTTCAAATTCTTGATCCTATAAAGAGGTAGTGTTAATTAGAAATGGGTATTGCCATAATATGGTTTTTCATCCATCATATGAGCTAGGTTTATTGGCATTTATGGATTAATTAATTTGAAAGCATTTCACTCAAGATATTAAATAGGTCTGGGTGAGGGAAATTGACATGTCGATACCTAGAAGTAAATATTAATATATTAATCTATCTAACCACTTTCAGGTTTTGGAGGTGGAATACCTATCTCATAAAAAATGAGATGTACGAGCTAAAATAGGTATTCTGAACTGAAGTCTTGAAGTAAACATCAAAAATGGCCAAGGATTCCCTAAATAAGAACATATTATTGGGAAGTCTATTCAATACAAAATAGGTAGTGAAGATGTAATTCAAGATAGAAGGATTCATATCCCATTTGGATGAGGGGATGGAAGGGGAACCCTGATGCGGGGAGGTGCACTGCTCTTAAGGGGAAAATGGAAAAGGGGATTAAGGATTACTTTGAACATCCTAAGATGATAGAAACAAGGTATTACAAAAGGATAAATGTGATGGATGGTTAAATCGTGGATCATTTTCATGAACATAAGATTATTTCACACATTCAATGTGAAAAAAATGTAATTTTGTATTGAGTAGAAAGAAAAAGAGAAGGATTATATGGAAGGCAAGGTTGAAGAAGAGAAAGAAAAATGTTTGGTTCTCATTCTCCATCCTATGGAATAATTTTATTGACTTATCAATATTAATTTGATATAATATTTCAATATATCATACAAGATAATAGTACATGTTGATACTTATGAGTATCAATATGTATATACTAAGATGTATGAGCTAATTTTTGGAAAGAGGGTTCAATGATGTAAATATTAATTTGGATGAATATATCCAAATGTTGTAGAAGATAGTATATCATTATCATGATCTAATTAAGGATGGTCAAACAAAAAAGGTATATTCACTCCCATGGGATATAAATATGGTGATTGGTTTGAATAATATTTTATATATGTTTAATGATTATTTTATTTCTTTCCATGTTTTTAGAATTTTTTTTTTGATCATTTGAAGTTACCCACAAATTACATAAATGTTATTTTGAAATAAAAAATTAGTTTTTAGTAATTCTTTTTCTCCTTTAGTCATAATTTTATAATATTATGTATTGTAAAATTAATTTTTTTTTAGAATGAATTAAAATGTGATTTTAGAAATTAAATAAAATTCATTATAATATTTTTTATAAATGAATATTTTTTGTAATCTGAAATAAAATGGTAGGTAATACATATATAGACCTATTAAATACAAATATTGGAGAGTATATTAGTTTTTATTCTGTTTGGTTGATGGTATTTAGAGTATCATATGTATTGTGATACATCCATTTTTATTTATATTTCTTGGTGTTTTAGTTCATTTTATTTGTTTGAGGAGACACACATCAGAAGAATGTTGTGGGACTGGGTTTCATATTAGATTAATAGGTGTAGA
This sequence comes from Viscum album, assembly GCA_963277665.1. NCBI lineage: Eukaryota > Viridiplantae > Streptophyta > Magnoliopsida > Santalales > Viscaceae > Viscum > Viscum album. The sequence goes on along the minus strand of OY728132.1, from coordinate 120,790,924 downwards.
TGTTATATTATTTTAAATTTTTTAGTGTTTTATGTTAGTTTTGGGAGATATAAATTACAAACTAAAAGTATGATTTTAGATATGATTTAATAATAATATTATGTTTGGTATAGATTATATTATCATGGTTTGGTTATTTGAAATAAGAATTTTTTTTGTGATTTGAGATTGATTTATGATTTTTTAATCATGGATTTAATGGATTCATTGGAATATGTATTCTATGATTACAGATAGTGATTATTTAAAGAGAGAACATCTCAAGAATTATTGGCTTTTAATAGATATAAAGTGGGGTGGTTCTAATAACCTATATCTCAAATATGCTTATTTTTGTGTTATTGAGTTCATATGTGAGAAATTTATATGGCTAAACCATGTGTTCATTTTAATTTATTTTTATGGTTGGGATTTCATTTTTGAACTTGTTTTTTTATTATTGACTCGTAATTTAATGGTTAATTTTTAATAATTTTTTTAAAAGAATTGAAGAATGTTGGAGGTTTCATTGTTAGAGGTGTCTATGAAAAAATTACACTTCTATTTAGAACATTATTTTTACCAGGAACCTGGTTGGGGTCACCAGGTAACTAGTAGACTGGACAGAGGCTAGGGTGGCCTAGGGACGCCACTGGATATCTAATGACCCTTGATTAGTAAACTGGGATGAATATCCATTATTGTTTAGTTGGTATTTTTTGTAGAATTGACACTCCACCCTTACCTCTACCACCTACATTCCTTTTGAACCTCATTTCTACCAAGCTGTGTGTGACCCCCATTAGATATCTATTTTTCACTACTTAATCCCTCTTATATTCACGTATTTCATGATTAATCCTTGATAGCTTTCTTGAATAAATGTTAGTTTATCCTCTCTTCTATAATCATTTCCCCTCATATTCCCTTATTTTAAAATTTATGTGTTATTATTCTGGTTTAGATGGTGAATTATATCTATCTATGGTGGAATTTATTTAAAATAAAAGGGATTTCACTCCTTGTGATTCAAAATGGATTGTATAGGTTTTTTAGTAATCATTCATCACTGTTTTTTCAGTACACATATCTTATTGTTTATATTAGATATTTTTATATTTTATGGTGAATCTCTATGGAAATTTTCAATGAGTTAATTTTTGATTTGGGTCAATATATTTTTTGGTCAATTTTAGTGATCAATTTCTGGCATTTTCTCTATAATTTTGCTAACAATTGTTACGATAACAATGTAATTGGGTATCTCTAATGAAGAATTTTATGTTAATATTTCCTCTGTGCTTCTTGGAGATGGTTTTGAATAAAAAATATCACATTTGTTATTGGTAATTGGCTTCGACTCAACAAGTAATTCTCTTGCTATGCCAGTAACATTCCTTCTATGAGTTACTATAACATAATAAAGAACATTATTGATATTTTTATGATATAGAATAATATTTTTCAATCATTTTTTCATCTAATAAGAAATTTTATTTCAACAGGGGGTTTTTGTGATTTAATTCAATTAAAATAAAATACTACTAGATTATTAGGTGATATATACTACACTAGTAGGTATTTATTGATCTATTTCCTTACATGGTATTTATTTCCGAATCTTCCTTAATATGATATATTTGAAACTTTTGTTTCATATATATACCGAAACCCTATTAACTGAATTTGTTAAACACTTCTTTTAATATTAGTCATGGGATATAATTGAAATACTTAGTTTGTCATTAGTTTCAATCCATATAGAGGAATTTTTTATTTTAAGATTCTTTATCTGGACTAAATCATCTTGGGATTATATTATATAAAAATTTTCACATCATTGAGTCTGAAACAAACTATGTAATTGGAATCACCTATTATAAGAAAAACATTCATGATTTATAAATTAATGAATGACAAATAAATAAGGGTAAGTGGATTTATATAATAGAAATTTAACAAATGTAATTTTGAATAAGTGATAAATGTTTTAACATGAAAGGACTAATAGTTTAAATATTTCCATATCCTAAATCATGGACCAACCACTATTCTTATAAGGGTTTATGTTATGATAAGTGTAACTAAAATCCTTTTTTTTATATTGTTTAGGTTGGAAATAGTTTCTTGATTATATATCTCTAATTCATAATTTCCTTATAAATTTAATTTTATTACCAAATTTTCTTTTAAAATGGACTAATCATTAATATTTTGAGAAACACTTACATTTATAAAAGGTATGTTACATCATGTGTGTGTTTTGATTGTTTATGTTTTGGATTGGTCCTTAAGTGGAACCTTATACATATACAACCATGATAAATTATCGTTTATAAACATATGCCTCTAGTATAGGATACAACTTACTTATGTTATCCTGACCACATCAACTAGTATGATCTACATCTCTGTTTGGTTTGCTATATGTAAAACATGTATGAATTATAGTGAAAATAAAATTACATCTTTATTTTGTGTCTTTATCATATGAATTTGGTGTCATATATATCACACCTAGGTGGTTCAATATAAATCAATCATTAATTTTCTATCAATATATTATTATATCCCATATCTTGGATCAATTTACAACTTAATGCTTGATTTTGATATCATATTGGTTTCTATAATTCCTGAATTTTATTGTGATTATTTATATCATTAAAATGGATAAAAATATCTTATGATGATATTATCTTTTTTATATTGTAAAAAATGTTGTAAATTGTATAAATAGTTATGTCATCTTGAATATGGATACTATTTTGATAGATAATGAGTAAAAAATAAGGGTTTCAGGGATATTTTCCTTAATGTTAAGCATGTTTACTTTTGGAATAATGATTCTTCATTGAATTGATAGTTTAGTATATAAATATAATTGTATTTTTTATTATAAAATAATTTATACGATTCATTATCTTTCCACATTGAAATTAAAATTATAATAAGGGTTTTATACCCAAAATGGTATATAGATTTATGGTGTAAAATGGACTCATAGATCCCTAACTCATTATAAAAATTCTATTATTCATTGGGAATGGTTACAAGATTTAATTGACTCATTATACCTATTTCAATTTCCCTTTGGATTGGTTTGTAAGGGCCTAAATTATTTTTTTAGACATCTGAATATATTAATAGGTGCATATATTTCCATGTGAAATCTATTTGGTGGAAATAGTATTTCCTCTGATGTTAAATTCCACTAGATTAATGTCTCATATTCCAATTTGAGTCTTGATGTTGGTATTGGAGTTATGGACCCTCCTATTACAGGGACATGTCAATAGTATTAGATACCAGTCCATATTGTTTTAAATATATGAATCAACTCCTATAGCATGATTTTTTTAAATTGATTTAGAACCCATATTTTTATTTAAAAATGACACCTTTCTTGTTTAGAGTAGACCAATTAGATGGAAACTATGTATATGGTGAATGTATGCCCAAAAAATGGAATAAAGAACCATATTTTTTTTCCTAAATTCACATTTGATGAATAATACTTCTATATTACATGGGCAGCTATAGTACAATTGCTGCTACAATTCTTATTAAAGTGCCTTGTACCGCTAAAATTTTGTATGTGATAAAGTTAAAATATGACTACATTTTTCTATAGTAACACTATTTTAGTGCTACATTATTTTCTCCCAATGGGGTTTGAAACCCACATCCATGATGTAGTATTATGGGCTTCATACCACTAAGCCTAATCCCAAAAACAATGTGTGTTTAAGGGTTACAATCGATTACTATCATGAGAATCAACTAAGGGTAGAGTATGTATCTTATTTACAAACTAGGAAATGGATTTGAATATCCTAATTCCAAATAAAAATAGTGTTCGATTTAAGAAGGACTTGAGCCTGGGCTAATTTCCATAGAGATAGAGGGTTACAACTATCAGGAACAAATTCACTAAAACCCCTTGGGGTTGAATGTGTTTATTTTTTATGCTCTAATCCCATTATGGACCTTAACCCAGCCTAGAGTGTTCCTCACAATCCCTAAAATTAAAATCTATTTTAATTTCCCAATTCTTAATATGCATAGAGTCTGATTTATGAGGGACTTCATCCTATTCATGTTCCCACAGAGAGATAGGGGTACAAAAGGTGTGTACCCCTAAACTAACACACCATTTGTCATGATATTTTATTATTAAATATATTATATATATGTATATAGGTCAATGTATAGACTTTTTTGGCATAAACCTATTTTATCAATGTTTTTTGGGACACCATTGTATGTTCCCTACTGATTAATTATACCCACATCAGACATGAAAACATCAGTATATATATATATATATATATATATATATATATATTATTTCATATGAGGTATATATAGGTACACTTATATATATTTGGGTTTATATGGATTTTGGATGGAGTATATATCTGTAGCTGGATCAGTTCCCACATTAGATCCAGAGATGTTATGAGATGATGTGTGGTCATGTTTGGTACATTTCCAATTTACTCATTTGTTTTTACCTTCCCTATGAAATATTTTCCGTGACATATTTTATAAATTATTTATACAGAGTATATGGTCTTATTATTGGCATGTATTCATACAAAGAGATAGTTATAACATATTTTGATTATTTTTAAATCATATATGAAATATTTGGTTACATGATTTTATGATTATAATATTTGAACTATGAAAGTCTCTTTCTAAAATTATGATAAATTTATTACATGAATTATATCATGAAACATTGTGGGAAAATAAATCCATAATTTTGTATCAAGACCTGTGTCACTAATCACCAGCTCCTATGGATTAGGGATCACTTTCGGGGTTGTACCACTCTATTTTAGTTCCCTAAAATTTATTGATATTGCACTCACTACATATTTATATTATGATAATAATGTTTTTGTTTTATCTATATTTAAGGATTTCTATTTTTAGTTTCATGGGATTTTTAGTTGTGATAATTTATGAAATAATTTGAACAAGTTTCATAATTATTATTACAATATTTCATCGAGTTGCATAGAATTTAATATTTTTATTGATTAATAGATTCAAGTTGGTTCATTTAATGGTTTCATAAAGATCTAGTAACACTTATTCAAGTAGTGGATGATATTCAAAAACCATATCAATGATCACCCATTCATTGAAACATAAAATATTTATAAATATATTTATAAAATATATTGTATGTACTGATGGTGTTTCTTCTTCAAACAAAAACTGTTCTAACACCCAATAATTTTCATTGTATGTTAATTTAGTTCTGATGTAAAATAAATGGTTTTTTGGCCTCTTGTTCACCCATAATCTATTTATGATATTATCTTATGTAAAAATTCATAGTAATTATATGAATTCATCTATAATTAAAAAACAATTTCTCCAAGAAATTTGATCCGAACTCAGGAAAAAGTATTGAAATATTATCTAATTAGTATGAAAATCCATGTTACATCAATAAATATAAATGAGTGTGTAACAATGAATGATCTCAATTCTTTATTAGTGGTTCATGTTGTGGAGTAATTCTAGTCTAGACTCTTATTGTAATTTACAATTTATGTGGCATGGGTATGGTGTGAAATTGTCGATTATACTCAAGATGTCCAACACAAGAACCCTACATCCATCCAAGGAACTAGATTTTAGATTTCATTCCCTTAAATTAACTATTTTTAAACTCATATTTTAATAATATTCCTAGTTTATAATATTAATTAATTAATTATCATAGTATGGTTGTTCTTTTAGATGAAATCAATGTGATAATGTCCCTTGGGTACTAGTTTCATATAAAGATTATAACAATTCAATTCTATTATAGAAAATAAGAAGTGGAATGAAAGAAAAATATAAACTATATAAACTATATTCATATGAAATCATTTAATGGGATGAAAATGATAAATCCTATTAAGGGTGGAGAATCATATGGAATTTAAATATTATCTCATCGTGTACTCCCTTAGTAATTTTCACAATATAAAATAATGAGAACATGCATCGCTAGAAATAAATATTCATCTGTATGTGTCATTGGATGTTTTTAGAAGGAAAAATATAGATAAGTCAACCACATAAGTATATGACACCTGAATGAAACCTATTTTGTTATATATATCATGATTAAGGGGTTATATTACATGGTGTGAGTTTTTATTTGATTATTTACATTGTTTCATTTAACTTATCTCTCTATGGAAGCCTCATCACGGTTATATATATTAAACATGTAACCTAGTGTGGAGTTCCTAATTCCACTAAAAAAGGAGTATAGTGGATCACATATTAAGTGTATTCAGAAGATTAGTTGTAATAAATTTCAATTTAACATATAGAAAAAAATACTAATCTATTTTTTGTTTTAATAATTAATCATCAATAAGTTGATCTAAAAAATTTATTCACCATTTTTTTGAGATAGAATTAAGTGAGTTGAATGTTAAATGAATTTTCCTTTTGTAAGGCAATTATTAATTACCAAAATATATATATTATTTATTTGTTTTGGTAAAAATCACAAGGAAAAATATATATTTTTTAGTAACTTCAAAATCTAAAATATATTTTTTTGAATTGTTTTATGAATATAATTATTATTTTATTTATCATTGAATAATTAAATCAAAATTTTTGTTAAATAAATATAAAATATTCAAGCTTCATTATTCTAATGAATCATGATTAACATGCATTGACATTACATTAATTTTTTGGGATACTTAATAAATTACACAGACCAATGCCCAAAGGACGTATTATTTTAGTGCCATTAAAAAATTGAAATGTTTACACTGGTAAATGAGTGGGATAAATTGTCTCCCACCAGCTTCTCCAAAACTATATCCCCTCTTATATACATAATATATATAATATATCTTCATAACAGAGGGAAGGAAAAATAAAAATTGGTTATCTGAGATGCTTTTAAGGGTTAAAAAGGGAGATATGGAAGTATAAACATAACCATAAGGGTATGAGAACATGATCATAACATTATAAGATCATACTATACCTATAAATGATTAAAAACATGGATCATGAAATAAATATTAGCATTTCATTGTAGATGAATCATAAGGGAATGAAATTCGTAAGACATAAAATCATAACATAAGAGAAAGACATGGAATTATGGTTGTAGGGAACCAACCGCAACATGACCCGAGCTGATGGCTACAACCAATACATTGGCCTAATTACATGGAATCAAATAACAAATGATCAAAGAGTTCAGTCATCTTGGTAAACCAAATAAGTACATAATTATTCTTTTAAAAATAAATTCAATAATTACAACATAATGTCTTTATTTCAAGGATTATAAATTTATTCCATCTACCATATCCTTGAATATCATTCTTAGTACACTTCTTTGATTCCTAGGGAAATAAAACAAAATAAAAATGTGATCAAATTCTCAGTAAGGATAATATAAAACATATGTAAAAGTAAAGTTAATAGTCAATATGTAAGATAATAACTAAAGACATGTACCATGTAATCAATAAATAGATAAGGAAGTGCGTAAAGAATATAGTAAGGTAAATAACTAAAAAATAGAACCATTTCAATAATTCGATATGGAAAGCGTATCGTATAAAATTGAAAACACATGCCATCAAATCAATTAAAATTTGATGAAATGAATCCATGGATATGTCGATTAAAAATATAATGAAAAAATAAAAACGTAATCTAAATTATGAAAATGAGCAACTATTAGAATCCATGTTTTCTACGTACATGGAACCACTAACATTGTAACATCTCACAATACAGTTTAGCATATTTGGTAAAAACCCATTTATGGATAGCCAACTAAATCATCACAAGAGACTACCAATGCATTGAGTGGATATATATGACGAGGTCCAACCCATGCCATTCTAGCCCACTCCATTCCTCATATATTAAATAATCGATTTAACAGTGTGCCTTATCAAATGTGAATATGGACTAGAAAATTCTATTGTATCAATATTTCTGAAAATAATCAAATAATCTTGAATTTAAACACCATATAAGAAATGGAATATTATTTTGCAAATGAACATGTCCATAATAAATTATATATATAATTAGTGTAAATTAAATGTTTAATTTCAATATGAAATTGAATATTTCAAGGTGACTAATCAATGGAATAAAGGAAGTGAATTTCAATACTATCTTTTGAAAAATAAATAATAAGCCACCCAGAGGTATAATATGGTTTTTATCAATACAAAAAACCTAAATAAAGTAAAATCAATGGTTTTTTTCATGTATGAATAGAAATAGTATAAAATATCTTTTAAAATTTTCCTTGAGGAAAATATCATTTTATTTTCGAAAACATGTTAAAAATAAATATATATGAGGAAAAATTTTCAAAAACTAACCATTTAATCTTGAAAAGGAGAATTCTAAGTGATAAAAATGGTAATTTCATAAATATCATATTAGGTAAATGGAACATTCCTTTATCATGGTAAAATAATTAGATAATTTCCTTCTTCGAAAAGCAACAAGAATATTTCTTTGAAAAAATGGTAAAAAAAAGAAATGGTAAAAAATACATTAATAAATTATTTTGGAATTTTAAAAAAAATTAAAAACCGATTTATAAAAAGGGGTTTTATAAGGAAATAGTTCACTAGAAAAAGAGAGAAATAATTTCAGGTATTCTAAAATACATTTTTAAAAATATTTTGAGTACAAAATAGTGGGAAAAGGTACTATTACTTGAAAAATGTATCGAATAATGAAACGATTCATTAGGTAGTGATAAATTAATTTCTCTAGATGGATATTAAATTGTAAAACATCATAAAAATAGATATTTTGAAGTAAAACCTTGAGAATATTATAATGTTGATATGAGAATACATCAATGAGTACATTATGTATATCAACTGTAAATACACCTAAGTAAGTGTAAATAAATAATTAAATACTAAGGTTCATTATACACATAATTGAAGAATATTAATGATATCAAGGATTTAATATAACCCAATAAAGAAGAGTTAGGATATGAAATTCTATTCCACCTGGGAAACATTTAATTATAATTCCCATAGAAGAAATAATTCAAATAGACACATCACATACCTTGAATAACGATAGAATGACGATATTAAATTCAGTGTGGATGTATGTTCATCATATATAAGAAATTATGTGCACAAAAATAATATGAGTGTTTCTACACAAATATTACAATCAAAAAACAATGTGACATTGAAAATGTATAAATTAAGAAAAAAATTTAGGAAAAATGTAATTAAACATTCCAAAGTGTCCCATAGCACTTTAAAACATTTGAATCATAATAAATATGAATTAATAAAATTAAATGAAACTTTCAATATCATGAGAATAATTAGATTCATGATATAAAATTTCAATTTTAATCATATACACTATTAAAAAATCTAAGTGCATAACAATAAATAAGTAACAATGTTATGTAAATTGAGAAAAAATATCTTACCTAATGTTTTCTTTTTGTGTGAACATCCATTCACATCAATTATAATGGGTTTAAAATTTTTAATAACTTATTTTTAAACCATATAAAAATTTATTATATCATATATGATCTTATTTTAATATCTTATTACATGTTTTTTAAAAATCATTCATTATTTTCATAATTTTGTTTGTTAATTTCATAGTTTGTCCGGTATGTTTTGACATTTTAGTAATTGTTATTATTAATTATACCATGGTTTATAATATCCAGAGTTTAAAATATAATTTAAATATCTTATATATTATTTATATATATACATATAATAATCAATTATGGTTTGTGATAAGAAATGAAATGCACTGTTACGGGAGACAGTTTGTCGTAACTACGCATAAACACTACATTCATTTATTTGTCATATTTAATTAGTGAAAAGTAAAATATTAAAATTTATATTATAACTCTATTATTATATTAGTGTCATATATGTCCCATAGGTTTAATAAAACCATCCTTTATACGTTCCATGTATAGTTTGAAGGAAACACATCGCTTTGAGGGGATGGTAGTCCACACATCTATAAATGATGATATCATATTTACAAAAAATGGAATGAATAAGGGTACATTTTATATAAAAAATATATAAGAACAAATAATTTATAAATATTATATATATAATTAATAAACAATTATTACATCATAATTCCAATCCCTGATAGGTTGTAATGGGAAAATGAAAAACATCATTTTGTGAGGCTGTTGTTAGTCGTACACATAAACAATAAGTTCATTACCCATTAGATGGAATCCTATCTAATTATAGGATGAAAACATTGGATAAAAATGTATTACTATATTTATTATAATGGTTTAATTACATAATAATTTAGTAAGATGAGTTTGTGGGTTGGGGAATGGAATTAAAACTAAATAGCTGGAGGAAAGATAATACCTCTTCATTGGGTAACTCTATTTAGTTTGCCCCAGAATTATTTTTTTTGGTTGGATTTGTGAACAAATTGATGATCTTATGTAGTTGCGAGGAATTTTCATTCTATATTTGAAAATATCATTGTTTAGGAAATGTGTCTTGAGAGGAGTTAAGAAGTGGGTGGATATAGTTCTTATGTATAGCCAAGGAGGAGTAGAGATCTTATATATTTTCAAAAGGGAATTCAAACGACATTTCTTCCATTGAAATTGGATCCAATAATGGATGGAATTTGATAAAAATGGATTATTGGGTCTATATATGACCATAAAATGGAAATTGATCATGATTCATGGTTATTTTGGCACTTAAATTTATGGTTTAGTTCTTTATTAATCTTAATTTCACCATAACCATTGTAATTAATTTTAATTACCTTCACTAATATTTTTGGACAAAAAATATGTTTACTGTATTATAAATATTCAATTATTTTGAATCAAACTAGGAAATCAATTATTTAAAATTCTAATCACAAAAGTGGAATAAATATATTTTAATTTAATCTCATAGATGGGACCACAGTATATGTTTTTAATATGAAATCATTCAAATGGTTTTTTGGTTCTAATATCTATTTTCAATCTAAAAATTATTCAAATTACCTAATTTGGAATAATTAATAAAAATTATATACTAAACCTCACAGTTAGTCTAAAATATAATTTAACATTCTGAATAATTAGATGAAAAAACATTTTTTGAATTAAAATTTTGTATCTTTCAAAATTCATTAAAAAATTATGCATCACAAAAAAATCAAAAAAAATCACCCTAACATAATTTATATTCTAAGATTTCATATAATAAGTCAATTTTGATATATAATATTTGAAAAAGTTACAAATATTTTATTAGTAATATGTTCTCCATTAAAATGTGTTAAAAGTACCGTTATAAAAAATATAGGTTTATATTTGAAATATTGAGATTCTACTTATATTATGCCTATCAAATATGTGTGATGAAAAAAATAATTTATTGGATATATAATATATATTACATTAAGTTCACTCATTAATTATAATTAATTTATTTTATTTGTATAAAACAACATTGTGTTCACAAATATAGTTTTCTATAGAAGCTTTCTATTTATATTAAATTAGTTCTTATATTCATTTCGAATTAATTTTTATCCAATGAATTAATTTTATATTTTTTGTAAAAAACACATTTTCAAAATATAGTTAATATTTTTCAAAAAATTTAATTTAGCGGCTTGGTTATATCTTCTTATATAATATTTTAGTAATATATTATTATTCGGTAAACCATTGTCTTGCCAATAATGCAATCCATTGAAGAAACTCATTATTGCATGTGATTTATGCTTACTCAGTGTTTTGTGCCTTGAAATATATAAAATATATAAAATTTATTAAATTTATTTAAAATATAAAATATATTATAAATAATCAGTATATTATATTCCATTACACGTTTATTATTGAATGTTATACATGTTATCATATACCATGTTTCCTTTTTAGATTTTTGGGGAGTTATAGTGGAATAAACATAAACATGTAATATCATTCCCTATAAGTCAAGAAGTATTTATAGAACTTATCAGATAACTTCATGGGTACTACACCAACTGGTCATGACACACCACCAACCGTTATGGTAGTCCATTCATTATTTGGGGATAGGTTTTGCCATATTAATATAGTAGATCAGGTTTCCCCATCTTCCCATATTGGGCTGGGTTTCCCCATTTTCTCATAGTGGATTATGATTCCCTATATTCCTATAGTGGGTTTGGAGCCCCCATCCATTATAGTGGATTACACCCATAGACTTGGTTCCCATAATTTTCTCAAGAGATATAAATCTATACCACTTGGAATTAGAGGTTGATATAGGTCTCAAATGTCAGATAATAAAATCATATATACATGTTCTATGAGATAATAAAACATATATAATATCATGACCCATAATAAGAGTTTTGTTTCATAAAAATTATATAATAATCCATAAAATTAAATCGTTATTATAAAAAATTTATCATATCACAACTTGTTGAAAATATTTATGTTTTATGATCATTTCATCCTAAAATAACTCATTATGGGAAGTGGGATTCATAAGAATTTATCATGGAATAACCCAATAAAGAGAAATGGGTTTCACAAACATCAATCCATCAAATAATTTAACCTTCATATAAATATTATTAATTGTATCATTCTATTATATACCTATTAAAGAATAAACTGTAACCAATGATGTCATCTTAGATAGATACAGACTTTTAAAGGTCACTTTTAACCAAACATTTATTTGAAAATCATTTTTTTAAAATATATTTAATTTTAAACATTATTTTACATTAAAACAATTTTAAAACACATAATGGAATCAATAAAAAATAATTTAAACAATTTTATTAAGACAATATGCATTATGCATTGAAAAAAACATTTAAAAATTATTTGAATGAGGTACATGATCTGTTTATTTTTCCACCTTGGTTAAACCATATGTGGTCCTCAGACTATACTAGGATGATATCACTAGAGTCAATGATGTTAAATCACTCCAGTGATCTGAAAAATAATAATTTCCTGGGTTATCAACTTATGTTACCCATTATGGTACCCAAAGGTTGTATCATCGCAACATGGGGTTTTCCTAAGTCAAATAAAAGAAATTAAATTTCACTAAATTTGAGTTTTGGGTGTTAAAACAGTTCCAATGGATCTCACCGCATTATGATCCATTTTAGAATGACGAAGTAATGATCACTTAGATTTTTTTAATGGATTGACATCATGAGAATTATGTACTTAAGATTTTTTTTGAAGAACACATTTTCAATTTGTTTTGTATTCTTTAATGTACATGAATCTATCCAATTATTGGCTAGAATTTAGACACTGAAATTAATTTGGCAGTAATCAATTATTTTGGATATTAATAAAATAAAATAAATATTATTTAATTTAATTATTCTCCATAAAAAATGATTCAAGTTATGTTTTTCAAAAATATAAAAATACTTTTGGGAAATTCTAATGATAAGATAACTGTTAAAATGTAAAAAAAGGAGGTTATAATGACTTGGGGTTGAAGTGAATTTCAAAATAAAAAAAGGGTATATTTTTGGGTGGTTTCATGGAATCCAAGGCGATGAAATGAGAAATGGTCATTCCTTCTTCCATGTGCTGGCCACCATATCCACTAACTATAGGACCACACCACCTTCCCGGGTGTGAGCTAAACCAACTTCCCCAGAAGAAATCCATATAAATTTATTTATTTTATTTATTTTCTAAATTAAATTAATTATAATTAATTTTTTTGTTTAAAATTAAATAGAATCCAAAACATTAATTTAATTTGATATAAAATTTAAGTAATTCTTTGATTTATTTTTTGGCACTAAAAATAAATTTAATCAATTGGATCTGATAAATAAAAATATTTAATTTATTTAAATTCATTTTATTTATTAGAATACCCTCAGAAAAATGAAAATTATTTTAGTTTAATTTTAATTCCACTTTATTTATACCAACTGGTCTTCAGCTAGTGAACAACCCGTGAAAGTCGAGTTGTATGTATTTAATTATTTATTCAATGTTTGTAATGATTGTAATAATTATATAAATAAACTATGGTTTGGAAATCATTTTATAAATTTAAATATGTATAAGGGATTGCATGTACATTACACTAGTTGTATATTATACCCCTAATACACCCTCTCCTGCATGTGATTATATTTCTTAAAAGGCAATTACATTCTAAGGCGTGGACCCCCCAGGTTGAGGTGGATATCAAGACTGGATATGAGAACATTGCATTGGGTAATGTTGTGATAGAGGTCAAGTGTTGAATCAGGTATGGAATCCACTGGATCATGATTGATCCATTATAGATTGATCATAATTAAAGGCTCAAGAACATTCAAATTCCACTATTTACCTTTATGTATTTTTTTATTAATTTATGAAAATTAATATTTAATGCTTGATCATGTAAAATAGTAAACAAGGTAAATAATCATAAAGATGTGAAGAATGTATTTATATTTTTTATTCAGTTGTGACTGGGATAACCTAATTTGAACAGATAAAATAGAATTGTATTATATTCATCAATAAGAAATACCCCTAAGATATATCAAGTACTAATTCATTCTATTATTCAAATTTGAGAAAAACCAGTTTTTCGGTGTGCTCGTCAACGAATGTTGAGAGAACTCCTTACTAATAAGTAGTTATTTAGTTTTATGGGTCAACTGGTCTAATTCTGGTAGAAAATATGTATCCAAAGCTACCATGCAATCACTTTAGAGGTAAGATTTTGTGAAGTATCACATTTAGATTCTAAAATTGGGACATTAGTCAATGGTACAAGAAAATATGAGTTAATGCAGTTGTCCAGACTAATGCCTGCCTACCTAAAAACACTCCAAGTAGTGGTATAGCCAAATAGTTTAGACATTGAGGAGTAGTTTCAAGGATCCTTTCCACTTAAATACTCTAGAGATATAGTATTTCAAATCCAATAGTGAGGGATATAAGGGTTCTATAAAATAGTGGGAGAAATTATAATGATATAATAATTAAGTAATCATAAATGTCAAATGGTAATCAAGAAAAAATACTAATTGTTAATATTTAGCTATTGTATATTTAAAAGGGTTATCACCAATACCACAACAACATTATCACTGTGATCAATTCTAGATAATGAAAATATCATTACTGGAAATAACTTCCAGGAGTGGGACTGGCACTTGCACAAAGTACTACACCAAGAATGGATGATTAATGTTCTGGAATACTCTGTCCCTGATGAGCCTCCTCAAGGAGAATGTATGAAGGAAAAAAGATAAATTGAAAAGGAATTTATAGGATGAACTTTATGTTCAATGCATTATGATGTCATCCATGTCTAGCCAATTGGAGAAAATAAGTGATGATGAGGATTCCTACAAGATGCTTTAATATTTACTTGTATTATAGCTGGAGTGGGCCAAGAATGAATGATATGAAATCTCATGTTCCCTATATAAGTGTAGGATAGGAGAAGAGAATCACTCCGGTCCTCATGTACTCATGATGATTAGTTATATTGAGAGGCAAGAAAACCTTGGGTTCAAATTGAATAAACAACTATCAATAGATCTCTTAAATTCTTCTATATCACCCTGATTTTCAACATTCATTGTCCATTTTAACATTAATGATATGAAAAGGTATCTCTCAGACCATTTAGATTTAGATTGTTATGATTAAAATGATATGAAAAATACTAATTCGTTTATCCTTATGGTGAAAAAAATAAATAATGGAATGGAAAATGGGTCATTGTCCATGTCATGGAAAAATACTCAAATTCACCATCTGTCAAATAAGATAATGATTTAGTGGTATAGTAATGAGAGGGAGGCTTTATGCTTTGAATGTGGCAAGAAATTACACAAAAAGAACATTTTTGAGCTAGGAATAATAAGAAAACAAATTCTTATAATTCAGGTATTTTTTTCATTCAATGAAACCTATCTTTATCAACCTGATGGGTATTGGATACGGGATGTGGATCAGAAAAATGTATTCATATATAGAAACCTATTTGGTTCAAGATGATTGAAAAAGTTGAATTGGATCTCTAAGTTGGAGATGGTGCATGTATGGAAGCTTTCATAATGGGAGATTATCACTTAAACATTCCATGTGGTTTGGTTCTTGTTTTAAATATTATTTATTATGTACCTTCTGTATCCAGGAACATAATCTCAAGGTCGAGTTTCGACATTGTGGATTTTATTTCATGTTTTGAAGTAAATTTTTTCTCTTTTATAGGGATAACATCCATTATGGTATGAAACTTCTTAAAAATGGAATATATTTTCTTTAACTCGAGAACCCATTAATGGGAATCAATAAAAAACTAGCTAACATGACACATATATCAATTGCTTATGAAAATTTAGGCTTGGTCATGTAAACAAGAAGCGATTATAATGATTACATTAAGAAGGGTATTTATGCTCAGTGCAGTTAGAACCCTTGGATGTATGTCAATATTTTTTATAATAAAAAAATTCCAAAAGAACCTTTCCCAAGGATGGGAGAAAGAGCCAACACAATATAAGAATTAATACATACTGATGTATGTGGTCCATTTTTTGTGGAGGAAAGGGTTGGTTTTTCATTTCTCATTACATTTAAATATGACTATAGTAGGTTTGGATATATCTATTTGATTTTTTATAAGTATTATTCCTTTTGGATATTTAATTAATACTAAAATGAAGTAGAAAACCATCTTGGTTAGAAGATAAAGGCACTTTTCTCATACCAAGGTAGAGAGTATCTTAACCAGTCATTCATTGATCACATTAAGGAGTGTGGGATAGTATTCCAACTCAATCCTCTATATAGACCCTACTATGATGTTATTATTGAGAGGAGGAATATGTCCTTTCTTGATAATGTCATATCAATGATGAGTCATGCATCACTTCCATTATACTTATGAGGATATGCCTTGTAGACATCAGCATGTACCCTTAACCATGTACGAAAAAAAAAGTTGTATATGGGATTCTATATGAGTTGTGGTGTGTAATGAACCCAATTTATCACATTTACATGTATAGGGATGCAAGGAATTTATCAATATGTAACCAAGGGACAAATTATAATCTAGAAAAATGTAGTACATCTTTATAGGTTATCCAATGTAAACCAAGGGATATTACATATATAACCCTTTGGATAGAAATGTTGTTATTAAAAGACAGACCATATTTATAGAATGGTAACACATTTTTATTGTAAATAGTGAGAGAATGATTTACTTTGATGAAGTTGATGCTCCAGATGAACAAGATTTGGTACGATATTAATAATCACAAGAGTAACTGGATGATGAAATTGTCCCTGAGACACAAATACAATATAGGTCTACTAAGTAGGTAAGAGAGACAATGAGTTATGGTTTTCTTGTCACTGATATTGGTGACACATTACTCCTTGGGGATGATGATCCTCTACCCTAAAAGGGGTAATAAAAGGAAAAAATCTTCTAAATGAAAAGATTCCATGCATTCTGAGATGGGGTCCATAATCCAAATTCAGGTTTGGAGTTTGGTAGACCCCCCAACTAATGTATAGCCCATTGGATGCAAATGGGTATTCAAAAAGAAGTTGTATATGGAGGGTATGGTTAATTATTTTAGTTCAAGACTACATGAAAAGGGTTTTAGGTAATGTCAAGGAATCAACTATGATGAAACCTTCTCACGAGTTGCAATTCTTAAATCCGTCATAATATTTTTTGCAATAGTAGCCTCTCATGATTACAAGATATGTAAAATTCAAGGCAATACTAATTTTATAAATGGGATGTTTGTTTACTATGTCTATATGACTCAACCTGAAGGGTCCATCTTGTGAAAGAACACAAATAAGGTATACAGGAAGAGAGATATCCATTTATTTGTTGAAGTATGAATCACTGTCCTGAAAAGATTATTTTGATGAGGCCATAAGAGAATTTGGTTTTGTCAAAAATGTGAGTGATCCTTATTTCTAAAAAAATATTTAAGGGAGTTCTATGACTTTCCTAGTGCAATATATTTATGAAATATTAATTATGGTAATTTAAGTGTACGTCTTACTTTTAGTTAAGACTATGGTAAATGAATGCTTCTCGATGAAAGTCTTAAGTGAAGCAACCTACATTCTACAGATTAAGCTCTATCAATATAGATCTCAAAAGATTCTTGGGCTAATTCAATGTACATATATTTACAATTTAATCAATAGTTAAAATATGGAACATTCTAAGAGAGGGTTGTTACTTATGTCTCATTTGTTTAATCTCTCTAATAAAATGTATCCACAAACACAGAAGGATATTGATGGAATGATTATAAACCCTTATGCCTCATCAGTGTTTATATCTTTTTTTCCATGATATATTCTATGTTTTATGTCTCCTT
This sequence comes from Viscum album, assembly GCA_963277665.1. Classification (NCBI taxonomy): domain Eukaryota; kingdom Viridiplantae; phylum Streptophyta; class Magnoliopsida; order Santalales; family Viscaceae; genus Viscum; species Viscum album. Next base: position 120,772,510 of record OY728132.1, on the reverse strand, counting down.
TGTTTTAATCATGGGGGTAGATATCAAGCCAAACTAGGAGACATGCATTAGGAATATTTTAAAAATATCCTAAAGTACTTATGGCTTAAAAAGGATTTGGTCCTCATGTATGGATGAGATGAAGAACTAGTAGTGAGGTGATTCAATGATGTTAATTTCCAAATAGATCATGATGATCAAAAATCACAGTTAGGCTAAATTGTTTTCCAGAATAATGGTGTAGTGAGTTGGAGAATCTCGATGCAAATTGTGGTTACTGATTCTAAAGTAGAATATGAATATATTGTAGCTTTTGATGCAGTAAAATATGTTGCATGTAAAGAAAACTTTATCTCGTACATTGGATTTTCAAATATCATTCCTGACCATGTTCTAGTTTACTGTTATAATACTGCTACAGTAGTGATTGCCAAGGATCCTAGGTCTCACTAGAGGAAAAATCAAATTCTTTGGAAGCTTCAACTCTTGTGGGATTTTACTCAAAGAGGTGAAGTACTAGTAAGTAGATTAGACACAAATAAAAACATGGTTGACACTATGACTAAATCTGTATCTCATTAGAATCATTATTCTCATGTGATATCTAGCAGACTGAGACTTATTTAAAGTAGGGTCTACTACAACTAGGATATTTGAATGTTGGTTCCCTAGACCCAAAAGGTTTTGTACTTTGATTACAGCTATATGAATGAAGTTTTTTGTATATAAATGTTTTTATCATTCCAAAATAATGTACATTCTTTTGTGTCTATTATTTTATGGTAATTGTTTTATATTACGCATCGTATCAATAGGGTTTAGCAAGACCTAGGCTATAATTAGAATATAGAGGTACTATGATAGTAATCTTAAAGTAATGTCCTATAGTCAAGTTACAATATAATGATATGATTAAGTTTATGTGAGATTATCATGTGCTTGGGGATCATAAACATTGAGACTTCTTCTCATGAATTCTACACATAGTGATATCATGTAGCTGAGATCATGAGGAAATACATGTTAGTAGGAAAACCACATGTTTCAGGTGTAATTTCTTTTCATATCTATTTACATGTTGAAAAGTTTCCCAAAATGAGATCTTTATCAATGTATGTTATTTTATTAAGAACATGAATGAAATAATAAACCTATATAATTGATGTTGTGGTGAGGTAGTTTGTTCTGGTTATGTCATTTGGTGACGTGACATTGATTGAATGATCAAAATATTATTTTTCGCTTTTGAGCATTGGAAGAGATTTCTAGAGCCTTATTGATTAGGATGGTAGTACCTTCATTAAATCCTTGGTCATGGTAGTTGAAGGTATTTCCATCCAGATAAATCCCCAAATAATGAAGCTAGATAAATAATGATAACACTATTGTGCATTCTTTATTATTATGATATCGATGACGAATTGATAATATTACACAGACCATGTTCATAGAAAGGTAGTCATTACATTGATTTTACCATATCTCTATAGGGGCCTTGATGGGTTTCTAGATCACACTCTTGGTCAGTGTATATTTACCAATGCTATTGAGATAAGGTCTTAGAGGGTCACACACAATAGCACTTTGAGAATCCTCCATATTCTGATGAATATGATTATAGTTCTTGGTGAGGTACACCACGAGACTGGGTATTATCCAAGTCATTTGTATCACTAATGAATAAATAAATTATTTAATTATTCATGCTTTGAATAATTTATTGAATTTACATATAACATATTTTACAAGTGATAATGTAAGTACAAGGATAAAATATTATTCGAATGGATTTAAATATCCTTGGTTAGTTTAATTTTATCAGGAGACGTCAGATGCTTTAGAGACTCAATATTATCGTGCAACATATTATATATATATATATATTGCATCTTGTGATAAAATTATAAATATTATTTATGGAATAATTTATTTTTTCATAAATAAATATTTAAAATATATATATACTGTGAATATTTATTACACGTGGGTCGAGAACCCCTAACGAGAATTTTAGATCTTCTTTATATAACATGAGAGGGTCTCTTCTTTTTGAGACTATTCATTCATTAGAATTGAGAGTCTATCTATCCTCCTAAATCCTAAAGGGATACTCTCTCAAAAAAGGATGTTCTTCAATTTATGTCATCTTGGATCGAAGACACTTGATTGTGGTGATCATTGTTGCGTCGAAGTGGTCGTCAGTGTACCACACTAGGACCCAAATTCTGACGAACGACATGTGAGTAGATTCTAGAGGAATGTTTGGATGATCTAGATGGCATAGAAATCAGAGTCTTTAAGAAATGGCCACCAGCATCTTGAGATAGGCTTGTACACATTAGATATTAATGAGGTACGTGATTAGTTTATTTTTATTTTTTTAGTTAAACCATGTGCGGTCCTCAGACCATTCTGGAATGAGATCACCAGATTCTATAATCTTACATCACTCTGGTGATACAAAATAGTTTAATATCCCTGTCCATCGGCTTATGCTACCCATCTTGATACCCAACGGGGAAGCCCTTTGTGTGGATGAAAGGGTGCTAACACATTTTTTAGTTGTTGGCATAAAGGTTGATGATCAATCCCAACATAGGTTTTCTAGAGGAAGGTTTCGATTACGTAGTGATATATGATGCATTATGATCTAATATTGGTTGTGTTCTGATGAAAATATTTTTGGTGATTGCTTAATTTTCCTATCAGATGAGACCTCAAGACTAGAAATATTCAACCCATGATCTTTAGTTTCAGTGTTATTATTTATGCTGAAGATTTGGTGACACTACCTGATGGGTGATTAGTTTGAAATTTACATTGACAGCAAGAGTCTCAATTATGTATTTTCTTATAGGGATCATAACATGAGATAGAGGTGATTGATAATGTTTATATAGGACCATGACATTGATATTTTCAATACTCTAGAGAAGGGGAAGACTGTGGCAGATTCTATCAATATGAGATCTTGTTCTCAATTACTAGATGAGGCATTAGTATAGTTATCCTAATTGTGTTTTCCCTTAGTGGAAAAGGATAATTCTTCCTATTTTCAGTTGATGGTTGTTACCCAACCATTTTTTCATCCTTTCAAGTATACATAATGTGATGATACAGATTATGAGACCTTACATACTATGATTTCTACTAGATGTTCTCATAATATATATTACGAAGGTTGGTAGAACACTATACTTTATTGAGAGTGGGAGATTGTACCATTGGAATTGATGGAAGATGTTATGGGGGATCTTAATAAATACAATTTGGTGGTACATCATAGTGTGAAAAAGATGTACCAAGACCTCTGATTGCGATTTTGGTATCTAGACATGAAGAGTGGTGTTGCAGAGCTAGTATTGTAATGCCTCAATCGTCAACATGTGAAAGTTGATACCACTATTCCAGCAAGATTAGATCATCCCAAAGTATATACAAAGTGGAAGTGAGATCATATATCCATGGAATTCATGATTGGACTACCAAATACATCTTGCAGACATAATTCAATCATTGTGATCGCAGACCGACTCACCATCTTTTCCCACAACTTAGACATTCTGGAGTAGAGATCTATAGATATCTTGGGATGCCTCCATTTGTAAGAGACTGCCTAGATCTATAGATATCCTTTTATTATCATCTCATAAAATGATGTTAACTTCACTTCTCAATTAGGGAGAGAACCGAATGATTAATTTAGGGATTAATTATGTTTAACCATAGAGTTTCACCCACAATCTTGTAGAAAAATAGAGCGGAACATTTATGTTCTTGAGGAAATTTTGTGGATTTGAATGTTGGATTTTTGTTTGTATTTTGGGTGACCAACAACCCTCGGTAGTGGTAATTTGGAATGATGTTGGGGCCTAAAGATAAGGAAGTCATTGTTCGATCATAGAGGGACTTACAAAATCTTGATCTGGTGATTCAGTGATATGTTATGGATTCTTTTTATTGGGCGTGTGTGTTCATTGATGCTCTTATAAATCCTTGAAAGAAGATTTTTCAGCAGAGGTGGAACTATAACATGCTCATAGGGTCAAAGAGGTTACCATTCTTGCAGCATTACGATGCTCAACTATTAACACTAAGGTGTCGGAAATGCTATCGACCAATTCTATCAGGTTGGTGGATGGTGTTTTCTCTTTTGTTTTGTTCTAATATTTGGTTAAAGAGAGACTTGAACCCTATAAGTTCTATATGATGGGTCTCATTTCTCTGTTCAATGGAGATATGCCATAGATCAACATTGATATTAATGTGTGTCTTTTTAGTGATGCAAACTAATGTATTTCATGATGATCCCCATTAGGAATGGTTTTCTCCCATTGTTTTTAGAAATAAGGACGAAATATATGTAGCCTCGAACAAAGGAACCACTATTTTGAATTGAGTTGTATTCAATTTTATTGAATGAGATTGAACATTTAACACTTTCACTTAGGAAAAAATAACATCTTGGGTTTGGATGCAATTATATGGACTTAATTGGCTTTACTGGCACCCCAAAATCATTTCAACCCTGGATTCTTGTGTAAGGAGTCCATAGAATATTGATTATTACACCATGGATGGTGATATTGGATATTATGCATGCGTTAAGGATGAATTGGATACATATTCCCAAATACCCGAGATTGTTCATTTTCTTAATAATGATTTAATGTTTGATATTAGAATTGAATATGAAAAGAAAACCACATTTGTGAGTAATGCATGATTATTGGAAATATAGTCACCAATTGCAGATGTATTCAGAAGGTGAATAACTCAGCTTTTGAAAAAACACCTCAAGTTGGTTGGAAAGAAAAATAAAATAAGGGCTACCACATTTTATAGGGAATATATCTTAGGTATGGATCCTTAATTGAACATTAAAATTGAAGTGAAAATATCTTCATGTGATGAGACCAACAACTCTATTTAGGATTAGACTCAACCTCATTCTGGGTAGATCACCTTGTGTGATTGTGCTTCTGGTGGGGCTACAACTCCCTCAGTTTACGATGAATCTTCTGGAAAGAATAAAGGGGTTCCTATGCAAGGTTCCTTAGGTAGTGAATTTTATTTTGGACTCTGGTGGTTTAGTGGAATATGATTTTAATGCATCACTTTCTCATGAATCTATTTCAAACTATGATATAACTCCCAAATATGGAAAAAATGATCGTGACAATTTTGTATCTAATGTTCACATTGATGATAGTGGTTTATTGGAGTATGTTGGGGTTCCAACCAATAGTCCAACTATATCTTCCTTAGGCAGTGATTCTTATACCAGTGAATTAGTGTCTATTTCTATTGATACTCATGTGGAACCATAAAAATTTCTTGTTTCTGTGTGTGGAATTGTAACCCTTTTAGATGGTGTCATTGTGGATCTCTGCTCAGATTCCTGAGCTTCTCCTTTGATAGTTAAGAAGATATCCCCTCCTATGAAAAAATGGTGGGATATTGTAAAATATGAATATTCATTGGAGATATAATCTTCTCAATGTTCTCCTCCACATACCTAACTGTTATGTGATCCGCCGTCAGTATACAAGGAATAAGTGCTAGATTATCCACATGTTTTTGTCCTTTATGAAGGTTCTACAGGCAGAATGCTAACTCGAATCCTTTCCAAGATGACTAATGATTCTCATAAATCTTCATTAATGAAAAAGGAATAGAATAAAAAATAATGGAAACATCAATTATAAATAATATTTGAAATGAATTCTCTTTATTTTAATTTTAAGGGCCTCTCAAACTCTATAATTATTAATTCATCAATCAGGAATCATTAGGTGAAAAAATTTATGAACCCAATGTCTCATTCTCTATGGGTTTTAATAGTCTAAATATATTTTGTTACCAAATAATTAATCCCACTAGATCTTCTAGTCAGGTAGATAATTTAGGTGGTTTTGACCAGTTTCTTTTAGTAATGTTGATATTCTTGGTATTGATGAGCATATGATCTCCTAGTAATTTCAGTTGGTCTCAAGATGGATGGTTGGTTAATTCATCTATCCTAAAAAATATATACAGACAGAAGATGTTTATGTCAACAATTTCATAGAATAAATAGTTCAATATCATGTCTTTGGTTTCTCATTGGATATTTCAATAACATTAGCTCTTCAAATAAGAAAATGGGTGATCTTTACTCTCACAGTTCACACAGAGATTTTAAATCATGTTTCGATGGCATTGACCTGATTAAGGTTTGTTGGGTTGGTTCTAAATACACCTGGTTCAAGAGGTATCATAATTAAATTGTTACTATTAATTTGGAATGCACATTTCCTAATGAATGTTTGTTTGATAAATGGGATTAAATTTCTTTCATATATCTTCCACAAATTAAATTTGACCACCATCCAATACTTTTTGGCTTTATAGAAATTGGGAAAATAGGTTTTTACTTTGTTAAATAATTATTGGGACCTTTAATGTTACTTCACTAGTCTCGTTATTAATTTCTAGACCACCATGAATAGTGGATGGGGTGAATCATCAATCTCTTATCAAATGAAGCTAATCAAATCTAAGACCAAACTTTGGAGTAAGACTACCAATAGTGGACTGGATATCGAGATCCCCACTCTTGAATTAGAACAACATTATCTCTAGGGTCATATAGAAAAATCTAAGTTTAATCTAGATTTTCCCATGTAAGATAACATTTCCACCAAACTAAAATCTCTCTTATCAATGCTGAATGGGGTTCCCAAAAAAACTATAAGAATTAATTTTCATTAATAGGGTGATATGAATATAAAATTTTTCAATTCCCTTCAATGTGTTAGGAAGGCTTGTAATCCTCATTCTTTTCCTAATGTTGGGGATCATATCATGCATAAAATGGATTTTATTGCTGATAACATTCTTTAGTATTAATCTTATCTCTTAATTATTCCATATTTATAGGTGATGCTGATGGATAAAATTATCCCTCAGAAGGTTACTTCTGATGAATACTTTTTTTATCAATAGTGTTCTTTTGTACATTGAGATAAAAGTTGTTTTTTTTTTCAAAATCAATTTAAGAAGTACCCCTATTCTAGAAGGGTTCAAAATTCATTTCATTCACTGCTATATTTATGAGACTGAAGGTAATGTATTCATGATTATTTCAACCATCATCATTCTTGGAATGGTTCCTCAGGGTCTAAATTCTTAGTTTATCACTTTGATTCCCATGATTTAAAATTCATGTGAATTTCATTTTTTTCAGGCACATTGTTCTGGTCTATACTATTTAAAATGTGATTAGAATGGTTATTTATAATAGGATCTCAATTATTTGTTAAAATATTGTCTTTGGAAACCAATTTGGCTTCAATAAAAAGGCATCTATTCAAGAATGCATTTTCTCTACTTTAGAATGTAATAACTTGCTTAAGAAATCTGGCAGAGGAGGAAGGGTTGCCCTAAATCATGATCTCTTAAGGACTTTAACATGTTGAATTGAAATTTTCTATATAAGGATCTTGAGAGTTTTGGTTTCCATAATACCCTCATTAATTGGGTTTATATAATTTTTTGGTTCTTCTCATGTTTCGGTTTAGATTAATGGCACTCCAAAAGGATTTATTAAGTTCTCTAGAGGTTTTTGTTAAAGAGATACTCTTTTGGCATTTCCTTTTTCCATTAATGAGGACTATCTCTGCAAGATGATATCAAACATGGTATCAAAAGGAAGTATCAATATATTTAAATCATCCAGGTCTCTCACTTCCACTTCACATCTTTTATATTTAGTTGACATCATCATTTTCTCAAGGGAGGTAAAAGTAACATTCATGTTCTAAAGAAAAGTTTAAAACACTATTAAAGTGTCTCTCAAAAAAGTATTAGTTTGGAAAAATCCTTTATCTTGTTTGGGATGATCTTTCCTCCAAATCGAAAAAATTGTACTCTCTTGGAGTTGTTAATCATAGATGGGTTCATGCCTTTAAATTACATTGGAGTTGAACTTTTTTGGGGGAGGTTGAGAGCTAGTTATTTTAATGTAATTTTTAGCAAGGTTAAGGGGAATATCTCTACTTGTAAAGGTAATAGATTATCCTTATCTAGAAGAATAATCTTTTTCAAGGATATTAATATTTCTAATCATGTTTATTCTATCAGGGTTTATAAATGGCTAAGATGGATTATAAAATTCCTACATGTGCATATCAAGATCTTAATTTATAGTGTTAATATTCATCAATGTAATGTGGTTATTATTCCATGAAATTATTTTTTTAAGTCATTATCTAATGGTAGAATTGGTATTAAAAATATAGTGAATTTTAATGATTCTCTTCAACTGATGTTCACCAAGATCCTCATGCACAGTAGTTTAGATTCATTGGTGTTTCTAAAATCATATTTTTTATAATTAGCTGAAATTGGGAAGTGATTCTTACTTAGAAACTTCTATTTGGATAAAAAAATAGATCTTAATTTTAGAATATAATGAAATATTCAAGATTTATTTTAAATAAGAACTTAAATCATAAATTTTGGATTGATAACAGGACTTCTTCTCCACTCATTTGCAACTTTCATACTACTGATTCATGTTCTACTGTAAAGATTTATATCGAAGATATTTTTGATGACCCCCGTCATTTGTTGTAGGATGATCTCTATGCCATTGTAGAGAACTATAATTTTGTCTCATTCCCTGATTTTCGAGTTTGGGAACTGCCCAGGAACGGTGTGCCCCAAAGAAATATCATTTCCCATCATTCCATTGAAGGAAAACTTATAATTTTAGTTGGATATCTATTTTTAAAAGTAATTGAGTGAGACCTTCATGGTTTAATCTTATATGAATGATTTATCATAAAATACTTCTTTCTGATGATGTATTGAATAAATTTGGTATCTCCCTTTTCTCTCGGTTTGATAATTGTCACCCGCATAGAGAGTATCTAGATCATTACTTTCATGGTTTTCCAACTACAATAGCTCTACGGAATGGAGTTTTTGATATTTTTAATCTACATGGAATTCAATTTTATGGTGTGAAGGCTCTTTTATGAAGCTATATTTTCCTCGAGAGATCTTTAAAGGTGCATGATCCCTTGGATGAATGTTTTCATGCCATCTAGAGGTGTCAAAACACTGTACATTTTTAAGGGAAGTCTTTTCATTGTAAGATGTTATTAAGTACTCTCCCAGATAATATCCAGGATACATATGTTTTTAAATTGGGCTATTTTGATTATAATATTCAGGATTTTATTAATATAAAAAAACAATGGATTTCTGTAAATATTTTACCTAGTATGAGTATTATCAAAGACTTGTAGTTTCCACCTCTTCCTTGTTGGAACAATGTTAACATGGATAGTTCCTATAAAGGTAACCCCAACTCCTTTGGGTGTGGTGTAGTATTTTGGTGTCATAAAGACATTTTCATGGGTTGTTTTTATGGTTCTTTTGGTGTGACTTCTTCTCTTAAAGTAGATATTCTAGTAATAATTCATATGGTTGATTTTGTAGAAACAATAGGCTTAAATAACCTCAATCTAGAAAGTGAACATATCACACTTGTGAAGACCATTAGAAATTGTGCCTTACTAATCTCTAGGAGGTTTAAAGCTAAATGGATCGATTTCAATAATACACTTATGAATCTAAACTTAATTATCACTCAAGCATTCCAGGAGGCCAACATGGTTTTGTATGGGCTTAGAAATATGGGAATTGGTGTGAATATCACTTGGTTAGATGTGCACCAAGTTGCATTAATTAATTTCAATGACAATTACTGTAAAAATATCCTTTTTATTCGACTCTTGTAATTTATTTCATGAATAAACACCTTGGTCATTTGGTCAAGGGAGTTCTTCAAAAAAACCTACCCTTGGTGTAGTTTGTGTACACTAATAGATACAATTATACTATTGGCATGGAACCATTTGAGTCCTTATACAGGTGGCCATGAATGATACAACTTTTTTGGATTGACCTAGATGAGTCATCACTCATGGGTCTAGAGGTATAATGGGATACAATAGATTAGTTTGAGATTATTTTGGAGAATATTGAGACTGAAAAAATCTATCATAATTATTATGTGGATTGATGATGGAGACCTTTGGAGTTCAAATAACGATACCATGTGTTCTTGAGGGTCTCACATTGACATGAATTTTAGATACATGGCCATGGTAGAAATCTATCCTCGGTGATCAATGGTCCATTCGAGATAGTGTGTATATTTTTTGAGGTTGTGTACTATTTAACCCTACCACCACTACTAGACAAGGTACATGATGTCCTCCACGTGTCATAGCTGAGGAGGTATGTGCATGCCCCATAAAATTTTTCTGAATGGGGTGAGCCAAAAATTGATGTTGGATATAACTTGGATGTGTATCGAGTAGAGATCAAGGATTGGTAGTATAGGATAATTCATGGGTGATCGATTACCCCTTCTGCATGTCCAATGGAAGCATGAGAACCTTCATGATATCGCCTAGGATTGGGTGACCCAAATTTGATGCTTGTAACCTCATCACTTTGTGAATAATATTGTTTTTTCTTTTGGATATGTGATGTTCAAAGTTGGGTAGAATTAAATTAATCTTATTTTCCATGTTTTTTGTTGGGTATTATATGAGAAATTTGCAAGACACAGCTATGAGACAACGTGTGATTCCAAGTATCAATGATCACAGAATAAATTTTTGAATTATATAAGAATATATTAATAACATGAACTCTAATATTTCCTTAAAAAGTGATATAAATATTAAGAGGGGTCCCAAAGCAAAAATCTGAGGGCACCATGAGTTCAAAAATGATGGTTTAACCCTATGAGGTAGATAACATTTGTCAGCATCAAGTTTTTTTAAAAAAGATATCATGGGTGAGAATGAATAAAATAAAATAACAAATAATTTTTTTTATTCAATGTCTAAGATATTATATAAATATATAATTATGGTTATATCATAGAGTTCTCCACTAAAAAATTGAGTCCTAGAAGACCACTTGAGAGAGTTGTTGGAATAAAAAACAAGATTAGATTGGGATCGAGGATCATTGCAACATTTGAGTTTGTGGATCATGCCTACAATGGAAACGAATGACTATTATTTTTCTATAATAAATACCAACTATAGGTAGTATTTGTATTTCTGCTTTCCATCTTATTATATTATCCTATTAAATCATGGATAAATTCCAAAAACAAGAATTGATTCGCATATTGAAGGTAGATTTAAATTGAATGATTGATTTTATTTTTTATTTTTTATCATTACCACTTCAGTCATCAATTGTAAAAAAATATTTAGGGAAAAAAGAACCTATTTAATTTCTCACATTTCATGGCCTAGGGTTTTCTCCCTCGTTTATTCTCTCATTCATCGTAGATAGTTTCTTTTTTCTAGTAGTTTGATTTATTTTAAGTATTCAGTCAATGTTTGATTATTCATTTACAAAAGAGATTGATACCATGATTGTGATTCATGCTCTGGGGTATGATTGATTTTAAATGACAATTTAGTATTATTATAGGAGTATTATAAATGATTTCCAATTCCAATTATTATCAGTTTTGATTTGTGGTGGTGATGGATGATTCGACGGTGTTTTTTTTTAAGTATATCTGAACTCAAATCCAGTAGATCATTAATTTAAAGGGATTATTGACCCATGATCTATGATTCTCTATGGAGAATGGTGTCTCCCATGATGTGGTGGATGATTCATAGGAAGAACCAATAGATATAGAAAATCCCATGATAAATGGCATGAAATATGGCATTATAATTTCATGTGGGACCCCTATCTTTGGAACTAGGGTTTCTACAAAGAGTTAAATCTTGTATTCCATGTGACTCTACCAGATTGAGTGTGACACATGTTATGTGGCTGAACATTTAACTTAGAAGATACAATAGCATAGGTAGGCCATGTACATGGGCATGACTATGTGTACACTTGCACAACCACGTGTACACATGTTTCTATACGGGCATAAGAATAAGGAAAAATATAAGCGTTGGATTCTCTCTAAACATCATGTACTATTGATACAAGTCGTGTATATGAATATTTACATTCCACATGAGGTAGTACCATATGGGTAGACTAGGGGTTGTCTTATTACTCTATGTACCACTTGTACACATTGTGTACCCACCATTGAGGGTGTCATAGCCTTTCATTTCTCCATTATGGACCAATATCATTTAAGTGTCTTCCCTTGGTCAACATCATTAAGGTTAAAGTGTGTAATTAAATCCACATATCAATATTATTATCCCCTTTGGTGGACTCCTCTCAGATAGAGTTCTAGGTATCCCTCTATTAGACTAGATTATGATCCTCTATAATTTTTATACCCTATATCTGGTTTGTGATGTAAGTGTGACTTCCATTACCTACAGTTTGAGCCTCCATCTTGTTTTCCATATTATTTGTGTTTAGTGAATCATTTATATAGGATCCCCAATATAGTGGGTTGATCCATATTGGGTTCATGGTGTCCCCCAAATGTAATGGGTGCGACCCCTATCTGAATATCAAGTTCTTCTGAGACAAATGAGCTTTCGTGGGCCGGGCCTAATTGATTTGTCTAAATGGATCAGTGTCTCCAAAGATAGAATGTATCATGGAATGGATTTCCCCCGCACAGGATTTACATTGAGCTGAATTATGTGCATGGATGTTTGGTTGTGACCACTATGAGGAATGGTGTCCTTCCTCAGTATATCTAGGTTTTCTTGTTCGTTCTCATTGATTTTTATATCATTTTTATGATATGACTACTCTTAATTTTTTATTAGTACATTTGGGATGTCCTACATGGTATTATTTTACACACCCTTTCATGGGATATACTCAAATGTGTCATGTCTTATATAGATGACAACCCATTTGAATTTTTCTTGTGAGGATATAGAGCAGGTAGATAACAGAATAAGGTTGAAATACAGATGTGTTTTGGGTTGATTTCAATTTTTATATTCCTCACCCAAGGTGAATTTCATATTGTCTATAATTTTTTATTAGGCTTCCATATAGGATCATTTTTCAAATTCATTACATTATTGTAATACTCATATTATGCGATCATAGAAGAATTCATGCATTGGATCCAATTGTTTTACATTTATGCATCGTGTGGGATTGGATATGTGTGTGTTCTTATAGTTACATTAGTCTAATGCATACCATGTGTGGGATATGCCTGCTTGGCACTAGTATATAGCCCCTAGACTATTAGAGGTGGCCTTGTTGTGGACATAGTCCAGGCCCTACTTGGATGGGTGATGCCAAATTCTATCTTATTTGAGTATGATTCACATCCCAAAAAGAATTTTCTCAAATTTCATGGAACTACTGAATCATTCATTAATATTTTAAAACCATCATGAAAATATACTTTTCGTGAAACTCAGAACCATTGGGGGAAATTTCCAAGATTTCCTGAAACTCACAACTATTCAAAAAACATTATCTTTCCGAAAAATTCCCCCCTCTATGAAAATGATATTCTTATGAATCATTCTCAAAAGTAAATATTTTGAGAAATTACACCACGAATTCATATCATTTTTTATGCCTTCCTCTCTTCAAATGAGGTATGTATCAGCCTATTTATAAAAGTTTCATCCCCTCTAAAAAAATTCAATCTCTCCAATACTTTTTAATGAATTCATCCATACCTATTCATGAAACTACCTATATTCAAGAAACGTTTTTCATTCGTGAATCTTCTCGTAATCACATTCACTACTTTCCTTAAATCATTCATAAACCTTCATTCAAGGATCTGTCCTTCATGAATCTCTAAACCAGCATGGCCCTAAATTTTCACAAAACACCAATTTTTTGGGAAAAACTAATCTTTCAAAAACTCCATTACATTCAAATTTTTGTGAGGATGGCCTATATATAAAAATATCACAAAACATGAGACTTCCTCCAAATTTTTAACCCCAAAAATCAGGAAAAAACTGTGAAACGATGCCACCATATACATATAATCTTATGTACCACATCTAGAGTATCCATACTTCTATCTTGAAGACATGTAAACATAAATTTTCATTAATTACTCTAGAAATCCACAAATTTCCTTTTCAAACATCATTTTCAAAAAACATTAATCTCCACAAATACACAACAATGTTAACTTTAGGTATTTTTTCCCAACACATATTCTATTCCATGAAGATATATATGACCATCTATGACTTTTTTTTTGTATATAATGATCGTGATATAACCCAGTAAACCAATTTTTATTATGATAAAATTTTTATTTAAGGATAAAATAATTTGTTGTCATGTTTTTTAAAGAATATATAATCATCACCATGATATGTGGTAAGCTAGGTTCTTTTTAAATAGAAATTTGATACATACCAGGACACACATCAAGATATAGAATCCCTATGGTCAAAGGAAATGTAAACCCTCCCTCGGAAGGCACCAAGACATGTTCTTCACCATGTAATGGTGAATTATAATGGTTAAATCACATTGGGGTGTTTTCACCATGAATGATAGTCTACTCTATGCAATTTGAGTCCCCATTGTCCACTCAAAATGGGCAATATATATTAACTATGGTGTGGATGAAGCCATTTTTGGTACCCATAGAGTTAAAATATATTCGTTTATAATAATTATTAAATTGAATAATTTTTTATAAATTATATATATTACAAATTATAAAATGGGCATCCATCCATAAATTGAATATGAAAAAAATCATATTTTTAACTCAGGTTTTAGTGAATATGAAAAAGAACATGAATAATGTGTATATTTATATTTTTTTAATATATTAATCTTTATAAATTATTTAAATAAAATTAATAATGTGTATATTTTAATTTATATAATATATTTATTTTTAGAGATATATCCTTGTATTGCATTATAGGTTTGACTTAGAAATATTTAATTTTTATCAACCATGACCTCGGTAAATTTTTAAATATATGATATTGAGAATAGATTCTAATTATAGTATGTGAATAACACATATTCGATATATCATAAATTGAATTCATTATTTAGTGATGTATTCATGGTGATGGGGACTTGTGGTATGACTTCCCATCATCAGAGGGGTTTATTCCATTTTCTTGAATTGCATGTAGTTAGTTATTTTTCACTCTAGGATTAATCATGTAGAGATTGTTGATCTCATATAAATCTATTCCATTACATTAAAATTTATTATACCATATGTGTTATACGAATTAGGATATGGATAAATATGTTTGGCTCTAATGTTTTGGTAAGTAACACAATTTTTTTGTTCCTTATATAGTTTCACATTAATGTGAAATTAAAAAATTTATTTAGTTGATAGAATATGGATTCAAAAACTAAATATTTTGAATCATGCTTTAAAAAATGAATAAAACATGAGATATTAATTATTTCCAGAGATTAAATCGATTTAATATTCATGATATGCATATTAAAGTAGTTATAAATTTAAAATAAAACCATTTCAATCATTATTTATAATATTTTTTCAATCCTAGTACTTCTCAAAAGTTGATCATTCAATATGGGTTGCCCTAAAAGTTAGGTTCTCAGGAATTATCCTTTATATGGATATAATTTAATAAGGAATCTACAATAGTTTGCTGGGTTGTTATTAGAGATTTCAATAGGATACAATAGATAAAAAACCATAAATGTTAGGACACTATAGAAATATTTTTGATTGAATCCAAACAATTGATATGAATAAAGAGTTATCATGTCACCAATCTAGGAATAATATTTTATATTATTCATATTTTTTTCCCTTATATGTGTAATTATATTTTATTTATGTGCTCAAATGATTGTATGTAATGATTAAATTGAGAACATAGTTCTCCGAATAGTTTCAAGGTATTGGGTCATCATTTTTATAGGGATTAGTTTCATTAAAAGTTCATGATGAAAAGTCATAATATGTGATATTATCTTGTATATATGTATATTTTATAAGTTTATTATAAATTCATGATTATAATATTAAGATTCCTTATTGATGGGACCTACAAAATAGTTTTATATTAGTTTCTATGGTTTAAAATTGTTCTCAAATTGAATCATACAATACACTTGAAAGTGATTTTTATAGAGTTTAATTTATCTAGTATTGAATATTGTGTATTGAATTTGGGGTGTGCATCAAAAAATTATTCAAACAATAAAGTCTCAGAGATATTATTCAATTGAAAAAGGAAGAAGTATATCCTTTGGTTGGTAATGTTGAATAACTTGTTGCATTAGATGTCTTTACATATAATATAATTCAACCATGATAATTAATAACAAACTTGAAGAACTATTTGTATGTTCCCCCATAAGATGGATTTTTATTTATGTATCTTGTTCTAGAGATATTGAATTTTCATTCAGTATTTTGATTAAGTTCTATTTAATATATATGAATGAAATTCATTATGGAATGAGGAATATGGTAAACCCTTTATACATTCTAGATATGGATAGTCCAATTTATAAAATTCAAAATAATAAGGCCAATGATGATTCTAGTCCCACTTGTCTTTCATATTAAGGACATGGACATATAAATGATAAGTTCCTTCAAATATTCCATATTGATAGATTTTTGGGTTCATTAAATTTTAAATCATTTCTGAATGGAAATTATTTTTTTAGGAAAATTGATTAAAGATCATTTTAGGGGGAATAGAGAAAAGCCAATGGATTACTGGATATCATAAATAGTGATATATTTAGAGTGATGAGTACTGAAAGAAGTGGCCTTTTTTCCTTTGTTACATTTACTAATCACTATATCTTGTATATATATGCTTCTCTAATGAGACACAAGTATGAAACTTTTGTAACGTTCAATGTATTTTTGAATGATATGAAGATTCAAATTGAAAAATGTATTTTAATATTCTTATTATATTGGCATGTTCAATACTTTATATATTAATTAAATTATTATCTATGCAATTGTGTAATTAATTCACAACAAAATCCAATTTGAACAGAAAAATGGAATGGTGTTTCTATTTGGAGAAATTATGCATTTTTACATATGGTTTGATCGGTGATATATCAATGTGACCATTATATTTCTTTTTAATGTCATGCGCTAGAGGTTGAAGCATTTATAAAAAACCATGTTACATCAAAATTAGTTATTATTTCACCATATGAGAGATTTACTAGGAAACATCCCATTATATATTTTATAAATACATGTGGATGATAAGTATCCGTTCGATGTTTGTCTTCTAATATGCTTGAATAAAAATATGTAAAATGATTCTTTACTAGTTATACTAATGAAAATATGTTATATTATTTATATGATCCTAAAAAAGGTATGGTTCTGATTTATATATGAAATATTTTTGAAGGAATGAATAGTTAAATGAATACATAAAAGGAAATTAGAAATTATACAAGTTAAATATCAACTAATAATATGATTTCTTGAGATGGAGGTTGAATTTATTCAATAAAATATTTTGGGAGAAGTATAAACTCAAGCTAAATAGGAAATAGATATACTGGTAGGATTCATCATGATCTCAAGAGATATATATTATTATATCAAATGATGATGAGGTAATGTTTTTAGGAGATAGACCCACTACCTATTGGGATTCCATAGAGTAATGATCCAAAAAAATGGTTAAAATCTATTGAATATTAGATGGAATCCATGTACACTAACCATGTATAGAACACAGTTGATTAACCTGAAAAGATGAAAACCATATTGTTCATATGGGTTATCCATATGGAAACTAACAAGGATGATATATTTTTTCCTTTAAAACATGTTTTCTTGTAAAATATTACATGAAAATTCATGGTATTAACAATGATGATACTATTTCACATGATTATATAAAATATTTCATTCATATATTTATTTCCATAATTGCTTCCATTGATTATAAGATACACCAAATTTATTTCAAAACCACTTTCCATAATGGTAGGTTAGTTTTGGGAATGTATAAGATACAAATCAATGGTTTTGAAAAACCAAATGAGACTACTATGTCATAAAAATGAAACAACCCATATATGGATTGAATCAAGATTCACGGAGTTTTAATATCTTGTTTGAGGATGAAATCAAATAGTTTTGTTTCATCAAATGTGTAGATGACTCATGTGTGAATATAAATATTAGTTTGAGTGATTTGATATTTATGATATTGTATATAGATTAAATTGTAAATATTTGAAATAAATTCCTAACTCCTTACTCTATGAATATGTGGTCCGGTAAGTGAATATCAATAAAATAAATTGATGATTTAGTCTGCATACTAATCATTGGGATCGACAGTGATTGATCAAAGAGATTTCATGGAATGGATATGAGAACTTCTATTAGTCATGTCAATAGGTAGTTTAATATGAATAACTCTATGAAGGAGACTTTGTTGGTGTATCATGTCATGAATCATAGGATTGTTCAACATTCATATATGGAGATAAAAAGGATGCATAGAATTCCCTATGTTCCCTCTATTATATCTAACATGTATTATATGATGTATACTAAACATTATATACCCTTTTATATATATATAAATACTAGATACTAATATAATCCAAGTAAGAGTAACAACATTCCAATTAAGAATATTATTTGTACTTAAAAAATGAAATGGATATGTTCTAGAGATTCATGAGAGAGGATGCTCTCAATGTAATGGGTTTCAAATGTTTAATTTTAAAATATGTAAAAGAGGAAAAAAATCCCCAATGGGGGTTTTTTATTTTCCATAAATAGTGGAGCGATTAGTTGGATGAAATCCAAACAAGACACCATATCTGAATGTATAATCAAATTGGAGTACATCACTTCATAAGATGTTATAAAAAAATTAGTTTGGATATTGATGTTTATTTATGAACTAGTGGGGGTTCCCTAATTGAGGGATTGATTGAGCAATATTATGATTAGAGTGGATTAATAGTTTAAAAAAAGGAATCATATTCTCATGAATAAACCAAGCATATCCATTTTTAAATAAAAAATTATATAAGAGATCATTTATATGGATGATGTTAGGTTATCATGGGTGTCTAAAGGTGAATATGTGTCTGATCTATTGGGTAAAATGTATCATAGCAAAAGAATGAGAGTCATGTAGTCTCTTTTAATATGATACCAAATATATTGATGTAATGGTGTAATAATATATTATGTTTTTATATTGAATCCAATATATTTTCTTTATTTTTTCATGTGAGCTATAATTTTCCTTATATGAATGGTTAAATGATTGTATCCCTTTAATGTAAAACATGGAGTTTACCCTAATTTGTGATCATCATATAGAACTATGGGTTGTCATTATATGTTGTGATTATCATGAATATAATAATGTACTCGTTAAAAATAATGTTATTTGAGATCCAGGATTTCGGAGGAAATAAGCAGATACTTATTTCTTGATTTGATATGACAAATTATATCTAATGGAATGTCATTCACCCATAAATATACTTATGGGTATATACATATATTCAATCCTTAATACATGAGGTTGGAGAGATACATAGCATAAGTATAATTATATTTAATACATTTTAAATTCATGTCACTATAAATTATCAAATTTGGGGATTTTTGGTATGATATTAATCATTTCATCGATAAAAGAATCAATAAAAATTGATTTCCCCCCTTATATGTCATGTAATTAAATAGGCCCTTTAATTTTATTAGACTAAGTAAATTTATGGAAGTACATATTTGAGTAACATATAATTTGTTCAAATATGTTGATGATGGACATGTGGGTAATCATTTTTTATATGTATGACTTGTGATGTATTTATTTACACAGTCATTCTTTTAATATGAATCATGTAAATATGAGTTAGCCTATACTAAGATGATATTATTCCCTATCTATTTGTTTCTTTATTTCATGGGAAAATTGTTATAAAGGTAAACATATGTTTATATTATACATATTTTGGTCTAATTTTCTATATATATATATGATTATATTTATTGGAGAACAAAATGACCCCTTAGTAGCATGAGTATTAGTGATCCTCTTTAAGAGGCTTATCTTTTCTTACATCTATGAAATTGGTATTTCATATATTTATTCAACATTAAAATGATATTTATGGTCAAAAAGATAGGCCTTTTGATAATTATTAATTTTTGGAAAAAAAATTTGTTTCAAAATTAAGATTGCTAGGTAAAATATATGAAAAATAATTTTGATCGATTCATAAAGGGTTCTGATAATTTTTTAAAAAATAATTATAGATTTTAGTTAATGTTGGAGATTATTATATTTTAACTAAATTTTTAATAAAATGATTCCTATGGAATGAAAATACATTTTCTCATATATATCCTTTAGTATGAGCCTAATAGTAAATTTGTTCTAATGTATTATTGTTTGCATGCGATGAAATCGAAGACTGTGTTTCAACCAACATTGTGTTTGAAATAAATGTAGCCTAAGACTGTTTGTCAAAAAACAAAGTGATTTATTACAGATAGTAGTTCATGTATTCAACCAGCTCAATCATGACTGAATTCTTTCGTTATGATTCAACGTGTTTGTATATTTAGGATTTAAAAACCCCTTGAATATGTTCAGTGAAAAAAAAATATAAATGGAAGTAATAGTTTCCTTGATATTTAACTTGATAAAAATTCTATAGATCATTATATTATACAAATTAATATCTTAAATGATGGATTTATGATAGGTTTTTGAACCTTGTATTATGCATAATTAGTTGTGTGTAATCAAAATAAATCATTTTCTAATTCTGGTCCTCTTTTTATTTCTTAATCAAAAGGTTGTAACATTCCATCTTGTGTATTTAATTCCCCATGTTTAGAAATAGGATAAAAATTAAGTGGATTACTTATAGAGGTTGGAATATTCTATTTTCTACATTAATTCTCATCATCAAGCTTACTTTATCAATATAGAGGATGTTTCATGAGAATTAAATGTATATTTTGTTATTTACATTTCATTCCACTATGTTCATTAAATATAAATCTACCCATATTTTGATCTATTTTCAACACTTAATGACCTTTTTATGATCCCCAAAACCCATAAACATAACATCACCATTCCCAATGCATCGACGCACTAATCTCTCCTACTTATGCACCCACTCGGATCCTTCAGACCCAACCCAGTCTCTACCCATTTGAACCACGATATATCAAACACCCTTAGTGTTTTCTCATCCTATAGTCCATTACCTAATCTTAGCCTCATTTCACTAACCCTATTAGGGTTGATATAATATTGGGGAATTCATTATGGTTCTCTATGTCCTCTCAAATCCCGAACATAGTAATAAACTGATATTTCAGCCCATTTTTGTTAATAAGGTCTTCAATAGCTTATGTCACATGCAACACAGATCTATTACATGACCCAAATAAAATAAACCATTAAATATTTAAATTACATGAATAATATAATAATTAGTCTATGAATATATAATAATGAAGAAAAATATTTACATTTTTTTCATTTCTTTGATTAATATTTTTAAACAGATTTCTATCGAAGAACCATTCAATGAAGGTATTGTAATTTAAAATAATAAATAAATTTTATAATGAATAAAAGTTAATTATAATTGTGAATATTTATATTTAATAAAAATAGTTCATTGTTAAGTTATTTAGAAATTTCTATAAATTAATATTAATCACACTTGAGGTTCGAAATATTTATTTTTTTATAGAGATTTTTATTTTTATTTTGTGATTTCATTTAAGAGAATAATTTAAAATTATATAATTTTAAAAAAAAATTATATTCATTTTTTAATTCCAAAATAAATATTATCTTTTGTATAGTTTTTTATAATTTTATAAAATAGATGAATTTTTGGTAATTTGTGAAATAATTCCATTGTTACGAAAACTGTATATTTTAGGAAATTTCCACTATATAATCCTGAAATATTTAATGAAATGATTTTTTCATATATTATTTTCTTATATTTCATGGATCATTTTCCTAACTTGGCGCTGAGATGACATGAGATTCTGAGGCTCAGTGTGCCTAGAATGAATGTTTTAATATCTTAAATATTTTAAAATACATGGTTTATGAACCCGAATCTTCCTTTCAGGTATGTGTTTTTCTTTTTCTTGGTGTTTTCGAGAAAAGAAAGGTTTTTTGAAATTATCTAAGTGCACGCAATGTACTTTATGAGTACACATCGTGTACTTCCTTACCATAGAAGGTCGTGTGCTGGCCATGTAGTCGCCACCCACACAGCATGTGGGAGTGACTTGGAGGCCACTTAAAGCAGAGTACGGAAAAGGCAAGTACACGCTATATACTTAAAAAGTACATGCCGTGTTATTTTTTTTCATTAAACGCATTGGGGCTGCATCTAATCTCAAGAACTCGCTTCTTTTAAGATTCGTTCATCCAAGAGCACTAAGTAATTGTAGATCTTCAACGATCCCCCAAGCCTTCATCCATCCTCCGATTCGAACATCGACGGTTGTGTTAGAATAACATCGGTGAGTTCCTTCTTCTTCTGGAACCTCGTTTAATGATTTCTCTTCTTTTCCATGTTATTTTGGGTTGAACTTTTTAGACGTTTTCTTAGATCTACGGTGTTCTAAAGATATTCAAGCTTTGAGGTTCAAGTATATTGATATCCTAACCCCAAGTTAGGTGGTTTGTGCCTTTTTGTAGGAAGTCTTTGAATTATATGTGCAAATATTCCCTATACCCATGAACGGGGTATTTCTTGTTCACCATTTTATCCCTATTGTTTCTCTGCTATGCTTTTTTCCTTAGTAGATGATTATTGATTGTGAATAGGGTAAATTTTTGTGCTTTGTATGTATTTCATGTGAATGCTTTTCATGTTTTGACCATTAGGTCTTGATGGCATGTTGGCTGCTATTTACAGTCTCATGCCTAGTATTATAGGATGGTGTGACTGTTGTTATATTATGGTGTTGTGTTATAGAATTCTATCTAGGTAGTTCAAGATGTTTACATTGGACGTTGCATGCTTCTACACTTGTTTTAATTACAAAGGGATATGAGAACCTAGTGTATAGACCATAGGGAGAATGGACGTTGAGGGCTTCTTTAGAGTGTCTTTATAATTTACATTGTGATACCATAGGGGTAATTGTCGTTGAGTGCTTCCCCAGAGTGTCTGTAGTTCCTCGACGAGGGTTACAGGGGGGAATGAGATGTTGAGTGATTCACCAGAGTGCCTTTAGTATCGTTACGAGACTATATGGGGAAATTACGGTGAGTGCTTCCTCAGAGAGTCCATGCTTAAGCTGAACCAGAGGGGGGAGACTGAGGGTACTTCCCAGAGGGTTTCTTGTACTAGATAGGCAGGACCAGAGGGGATAGGATATGACTACTTCCTAGAGGGTTACCTTGCGTTTATCTACATTCTTGTGTTGCTATATAGGACCAGAGGGGATAGGCTGTGGGTACTTTCCAGAGGGTCACCTGTTATGTTATCTATTTTCCTGTTTCATGTTGTGTGGTGTTTTGAATGATTTGAAATGTAGATTATTTACAGCTTAGTGCTTTCCATTTTACTACTTTATATACTATTACCTACCATATACTCACCCACTATTTAGCATAGATCTTTGGGTAGTTTCTTACTGGAATTAGTCTCACACCCTATTTGGGTCCTGCTTTTGGGACCAAATAGATTATGTTGTTGTAGGTATTGAAAAGGGAAAGTGTCCTTCTACTTCAGGTACTTGACTTGTTGTGGAGATGGAGAGCATGGGACTGAGCTATGGCTTGAGATACTGAGGAGTTTATCTTCTTTCTTTTGCACTTTGGGATAGAACTATTTTATTCCATCATTATGAATTTTTTGACTAACTTTTTAGACATATGTATCATGCATCATTTTATATATATGTGCTCCTATCTATTCTATTAGTCTTCCACTATTTATTTTTGTATGATATTACTACTACTACCGCACTTGTATGTGTTTCTTTTCTTTTTCTGTGTACTCTTCCAATAAGGGAATAATTTCCCCACTATCTAACCCAAGTCCCTCTCTACTAGTCAGCAGCCTTTGGCGTTCGGGGAAAGATGCTTGAGGCCATGTGACCAACCAGGTACGGGGAGTCTCTAGGTGGATTCCGGAACTGGGACATTACAAAGTGGTATCAAAGGTGTTTTTTTCTCTTGATTTACTATTTGGAGCCTTAGTCAGGGATAAGACAAGATAGGTACTTGGTAATAAGTTGTGCCATATAGTAGCTAACCCATGTATAGGGAAAAAGCAAATCTACCTCATTTAAATTGCAATTTTTTTGGTTTTTAAATTGTTACAGTTAATCTGATTTCCCCTTATGATTCACTTGATTTGTGTTTTTATTGTTGATGTTATTGAGCTTCTATTTATGATACAACACGATGAGATAAGGGTATGCCATCTCATACAACATATAGTCACTTTCTAGAAATCACATGACATGCATTTTTTACATGCCATCTAGGATGCATTAGAGATTCCATGTTGTTGTGATAAGTGATGTGTAATATAAGAATGTTGTTGTGATAGTTTCCTTGATAGAAATACCTTCTGTTTGATAGGGTTTTGTTTTGGGTAGATAATTGATTGAATGAACAAGAAACCATGGTTTTTGAGGTGTTATGGTCCTTCATGATCCCGAATTTTGTGGATCATTTCTTTTGTTTCCTTGCTATAACCTGTATAACATTCCAAAGATTGATTCGCGGGTATTATGGGCTCTCATGGAACAGAATTTGGCACTTTCAGTGCTCATTTTAGTGTTTTTGGTTCCAGAGTAGTTTCTGTGGGTTACTGTCTGGAAAAACCCAAAATACACTCCTTGTATTGTTAAGTACACGTTGTGTGTTCTTCTGTTCAGGAAGAAACAACTTTTTTAAGTACACGCCATGTAATTTATGTACAAGCCTAGTAGTCTCTTTCCCTATAATAGGCTGTGTGGGCAGAGACATGGGATGAGGAAAAATCTAGAGTGAACATGCTGTGTATTGTCCATACATGCCATTTAGGGTCAACCCTGTGCCCACACATGTCACTAACAACACAGGTTGTCCAAGTCGTGTCTAATACATTTCGTGTGCCTTCTAAACACACCGTGTAGTCTAACCCGGGTATCCGTCCATGTCATGAACAATACGGGTTGATGTTACCATTTTACGTACATGTCATGTCTACCTTGAACATGCTATGTAGTTGGACTAAGGTACATGGCCATGTAACTAACAACACGGGTCAGTGTTATCAGTTCTCATACATGCCTTTTCTGTTTGGTACACACCGTGTAGTGTGATCCGTGTGTCATGTCGTGTCACTAACAAAACAGGTCGAGTGAATCTCAACTAGTACACATCGTGTCTATCTTGAACATGCCATGTAGTCTTGTGTTTGGAGAGCTGTGTGGCTAAACCGTGTAGAAGTAATTTGGAAAAGAAAAAGGATTCAAGTACACGTTTTGTGTTAAGACAACACACCATGTGCTTGGGGTGTTACATGACCAGTTTAGGCAGGAGAACACGCCCATGTGAATGACATTAGGGAACATGTCGTGTATGAAATTTACACGCCACGTAGTCATGTTTTGTAAAACTTGAATGTTTACTTTCTCATAATACCTTGTTACACTCCTTGTTTTAGTCCTTGATATATTGATCTCAGGTGTGTGCTTGACCTTGTAGAGTCGTGCCACTGAGATGTCCTCAAATTATTCATCAGCTTCCAAGAAGTGATCAGACACCAGACATGGCCGATCAGGGACAACCTACAGATCCTCTAGTTGTTCTAGTCTTGGCACCCGCAGTTATACCTATAACCAGTGCTGATGCACAATTCAAGGAAGGATTCCTGAGGATGATACAGACCTTTCAGGGAGTGCCGCCTTCTGCCCCGTCGATGGATGATTTGATGCGACTCTTCCAGCAGCAGAAGCCTCGCAATTTCTCAGGGGAATGTGGACGTCAGGGTGCAGATTCATGGCTAGAATCCATGGTGGCGATATTTGAGCATCTGAATATTCCTCCAGAGAGGTGGGTCAAGATCACTACCTATATGCTTCTGGACTTTGACAAGAGGTGGTGAGATGTGATCTCACAGGTGGGACGCCAGCTGGTTATAATGTTGGATGAGTTTCAGCACATCTTCTTTGACTACTTCTATCAGGATACCATGAGGTCCGATCATGCTCGAGAGTTTATGAGTCTAGAGTAGGGTAATCTTTCTGTTATGGAGTATTCCTTCCACTTTACCGAGCTTCAGCGCTTCACACCTATTCCAAGAGTGGATCAGTAGTTCATGGAAAGGAATTTCAAGGATGGTCTGAGGCACGACATCCAATCATAGGTGAACATCATTTGGTTGACTTCTATCACTTCTACAGTCAAAACAAGCACTAATCACATAGTGAAATCTGAGGGATTCTGGAGTTGTGAGCCCAGGTGGCTCGACATTGGGGGTATTTATTCCTCCAACTTATAGTAGGAAGCACCATAGGGAGTCTTCACGTGGTGATCCAAGAAGAAGAAAGACACCTTCAGGTAGCCAGTTGGTATGCTGCTAGTGTAGAAGGGCTGGGCATACGAGCCCGTAGTGCCAGAGAGACCCAATGGAGTTCTGATCTTCCGGAAATATTGTTCATCTTTAGTGTTTACGTCAGATCTTCTCACCAGTAGATGGTGACAGGGGTTCTTCTATGACTCCTTGTTCAAAAGCAGCACTACCAGTTTCTCACCAGTTTGAGAATTGGAGTTCTTATAGACAATTATACCAATGTGGAGGGCATGGCCATGGTATCCGGTCTCCCGGTTTTTAGAGGCAACAAAGTAGATCATCTTAGAGTGGTCAGGAAGGGTCACAGGGTCGCGGTACTTGCCAGAATCATGCAGTGGAGAAGACCCTTCAAGAGCAGGATCCTGGACCTTCTACTATTTGATATACAATCTTAGTAGCCTCATTTTTAGCATCTGTGATTTTTGATATAGGGGATTCCCAGAGCTTTATATTTGTCATTGTCCTAGAGAGCCTTAGTCTTTGTATCTTTTCTTCTGAAGATATTTTGACAATAGAAACATTATTGGGGACTAGAACGACTAGTGTATGTCAGTACAGATAGTACCCTCTACAGGTTGGTAGATTTGACTTTCTGTGGGACCATTATGTCCTAGAGATTATAGGCTATGATTTCATTCTTGGGATGGACTGGTTAGTTCCCTACCAGGAAGTCGTCGGTTGTTATCACCGCAGGGTGAGTTTCATATCACCAGAAGGTGGATCTTTTCTTCATAAGGGCGAGTGGGATGTCCAGCCAAGTAGAGCGGGTCCAGAGCATCATGGGTTGGTAGCAGTTACAACCCAGAGTGCTAGTCTTTATCAGGATGACCATGGGACTTCACCGTTAGACATTCCTCCAGTGGTGGATCATTTCATAGATGTCTTTCCAGAGGAATTTTCAGGGTTCCCACTGAAGCGTGAGATAGAATTTTCTATTTAGCTTGTTCCAAGAGTGGCACTAGTGTTCGTTATTCCATATAGGATGTATACACCTGAGTTGTAGGAGATCATGATGAAATTGGAGGAGTTGCAGGAAAAGGGTTTCATATGAACCAATAGTTTGCCTTAGGGTTTACCTGTACTATTTGAAAAGAAGGCAGACGGTACCCTCAGGCTTTCTGTGGACTATCATAAGTTGAACCAGTTGATAGTTAAGAACAAATATCCCTTTCCAAGGATCTCTAATCTCCTTGATCAGCTTTGAGGATACCAGGTGTTATCTAATATTTACTTGAGGTTTGGTTATCATCAGTTGCACGTTAGACCATCAGATATACCTCTTACAGCCTTTTGGAAATGGTATGGTCTATACGAGTACTTGGTTGTGTCATTCGGTCTCACGAACGTGCCAGCATTTTTCATGACACTGATGAACTGAGTGTTCCATCCATACTTGGATTACATCGTGGTGGTCTTCGTGGATGACATCTTGGTGTACTCTCACACTTGAAACGACCATGCTACCCATCTTGTGACCATTATGAGTACACTCAGAGAGCATCAATTATATTCTAAGCTCTCAAAATGTCACTTTTGGATGGATCAGATTCACTTCTTGGGTCATGTTACATCAGAAGAAGAAGTATCAGTAGACCCAGAGAAAGTGAGAGTTGTATTTTACTGGGAGAAGTAGAAGAACATCTTTGAGGTGCAGAGCTTTCTGGGGTTGGCTGGATATTAAAGACGTTTCATTCAAGACTTTTCATGCTTAGCAGTACAAATGAAAGTTCTGACTAAGAAGGGGGAAAAGTTCTTATGGTCAGATTCTTGTGAGTCAGCCTTTTAGGAGCTGAAATGGAGGTTGACTCGAGCACCGATACTAGTATTTCTAGATACAGGAAAATGCTATACTGGTTACTGTGATGCATCAGGTATCAGGCTGGGAGTCATACATATGTAGGGTGATGGAGTCATTACGTAGGGGTTTTGGCAGTTGAGGCCACATGAGAGAAATTACCCGACAAACGATATAGAGTTGGCACCTGTTGTTCATGCCTTACTCTATTGGAGACATTACCTTTTGGGATATCATTTTGTGGTTTTAACTGACCAGAAAAGTCTCAAGTACATCTTCACTCAGTGTGATCTAATTTTGAGATAGTGTAGGTGGGTTGAGTACCTATAGTCCTTTGACTTTGAGCTTTCCTATACACCTGGGAAGGGAAACACAGTGGTTGATGCATTGAGAAGGAGGACTCAGATACAGAAAGTTCGGGAAGCCAGAAGTTACCCATTCTCAAGTGGAAGTGGAATGACGTCGCGATGGACTTTGTGACTAGTTTTCTGAGGTGTCCACAGGGAATAACTCTGTTTGGGTTTTCATTGATAGACTCACTAAGGTTTCTTAATTCTTTCCAATCAATGAGAACTTTAGTTTTGATAATCTGGGATGGTTGTACATCCAATAGATTGTACATCTACATATACTTCCACACTCTATTGTTTCGGACAAGGATGCACATTTTACTTCTTGGGTCTGGCAGTGGCTTCAGAAGGCTTTGTGTACTCAGGTACTTTTGAGAACAACTTACCACCCCCAGAAAAATGGCTAGTCCGAGCATACAATTCAAGTTCGTGAGGACATGCTCCGAGCATGAATTATGGATTTTGGAAGTTCTGGGGAGAAGCATATACCTCTTGTGGAGTTTTCAAACAACAATAGTTTTTAAGAGACTATTTAGATGAAACCTTATGAGGTTTTGTACGGTAGGCCGTACCGATCACCATTATATTGGATAGAGGTAGGAGAGGCAGCGTTGCAGAGACCTCGTCATGTTTAGGAGACCACAGATCAGATAGAGTTGATTTGGAAGAGGATGCTTACTGCACAGTCTTCACATAAGTCTTATGCTGAACAGTGGAGAAGACCTCTCGAGTTCGGGGTTGGGGATCATGTTTTCCTATGTGTCACACCGAGGTGGGGAGAAAAGAGGATTTAGAGATAGGGTAAGATTTCACTGAGGTATGTCGGGCCGTTTGAGGTGTTGGATAGAGTTGGTCTGGTTTCCTATTGGTTGTAGTTACCTCATAGGTACAGAGCTATGCACTACTTCTTCTACATTTCCCAACTTCGACATTACTTTTCAGATTTGCCTCATGTCTTTCAACCCGAGGAGGTTGATCTCATAGTGGATGTGTTATTTGAGAGTCATCCTATCTAGATTGTGGATCGTAGTACAAAGTTTCTTAGTGGCCAATCTGTTCCTCTAGTACAAGTACTATGGCAGCATAGGAGGGTGCAGTACGAGACTTGGGAGAGGGAGGCCGATGTACGAGATCAGTGGCCATAACTGTTTGGGGTTTCTTATTCTACGCCCTGTTAGGGAATTTGGGGAAAAATTTATTAAATGGGTGATGTTTGTAAGAACACAGATCTTCCTTTCAGTTATGTGTTTTTCTTTTCCCTGTATTTTTTTGAGAAAGGAGGAGTTTCTATAAATTTTCTATGTGCACGTTGTGTACTTTATGAGTAGATGACGTGTACTTCCTTAACGCAGCAGGCTGTGTGCTGGCTGTGTAGTCGCCTCACACACAGTGTGTGGGAGTGACTTGAAGGCCTGTTAAATCAGAATACGGAAAAGTTTTGTACATGCCGTGTAGTTCAAAAGTACAAGTCATGTACTTTTTTTCAGTAAACGCATCGAGGTCACATCTAATCACCATAACTCACTTCTTTTAGGTTCCGTTCATCAGAGAGCACCGAGCTACCTTAGATCTTCGACAAGCCCATAAGCCTCCATTTTTTCCCTGATTCCAACATTTACAATTGCATTGGAATAACATTAGTGAGTCCTCTCTTCTATTGGAACCTCGTTTCATGATTTCTCTTCTTTTCCAAGTTAAAGTGTGTATAATGTTTTACACATTTTCTTAGATATATGACATTCTAAGGAGATTAAAACTTTGAGGTTCATGTATACTGATCTCCTAACCCCGAGGTAGGTGGTTTGTTCCTTTCTGTAGGAAGTCTTTGAGTTATATATGCGAATTTTCCCAATACCCATGAATGAGGTATTGCTTGTTTACCATTTTAGCCCTATTGTTTCTCAACTATGATGGTATGCCTGAGTATATGACAATTGATTGTGAATAGGGTGATCCTTTGGGCTTTGGATGTATTTCCCAGGTATGTTTTTCCGGTTTAGACCTTTGGGTCTTGTTGGCCTATAGGCTGTACTTTACTTTCCCATGCCTAGTATTATATAATGGTGTGACTGTTGTTCTATTATGTTTTTGTGCTACTGAATTCTATCCAAGTAGTTCATGACGATTACCTTGTCCGTTGCACACTGCTACACATTATTGACTTAAACATGGCCGTGAGAACCTGGTGTATATACTATATGGAGAATGGACATTGAGGATTCTCCGGAGTGTCTTTATAATTTTCGTTGTGAGACCATTGGGGGAATTGATGTTGAGTGCTTCCCTAGAGTGTCTATAGTTCCTCGACGTGGGCCACATGGGGAATGAGATGTTGAGTGCATCCCCAGAGCGTCGTTAGTATCATTACGAGACTATAGGGGGAATTGACTGTGAGTTCTTCCTCGAAGAATCCATGCTTAAGCTGAACCAGAGGGGTTAGACTGAGTGTACTTGCCAGAGAGTTTCTTGTACTTGATAGGTACGACAATAGGGGATAGGCTATGAGTAATTCCCAGAGGTTTACCTTTTGTTTATCTGATTGCTTGTGTTTCTATGTAGGACCATAAGGGATAGGTTGTAAGTACTTTCCAGAGGGACACCTATTGTGTTATCTGTTTTTTTATTTCATGTTGTGTGGTGTTTTGAATGCATTAAACTGTGGATTGTTTACTTCTTAGTGTTTTCCTATTTACTGCATTATAGACTTTTACGTACCAAATACTCACTAACTGTTAGGCACATATCTTCTGGTGGTTTCCTACTGGGATAAGTCTCACACACAATTTGGTTCATTCTTTGGGGCCTAAATAGATGATGTTTTTGCAGGTAAAGAGAAGGTCATCTTCCCTTCTACTTTAGGTACTTGAATTGTTGTGGAGCTGGAGAGCAAGGGACCAAGATATGGCTTGCGATGCTGAGGAGTTAAATTTCATTATTTTTCACTTTGGTTTATCACTGTTTTATTCCAGCATTGTGACTTGTTTGGCTATTTTCCTAAACATAATTATCATGAATCAGTTTATATATATGTGCCCCTATCTATTCTATCAGTCTTCCATTTTTTATTTTTGTATGATATTACTACTTCTTCCCCTCTTGTATATGTTTTTTTTCTTCTACTGTGTACTCTACCAATGTGGGAATACTTTCCCCACTATCACACCCATGGCCCTCACTGCTAGTCCACAGCCTCTGGCGATTGGGGAATTACGCTTGAGGCCATGTGACCAACCTGGTACGAGGTGCCCTTGGGTGGCTTCTGGAACCAGGATGTTACACAAGGACATGCATGTTTTCTAAAAAAATTAAATAATACCCAAACGAGGGTCTAAATCATAAATCTGAGGGTATATTTGAGTTTATAATATGGGGTTTACCCTAGATGTGACATAATCATTATCATTGTGGTCCATTCGTGAATAAGTCATCACATGCATAACAAAATTAAATAAATTAATAAAATAATTTGTTTTGTTTATTCTGAAATTGTGAATAATTTTTATTATAATAATGTGGTTATATTTTTTCATATTTTTGGCTAATAATCCTTGGAATCATAGAGAGTGCTAGAGGAGTGATTTCTTGGTGAAAGAAAACGGATCATGATTAGATCATTGATCATTGCACCAAAGCAGTTCATAGATCTTGTCAATGATGAAAACTCAATCCGTCTTTATCAAAGATTATTCAAAACTCCATTTAGGATGTTTTTTTGTTACTTCCATACCATTTCATATACTAGGATGATAGAAAATAAATTCTATGCACAAATTTGATATGTTCATCGTTAGAATAAATTAATCGACAGAATTATTTATCTGTTCATTTTTTTAATCTATCTCCAATCATATAATTTTATTGCAATGAATTGAGGACAAAAAACAATGGAGTACCTTCATTCCTCACATATGATAGCTTGTGGCGCCCTCCATTATTTGCAGGTTCATCGTGGTAGTTTCTTTGATCAATGGTTCAACCGATGCCCAATATTTGATAATTGCATGGTCATTAATTGGCACAACATATTGATATAGTGGGTGTGGTTAATGATCGATGGGTTGGTTGAGGTACGACAATAGGGTTTGGTGATCAAAAGAAGAATATATGTATTTTTGGTTCCTATTCATCCTAGTTGGACATGCGGTGGTGGTTTTTACCTAACATATCATTTTTTGAGCACATTTGAACCCAAATTTTGGCCTGTGATGATGGAAATTCATGGAATAACTCTAATCTATAGGTTGTTGAAGGGGTGGTGAGTATGACGATAGAATTTACTATGTAGTGGAGATCTTGATGGATCTAAAAAATCCCAAGCGATACGACATGTATTTCAGGATTACATGCCATATGGGTCCCTCTTAGTAGAGGCTAGGGTTTCAGGATGATGTTAAGAATCAGAGTTCACTTTCCTCGGTTAAATTTCATGTTACCCATCTATGATGGCTTGGTGTATACCTCCAATAGAACATGGAAAACTGTAGGTGTACACAACCATTAGAATTCCATGTACTCAGACATGGAAATGACCACCTATACACGAGAAGGCCAAGTACATAGACATGGACAGGTGACAAATGTAGGGATTTGTGTTTCATTACATTTATTTTAATTCTTATACATGTTTTTTATATTGAAAGGTACATTCAATGTGGGTCTTTACACACATGGTCAGACATGGGGATAGTTTGACACATTGTGTACTTCTAGTTCACACTGTGTAATCCCATCAAGAGTGTTCGAATATATTTTTTCCTTATTTTAGACCAATATTTGTTGAGTGTGTTCCCTAGGTACATTACATAATGGGTAATTTTCATCATTACATTCTCATCATAAGATTGTGATCCTCTCTAAAGGTAAATAAATATATTGAGTGGTTGTGTCCCTTCATGATACCAAAGTGTGATCCTCTATCATCTTTGTTCACTATGTGGGGTTTCTAGAATTGGAATAACCTCTATAAGAAAAGATTTTATCCTCCATCAAGTGGGATATATTAGTAAGCATTGTAGTTTATTTGGCATACAAACTCCTACATAGTGTATTGATTCAAATTAGGTTTCTGTTTTCCTCTAACAATTTTGAGTGTGGCCCCCTGTCTTTGTATTATGATCTTCTCAGACCAGTGTGCTTTCATGGGTGAGGCGCAATGATCTAAAACTCTTTATTGAATATATCTGATGATTTCATGGATTTTCAGGTGACTTTTCCCAAAATGAGTGGTTCATATCTTATAGTCGGATATAAACACCTAGTGGAAGGGTGTTTTTTTCTAGTATATCTAGTTGTTTATATTATGTAATGAGTGAGATATTTTGTATTGAATTTAATATACTTTCTTCTTAATTTTTAGTTTTTTCAAGGTGTACTGTAGGGTATTTTTACTCACCACTTCAAGGGAATTACCAGCATGTGTTATGTCTTATACTAATGATGACCCTTTTCACAGTGTCTTGGGAGGATAGAGAGTAAGTGGATTGTAGTTGGATCTTGAAAGATCATTGTGTTTACCCAGAGATTAAATTTAATTATATTCCTCAAATTTTGATTGTGTTAGTCTCCTTATAGATTTTGGTTGGGCTGGTATTTCGCCCCTTATTCTAGGTTTAGTATATTATCATCATAATATGTTTTTTGAAATTATATACATGCATGAATTATTTTATATTGTTTTATATTTCAACATTGTTTTGTCTTGGATATGTTTTTGTGTGTTCTTGAACTTTAGGTTGTTGCCTCCCATTTGTAGGATATGTTTATTCAGTTATGGTCACCATCCACTGACCTATTAGAGTTAGTCTAGTTGTAGTCATGGGTTAGACCTTGGATAGTTGGGTTGTGAAAAGGTTTTATTAGAGGAGGTTATACCTTATGAATGGAGTGGGTGAGTTATATTTGGGGAAACATTTTTTATTAATTATTGTTCGGATTTCAGGAAAGGGACTCCCGTGTTGGTGTAGTAGTCAATGTCTCTATAAAACATACTCTGATCACCTATCCTTCAAGAAGGAATATTTAAATAGTTTTGTCCAGGAAAATTTTTGGAACATGAATCATAAATGAATAGATCGTGTTTTCTATGTCCACATTGGGTTAGCTCTCCAGATATACTCTTTCGACTATGGAACGTCTTGTTTTATTTAAGTATTCCACCACATAGATATATATCCATGATTCCCCTATGTTATCATGAGGATGACCCACCTAGTGATGGGGAAACAGTACAAGGGATTGTATTTAAGGTATAACATATGGGTGGTTTACCAGATATACCACCAATTTCTATGTAGAATCTAGTTCTTGTAGTACCTACTGAGTATATATACAGGTTGAGTTCATTTCAAGAGTTTTAGAGGAACAAAACCCCCATGATTCTGGGGGATCCAGACACCTTGGTGGTTTAGGGCTTGCTTGAGGTTGTCACTCATGATTTACTCTGGGAAATGACGACTACATTTCATATAGAGGTTCTCATGGAGAGTCTTATTTATTGATCTTCTTAGAGATGGTAGAGTTTGTTGACTATGTCACTTGATAGGACAAATCTCTCCTGGTTAGACATTAATAATCTCTTTAGGAAGGATTTCTATATGGTCATGTTGTGATCAGTGATGTTTAATGATCTCTCAAGATACACCTTCTATATGTTGAGGGATGATTTCTTCAAATTCTAGACCTTGGATCAAGTCTTACTATTAGAAATCAGAGCTTTAGTGATATCCCTTTCCAGTCCCACCTATGTTAGGGATCTTGAGAGTACCTTGGCACTGAATAGCTTTTTGGAAGAGAAGGTGAAAATAGTGGGTTCTATTAGTGGGTATGTATTAGCTCAGACCTTCAGAACAAGTAGCTGATGGTAGTCACAGGGATCCAACCGTATCTGACACATAAATAAGATATCCCATGACATAAGGCTAATAGTGTAGGGATATCTGGGTGGCTTGAATCAGTTATAGGATATGTGTCTTTTCTCCAATTAGTGCTCATGAAATCTTGCTCAGGATTGTCTGACCCATCATAAAAATAATTATTAAATAGTCAAAGGACCATCAAAAAATAAACAAGTTAGGATTGCGGTGTTTCTTAGGCCGACAGACATGGTAGATGTTTTGGGAGGGAAGCATGAGGTTTTTATAGGTTCGACCAATTACACCACCACCCCCACGTGGTACATTATACACTCATAAAAGTCAATGGACATGGAAGAGGATAGTTTCTAGATATTGAGGCCTATGACCCCAATTACCTATGGTTGATACATGGTAAAATATGTTTATTTTTTTACATTATATGTTCTATAGATAAACACATGTGTGAGTCATTATTTCCTTTCCAATTCTTTGTTCTGTGAATTATATATTATGGATTAACCAATGGCTCGACCATTTTGAAATGAGACTCTAATTGGTGGTGACTCATTGATTGCTCACTTGAGATGAAAGTGCGATCTGAAACTTTTTCGTGATATTTTTGTATGGGATCAAACTGTTTGAAAAATAACGCTTCTTGAGTTCATCATAGGTATGTAATAACTATCCACACTACATTACCAGATTGATTTTTTAGGTGGAGGATGTGGTGTTTCCATATTTACGGAATGTGGGTTTCCATTGTGGGTGATATGGAATCCTTTGTGTAGTGGGATGAGTTCAGGTAGAGTAGATCGCAACAAATTTCTCCCCACAATCCTGGCATAACTCTTGGAGAAGTGGTTTCTTTAGGATATCATCTTCTTGTGGTGTTGGTGAGGAATGAGTACATCATATTAAGAATGAACCATGTTTACCTCCCCATTGAGTTCTTGAATTATGTATCCAAATTTCATCCCAAGAGGGAACTGATATATTCACTATCATATCATATGAATATCGTATAGAATTTATAATTGAGTGTATAGTTAGATGAATTTTTGGAGAAGGGATTTTGGAGAACCAATGTATCTACTTGGTCATCCCTTTGGTTATTCTCCATGAAGGTGAGTGAAAGCATGAGGTTATGTGTGGATTATTGATGCTTGAATTAGGTGACATAAAAAAATATATTCACATAACCAAGGATATATGACCTCTTTGAAAATTGAGTGTGGAACAATGGGTCTCTTTGATTGTCTGTAGATTAGAATATCACCAACTATGAGTATGGGATGAGGATATATCAAATATGGAATTCAAATGTATCTATATTCACTATGAGTACTTGGGGAGGCTTTTTATCATGAAGAACTTCACATTAGTGTTCAATGGACTCATAAACGAGATTTTTCAATCTTTTCTTAGACTAGTTCATGGCTGTCTTCATCGGCGATAACCATGTTTATTTGATTTCTAAGGAGGATCATCTGGGACACTTGATGATGGTTTCAGACACACTCTGAGAGAACCATATTTACAAGAATCTCTCAATATTTTTGTTGGGGATTTGAGAGGTCCATCATCTTGGAAACATAATCACAAAGATAATAGTTATAGTTGACCTAAAAAGAGTTTTGGCAATTCATTCTTGGGATCCAGTCAGTAGTGTTACCATGGTGTGGAATTTCCATTGGTTTATAGTGTACTATTAGTGGTTTTTACCTGATTTCCCTAAATTGGAAGTAATAATGAAATATTTAACCCATAAGAGGTAGCCATTTTTTTGGAAGTAAATGTACTAGAAATTATTTAAGAATATGATTTAGAAGATGACAATTTTATCATCTTGATATTGATAATTGTGGTTATCGAGTACATAGTATTCTATTATGTATTAGGTACTAGAAAAGGTTGTATTTTAATGTAGAGGTAGGATTCTATTTTCTATGTTTCACGTCATTTGTGGCCACATGAACATAGCTATGTGACCGATCATCTCAAGTTAATAGCAGTTTTCATTTAATTGACGATGTTGTGACACTAATTAATTGGTTTGTGGTTTATCATTTACTCTGACCATTAAAGTTTAATGTTTATATTCACACAAAATAATGATAACTTGAGACATATTAAATTTCTACAATTCTTATATGAATATGAATTTGATAATTTCTATACTCCAAAAATGATAGAAGTGGTGGTAAATACTATTAGTAAGAGATCATTTTTTCATTTCTTGGTCGAGGTGTCAGACTAATTAGTCTCATTACAATTTCTTTTAATAGAAAATGATGGTTCTTCATATCATCAATTGGTGATAGTTACCACACTTATTTTACAACATATCAGGGATTCTCAGCATAGAGATATGGATTATGAGAAAACACATAATCATATGTCCACTATGAATTCTATGGAGAGATATTCTGATGTTGGGGAGGACACTATCCTTTTTATAGGAAGAAAGATTGTACCTTTGATGTTGGGGTAGGAGATAATGTGGGATTTTCATACATCCCCTTTTGTTGTACATAAAGGTGCGGAAAATATGTTCCTAGACCTATGATGTAACTTTTAGTGGATAGGAATGATGGATGGGATTCTTAAATTTTATCTCGATTCCTCACTTTTCAGAAGGTGAATGTAGTGCACCGTCTGAAAAGTGGGTTTAGCTCAACCCCTTGAGGTGCTAGAGTGAATGTGGGACATGATGACTATTGGTTGATCATCTAACAACTCACCAAGTTATCCCCCTTCCAAGATACTCATGATAAGAGTTTAGTAGAGAGATTGGGAGGACTCTACGTGTAGGAGATAGTGTAGCTCCATGGAATTACCACGATCATTATCTTAGGACAGGGTTCTAACTTCTTATATAATTTGTGGAGGGGATTGTAGAATTATTTTGGGACTCAGTTACTCATGAGAACCACATTTTACCCCCAAGCTGATGGATAAAAAAATTAGACAATAAAGGTCTTGGAAGACATTATATGGGCTTACATGGTGGAGTTTGTCTGTATTCTTGTAGATCACCCACACTTAATAGAATTCACATACAACACTAGCTAAAATTACACCATTTGTATGACACCATTTCTGGTTTTGTATAGGAGAAACTAAAAGTCACTATTTTGTTCAACTGATCTAGTTTAGTAAGTGATCATGGGCCTAGAGTTGGTATGAGTTACTACAAAGAAGTTATAGATCATTCATATTTTAATGGGGAGTTAATAGATCCATCAAAAGTATTATGTGAATTGAATACATAGACCTCTATATTTTTAGGATAGATACCATGAGTTCTAAAGGGACTCAAAGTTACATTGATTGAGGATATTTTTTCATTGTGGAAGTTTATCTTTGGGATTAATTAGTCCCCTCTAGATATTGCATACAGTTGGTGAGCTGGTGTACTTCTTAGATCTACTACCATAGTTGGAAAAGTTAAATGATATCTTCCACAGGTTATAGGTGAAGAGGTACATAAATCACTCTTCCCATGTTATCAACTAGGGATAGATGGACATTGGGGATTAAGATACAATTGCATAATAATTGGTGGAGATCAAGTATTGGCAAGATATAATCCTTTTTCAGTGGTTGATTCCCTTTGTGTGTGTTTAGTGGTAGCATATGAATCTTTGAGATATAACATAGAGGTAGGAGGTGTATATTTGATCCCACTACCCTAGTATTCTTTATTAGTATTTTTTATTTTATGGACAATAATATATAAGGTAGGAAGAATATAATTAATTGTAGTTACTACTTATTATTTATGGATATTATATGTATTATTTTTTAGATAAGTCATTGATGCATTGTGTGATTCCATGTCCAGGTGTGCCTATAAAAGAAATTTTTAATATATTAAGTAGTATGTGGCTACTTTATTCTTGAAAAAGATGAATGGTTCATTAATGGGGGTTCAGATTCAAAATTTGATGGAATCATTGAGTTTTGAATTCATTTTTCCATGGAGTGACAAAATCATTGTTAGTGTGGGTCGATTGTGAAACAATCATTGTGGTCATTACTAAATAAAATTGGTTAATTAACATTTTTTTTACACTACAACTAATTTCGTCCATACGAAATTGTTTATTGGTTTTTCCCATGGTTAGTTTCTAATCCTATGAGTCTTAGATAATACTGGTGAAGATATTTCTTGTTTAACAAAAATGGATTGGGATTGGGTCATGGATTTTGGTACCAATAGAATTCATGGATATTTTCAGCAATATAAATGAATCCATTCTTCATAAATTATCGATCCAAATTCCATGGAAAATGTTTATTTATATCCATATTTCTTCTTAATATTGAATGAGCATGGATAAATTCCATTTGAAAAACTGATATGGTCATTATTCGTAGAATCAAAGTAATGGAATTGTTTATTTCATCATTTTTTATTTTTAAATATGAATTATTCTTATTATAAGATAATTAATGAACAATATCAAACTTTTATTCCATAGATTCTTTTTATTTGGGTCCCCACCCCCCTTAATCCCACATTCAACATGGGTGTTTCTTTCTGCTCATAGTTCAATAGATGGCTAATATTTGATCCTTTCATGACCATTATTTAGAGAAAAAAAGCAATACTATGGGTGAGGATCGTAATCGATGGTGTGGTCGAGGTGCAATGAGAGTGGTGGGTGATCGGGAGAGAAATATATCGATTTTTGGTTCATGTTCTTCATGTTTTGATGTGTGTTGATGGTTTTTAGTCAACTGATCATTTTCAAGCATATTGGAACTCATATTATGGTACTAGATGATGACAAGGATTGTCCAACATTCTATTTTTAGGATCATGAAATGGTGGAAACTTTGGTGAAACATGGGATAATGTGGAAGAGATTCCTACAGAACTGGAAAGTCCAACGTTAGATGGTGTGTATTTCAGGAATACACACCATGTGGGTCCCTCTAAATGGCAGCTTGGGCTTTGGGATAATTTTAAGTATCACACACCTTGTGAAACTGTTACACACCATGGGCTATCTGATGATGGATCGATATGATCCTCCAAGGGTATACAGACATGGGTAGGAGAACATGGCTAGTGGCAAGCTGTGTACTTAGAAACGGACACGACCACCTATACACTGGTTGGTACATGGACATGACAAGTACACATGCACAACTACTCAACATGGGTAGTGTTTCATGTTGTTCTACAATAATTTTAATTCATCTTTATTCCATTTATATAGAGAATATTACTTAATGTGAGGGTTTACATCACACGACGATTTTGGAATAGTTTGGAATGTCATGTACCTCTATTACATGTTGTGTACCCCCTTCACGAATGTTTATAGCTCTTCATTTCCTTAGTTTAGAAAACTATTGGTGATGTTTTTTCCCTTGGTCCATTGCGTCGATGGTACATTGAAACTTTAAATCCACATCATGATATTTTGATCCCCATAAGTGGTCACATTTCAGATAGAGATGTAGTGTGACGTTGTGAGACTAGTGTGTGATCATCAATCATCTTTATTCCCTATGTAGGTTATTTTTAATTGTCATGACCACCATGAGAAGTGTTTTGATTCTCTAACTAGTAATATGTATCGGTAGGTTGTGGTATCATTGTCATATGATCTCTTATGTAGTGGGTTGATCCATATTTGGTTAATGTTTACCCCCAGTGGTTCTGGGCGTAACCCCTATCTTTGTATAAGCGTCTTCAAATACTAGTGAGATTTCATGGGTGGTCCCAATGATCCAAAAATCATTATTGAATGTATCTTACCATATTATTCCTTATGGAGTAGGTTTTACAAGAAAAAAAATTAATTTGAGATGAATATGGTGGCTCATAGTTGTCTCTGATCGACTGATGGTGTGGTTTCTTTCTTGAGTGTATCTGGATGTTTCTACTATACATTTATTGTGATATATTGTATTGTGATGACTATTCATTTTCATCTAGGTATAGAGTTTTTTTTTTGGGATTCCTACTTGTTATTTTTATACTCACTAATGCATGGGTTGTTCCCACAAATGTCATTTGTTAGGATAACGATGGCCCTTTTATGGTTTTCTGGGTGGACACGGAATGGGTGGAGAATAACTAGGACTTGATAGACAAAGGTTTTTACCAAGATATGGTATTTTAAATTATTCATCTTCTTCATTTGGTTGGACATGTTTTCACCCATATTTCCTCTTTTAGTACATTACTATCATACAATTTTGTGGGATCATAGATGTATACATATATTACATTTGGTTTCATTGCATTTCTTCATTGTGTGACCTTGGATATGTGTGTGTGTGTGTGTGGACATTTAGATTATGTTATTTCCTCCTATCTATTGTATATTCCAACTCGGCATTGGTCGCTAGCCCCTGACCTATTGGAGGTGGGCTTGGGGTAGTCACAGGTTTTACCATGGTGGTTCGGGTTGTGATAAAATATAAGTTAAAAAACCATTCAATTGATAAAATATGTATTTAAGGAGACAAAATAAATATTATTATGAACTTATAAATACTAATATTAGTTTTTTTTGAACATAATTAATAGTTTGGAATAAAATAAACAAGTTTTAGACATTATTTATTTAAATATTAATTTTCTAAAATCTTGTTTTAGATTCATTTTAAATCCAAATACAATTTATTTGTTTTATAATAATATATTTTATTTTAATAAAATCAAATAAATTTTTAATTTTTTCCTATAAATAAATTTTAAAAAT
The DNA here is from genome assembly GCA_963277665.1 of Viscum album. Lineage (NCBI taxonomy): Eukaryota > Viridiplantae > Streptophyta > Magnoliopsida > Santalales > Viscaceae > Viscum > Viscum album. The sequence continues at coordinate 120,730,236 of OY728132.1, read as the reverse complement.
AAAAATATAATATTTCTAAAAATGGGCTTTTATGCATTACATGCATTAATATTAGAATAGTTTCTTCTTAAAAATAAAAACATTATTTTATAATAAAAATAGAGTAATTTTATTATAATGAAAAATTATTTCATATATATAACTTTATATTGGGAATCAAAGTTAAAATTAGTTTGTTAAAAATCATTTACAACAATAAAAAAAACTAAAAGTGGAAATTATACGAGTAAATAACATAAAAAATGTGTAGAACGAAATTTTTTTACTATTATCATCCATTTCTCTTCCAAAAAAATCCATTATTATCTATTTTGGAGTTTTCTTGGCATGCGAAACATCTACTCTCTTTATATTTATTTGTAATATTAAAAAAATGTTAATAAAAAACCTATAAAATTGGCCTCTTAGTACCCATTCAAGACCACACTAAAAATTCAATTTCCTCATGAAACTCGACTTATTTTACTTCCAATATAATAAATATAATTTTCAATTAGTATATGTTTAAAATATATTATCATAATCCCTCCAATTTTAATGAGTCTTTTAAGGAAAATCCCAATTCCTTAGTATGTGGATTCTTTACCCACATTATATCCACTTATATCATACTTTACCACATAAAATATCATAATTATTATATATTAATATTGGTATTTTATATATACTTAATTTTATTTTTCATGGATTATTTTTATTTACCATATTATGGATTTTTTATGATGAAATATGAGACTATTATCCATTCATTGTGTGGACTACTGCCTCCACAAAGAGAAAAATTATGTTTTTTTGAAACACCTATCATTACATGTTATATTCATTATATTAAGGAATAAATGTTACATATATAATATAATTATTATTTTGAATATATGAATTTTAATTCCCCCTCTTTCCCTCTCATTCATCGAGAAATACAAATGTTAGATGTGCGTTGTGTGTACTATCACCTCAATGAAGTTATATATCTTGTTCTCAGTATAGTTAAATTATTATTTATTAGAATCTATTAGAATATTATTCAAATCCTTAATATTATTTAAATAATATCATTATAATTCTATATTAATTATATTATTCCAAAGTAAATATCATTCAAAATCATTTTCATCCATTATTTATGATATGTTCATGTTCATATCGATTTGACCACCTCCAAGAAGAATGCTATAAAATGAAACCATCAAATACCATGATGACATAATTACTAATAATATATGATATATGTAAGAAAATAAATGTTTTTTTTGGTTATAGGCTTGCAACATTTATATTAAACTCGTTTATTAAGATGATATCGTTCTTTTTTTTAAAAACAACAAATCATTCTTTTCATCGTTATAATCTATATGAACCATCATCAAAAAATGAAATAATGAAAATTATAAAAATATAAGAAATTATAAATCATCAATTCGAACACATTTTGGGATTTTTGATTGAGTAACTAATGGAGAAAAATGAAGAAAAAAACTACTTTTATAAAATTAGTTCAAACTGGTAAAGATTACTCATAGCAATTATTAAAAATAGACAGTAAGTATGTAATATAAATATAGTTAAAAATTATAAATTAAATTTATAAAATGTAATTTATATGAATAATGTTACGAAATATAATATTTTTTATCTATTTTTTTCTAGAGATTAGATTGTATTTGACTAAACATGAAAATATGGTAGGAGTTCCCAATATCAAATTCTCACCCATTGAGACATATTTTTTATTATACACCATGTTTTACTAGGAATGGATTATCTATATAATTGTAAATATTTTTAATCAGGATACTATCATTATTAATGGTGTTTATTTTCTCGTTTTAACCCATATCTCACAAGGTAATTTGAAATAAAAGTTACTAACGTTTTACGGGGTTATTTGTATAAAAGTTATTTTTTATGAATGTTTCAATAAATATAACATGCTATCATTTACATGGTCTATTTAATACATTATGGCCATATCTAATAATATTCATGTAACTTTTTAGGATTGGGTATTGATTTTTTGTTCTCTATTTAAGTTGATTTCGATTCAAAGGTACCAAGTTTGTATGGTTTTTTTGTAAACTCAACTCCCTCTATATAATTAAATGATGAAAATATTCATTAGTATATCATTATTTTATAATCTAATAAAATAATAACATATTAATTTTCCCATTGATTAATATTTTAAAAATGATTCCATTAGAAGAACCATTTTAAAAAAAAGTATTCTATTTTACGATAATTAATTAAACTGATCATAGATAAAATATTCATATAATATGGTCTATTTATATTTCTAACATTATATTTAAATATTAAATTATTTAATAAATTATATAAAATTATAATAAAAACTCTTGAAGTTTATAAAGTTAATCCTTTAATAAATAGAGGGTTTCTAAATATATTATATTTTATGATAATCAAATATTTATAAATTTTATAATTATAATTTAAAAAATACATCCTTTTTTAATTATAAATATCAATATTACCCTAATGGTAATTTTTGACATTTTCCTATGATAGTTGAATTTTATGTGGATAGTGAAAACAAATTTTTTATTGAAACTATATGATTTATTGATTTATCATTATATAATTAAAAAGTGCGAGATAAAAAAACCATTTATCTTATCAAATATTTATTTAAGGATTAAAAAATAATAATTTTAAATACTCTTTTGAATTTATCAAACCCATGATTAACATTTTATTAGCTTTAGTGATATTTTGAAATAAAAGAAAATGTTTTGGTCATTTATTTTAATTAAATATTGTTTTAGAAAAAATTGGTTTTGACATAATTTAAATGTTAAAAAATATTTATTTTTTATTGTAAACCAACTTATATAGGGAAAATAAATTACATATATAATTTTATCCGATAGAAAAAAAATTTCCTCACAAATACAATTTTTCCAAATTTGATGTTTTACATGTTATATGCGCTAATTTTGAAACTTATTATTATTAAATATATAAATTTTATCTCATATAATTTCTTTAGTATTATAAATAATTATTTAAAAGTTTTGTATTAATTTTGTTGTTGTTTCTAGGCCATAAATGTAAATTACGTAAGTAAAAATTAGTTACCATAGTAAATCCCAAAAAATGTTAATATCAAAATGATTTGAGTATGAGACATAATAATTTTTTCAAAAATAAATTAAAAATGTATTTCTAATATATTTTTGAGAATATATCTTATCAAAATCCATTTTTTCATTTTTGAGTATTTTGGAAAAGTCAAACAGTCCCTATATTTATATTAAGTTAAAATATGTATAAAAAATCTATTCTCACCACTTATAAAAGGGGTATCATACCTCCATTTAAATTCAACCCTAAATATTATATTTACCATTAAAAATATAATAAAATAAATCCCATATAATCCTCTTCATTTTCCTTGTAATTATTTTCATAATAGGATATCATAATCCTTTAATTTTGATGGAGCGTTCTATGGGAATGTCAAAGTCCACAATACATGTACTGTTTCCCTAACTTATTTTATTTTCATTATTATGTTTCAAATATAATATAAAAATTAAAATATAATAATATAAAAATTATTTATAAAAAAATATTATGCTACGGTAAACATTCTAACCACCTTTCCCCTTTTCTTATAAGAAAAAACTAACCATCATTTATTCGTTGAGAAGACTACTACCTCTAAGAAGCGAAAAATTTTGATTTTCACCAACACCATTTATTTTTAGTTATAATAGTGATAATTATTAATAAATGTAACATAGAAATTATAATAAATTTTATTATGGCAGAAATTATAATTCAGCTTTTCCCCCGACATTCATAGAGAAGTGAAAACGTTAACTGTGTGTTGTGGGAACTAGCACCTCCAAAAAGTATCATATCTCAATTTTTATATAATTCATTAATATTTATTAAAAAATTTAAAATTTTATTAAACATAATTAAATTATCCAAATCATTATTCTTCTATAATAATTATATTATTCCAATATAATCCAATTTCATAATCATAATCATCTATAAAATATGGTATTCTTTTGTTCAGGTCAGTATCACCACCTACTTTAATAGTCATATTAAATAAAACCAGGGTTGAAAATGAGAAATAATTATAAATAATATATGATATATATAATAAAATAATTATTTTATTTTAGTTCTCTAATTGCAACATTAGTATGAAGATCATTTATTAAGATTCCACCATTTTTTTTAAATAACTGAATCTTTCATGCCACTAATTTATTCTAAAAGAAACACAGAAAGTATATATATATAATCAAACTATAACATTATAAATAATTATATTTAATTAAATAAAATATTTTTTTATGATCTAGTAATGAATAAATTGGTATAATAATGAATAACAACAAGAGTTTTATGAAATTAGATTAAAATGATCTATATTACTCACACTTGATATTGGTTTTTAAAAATAACTATTAGATATAAATGTAATGAATGATTATAAATTATTTAAATAAATATAAATTTATTTTAATAAGTTTATAATGTATAATATTTATATATTTATATATTTGTGTTTTTTATACAGAAGCATTGAGTTTATTCTACTATGCAGGATACAAAGGTAAGAGTTTCTTGTCACAAATTTTCACCACATGGGAAATGTATCTAATTATAGATAATTTTTTATGGAATAGAGTATGTAATTTTTTTCTATTTTTTATAATTATTATTTCATTATTCATTCTATTTAATTTCTGATTAAAAATCATTTCCTTCAGGGGGTTTTGGCTTCAATGTTACTATGGTTTTAAGTGGTTCATTATCTCGAATTTAATTTCATGAAACGTGTTTCATTGTTTTCACCAAGACATATTTGATATAGTTTTATTACAAAAAATGAATATCTCATACCTTATTTGTGTAATTCAATTCGGTTTTAGTTATATTAAATCGTCTTCCTTTAAATGGATTTCAATTCAAAGGTACCATGGTTGTAGGGGTTTTCTCAAAATGAACTCCATCCACTGAGTTATAATGCTTCATCATAATATTCTTTCATAAAATATTGATTTAATAAACAATAAAATATTTTTTAAACATAAATTATCTTCCTATATAATAGTAAATTACATTTTAATTCATCCCTTTTACTTGGACAAAATTTCACTACCAAATGGTATATGATTATTGAGAATAGTTCACTTCATATTTAATAATGATTTACCTACTTGTACATATTTTGTTTATGAATCATGTTCTACATTATAATTAGATAAAAAAATTTGTTTCATATCATGTGTCATTTATATTTATCATCTCTTATTTTAAAAGTGAATTTCTTTTATTTTTTAATGATGTGAGTTTATGACCAAGATATTTCAAAATATTTAAATAGTTATTCTGTCCTTTAAAATAAATTCTTTTTCCTTATATAGAGAATTTTATTATATTAAATTTAAGTATTTTCATGGGAATATTATTCAAGAAAAATTATCATCAAAATTAATTCTTTTCAAAATAATTCAACTCACACTTGTGAAAATAAACATTGAAAGGACTCGTATCTTCCAATTTTTTTGATAATGTGAAAAAAAATTAAATAAACACTTTTTATGATTTCATCACTTTGAAATCATATTTCCAAAAACATTTTAATTTTATATGAAATATTATACTCATGTGTTTATGGTTTCTAAAATAAATTATTTTCCTCTTACTTTTATAAAATATTTATTTTCAATGTCTTTGAAATGATCATGGTTATTTTTTATTCCAAAAGTGATTTTTCCAAAACTACTAAAACAATAAATTTTTATAAAATATTTTTCTTTGTAATTTATAATTATTAATCAAGTATATTAGTCAAATTATTCCATTAAATATATTTACATTGAGTAATTATCAAAATTTATTTTCTATCATAGTTATTATACATTATTAATATTCTGTATCTAACCATTCTCCATGAGTAGGAATAACATTAATCCCAATAACATTGTTTTATAAGAACTCTATATTTCCTCTCCAAAAATAAGGGTGTTCACCTAGATTCCATATATTGATTTATTGGGTTATTTATGGAATTTTCCATATACCCTTTTTCAATATGATGTAAATATTACGTGCATCATTACTTTAATTGAATGTTATTTACCTAGAACATTACTAAATATTTTGGATACTCATATTTTCAATGGGTTTATCTTGTTATGATTATAAATTATTTCATTATGATAATCCATTTTAAAATGATATGAAAACAATTTTATGTCAATGGTATCTTTATTATGTGATAAATGAAATCCATTTTTTCTCAACGTGTTCCTTATGAAATGATGAACAATTGATTTCTTATGGAACACGTATGTATTGATGAATGTAATTGTGGGTCTCATAAAGCCCTTGATTATATTGGTTAAAATTTTATATCTCATTATAAAAGTTTTAATGAGTACATTTCTTTTCCTCGTAGGTGTGGGCATTGATGGTGTGGGTTTTTAATTTATTTTTTCCTTATAATAATGTTTGTGGAATATTTTAATGATTCCATAATTGTATAATCATTCAACTTATTATGGTACTATATCTTGGATATTTTTTATTGAATAATATTTGTAAACTATTTTCATTCATATTTTATAATATTCTAGTCCTCATTCATATATTTATGATATATTATTTTTTTGGTATAAGCTTCTTTTGTATATTTACTATAGTCATATGATAAACTTATTCTCACCGTTGATATTTAATCATTATCTCTTGTGTTTAGCCTTACTATGAATCTGAGCTCACCCCTTTATTATGTTTTATTTTCCAAAGGATAAATTTTTTTATAAAATATGAGATATTTAGAATGAGGTTTGAAGTTGGGTGGTAATGAATATTTATTGGTGAGTTTTGTAAAATAAGTTCTCCATTTAACTAGTCTTGCATTAAACTAGTCCATTGGTTCTCAGGTTTGTGTGAATATTTGTAGGATGTAATGATTAATCATATAATGTAATTTAATAAATGTATTTATCTAGATTTGTATTCTCATAAAAACATATGGAGTTTCCTCAATCTCATTCAATTTTTTTATTAAAACTCCATCTCTCAAAGGTAAAACTACCCCTCACCTGAATATGATCACATCTTGATGAATCCAACCATGTAGGAAAAAAATTCCAAGGTAAAATTAGAGCGATTTAATAAGTACCGTCTCTTATCCATGATAATCTATGTCAATGATCGTACAAAACACATACTTACTTCCCTTATATGGTTGATACTTTTTGGTAAGAAAATATTATTTAATGAGATATAGTGACTGCACTCTCTAATCAACTAAACCACATTATATAAATTGTATCACCATCATATATGGCTTATCCCTAAGAAAATCATTCTAAGTCTATAACTCTCCCTTATACTATGGGGTTTAAGGGAAGAAATAATATGGTCTTATACATTAATCATTGTGTTTATTCCCCCTTCGGTTTCATATATATCATGGATCAAATTCATGATCTCTTCCTGAGCCAATTATAATTGAGGAATCATACTAGTTTCCAAGAGTCTATCGTTCCCCAATAAACCTTGTTCATGTCTATGTAATTTTATAAAACAATTATTTTTACTAATATTTAATCAATATTAAATAGTGGGAGTACATATCATATATATATATCTATGTGTATGTGTGTGTGTGTTTGTATGTGTATACAACATAGTGGAAAATTCATAATGACCTCCCTTCTCATTTTGAGTTATAATCCTCACTAAGATGTTTCTCATCCTTGAAGAAACAGAATCATGTTCATCTAGAAATATATAAAAAAGAATCATAACTTAAGCTCTTATATTTCATAAAAAATCCGAGACAAATATTTATAACTATATATATATATTAATTAAATTAAATTTTTATAATATATTAAAGAGCCATTGGGTATTTGATCCACACAAAAAATACAACCAACCACACCTAGAGGGTCTATGGAACACTATTGAAACCATCCATATAAAACCCCCATCAACTAGTACTCCCATAATAATGAGTATTTTATTATTTAAAAAATAGAAAGTATCATTGGGTTTTTTAACACTAAAGAAATAGAGATAAATGGTGGCAGTCTCCTCGAAGATCCTTTTCCACTATATGAACCACCCCATCATAATCATCTGATCCCATTATTATTAGATCAAAAAGACACTGAACCCTAGTATAAATGTTTCACATATTATAGTGATTACATTGGAAGGATTAACAAAGGTGGATTTATAACTCATCTAGAATAATATGACATGAAGTCAACCCTTTAATGAGTGACTGAACAACATAATATAAGGGGAGGTTATGGCCTAATGGCAATTTCTAATCATCTCTTTTACATTAAAAATGAATGGGGTAATCTTAAATTGAATATAATCCCCTACAAAGAAAAGATAATTGATGATTTATCATGGTATTTGAAAAATGAAACTATGCGATTGCATCATGACCACCCATAGTAAGAGAACCTGACACACCACCCAATATTTATTATTGAGTTACCCTATTGGTAATGGAACTACTTCCCAATGTAGTGTCCAAAACCCTCATCCATTTATCATCATGATTTGACATATATGGGTTGTGACATGATTCATAATTTATATGAGTATCTGAGGAATCCCCTCTCTTTCTCTATGTGTGGTGAGATAGACTACATGATATGTTTCTTCACTGTATTCCACCATGGTGTAACCCTCTACTCATTGATGCATGAGATGCCACCTATATCTAAAACCTGAATAACAGGTCACCCTGAAACACTATGATGTTAACAAATGAACATTAAACTTCTATTGTTCCTTGATATATGACTAAATAAGATCTTTTTGCGACATTATATCCCTTGGAATCATAATCTGAATCTAGATTTTTTTAAAAATCATACTCCAAGACTGAAAATTCAAATTCCCTATGAATTTAAAAATCCATAATGGAATAATTCTCTACACTATAAATGGTGTTTTCATAAGATTGCGAATGATTATTAATATTTTAACACATTGAAATTACATTATTATGGATTCCAAAAAAGGATATATGAAATAATATGACCATGGATAAAATTGATACTCTAAATCTTTTATTAAACTTTAGACATAAGGAATATATATTGTCTTTTAATGGGGCTATATAGTGATACCCAGAATATTTGTCTTATTTTCCTTCATTCATAATATATAAATAATCCATGTGAAGGAATATATCAGTGGGAATAAACTATTATTGTAACACCCCAATATTTCATAGTACGTTATTTCTTCAAAGTAATTCAATAACTCGCACTACACGCAACAACGAGTTCTAGCGCACCATGACTTACCAAACTAGTCGTTCAAAAGCGGCTATGAGTAGTATTAACTGAATTTTGAACTTTATATAATCTTTATAATTTTAGAATCCATATTATCAGTTTCTTATAATTAATGTAAGAACAAATACATTTTTTCAGATAAAAGAAGTATTTTTCAAAAAATGCAATTTTACCTCCTTTTGATGGTGAATCCATTTTAAATCCAATATTTGAAACTTATATATATTCAATTTGACAATATAAACATCTTCTTTAGAATCGGGACTTAATAATTTAGCTTCAATAATGTTTTGGTGTTTTTCTGATAAATTTCATATTTGGTTGAATAGTGAAAAATACTATATTTTAACTGAAAACAACTTTTTTAATCAAAATAATTTATATTGTTAAATTATAAATTTTAATGGTTTGGAAGTATAAATAGATTATATTTTTACCATTTAATCTAATTATGCTCATTGTAAGTAATTTCACTTTGAAATTGGACATAAACAAGTGTCAAACTTTTGATAGTTATTGTTTCTTAATAATACACGTTTTGGTTTTAACAGTAGAAATTAATTTTAAATTAATAAATGAAACTTTTATGTTTTTAATTTGGTAAAATAGAGTTCATTTTTGGATTCAGAATATCAAAATTATCTTAGGGTGAAATTTTGGTACTTTCCTGAAAGCATTCAATTTTTGATGAATAGTGAAAAACTCTATGTTATTGGTTAAAACCGACTTATTATTTAAATAAATATTTATTTAAATATATTTTAGGTCAAATTAGACACATAATACCTATATAAGATCAATTTAATTCATTGGAGTCAGTTTATAATAATTTTAGGCATATAAAAATTTTATTGAACTTTTCACTGTTTTTTACCCATCTCCTAGGAGAATTAACAAATTCACATAAAACATAAATTTACTTCATATGTGAGTGGAATTTAAAAAATCCGAGAGGCACAGTTAATATCAAGGAGTAAAATGAGATTCAATAAGATAAAAATAATTTTTGGTGAGTAGTATATTTTTACTTTTATTTTCCACGGTATAAAGTAAATAGGCTAATTAAGGGTAAAGATGAAATTATTATTACCCTAACACATGTCATAATTCTATTTTCTAGATATAATTCTACCAAAAACAACCTTAGGAATAAAATATGAACCTTTTTGGTCCACTTGGATTAGTTTAGTACATCTATTATTATTTAATTCAAAGAAGAGTTAAAAGAGTTAAAATCAAAGTTTAACAACTAAAACACTTTTAATATAGGGTAATATATAAGATAAATTCTATTATAATTATTCATTAGAAATATAATAATATATCCTACATAATGGAATTTTATTTATAATTTTTAGACATTAAATAATTTAAATTTTTAATGACACAATGATGATGCAGTAATTACATTATAAGGGAAGTATTAAAATTATTGATATTATAAATACCCAAATAAATATAATTTGAGACATTTTATGAATTCAAAAAAAATTTATAATTTAATATGACATATTATTATTGGTTATTTGAATTATATTCTATGTAATAATGCTGGTATGAATTTATCAAAAACCGAATACCCAATACTATCAAAATTGACATAAAAGAGTTTTTAAAACAAATATTATAATATTAATTGATATAATATTCCTAAAAATCTAAGGTTCTAAAAAAGAACTTATATAATGATAGGTGTATCATTAATGGACCCCTTGGGGGTCTTTTGGAAGTTTATAGAATGTTTATTGACTATATAATATAAAAATACAAAGTGACATGGTAAGTGTCAAACTATTTAACTAAGAGTTAAATCTAAAATATATTGTTACTATAGTGATCCAAACCTATCTAAAATCCATTGGTTGAGTTGTTTTCGACCCATCCCCACCTTATAATTTTAATTATCTTCTTTGGATCCATTAGAAACAGTATATTAATATATTATAAATTAATACTTTAGTTTTTTCCAAAAGAGCCCCTCCTCCCCCTTATAAAAGGACACCACTTTTAACCAATTCATCACACCTTTCAAGCCTTTTGTCTCGTCCAAACTCTAACCAATTAAGTTTCCTACAAATCTCTCCTCCTTCTATAAGCCTTAACATAAACATAAGGAACTTCAAGAGTCCTTTTTGGTTCAAACCAAAGGGAGTTAACGAAATTAAAGGTAACGATTTCTCTTAGATTCTTTTATTATATTTTACTTCTCCAACCCCTAAAATATTCTTATTATTATATTTTGTAACAAAACCAGTATCCTAATTACACTGGGATATTGTTATGAAATGTATTATAACTACACTTTCACACACCTCCATCAAATGGGTGAGTAATATAATGTTTCTGTGGATGGAAACCAAACGGCTCACAAAACGATGATTGTTCAATTATCTCCTACAATCTCTCATAGTGGCCATTATGATAAAACTATATTTAAATATGATTTTAATGATATTTATAATATATATAAGCTTATATAGTTCAATTTTATAGCATACCATTATTTGTTTCATGTTGTATATATATACGATAATTTAATTTGATGAAGTGCAGACTACAGCCCCCTCAAAGTGATATGACTCGTTTATACCATACATGGAACGTATAAAGGATGGTGTTAATGAAATTAAATAAAAAATATAAGATATTATATTATAGTGGAATAATAATATACCTATGTATCATTTTGTTTTTATTCGTTTTAAAATTAAAAATGAAATGGAAATAGCATTCGTGCATAAGTACAGATTACCGTCTCCACGAAGGCGATGGGATAAATTTCCCCATCATATCCATTCAAGACAAATTATAGTCTGATGATAAAAATTAATTTTTAAGGACTTGATATCATTCTGGATATTAATATTATACAACCTATCCATAACAAACATGGCTTACGTAATGAAGCATATAAAGGAAAACAAGTCAGTTAACACCTGAAATGACGATAATACTAAAATATTATTAACAAAGCAATATTAAAAGATCTTATATGATATCAGATTTATATATATGATTATTTTATAATTTAATAACAATGATTTAACTATTATAAAAGAGGTTAAACTACAAACTATCAAGAAAAAGTCAAGGTAAGGTTTTATTTCACAATCTCTTCATTATTCGAGATTGTTTATATGTGATTATCTACTAGGACTTCTTTATCATCCACATCCAGGTTTCTTAAAAATGTAATTCAAAACCTTTTTACTATTTACTAGACTATGGGTTAAAGTCATTTATACCTTTTTTAGACTTTATATAAAATGGTTTGAAAGGAATCCTTCTGTCATTTTCTAAACAAGGTCCTTTTTAACCTTTTCGACAAAATTTAGGTAAGAATGTCTCTTTTTAACTTATATGGAGGGTGTGGCTATTTTCCGTTGTTATAAAATCATCAAATCCTCCCTTACAAAATTATAGGAATATTTTCATATTATATGTTTTCTTTTAAAATTATGTTACTTTTAAATGATATAAAAAACATATTTCTCTCAATAGTTTTTATTTCATCTATGTCAACATCCTTTGATGGATTTTAAGTTTATTTGAAGTTGGTATATTATGATACAAAACATCCATATTGTATTGAAGGTTTTTTGGTATGTTTTAATATGGTTGTGTTATTTTTATACCATTCATGGTTTATGTAGAATGTATTGACATTTTGTATCCTAGTTTTAATACTAATGTTTATGTTATGATTAAATCTATTCATATGAGAAATGCATTGGACATAGTAAGTGACAAGTGGATCCCTATATAGCTTCTCGATGCATCTATAGGTCTTATGAGACAAACTAGTTTCTTGGCACGATGCCTTGAAAAAATTTTATTTGTAGTATTGGCACGAGGTCATGGCTATGTGGTTATGATAGTCTGATATTATGCACTCCATCATTATGAAAGTGATTGTTGATATTTCATGTGATTTTTCAACTAGTAGAATATCCATGTGAATAAGTAAATGGAATTATTTCATTTTATTTCTACCATATTATTCATATGTTCAAGTTTAAAATAATTTTGTTTAAGTTATACATTGCCTAAAATGTTTATGCTTATTTATTAAAGTTTCCGCTATATTGTTATACTTACTGGGAATTTGAGCTCACCCCTTTCTATGTTTTATTTTTTCCAGGATGTGAAGAAGTATTTTATGAATTACCTTCAGGGATATTATAAGGGGAAATGAGTTTGGAGACAAACTGTTGATGTAGTTTTCACTTTATGATGTAATGTAAAATTTATGGATGTATCTAGTTTTTACCAAGACTGCTTAATTGATCGGTCCTTCGGGACTTGATTCCTTATAATCATGCCAATGTATTAAAATAATTCACCGACTCTGGGTAACTAGGGATGGGATGTTTATCAATAACCTTGGAAGATATATTTAGATAAACTATGATTAGAGCATATAGACCTATGATAGACAATGACGATTAGTATAGAAGAATTTCCTAGAATTATAGTATTGTAGAGATTCTGTGAGTTTTCCAAGCAATACATCCATGTCTGGATACGAGCTAGTAGAGGCGGCTCTGGCACAGATGTAGCTAGGGGTAGAACCCAAAAACACCGCTTTGAGCTAGACTCGAATGGGAACTGGTCCATGACAACGGGCCTTACTTCACTCTTGGTTACGACACTCCCGGGGGATACACATAGGATAATTATCATTTTCTTTACAAACAATTATGAGGGGTTTATGAGTATATGATTCCTCAATGAAAACATCTTTATTATTATGGATTATATCCATAAACCATTCAATTTATGTTTGGTATTTTACAGAATTGGAATTATTCATTACAATTCATAAACTGACCTAGTTTATGGTATTGTATAGAAATGGCACCCAGTAGAATGAATGTGAACTCCAGCAATATGTATGATCCAAAGAGTAAGAAGGATCATATCATTCATGGTATTAAGCAAGAATTTAAAAGGGAAATTATCTCCCATTTATTCTCAACATATGATGAAATAGTATCTTGTGTTAAAAAGATAATTAAAGAATTCTTTGAGTCTTATGGCTTTGAAGGGAAGCAAGAGAAGAGAAGTATGGAAGAGAGAAAGAGAGATAAAGGGAAGAGGGAAAAGAAGAATTTTCCCATATGTGTTAACTGTGTGAGGAAACACCCTGGAACATTCCTAAAGGGAATGAGAGTTTTTTATAAGTGTGGAGAAAAAGGACATCATGTACATGACTACAAGGGTAGAAAAAATGTTTCAAATGTACAATGCTTAATTTGCAAAGAGTTGGGACACTACGCGAACCAATGTTCAAATCATCAGAGTATTCCCCAAATGATGGTATTGGATAATACTCAACTTATGATACTACCATAGATGAGGTGGAATGACTAGAGTTCTTCTGTTGTTATTAAATAATTATGTCATCTGAGTGTTGTATCAACAATGTACTGGTTATAATAATTATGGAGTATATAAAGATTGTAATGCAGTACTATTTTGTTAAGGACTTTAGATTGTGTGGAACCAAGAAAAGTGACTCAATATGATGTTAAATTTTTGGAAAATATAAGATTGAGAGAATTTTATACCATAATATGGTTCTGATACCAAGGTAGTGATTTTGGATTAATACATGATTTATTTGGATAAATTATATTGGATATTCTTCACTACCTTGAAACTGATTAATGATTTATATATTCCATCATTGTTGGAGTTTACAAAATTTTTGGATAGAAGGAGTATATCAAGTATTCTATAAGGAATAATGGGTCATGAATGTAATCAATAAGGTTTTATGGTAATTCAGGATGTTGCAGTGTTTTAAAAGAATACATGATGAAGGTGTTGACATGTTATTACACAGAAAAAATGATATTCATCGTGTTTACATGTATATACCCCAATCATTAAGTACATGGACATTACATTAATTTTTTGGAATACTTAATACATGACAAAAACAGATGCCCAAAACCATTTTAGTTTAGGGTCTTTGGAAACATGGAACGTAAACTTCTAATCATGGTGAAAGATCTTCAACATCTCCCATAAAGATCTTCCCCTTTGGTTTTCTTACCTAAAACCTTTCTTTATATCCTCTAGAAAATAAAACATAAAATGGGTGAGCTCTAATGCTCAGTAAGGGAAATCATAGAGAACATAAAACAATCCATAATCATTTGAATGCAAAAACGTGAACATAAAATCTAAACATCAAAATCTTGAGCAAAGACATAAATCATTGAAGTACATAAGGTATATATCATAAAGCAACATTAAACATGATTAAATATCTTGGGAATAAAACATGTTATTGTGGAAACCATTAATAACATTATATGATTTCAATTGTAGCTGAGGCATTGATGCCAAGACAATCTTAGTGGACAAATTCCCTTTCTGAATCGAGTTCACTCCTCGTTCCAGTCCTGTGTCACTAAACCGGATTAACATAATATTCCAGCCATGTTTATATCCTGAGATATAAATCCTTACCCAATTCATTGGTGGGAGATACAGGTCCCACCAATCTCATAATGAAATCATTCTTACATGTGCCACAAAATAAACTTAAAACATTCACCATAACCCCAAGAATAAAATGTGTTTCATAAACATCATCCCATCATCACATAATCCATATAAAAAATGGATATTTCATCATAAGTAAATTTAACACATGTAAATCATAGATACATTATACTTGAAACATAATCATATGAAATAATGTCATCTTATTTGGAAAATGAATTTGATAAAAAAACATGAAATGAATTCTTGAGGAAAATATCCTTTCTTCTTCAAAATCATTTTCTATTCACAAAATGGGATGAAATTTTAAAAGAAAAGTATTTTGTTGAAAATATTCATAAAATATTGTAGATTAATCTTCATGAAAATGAGGTGTTATGAAATTGTAAAAATCCATTCATGCTGTATAAGATAAAAATAACATTCTTCTCGTACTTTTGTAGAAAAAGTCAAAAAGTTCCCCATGTGGTAAACAAAATTAAAATTCCTTTCAAAACATGTGGTAAATTTAAAAAATGGGTAAAAAGGACTTCAAAAATATATGAAAACATTTTTATAAAACATGGGCATGGATGATAACAATAACCCTAGTAAATACTTACGAATAACAATCTCGGATTAGAATGAGATTGGAATAGTTATGCCTTACCTTATGTCTGATATTCTTCGTATATATCTGAACCCCCTGCATAATGATTTAAATAATGTCATTGACTTATTAAAGAATAATATTCATTGTTATGATATCATATATGTTTCACTTATGACTTTATATTACCCGTTAATTTGTAAATTCCATGTTAAAGTGGAGTTTTGGGTAAAATCGTATCATTTATCGTACGTGTTTAAACTTGTTGTTCTTGATATTATTACTTATATCCTGATTTACTTAATTATAGAATATAAAACATTATTTATAAATAATATATATTCAGAATATACATATATATATATATGATAGATTGATAAATGGAATGAAATACACCGTTCATGGAGACAGTAGGCCGTACGTATGCATGAATGCTGTTTTCGTTTCCTTATTGAATTGAATGGAATTAAGTAGATGACATACATATATATATGTACATAAATCCAGTATAATTACTATGTCATATATTTAATTATTATTCATTATATATACATTATAATAATTCATGAATGGTTGACATGGAGAATGAATCTCATCGTGTCATGGAGACGGTAGTCCGTACGTATGCACGAGTGATGATATCATTACCATGATCGTGGAATTGTATTGAAGTGTATGTATAATATTTCAGAATCAATATCACTTTACAATAATCATATATAGTTATTCTTTACACCATTATAACCATCCAACTATGATGGTGGTGGAAAACAGATTACACCACGACGTGGAGAAGGCATTCCGTACGTACGCATGCGCGGTGATTTCATTTTCCATAGGATGGATAGAAGGTGAAATAGGGTTTTTTCATATTTATAATAAAATATCAGTATATTAGTGATACTGATGTTATTACTTCATAATGAAACAACTAATGAAGATGAAGTAGAAGGAGAAATAAATTTGAAAGAATCATTAAGGGACATTACCTCTTCTTTTAAGAGCATCTTCTTAACCTCCACTTAGGGCACAAAAGATGGGCTTTGAAGAATACCAGGACCACTAGGATGTTTTTAGGGAAGTTTATAAGAGAAATTTTCAAGGTTTGGACAAGCATTAAGGCTCAATGTGGTGTGAGGAGGAGAGGTAGGAGGTGCCCTTTTTAAAGGGAGGAGAGGGGTACCTTAGGAAAAACTTAAAAAAATTATTTTATTATAAAGTCATATTTGATTTTTAATAGCTACAGATTGATTTAATTCAAATATAAGGTGGGTATGGGTCGAAATACTCTCAAAAAAATGATTTTGGACAAGATTAGGTTACTATTTTAACCTTATCATTTAGATTTAACTCTACGTTAAATAATTTAACTTTTACCGTGTCTTCTTGTTTTCTTACACTATATGGTTAATAAACATATTATAACAAGCCAAACAAACCCAAAGTGGTTCATTATTAATATATATAACCTTATATAAGTCATTTAGATGAACCTTTTATTTTTAGGAATAAAATAACAATTAATAATACAATATTTTTTTAAAAACTATTTTATGTCAATTTTGACACTATTTGGTAATTGATTTTTTTGAAAATCATAACAACATGATTTATTAGAAAAAAGTTAATTAAATCAATAATAACATGTCATATTAACCTATAAAATTGGTGGTGTTCATAAAAAGTCTAAAATACATTTATTTGGGTATTTATAATATCAATTATTTAAATATTCCATTATTTAGGTAATTACTGCATCATCATTGTGTCATAAATAAATTAAATTATTTAATGTCTAAAAATTATGAATAAGATACCATTAGGTAGGAAATATTTTTTTATTTCTAATTAATATTTATATTCTAATTTATCTTATGTATAACCCTATATTAAAAAATGTTTTATTTATTAAACTTTGATTTTAACTATTTTTACTCTTTTTTAACAAAAATAATAATAAATGTACTAATCTAATCCATGTGGACCTAAATGATAATATTATATTTCTAAGGATGTTTTTGGTAAAATTATAATTATCCAATATAATTATAACATTTTTTAGGGTAATAATAATAGCATTTTTACCCTTAATTACCCTATTTAATTTTAACCATGGTAAATAAAAATAAAAATTTACTATTCACCAAAAATTAATTTTATCTTATAGAACCACATTTTACTCCTTGATATTAACCATGTCTCTCGGATTTTTGAAATTCCACTCACAGAAGCGGTAAAATTATGTTTTATGTAAATTTTCAAATTCTCATTGGATGTGGGTAAAAGACGGTGAAAAGTTAAATAAAATTTTTATATATCTAAAATTATTATAAAATGACTCCAATGAATTACATTGAACTCATATAGATATTATTTATCATTTTTTACATAAAATAAATTTAAAAATATAAATATTTTTTTAAATAAAAAGTTGGTTTTTAAATAGTAACCCAGTGTTTCACTATTCATCAAAAATTGAAAGTTTTCAGAAAAATACCAAAAATTCACCCTAGGATAATTTCGATATAATGAATCCAAAAATGAAGTCCATTGTGAAAAATAAAATTTCAAAAAGTGGGTATTACTATTCATAATGGATAGTATATATGATATATTAATAACATATCATTGTTTAGGGAAACTCGGTATTGCGTACAACACACGCTATCGTGGAAGGTCACAATTGCGTGTAAAGAAATCCATGTCAGGGTTGCGTGTAGTGAAATATTCCTTTGTTATTGTGTATAACATAATCCAACAATATTTCATTTATAAATTGAATATATATATATATATATACACTCAATGTTGCATAGAATAACTTATATCAAACAAACTTGAAATTTTGTGTAACACGAGCCAAGAATAGTGTTGCGTATACGGTGTTGCATATAGAACCAGCTTATTTTGTTGTCGTGTAAAATACAAGACATCAATGAAATTAAAAATAATAATTCTCATAAAATCTCGGGTTGTAACATTCTTCCCCACTTAAAATGAATTTCTCCCTCAAAATTTATCCAGGTTATAAATGGTTTACTACTTGACAGTTTCTTTAATAGAATCCCACATCGCAAAAATGAATACTAACGATTATTTTTAAAAACTAATTTATGAAACGTAACGGTTACCCAAATTAACAGATCCTTAAGTTTCCACATTGGATAACATAGGTGAAAATATTGACATGGAAGAGAAATCTAACCATGAATTTCTGATGGAGAGTGGTAGAGGACATGGCTATGAAAAATCCAACAATCACAATGCCATAAATTTGTGACAATCTAAGGTACCATAAGATTAATCAGATATTAGGGCACTAGGAAAAAAAATTTGGTTTTCCAGATCATTTCCCAAATGTTGAATAATTTTTTAATTAAAAGAAATACTTACTTGATTTTGGTACAATCTTACCCTTGCTCATTCCATGAACAATTTCCACATCACCTCTAAAAGGAATGAAGAAGAATTTGTCTTTTGCAAAGTGTTAGCAGATCTTGCGATAGAATGATAGGTCATTCCATATGTCTCAAACATAAGGTTAGAAAAATTTATATACATAAGTCCATCTATGGTGAGATTAATCATATATGGTTCCAAAAATGGACTTATACATCATCTATCAAACCACTTAATAAAATAAATCTAGTTTCTACTAACGAGGGACTTCCTGTAGGCCAGTGGTAGGCGATAATGGCATGTCACACTTCGGTTGGGGGTTCGATTCCTAAAACCTTGTCCGACGCGATAGGTTGTCGCCCGTCCTGCATGTTTTCCTTTTTCTGAAACTACGCTTTTATAACATCACATAAATAATATCAGATTTTTTTATCCTTATACAATACTAACTTATGTCTAACATAATTCATTCCAATATTTAGGTTTATCTAAAATACATCTGTCCAAGCTCATAGTATAGAAAAAAAATTTAGAAATGTCATCTACCAGTCATGTGAATACCATCATTTATCCCCCATATATCATATGATATATCTTGGTGGTCACATTCCAAACATGTGAATACCTTAATCATGTATTCTTTTGAAACATGAATTACCATAGAACCTTAGCGAAAACATAAATTATGTCAAAAGTTAACTCATTCCACATACCAAAATCCCAAAATTTATATATACTCAAACCATGATATCACTTTGTCCTTATATAAGCCATGATCTCATTAATACTATCAAAATTTCATTTTCTCTTTATCCCTTCATTATGCGCATATCATCTTCTTTCCAAAAATATTTGAATAACCTTTCATGGTTACTAGTACCATGCAACATATACTTTCAAATACTTTAGGAAAAACAATAGGGTAACATCCCTTAAATATTTCTTTATTCCATAGTACCATTAAATTATCTATACAACATAACTCTTGATAAACATACAATCATTCCACTACATTCTTAAATCATTGACCAAGCTTCAACAATTCTTTCATCTAATATATCATTTTTAGTTTCTTCATCACCATCAACATAAATACTACTCGAATGACCATGTTGATTCTCTTCATGTGATTTTCCCTTAGGGCATTGGTTTGCATAATGCCCATACATTCCACATTTAAAACATCTAATCATTGTTGATGTCGTAGCAATACCATTATCCTTCTCCATGGTGTTAACTAAACCTTTTCCTTTGCACTTACTAGATTTATTTATTTCATTCTTTTCCACACCCAAAGTATCTTCCAGTTCTTTTGAAACATTCTCCTTGATGCCTCTTCCCACATGATTTACATGAGAGAAATTGAACTTTCTTTCCACTATGATCATCATGAAAATCAATCTTTCTCTTATTAGATGATTTGGGAAACTTACCAAAGTTGAGATTATTGATCATATTATGAGATTTCTGATTTTGCATATTAACGATGTTTGGACATCCAAATCTGATTTGATTTGGTTTCTCGTGAAGAATATAATTCCATTTTCATCATATCCTCCATTATTGTGAATCTTCCTGTTTCAAGCCATTTTCTAAAACCCAAAAAGAATAGTTTGAGAGGCAAAAATCAGGCTTTTGAAAACTACATAATAAAGGGGGACTACCGTCAATATATAACATCTTAGGTTAAATTCTAAGATTTTTACCGTAATTCTAGGACTATAACCAATACGTATACATATCCTTAGGGACATCCCTAGACATAACTTAGAAATATATCTAAGGATTTTACTAAAGTTTTCGCATCCTAGTTTCCAATGGATAGCTAAACTTTGCTCTGATACCAACTTTAGAGACCCCAAGCATGACGTACATGGACATTACATTACTTTTGTGGAATACTTAATACATGACAAAAACAGATGCCCATAGACTGTATTAGTTTAGTGTCTTTTGAAACTCGGAATGTAATCTTCTAATCATGGTGAAAGATCTTCAACATCTCCCATAAAGATCTTCCCCTTTGGATTTCTTACCTAAAACCTTTCTTTATATCTAGGGGAAAAGAAAACATATAAAGGGTCATCTCAAATGCTCAGTAAGGTAAAGCATAGAGAACATACAACAATCCACAATCAATTGAATGCAAAAACTTGAACATAAAATCTTAACATCAAAATCTTGAGGAAAGACATAAATCTTGGAAGTACGTAAGGCATATATCATAAAGGAAAATCAATCATGATAAAATATCATGGGAATAAAACATGTGATTGTGGAAACCATTAAGCACATGATATGATTTCTATAGTAGCCAAGGCATTGCTTCCAAGACCATCTTAGTGGACAAAGTCCCTTTCAGAATCGAGTTCACTCCTCGTTCCAGTCCTGTATCACTGAAAAATATTAACTTACCATTCTATCCATGTTTATCTAATGAGATATAATTCTTTAACCAATTAATTGGATGGATATAAAGGTACCACCCATCTCATAATGAAATCATTCTTACTTGTGCCACAAAATAAACTTAAAACATTCGTTATAACCCAAAGAATAAAAAGGGTTTCTTAAACATCATCCCATCATCACATAATCCATATAAAACAAATGGATATTTCATTATAATAAAAGTGAAACCATGTAAATCATAGAGACATTATACTTGAAATATACACATATGAAATAATTTCATCCTAGATAGAAAATGGTTTTGATAAAACACTTGAAATGAATTCTTGAGGAAAATATCCATTCTTCTTCAAAATCATTTTCTTTTCACAAAATGCCATGAAATTTTAAGTGAAAATTATTTTGTTTAAAATAGTCATAAAATCTCGTAGAGTAATCAACATGAAAATGAGGTGTTATGAAACCATAAAAATCTGTTCACGCCTTATAAGTTAAAAATAACTATCTTCTCTTACTTTTGTCGAAAAAGTTAAAAAGTTACCCATGTGGTAAAAAAAAGTAATATTCCTTTCATAAAATGTGGTAAATTTAAAAAATTGGGTAAAGAGGACATAAAAAAAACATGAAAATTTTTAGAAAACATGGGCATGGATGATAACAATAACCCCAGTAAATACTTATGAATAACAATCTCGGATAAGAATGAGATTGGAATAGTTATCCCTTTCCTTTTGTCCGATATTCTTCATATGTATCCTAACCTCCTGTATAATGATTTAAATAATGTCATTGAATTATTAAATAATCATATTCATTTTTATGATATCATATATGGTTCACTTATGACTTTATATTACCCGTTTTTTTGTAAATTCCATGTTAAAGCAGTGTTTTTGGTAAAATCGTTACATTTATCGTACGTGTTTAGACTTGTTGTTTGTGATATTATTACTTATATCCTGATTTACATAATTTATGAATGTAAAAAATGATTTTTATATAATATATATTCATCATATACATATATATATATGTATGATAGATTGATAAATGGAATGAAATACACCGTTCAAAGAGACGATAGGCCGTACATACGCATGTACGCTGTTTTTGTTTCCTTATTGAATTGAATGGAATTAAGTACATGATATATATATATATACAGTATCATTATTATTTCATATATTTAATTATTATTCATTATATATACTTTATAATCATTCATGAATGGTTAACATGGAGAATGAATCTCATCGCGTCGTGGAGATGGTAGTCTGTACGTACGCACGAGCGATGATATCATTCCCATGATCGTGGAATTTTATTGAAGTGTATTTATAATATTTCACAATAAACATAACATTACAATAATTATATATAGTTATTTTTTACACCATTATAACCATCCATGTAAGGTGGTGGTGGAGAACAGATTACACCACGGCGTGGAGATGATATTTTGTACCTACGAATACGCTGTGATTTCATTTTCCGTAGGATGGATAGAAGCTAAAATAGGGTTGTTTCATATTTATAATTACATACCAATAATTGAGTGATACTTATGTTATTACTTAACAATGAAACAACTAAATAAGATGAAGTAGAAAAATAAATAAATTTGAATGAATCAGAAGCGGACATTGCCTCTTCTTTGAAACACCTCTTATTATCCTCCTATTAGGGAACTAAAGATGGTCTATGAAGAAGACCAGGACCTCAATAATTTTTCTAGGTAAGTGGAGAAGAGTAATAGTCAGGTTTTTGATGTTCTTGAAGGCTCAATGTGGTGTGATTAGGAGAGGGTGGAGGTGCCCTTTTATAAGGGAGGAGAGGGGTACCTTAGGAAAAATATAAAATATTATTTTATTATAAAGTCATATTCGGTTTATAATAGCTCCATATTGATTTATTTCAAATATAAGGTGTGGATGGGTATAAATACATTCAACCCATAGATTTTGGGCAAGTTTAGGTTACTATTTTAACCTTATCATTTAGATATAACTCAAAGTTAAAGAATTTAACTTTTACCGTGTCTTCTTGTTTTCTTACAATATATGGTTAATAAACATAATATAACAAACCAAAAGAACCCCAATTTGTTAATTATTAATATATATATCCTTAAATAAGTCATTTGTACTAACCTTAGATTTTTAGAAATACAATAACCATCAATAATATAATATATGTTTTAAAAACTATTTTATGTCAATTTTGACAGTATTTGGTAATTGATTTTTGTGAAACTTATAACAGCACGATTAGTTCGAAAATAGTGAATTAAAAAAATAATAAAAATTCATATTAACCAATAAAATTAGTGGAATACATAAAAAGTCTCATATTAAATTTATTAGGGTATTTATAATATAAATTATTTTAATATTTCTTTATTTAGGTAATCATTGCCACACCATTATGTCATAAATAAATTAAATTATTTAATTTCTAAAAGATATAAATAAAATACCATTAGGTATGAAATATTTTTATCTTTATAATGAATATTTATAGTCTAATTTATCTTATGTATAACCCTATATTAAAAAAAATTAGTTATTAAACGTTGATTTTAACTATTTAAACCCTTTTTTAAATAAAATAATAATAAATGTCCTAATCTAATCCAAGTGGACCTAAATGAATATATTATATTCCTAAGGTTGTTTTTGGTAGAATTATACTTATCCAATTGAATTATAACATGTTTTAGGGTAATAATAATATCATTTTTACCCTTAATTACCCTATTTACTTTTAACCGTGGTAAATAAAAGTAAAAAGTTACTATTCACAAAAAATTATTTTTTTCTCATTGAACCACATTTTACTCCTTGATAATAACCATGTTTCTCGGATTTTCGAAATTCCACTCATAGAAGCGGTAAAATTATGTTTTATGTAAATTTTCAAATTCTCCCAAGAGGTGGGTAAAAGAAGGTGAAAAGTTCAATAAATTTTTTATATATCAAAAATTATTATCAAATGACTCAAATGAATTAAATTGAAATTATATAGGTATTATAGATCAATTTTTTCCTAAAATAAATTTAAATAATATAAATAATTATTTAAATAAAAAGTCGGTTTTTAAATAGTAACCCAGTGTTTTCAATATTCATCAAAAATTGATTGTTTTCAGAAAAATACCAAAAATTTCACCCTAGGCTAATTTCGATATTCCGAATCAAAAAATGAAGTCTATTTTGAAAAATAAAATTTCAAAAAGTGGTTATTAATATTCATAATGGCTAGTTTATATAATATTTTAATAACATTTCGTTTTTAGTGAAACTCGGTATTACGTACAACACACGCTATCATGGATGGTCGCGATTGCGTGTAAAGAAAGCCACGTCAGGGTTTCTAGTAGTGCAAGATTACTTTGTTATTGTGTATAATTGAATCCAACCGTATTTGATTTATACATACAATATATATATACTCTCAATGTTTCGTAGAATATCTTATATCAAACGGACATGAAATTTTGTGTAACACGAACCAAGAATAGTGTTCCGTATACGGTGTTGCATATAGAACAAGATAATTTTGGTGTCGCGTACAACAGAAGACATCAATGAAACTAAAAAGAATAATTCACTTAAAATCTCAAGTTTTTACATTACCTTCCTTATAAATTTTTTAATGTGAGTTTGAAAAAAAGTATTTTCGATAATTCTAGTTTAAGATTATTTTTGGATTTCCATAAAAGGACAACCCGAAGGTCGGGCGACAACCCATCACGTTCAGAAAGTCCACGAGATATGAACCTGCAACCAAAGGGAGACAAGGGTGTATCACCAACCACTATCCCACGTGATGTCTTGGATTGAATAATTTAGTTTTTTTTAAAAAGGATCGGTAGATGAATTATAAATTCATTTTTTTGGAACCCTATACGAGTAGGATAAATACAATATTATTTTACCTTTTAGAGTGAAAGATGAGTTTGTGGTAGAAATTAGTTAAAGGATGGGACTATACTTTTCAAGTATATATTTTTCTTCTTATCTTATTCTATGAAGAAATTAATTATTATACTTTAGTGAAGGGGTCTTAAAATAAAAAATGTGTTATCCTAATACCATATGTTTTGTTGAACTGATTGTATTTTAAATCATCATAGATTGATGAATTTAAGGCCCTCAATTTTACACTTATTTGTGATTGATGACCTCAATCACTACCTATAAATATTTACGTTTTCCTCCTATTATATGTCTCTAATTCCCATCAATGTTCTCTTTATCGAGATCATAATTTGGTGGTGACCCTTTCATTTCCATTTTCCTTTTATTAAGACTATATTTTATTAACCTAATTTCTGATGTGGATTTTCTGAAAGTTATTTTCAATTTTCATCCATTTATTTTCTAAAAATAATTTCAAATTGTGAGGACACTATTTATTTAAGGAAGGAAGAATGTAACACCATAAGATTTCATAGTACATTATTTCTTCAAAGTAATTCAATAACTTACACTACAAGTAACACCGAGTTCTAGCGCACCATGACTTACCAAAAAAGTCATCCAAAAGCGGTTATGAATAGTATTAACTAAATTTTGGACATTATGTAATCCCTATAATTTTAGAATTCATATTACGAGTTTCATATACATAATGTAAGAAGAAATACAATTTTTCAGATAAAAGAAGTATTTATCAAAAAATGACATTTTACAGCCTTTTAATGGTGAAGCCATTTTAAATCCAATATTTGAAACTTTAATATATTAAATTTGAAAAAATAAACTTCTTCTTTAGAATCGGGACAAAAGAATTTAGTTTCAAAAAAGTTTTGGTCTATTTCTGATAACTATCATATTTGGGTGAATATTGAAAAATATTGTATTGTAACTGAAAAGATCTTTTTTAATAAAAATAATTTATATTTTTAAATTATATATTTTAATAATTTGGAAGTATAAATAGATTATATTTTTACCATTTAATCAAATGATTGTCATTGTAAGTAATTTCACTTTGTAATTCGACATAAACAAGTGTCAAACTGTTGATAGTTATTATTTATTAAAAATACCCATTTTGGTTTTAACAGCGGAAATTAATTTATGTTAATAATTGCAAATTTTATGCTTTGAATTTGGTAAAATAGACTTCATTTTTGGACTCAGAATATCGAAATTACCTTCAGATGAAATTCTGGTACTTTTATGAAAACATTCAATTTTTGATGAATATTGAAAAACTCTGAGTTATTGGTTGAAAACGAATTTTTATTTAAATAATTATTTATTTAAATTTATTTCAGATCAAAATAGTTACGTAATACCAATATAAGTTCAATTTAATTTATTAGAGTCAGTTTATAATAATTTTAGGCATATAAAAATTTTATTGATCTTTTCACCGTCTTTTACCCATCTCCTATGAGAATTTGAATATTCACTTAAAACTTAATTTTACCACTTCTGTGACTGGAATTTAAAAAATCCGAGAGACACAGTTAATATCAAGGTGTTTAATGTGGTTCAATAAGATAAAAAAAAATTGGTAAATAGTAACTTTTTACTTTTATTTACCACGGTAAAAAGTAAATAGGGTAATTAAGGGTAAAAATGAAATTATTATTACCATAACACAATACCTAATTCTATTGTCTAAGTATAATTCGACCAAAAACTACCTTAATACTAAAATATGAACTTCTTTGGTTATGACACAATAAAGATGTAGTAATTACCTTATTATTGAAATATTAAAATAATTGATATTATAAATACCCAAATAAATATAAATTTAGACTTTTAATGAATTAAGATGATTTTATAGGTTAATATGACATATTATTATTGGTTATTTGAATCTTATTCGAAGTAATAATGCTGTTATGAATTTATCAAAAACAAAATACCCAATTGTGTCAAAATTGAAATAAAAGAGTTTTTAAAACAAATATTATATTATTAATTTATATAATATTCCTTAAAATAAATGGTTTGGAAAAAGAACTTTTATAATGATATTTGTATCATTAATGGACAGCTTGGGGGTCTCTTGGATGTTTATTGTATGTTTATTGACTATATAATATAAAATACAAAGTGGCATGGTAAGTGTCAAACTATTTAACTAAGAGTTAAATCTAAAAGATAAGGTTACTATAGTGATCCAAACATGTCTAAAATCTATTAGTTGAGTGTTTTCCGAACCATACCCACTTTATAATTTGAATAATCTACTTCAGAGCCATTATAAATCGAATATAAATTTTTTATAAATTAATACTTTAATTTTTTCCTAAAGAGCCCCTCCTCCCCTTTATAAAAGGACACCACTTCTAACCAATTTCTCACACCTCTAAAGCCTTTTGGCTCGTCCAACCACTGCCCAATTAAGCTCCCTACATCCATATCCTCCTCCTATAAGAATTACCTTAGTCATGAGGCACATCAAGAGTTTCTTTTTGGTTCAAACCAAATAAAGTTACCCAAATTAAAGGTAGCGATTTATCTTAGCTTATTTTCTTTTGTTTTACTTTTCCAACCCCTAAACTCTTCTTATTATTTTATTTCTTAACAAAACCAGTATCCTAAATATACTAGGATATTTTTATTAGAAATATTCGAACTACACTTACACACACCTCCATCTAATTGGTGAAGAACATAATGTTTTTGTGGATGGAAACCAAATGCCTCACGAAACGATGATTATTCAATTATCACCTACCACCTCTCATGGTGGCCATTATGATGGCCCTATAATTAAATAAGATATTAATGTTTTTTATTTTATATTAAAGATTCTGTAATTCCATTATATAGCATTCCATTATTCATTTCATGTTGTATATATATAAGATAATTACATTTGAGGATGTGTGGACTACCACCCCCTCAAAGTAATATTACTCGTTCATACCATACATAGAACATATAAAAGATGGTTTTAATGAACATAAGTAAAAAATATAGGATATTATATTATACTGGAATAATAATATACCTACATATCTTTTGTTTTTGATTCCTTTTAGAATGAAAAATGAAATGGAAGTAGCGTTTGTGCGTACGTACGGATTACCGTGTCCACAAACCTGATGAGATTCATTTCCCAATCATATCTATTCAAGAATAATTCTTGTTTTATGATTAAAAGTAATGTCTTATGACTTTATATCATTCTGGAAATGAATTAGATGCATCCTATCCATAACAAAAACGACTTATGTAATGAACCATATAACGGAAAACGAATCAGTTAACTCCCAAAATGACGTTAATACTAAAATATTATTAACAAACAATATTAAAAGATCATATATGATATCATATTTATGTATATGATTCTTTTATAATATAATAACAATGATTTAACTATTATAAAGGAGGTTAACCTGCACTCTATCAAGGAAAATTACAAGGTAAGGGTTTATTCCATAATCTCTTCATTATTCGAGGTTGTTTATACGTGATTATCTACTGGGGCTTCTTTACCATCCACATCCATGTTTCTTAAAAATATATTTCAAAACATTTTTACTATTAACTAGAATATGGGTTAATGTCATTTATACCCTTTTTAGACTTTTTATAAAATAGTTTGAAAGTAATCATTCCGTTGTTTTCCAAACAAGGTCCTTTTTAACCATTTCGACATATTTAAGGTAAGAATGTCTCTTTTTAACTTATACGGCGGGTATGGCTATATTCTACCATTATAAAATCATCTAAGATTCCCTTGTAATATTATATGAATATTTTCATAGTAAATGTTGTCTTTCACAATTATGTTACTTTTAAATGATTTAATAAATATATATTTTTCTCAAATAGTTTTTATTTCATCTATTTTAACATCCAATTGATGGATTTTAATCTTATTTGAAGTTGATTTATTATGATACAAAACATCCATATTAAATTTAAGGTTTTGTGATAGGTTTTAATTTGGATGTGTTATTTTTATACCATTCATGGTTTATGGAGAAAGTATTGACATTTTGTATTCTAGTTTTAATATGAATGATTATGTAATGTTTAAACCTATTCATATGAGGAATGCGTTGGACATAGTAAGTTACTGGTGGATCCCACTATAGCTCCTCGTTGAATCGGTTGGTATCATGAGACAAACTAGTGTCTTGGCACAAGGCCTTGACAAAATCTTTTTTGTAGTCTTGGCATGAGGCCTTAGCTATGTGGTTATGGTAGTCTGGCATTATGCATTCCATCATTATAAAAGTTGTTATTGATATTGCATGTGATTATTCGACTAGTAAAATATCCACGTGAATAAGAAAATGGGATTATTTCATTTTATTTTTACAATATTATGCTGAATTTCATTTTTAAAAGGCTTTTTTTAGTTATACATTGTTGTAAATGTTTATGCTTATTTATGAATGTTTTTAATATATTTTTATCATTACTGGGCATTTGAGCTCACCCCTTTTTATGTTTTATTTTTTCCAGGATGTGAAGATGTATTTTATAAATGACCTATTGGGATAGTATAAGGGGATATGAGTGTGGAGACAAAATATTGATGTAGTTTTCACTTTATGATGTAATGTAAAATTTATTAATGCATCTAGTATTTTTTCCAAGACTGCTAAACCGATCTGTCCTTCGAGACTGGATTCCTTGTAATCAAGCCAATGTATTAAAATAATGAACTGACTCGGGGTAACTGGGGTTGGGGTGTTACAGTTATTTTTCTCAAGCCACATTTTTCTCCACCTTGAAAACCTTATCATTTACTTGTATGAATTTTAAAATTACATATGTTTAATTTTCAATATAATTTTATGTAATTAAATTTTCACTATGAGTCTCAAACAATGGTTGGGTTAGTATCATCATGTTCCCCAAGTGAATATCACACCATTTTATTGGCTCACACCATGATTATAAGGTTTCCCACCATGTGATCCAGCACTAAAGTAGAATTACACAATATTACATATCATTATCTCTATAACTAGAATGGTGTTCTTAAAGGGTCATCAACACACATTTAAACACTCTAATACTTCTAGAACCAAATAAATGAAACGTCATTCATTTGGTGTTTTTCTCTACTTTATCTTAATATAATTTTTAAATGATAATAGGTCTTCTATATTTTGATAGACAGGTTACACAAGAAGAAAAAATGAAATTGTTCTCTCCCTCAAAATTATATTTCTATATTAATTCACAATTTATATTCTAAAGGTGCTGGGTTCTAATTATTTATAGACCCCAAATGTACTCTTGAATGTAGTATCATGTTCTGACACACATATTTCTCATTTATTATTTTATATATATATATATATATATAGTGAATATCATTAATATTGTAGTGAAAATTATACTTGAAATTCTTCTTTTAAAGTTCTCATGATATCCTTTTGTGTTATCCAAATCATTGAAATAATTTTATTCAAATATATAATCACATTACCACATTAATATTTCCCTGATTTGTTACTTCTGGAATAATATAGTGTATTTGGTAATTGATCACATTTAAAATAAAACATTATCCTTAATGAAATATTCTAAAGTCTTGGTCACTTATATTCCATGAGTTATTTAAAATTCTAAGGACTCAATATCTAAAAAAATAACACATATTTGTTTCATCCATATTTCATACTCATATAAATATTTCTATGTTATCGCATGCCACCCAGAAACATGGTTTTCTCTATGGTTTGGGGTGACTAACCATATCTAATTGGAAATTACTATCCATAAATTTGCAGTACTATGGTGTACTATTCAAAGTCTATCCATTTTGAGAACATTATATATTCCACATGCTAATGTAATTAATTATGATGTCTAAAACTCGCACAAAACATCAGTACATTGTGGTAGAATCTCAGTTGGATAGATAAGTGTGATTTGGTCTCCATTTCATCAGTGAAAAGATCATTTCCAATCTATATCATCATCTGACTTAAACAAAAATATCATAATATTCATTTAGAAAATAATTATTATATAAACCTCTTCTTGTGTCATAGATAATTTGAATGAACATGATGTTGATTCAATATCAATCGTTATATGATTCATCATATAATTTAATTCATTTTCAGAAATTAATTCTACAAACTCAATTTATTTTATCCTTTATTTACTGAGACTAAATATTCTGAATTATTAGTTTTATTTCATATACAAAGTCCATTGTTTTTAGTGACCCTTGTGTAAAATAAAAAATACCCTTATGTAGACCATAATATTCTTATCTACCTTCACACAGTTATCCTATTACCTTTATATAGATTTTATTTTTTGTTACATTGACATTGATTACCAGTTACCCTGACATAAAAATAGACTTCCTTTATACAAAAATCATGTTACCTTGATGCAAATATAAGAATTTTTTATTCCCCACATATAGGATATGAAAATTTTAGAATACATTTTTTTCTGGATTGGGTTTTCAAGGATACCTTTACATTGATTATTTGATTAAATATATCAATACATAGATCGAAATAAACCATTAAAAATCACATATGAAGTTAAATTAACACAATGTTTGTTCCAACTATTTATAAATTTATATAAAAATTGATTTAACTACATAATTTATAAATTAAACTTCTATAATCACCTTTACACAACTCAAGTCATAATTACACACTCTAAATATTACAAAAACATTATAAAACAATATTTTAATACTAATTTTTGTGAAATTCATCCTCAGAAACCTTTGGATGGATTGTCCAGCCTTTATTTTATCCTTCATTATGTAAACTCATGTCTATTGATCTCTACATTTAGTAATCTCTTCCATAACCATTATAATTATTGTAGATAGTGTTATCAACATCCACACTTATTTTATTATCAACGAATATCTGTGAAACATACATTACAAATTACAAGTTACTTTTTCTAGAATAATTTCAAATGTCTTAAAATATGTTCAAGATCAATCTCCTAGTTTTAACCTAAAATGTATCTATTATATATTTCCAGGTATGGTTACAAAACATGATAATTACTTTTTATCTTCGATAAAAAAATTGGAAACTACATATCCTAATGAAAAACCTATTAATTTTAAAAAAAACTAATAAATGGGATCATCGATATCCCTATTTTTTTATAAATACCTTGGAAGATATTTTTTCCTTATATGATCATTTTTTTAATATAACCCATATTGAAGATAAATATAAAGATTGTATATTGGTTTAAACTTATTCATTTTCTCATTATTATCCATGAAAAAATATTTATAACATAAAAATATATCACCCATATTACAATACTAATTCCAGGATAATTTTGTTGTGAGTAAAGGATGGTATCACACACAACTTAGGCAAGGTCCTTTTGTCTGTCCACTCAAACTAAAGATTTTTAAACCTAGGGTATAATATTATATATACTTAATAAAGTCATAAAGACATTACATTAACACTTTCACATTAAATACCCCTATCAAATATCTAAAAATAGGTGTTGTACAAGTATTTTATCAAACTTCACATATTTTTACTCAATTTAGAAAATTCATTAGGAAATTTGGGGTAGAAGTAATATTACCCCACCATTCATTGATTTAATTCAATTAATTTCATGTTTTTATATAAATAAAATAAATTTAACAAGGATTGGTGAATTTATTATCTCTTTAGTTAGAGTAGCGGGGTTGATATTCTGATTTTATCTTGTTGTATCTTTTTAATAATTTTTTAAACAATTGGGAGATCTTTATTATTGTATTTCCTTATACTCTAAACATATCATCATATATATATAACCTGATTTCGTCCATATTATATAATTTAATTGTATATAATCTGCTATTTTTTATTTTTCACTCTGACATTCATCTAATGGTTCCCCAGTTTTTGTTTCAATATTCGTGTGAATCACCTATTGTCTAGGTGATATGGTCATACAATTTTCGGCCTTATGTCTATCCTCTATTCATCTTCAACACAAATTTTTTCTTGGAAATATATTTCCATATTTTCTAATCAATCTCTCATGAAATTGGAGTTCTTTACTATGTTTGATAACATTTTTTACTTTGTCCTTTTTACTTTTGTTAGTTTCCCCTATCTATCATTCCATTTCTTGTTGATCATGACAAGTAATTAGACACTCATTAATGAAATGCACCGCTCTCTTTTTCTCACCACATGGTTATATATTTATAACATATTTTCCCATTAATTTGTAATATCCCTCACTTATTTGGGATATCAATGATTACATGATTCATTTATCCCTCTCTTTGATTTAATCAATCATGTAATTGTACATTATTTATTTTATTTTAATTTTGGTTGTTTTTCTAAAAAACTCTATGTTATGAAATATTTTACCATTTTAAAATCATAGATCATTGGATTTTTATCCTTTTCTACATTATTTTTAAAATTCTACTATAAATTTTTCTCTTATTTTTTATAATGCTCACCTCTAAAGGAAGATATATTCCTTTTTTATTTTTAATATAATTTTTATCATATGTAGTTTTGTCCATACTAGGATATGGATAATGATTGATGAGTGCATGCAATAAATATTGTCAATTATAATGAATATTAAATAAATAATATTATAAATTCACTATGACACCATATCTGTTCATTTGTAGACAAACATGGATTTTTATGAAAACTGCTTTACAACATCTCTTCTTATTTCAAAAACACGTCCCCCATTAACTATGGAATTATACAATTATTATCTAATTGATTTCTTTCCATCATTAAAAATTGAATTGTAAAAACATCCAATACCACAATAAATAAAATAAAAATCATCTTCTTGTAGTATTAGCTCTAATATGGCTAAATTTGGATATTTGGTGGTTTTTTATTGTATTGTCCTTATAATGAGATTTTATTAGGGGATAACTATTTTTAGATATTATAAAAACCACTTTAGATGTTTTGGTTCACTTCATAACATTTTTATTCACTATTTCTATCCAGATTTTAATTTTGAACCTTGTTGAACATGTAAAACAATATTAGTGCAACTATATTAACTTTTATAATGGTTTAACATCATTGATGGGCTTCAAGTATGTACTTCTCTTGTTAATATCAGATTTATTTTTTCCACTAGTATTAGTTAATTAGGGAATATAAATCTCATTATGAGATTGTATAGTAGTATGATGCTATTCAAAAATTTAGGATATTCCAGCTTGTGTTGATTCCATATTTCTCAATTTCACCTCATGTTCAAGACAAATCTACTTGAGGGAATATTTTTCTTTATCAATTGGTCAAAAATTGACTTCAAATTACTTCTTCATATTATGAATGTAATCTCGAGGAATCATTTTTTATTCTAGTAAACAATTATCAAGCTCTTTAATTTTATATTCTTTCATATTCAACTATTTATATTATACATTCATTAAGGTTTATATAACATTTATAATGCACGTTTTACCTCTTTAAGACTATTTTTTTTATTTTTTTCTCATATAAATAACATTTAATTTATCCATTATTGAAGAAAATATTTTCTTTGAATAGTGAAATATATTCTTCTTTATCATTCACAACATCAGTGACATAATTATAGTCCTATAATTTCATTTTTAGTGCATCTTTCATTTAGTAAACATTATTTTATAGATATTATTTTTTTTCATGATTTTTCTTAAAATATGCCCATATATATATATGAATCCAATTATTCCTGAACGTTCATAACATACCATTCAATTCTATTGTTCGATTCATTATGATTTTTGACAGAGTTTTCCTCTTTATACTCTTCATAACCTAATCGAGTTTCCTTAAAACAATGATTTTCAATATACATTATTGGTGAAAAAATTTCCATTTGATCACCTCTAAGTATTGAATTACACCACTTATCATTTGATATATTTATCAATCACATTTCCTCTTTCCTCATTTAATTTTTATGGTATTTCATGGGACATGTACTCCAAATTCAACAGAGATGGAGATTGAATTCTCTATATAAGGATATTTTTACTTCTATTTGGATCTACTATTTATATTTGGACTTGAAAAACAATTTGGAATATTTAAGATAAAATTCAAAGAAAATTTTAATTTTATTTTATTACACATATAGAACCCAGGGGACCATACAGACGCTTAGGATGGGTGTGAATCATGTGTCTTTTTATTTTGAGTTTACATTTACTTCTTAGATTATCTATTTTTACTAGTAAACTTTTTTCTATATTATCATGTATAGATATAATTTGTGTGAATTAAAACCATGACTTTTTATGTAATGTATGAATAGACAAGAATAGTAACACTTAATTTTTTATCAGGTTTAAACCCTCCATGAAAACACAATTTTTACTGTATTCGAATTTGTGAAGTACATAGATTTTATTATCTATATAATTTCATGTGATTATAATTGCAATGAATGTTGAACACATTGGTTTGGATGGTATCATCCAAGCCCCTATGTGAATATGACACCATTTAATATCCTCTCAAAATACCATCTTGGAAACCCACAATGTGATATTGAATCGCATCATAATCATGACATATCACCCCAATCCATATGTATAACATGAATTAATTCCTTCAAGGGTCCCCTAAACACCTTAGAACTGGTCTTCGTCCACTAGGATATGATCCACAAAACATTTTCCATGTTTTCCTTTTTCTCCACTAGGCCTCACAATATTTTGAATATTAGAGTATATCATCTACCTTTTAAGACCTTAAGTGAAAAATATGTACAAAAATTAAAACAGAAATCATTACCTTTGTTCTCTTCGTTATTCATTGCAAAGGTGCCTCCTCAATTCATAATGTTCTTCAATAATACACACAATATATTCACATGAATCCAAAATTGTGTTTTCCCCCATATATTTATAATTTATTCTCTAGAAACTATATATATCTCTATAGAATATTGTGAATGATGAATAAGTAATATTATCTTTAAACTCATAGCAAATTTATCCAATATTGTAACTGGTTATAATCATCTTTGAAAACATTATATATATATATATATATATTCATGATTACATTTGAATATTTATATGTTTTTCAATAGCTTAAATTCTTTCTCATCTACAATATTAAATATCTTTTAAATAAATAATTTATTATTGTAGAAATATACTAAAAAAGAACCAATCACTAATAAATCTTATAGTATTTCAATAAATATAGAATTAATATCTCCAAAATATTACAAATTTATTTTCCATATATTTCATACTCATTAAAATAATAACACATTTACATGAATCTTGAAGTAAAATATATTTTTTAATATTGTGGACTGAGTTGTTGTTTCTCATATATAATTATTCTCCTGAAAACCCAACTTCTTTGACATAGTATCTATATTATTCTCATTATGGAAACATTATATATTAAAAACACTCACTTAAATCACCATTGTTTCCAAAAAAATCATAGAATATTTCCTAAAATGTGGTGTTGTCTTAGTTTCACAGCTCTGTATAGTGTGCTATCTATTTCATTGGTATTATTCTTATTTTAAAATTTTCACAAATTTATGCTTACACAATCACATATTGATATTCATGTTGTAAATAATTCATATATAAACATCATATTGGATCAACTTTTACATGAATCACTATGAAGTTAATTCAATGATGATTATTACATGATTCATCGCCCAACATAACCCCTCAAAAGAAATTAATTCTGAAAACTCAATTTTTTATCCTCTATTTTTTAGAATAAATAGTCCAAATTATTAGCTTTAAGGAACATTAAATAAGTATTTGTTTTTAGTTAACTTTATAAAACTCTTAAAATACACTTATGTAGATAATAATATTTTGAGTAACCTTCATAGATGCACATGTTACGTTTTTGTAGCTTTTAGATCATTTTTGTAACCTTTACATAGATAAAAAATTAAACAAACTTAAAAAACACTTACATTGTGAAAGTATTGAGTTGCCTTAATGAAACAATTTAAATTAAGAGTTACCATCATGTATCCTTTCACACTAATACAATAAATTCAAATATATATATATATTTAATAGGGATACCATTACCCAATTTCTTGATTTGGATTTGTCCTTTAAGAATAGTGAAAACTCCCAGTACATAACACATATAAATTTTCCTATATGCATTTTTCAAACCAAGCAAACTTATCTTTATAAAGCTGGTACCTTATTTCTATACATAATTAATTTAGCTTCCATAACCTCTTCAACTACATTTATCCTTCTTGAACACTGTAAATATTCTTGAAACATCATCCAAAAATAATTTTATATTGGTTGATGTTGTATTTAATCTCATGAACCATTGAATGGAATCTCCATCCTTCAAACTAGCCACCATGTAAACTAATTTCTTTTCATCTCCACATCCATCCAAATCAACAACTATATTTTCAAATTGTTGTATAATGTTTTATTTCTATGTGTACTTTTCTTATTAAATTTGAGGACTAGTTTAGAAATCAAAAAATTTACATGATTCTATATTTTGAATAATTCCAAATGTATTCAAATATGTACAAAAATGATATCCAAGATATAGACTAAAATTTATATATTATTCATTTATATGTATGGTAGCAGAACCTCATCATTAAATCAATTATTTTCAAACACATACTGAAAACTATCTATCATCATGACTTAATTATTATTTGAAATAATAATACTATCAAACACATAGTCACATAAAACCAATTAATATTTTTTTCTTCTCTTCCAACACTCTAAATTTAACCAACTCTATGAAACGTATTATAGAAGACAGTGTAGAATTTAATTTTTCCTATGATTCTTATAGTTTGTATTAATCCAAATGAGTACTATGTCTATTTTCATTAGAAAATATAAGTTATTGTAATACAAACTAATGCGGCTGATACTTCTATTCATTTTTTTTGGAAAAAATGACATAAATTTTTATGGTCATAATGATTGAAACAATTGTGTAATGTGAAAACCCAAATGGTAGGTAGAGAGATAGATGTATTTGAAAATATTTTGAACAATGAATGAATATAATTTTAATAAAAATTCATAGGCATGGGATACTGCTAACCATATTACAACTGAGAGTCTAATCAACAATATAATAAATAACAATACTATGGATGCCAACTGAATAAACATGAATAATGGGTTATTTATAAAGTTTTTAAGGGAATATTACGTTAGTGTATCATCTAATTATAGATGAAATAATTTTCTTTGATGGATAAAGGAGGGACCTATATATTAAATATTATCCAACACCAAACAGATGGTACTTATAACATTCAACACCCTCATTACTAGTAAACATAGAATTTTGTTGGATATTTAAATTCTCAAGTTAAATGTTATAGTATATTGTTATGGAATATTCAATATGTAATTAGGACACCTCGATACATGGATAATCATGATTGGATTGTTTTAGAACTTTGAATTGGATTAGTAGTGGGAAAATATTTATAGTTTGGTTGAACACAAATGGACTTCATGTTACTATATACCTAGTAATATTTAAAATCAAGCTTGTATGGACACAAATATAAACATTACATAATTTTTATTTTTATTTCCATAATTCAATATCTCACATTTTAGGATTTTTTTAGGTTTATGGTTTTATAGGATTAGATCATTACTCATAAATAACAAAACCATATTTTTAATATTGGACACTTATGATAATTATCCATTTTTCTAGGATATAAATCATTTCAAATGATACACATTTTACCTTCATGATAATTATTCATTAGTTTCAACATGAACTCCCTTTTTCCATACCCATCCTAACCCTTGTGAAAATAATTTTAGAAACACGGTATGAGCCGGAACATATCAGTAAGAGAAAGAATATATATATATATATATATATATATATATATATATATAATTCTAGTGTAAAACATTAAAACACTTGAAATATATACCTTTATCCCATTTTTCTTTAATATAATTGAATAAGTAATTTCAACATGAAAAAACAAAAACTTTTTTTCTCAAATAAATCATTTAAAAACAATAGGAAGTAAAAACCCACTATTATGAAACTTAGATAAATTTTATTCAAAATAAATATTATAAATAATTAGATCACATTTAAATATCTAGGATAGACCACCTTGATAACCCCATAATTCATTTATATTAAGACATTGAAAATTACCCAATGCATTGGAGTGTTATATGGGTGCAACCATTATACAGTCTATATTTGGCTCACTCATCGTATAAGTTGTATTATGCACTCCCATTCAAAATGATATATAATGGGTCTCAATATCTCATATATGTTGTATCAGGTAACCTATTCCACCTATATTATTCTCAAGAAACATATCATTAATAAATCATTTTATGGTTACACCTTTTTATTTTAAAGTATTTTAAACTCTCTTAAATCCATATGAAAATCATTTTTGGATATTGAAATACCATTTTTTTTCAAACCCATTTTCCAAACTAAAATAATAATAATAATAAATATAAAATAAGGGTTTTCATTGATGAATATATAAAATATTCTAAATGAATACAAAATTTAAATAATGGTTAAGGTGATGTGAATTTTTTTTAATTGTATATGTTAAATAGAAAATTATTTTTTACATTTTCAAATAAATTAAATCTGATTGAAAAAAAAAAAATTTTAAATCCTTTGAATGAATGTAAAAGAGTCCTAAAATTTCCTCCTTAATTATTATTTCCCATATATAACCATTAATTATATATATATAAAAATATAGATATGTAAGAAAAAATTTATAGAAAATAAACCATTAAGACATTTAAAATGATTTCTTCATATTAATGTTAATTTAACCATTAGTCTTACATATCATGTATGTTTCTTATCTTCCTTAATATTTATTTTTTTAGTAATTTAATCTATTAATAATTTTTTTTGTAACACCCCAAGAGTTTATAATATTTTAATTTCTATATAAATTTAATTTTGTTTTTTCTATCTTTACGTGAAACGCTATCTTAATCTTATGCAATACATAATAATGATTTGGCTAGCGTTAAAAATAATGCCAAGTTATAAAAAATATATATATATATTAATAAAATATTTATTTAATTTACCATATAATTTAGACGTTAAATTGTTAGTTACGAATAGTATTAACCACATTATGTATTTTATATATTCCATATAATTTTAACATTCATCTTATGTGTTGTGTAGACATAATATAAGAAAAGATTCCATTTTTGGATAAAAAAAAGTAATTTTTTAAAAAAGTAGTTCTTCCAGCTTTTTATGGCTCACCAATTTTAAATATATTTTTTTGTAACTTTTATATATAATATTTAAAAAAATAAAATTCTTATTTTGAAGCAGGATATAAAAATTTAATTTCGAGAATTTTTGATATTTTTTGGATATGTTTTATGTTTTGATGAATAGAAAAAATATAATAAATTTTTATTAAAGACAACTTTTTTCATCATAATAATTGATGTGGATAAATGGAATTTTTTAATTTTTTTAAAATTAAAAATAGAATATATTTTTTTAGTTAATATTATGATGGTCATTTGTATTAATTTTATCATGAATTTTGATTTAAAAATATTTCATTTTTTTTCAATGTCATATCTTGTAAAACCCTGTTTTTCATTCCACGAATGGGGATAATTTTAAATTAATTACAATAACATATGTATTTTAAAATTTTCAAAATTGATTCTATATTTGGAATCAGAGGTTTCTAAACTATGTAAATAGGTTCCTTTTGTTTTTGGGAATTAATAATAGTAACATTATAAATTTTTTAATTATTGTGGTTAAGGGTAAATCATGCAATTAAAGGTAAAAATAATATTATATTTACCCTAAAACATTTATTAATTTAATTGGGTAAGTGTTACTTGACCAAAATATTTCATTGGATGATTTTTGGACCACATGGATCAACATGGATAACTTAACTATATTTATAATTTTATATTTCAAGAAAATCCAATTCAGTTATAATTTTGTTTTTAACATGTAAAAAAATTTAATAAGAGTTTATATGAGTGGAATATGCGATTATAAATATTAATTATAAATAAAAAATTTATCTACATTATAGTAATTTATTTATAATTTTCTAAAATAAATATTTCAATTAAATGGTAACATAATGATTATGTCATAATTGTTTTATTTAAGGAAGAATCAATTAATTGAAATTAATAATTTCAAAATAAATATAATAGAAACATTTTAATTTAAAAAAGAATTTTATTATTAAATTGATATATTATGGATTAGTTATTGTATATTTTTCTATGTATTCAAGTTGTTATGATTTTAAAAATTGTAAAATAATAAATAGTGTCAAAATTGACATTAAAGAGATTTTAAAATAAATATTAATTTAATAAATGAGAAAACAAATTATGATAAAAATATAATTCTGTCAAATTACTAGTTTAATATATAATATTTTGTAATTATTGATTTTTAATCAGTTAATTGAATAATTTTCATGAAAATTACATAGATATTATTAAAATTATAGAATGTGGCAAAGTGTGACACCTCTTGTCCTTCACTTTTATTCACATCTATCTTCACGACCCTCTTTCACCATGATGAGGGAAGGGATAACAAACTTCTAGACCCTTCATTCACCAATATGAATGAGATATAATGACCCACGATTCCCTCCTTCAATAGGCACCATAGGAGAGACTCACAACAAGGGTATAGAATCACACGTAATATGGAAGGAATTACCCTTTTTATAGAACTATATACGGAGATAAGATGGTAAATCTCCAACAACTCAACAAACTGAATGTAAAAGTAAATCCCAAACTCCATTCCAATATTTATGTTCAAAATAAATTAATACATGGTAAAAAAACTCAAAAAGGATGTATCAAGAGAAAATAAAAGTAAGTAGCAACAACAAATGTCCCGACGTCCGATCTAGTAAGGTATGGCACGGTTCTCTATGTCCTCCTGGAAAAATGAAAGAAGTTTTATATATATTGTGAGTATAAATGTATACTGAGTAGGGAAAACCAAGATCTCTTTTGTACAAGTGGGGAGGCATTCTAATGCCACGTTAGAAATATAGATAACCCAAACACCCGTCATGGAAACTATCATCCTAGCCTCACCAAGGCACACTCCCCAAATAACTCATGTCTGGTAAAGTAATAATAACATCAATTCGATATTTGGGTACCCTGCACCGCTTTCCCACTGGTTATTTAAGACATTCTACACATGAGACCCCCACCACAAGTTCTACTACAGTCCCACTGCCTACCCAAAAACAAACTTATGAGACACCCCAACCATTCAAACCGCCCGAATACACCTGGGCCACCACAACCATAGATAACCACATAGGCATACACCTATGAAACTACAACCACCACCACCCCTAAAGACACCAGGGCTAAACCACCACTACCACACCCAAAGACACCTGATCCCCATCCCGAAGACACTTGGGATACAAACCTACTCGCACATAGTCGGGCCAACATTCACCACACACCCTGTCCAAGGAGTCTTAGGCTATAATGAACCTTTTGTCATCACAGCCTGCCCGAAATGTCTTGGGCTACCAGATAGAGGGAGCAGAAAGGAGCTAATAACCGTCCACTCATATGAATGTTAGGAAAAACACCCTCCACCGTGAAATGTGGGAGTTTGACACGGAGTGATCATCATGGGTGGGGTGCATATAAGAAACACAAGAAATAAATATTATACATATAGGTAGTAATTCACTCATCCCAACCTAAGGGTTCTAAAAAAACCATACCATACACAACTACTCTCGCTAATGTCCCCAAAGGCATAAATATAAAATAACAGCAACCAGACCACAACCCATTTCAGTAAAATAGTTATCTATTGTACTTATTATTATTATAATGTTCAAGTGATAACATTTAAGTATTCTTTCAGTATTGGGAAACATACAAAAATGATCACTATAAAAAACAAAACATCAATCTGGGTTCACTAAAAATTATCGACATCTAAAGGGATCCATGAGATCTCTCAAAGTACTAGAACCAAACCAATCCCCAACATACTAGCTCCAAATATCCTCATATTCACAAACCAACAACATCTCAACATGAGATATCATTCCCATATACCTC
The DNA here is from genome assembly GCA_963277665.1 of Viscum album. Taxonomy (NCBI): domain Eukaryota; kingdom Viridiplantae; phylum Streptophyta; class Magnoliopsida; order Santalales; family Viscaceae; genus Viscum; species Viscum album. The sequence continues at coordinate 120,685,905 of OY728132.1, read as the reverse complement.
ACCCCACAAAGCATCAAACAAGAAAACCTTGAATATCATTAGAATAGAGCTTAGAATTTTTCAGATTTAACCAACATCATTCATTAAGTGATTTATTCTGTTTGGTTAACCGCAGGTGATCACATAAGAGTTCTTATTCATCGAGAACCAAATTAATCAACCAAGTTTACATGATTAAACAGTTTTTAGGTTATATTCTTTTATAAAAAAGTTTATCCTGAAAATAGAGATTCATTAGTGTGCAAGAGGGGACCCCCAATGGTGACGATTTTCAGTTGACTCAAATCAAAACAATTCACAACAAAAAGAACTAGGGTATAACACAACAACATCATAAACTCTATCGACCCATAAATTTTAATAGTATTATTATAATATTGGTTAAATTTTGTTTCATATAAAACCCAAGGTATTATCATAAACCCACCCTACATGATGCACAATAAAGTTATATGAATGAAGAATGCCAACATGGATGATCTAGGATCGAAGTTCTCTCTTTACGCTAAGAACTGGGGATGACACGACATTAGAGGAAGAACTCTTGGGACCCAAGGCTATGTGGGAAGGATCCATTAAGGGCGCACGATATATCTTGGGAGGAATTCTTGAGGCACTCTAATAGAAATGAAAAAAATTGGAAGAGGATCTCGACTTAAGGGTAGGTCAGATCCTAAAATCAAGGAGGCGATTTCAATGTACATAACATTCGGATCATGGCCCGACCTCGTGGATCAGCAGTTTCATACATTGGAATTAATTGAGATTTAATAATTCTCTTCAGTGATGATGGAGATAGACTAGCAGACAGTTGTGAGTCAATAATCTTTCTTAAAAGAAAATATGTAACATGGGTTGAAATAGAAATGCTACAATGGTGTGAAACTAATAAAAGTCCACATGTTATGGTATGTCAAGGGTCCCCCGACTCTTAGTGGTTATGATATATCATTCATGTGATTTAAAATGATCGTAAATTACTTTAAATAAGTTTTAAAACAAAAAATGCATTACATGAAAATTGGGGAAAGAAACACTAACACCCATCTGTAAGACTGATCGATGGCACCGATAGGTGACACCACAGTGACACCCTGCCACTGACACTGACACTCTCTTGACTCGCTAAGGGAGTCCATGAAATCCCAAATACTAGAATCTGGAAAAGTAGTGGACCAGGAAGGTCTGGTAAATTACATTAGATACCTCTCAAACTATTCTCATCCTCAGGAATCCAGACTAATCTGGATGATAAGAGATGGTTTCGAACAACCACCTTGTATGATACCTCTCATGTAAAAACCACCCTTGAGTTTTTCGAAATCAGGAACAACACTAGAAATCCCAAAGCATATCTCTCACCCATATCATAAAAAACTATAGAAAAACTATGAAACAAAACTTACACAAGAGTCACAGCATCGAGACATATGGATTAGGGAGTTCCTTCCTCCATGTCAAGATGATTTCCTCTTTGGGCCGCATTGACTCACCCACATGGGTTTAATCACATCCACCTTAATGATTCTTGATTAGGAAAAAGGTTATCCCCTCCCCACAGTTGGGAATTTTGACACACATTTAAAGAAAAAGGAAAAAACCCATTTTCTAGAAAAGAAGGTCAAGAATTACATCACTAAAAAGCACAAGGAAAACAAAATATCAAAACTCAAAACATCATTGGGTATTGGGCACACAAATCTACCTCCCATTCCTAGGTGCTATGCTCGAGGCCAACATTCCTCCACAACACACAAACCAAGGTAATGAACCATCCAAAAAGAACACTCCCCATACAATCCATGATTCTCACCGGTCACTCTACGAACGTCGCTTCATTATTGATATCCAACTCTCCCCAATTGAGGATGTGGGATTCATTGTGTAGATGTCGATGGAGATGAGATACATGGAAGATATTGTGGATCCCCTCCAACAGCGGTGGTAATAGCAGTTGATATTCCACCTCGCTGACTCGTCTCAACACCTCGAAGGGTCCGATGTACATGTGAGAAAACGTACTCTCCTAAACAAACCTCTATAGTCCACACCAGAGAGACACTTTTAAGAACACGTTTTCCCCAACCTTTAGCTCAATGGGTCTCCTCCTATGATCAGAATATGACTACTACTAGTCCTATGATTCCTTCATCCTCTCAAACATGAGATGATCCTTCTCCATCGTGTTCTGCACTGCCTCCTAGACTAGAACCCATGACTCTCTTATCTTTGTCCAACACATGGGTGAACAACATGGTCTTCCATAAAAGGATTCTAATAGAGCCATTCCAATGGTAGAGTGATAGCTTTTGTTTTAGGAAAACACTATTAGAGGCAAGTGTTATATGAATGATCCTCTGAAGTCTAGAATGCATGCTCACAACATATCCTCCAACATCTGGATGGTCCTCTCTATCTGCATATCTCTATGAGGGTGGAAAGAAGTGCTAAGGCATAACTGGGTGCCAAAATCATGATGTAATACCTTATAAACTCATGAAGTAAAGCGTGTATCCATTTCTAAAATGATGGTTCTGGGAACTCTATGCATCCACACAACTTCACCCATATACTTATGTGTTATGAAATCCATTGTGCTTGACTCTTTAATTGTTAAAAAGTTTTCTGATTTCATCGTTTGGTCCACCACTACCTAGATATAATTGTATCTTACCTCAACACTGGGAATTAGTATGATGAAATACATCGATATGTCGTCCCACTTCCACTGGGATCATCCAAGGGATTCAAAAAACCGTCAGGATGACGCTGTGCCCCCTTCACCTGAAGACACATGAGGCACTTTTCCATGAACATTGCCACATCCCCCTACACTCTGGGCCACCTAAACTAACCTATACAACACTAGTGCATCTTATAAATGCTCAGATTTACAATGAGAGGTGACTTAAGGAACTCACCAAGAACACATGCATGCATCGCTGCCGGGACAAACAAATTTCCATAGAAAAACATATGTTTCTGACTATCCTTTGACCATCCTTTGAGAGTATCTGTAACGCCCCAACTGCAGTTACCCAGAGTCCGTGCATTATTTTAAAACATTGGAATGATTACAAGGAATCAAGTCCCGAATAACTGATCAGTTTTGCAGTCTCGGAAAATAGATTACATACATTATCATTACATTATAATTTCAAACATAAAACATAGCGTAAATAGTTCTTTGAGAACACCATTATTCACTTTAGCTTAACCCCATATATCAATCATAATACACTTCTTGGAATCCTAGGAAAAATAAAACATAGAAAGGGGTGAGCTCAAACGCTCAGTAAGGGTAAGAAATACAGTGGAAGATAACATAAATAATAATCGTGGAGAATAATTGAAGCCACATGCCTTTACCAATAACAAACATGAATAATTTTATGGAAAAAATATGATCTGAGTAAATAATTCCATAATAAAACATAATGATGGGTATTATACTAGTCAAATGACAACATGAACCATCAATATTATTTCCATAATGATGGAATTTATAATGTCAGACATTCTGAAAAATTTTGTCAAGGCCTCAGCCAAGACGTCTAAAAATGATTAAGGCCTCGGCCAAAACCATAAATCAAATTTGGAAAGGGCCTCGTCCAATTCCACGTCTAGTTGTCTCACAAGTCCTACCGATGCATCGACGAGCTATAGTGGGCTCCACCCATCACTTACTAAGTCCAATACATTCCTCATATGAAAAAGATTAAATATATCACAAACATTTGTATAAGAACTAGGATATGAAATTTCAATACTTTAACCATTAACCATGAATGGTATAAAAATTACACACCCATATTCAAACATATCACAAAACCGTCAATATAATATTGACGTTTTTTTCATAATAAATCAACTTCAAATAAACATAAAATCCATCAAAGTATGTAGACACAGATGAAGTCAAACCCCTTTTTAGAGAAATATCTCTTTCTATTTTGAAATAATTTATGAGTCACATAATTTAAAAAGGAAGACATTTAAAGACATTTTTGAATCAAAGCGTCCCATATCACATTGAAACTTTTTAATGGAATTAACATTTTAAAAACATTCATGTCCATATAAATAAATCCTTAAAAACCACTTTGAAGACATGGACATTAATGAGAAAGATTTAGAAGAATAATTATTTAAAACATTTGAAATAATGATTTTGTAAAAAATAGACTTAAAATAATCCCTTTAAAATCTCTTTCATGAAACATGTACATAGATAATAAATATTTTCCATTAGATACTTACATAAAAACAACCTCGGATAATAAAGAGATTGTGAAATTAACACTTAACAATTTGGTAACATACAAAACATACACCCCATGAAAGAGGTATCATAGAATGAATATGTAAATAATAATAAATTAATGTTTATTAGACAAATAATACAATTATGGCCAGTAAATACACCACCCAAAAGGTAATAGTAGCAATATGGCACGAATCTACCAGGAATAAGGAGTGAGATGAAAAACCCCTTACCTTGCACTTTACTTTAGTCGAAGGTACGTTTAACCTCTTGTATGAGGACTATAGTATGTTATTAAATTATTCCATAACCATATTAATATTTATAATATCATAAAATATTCAAATATGACATTATACTACCCATTTAATAATAATTTCCATGTTATATTAATATTTCGTGTAATAATCGCATTCTTTATCGTACGTGTTTTAACTTGTTACTCTTGATTGTATCACTTAGATCATGATTTAAATACTTCCAGAACATAAAACATGATATATATATATATATAATATATTTAGAATTAAAATATCTATAATAGATATGTATATGAAATGGAAAACACCGTTTATGGAGACAGTAGTCCATACGTATGAATAAACGCTGTTTCCATTTTCATATATTGTCAAACGGAAGTAAGTGAATAATATATACGTAAGTACATAAATACTTATATATATAAATATATATATCTCCAGTAGCATTATAATTTCATATATTATAGACATATTATTAAAATATATATTTTTATAATCATCGATGAATGATGAACTTGGAAATGAATCTTGTCGCGTCGTGGAGACGGTAATCCGTAAGTACGCACGAGCAACAATATAATTATTTTGATGTTAAAATAATATATAATTTTAAGTTGTATCATATATATAGAATCATTATCATGTTATATTTATTATTTACATGAATTAAACTTCATTATCATACCCATCCAAATAATAATATTTTGAATAACATTTACACCACGATGTGGAGACGGTAAGCCGTACGTACGCACGTATAGTGACATTTCATTAAAAGGATAGATAGAATACTGAATATGGTTGTACCATATTTATAATAACATAATAGTATAGAGAATATATTGGAAATTTATTTTATAATGGAAATAACAAAGAAAGAATACGTTGAAGAAGAAAGGAACTTGATTGAGGGTGGTGAAAACATTACCTCTTCTTCGGGTTCTTCCTTTTGATTTGATCAAAAGGGCTCTACAGGTTGTCTTTTTGATCAAAATAAGGACTCTAGGTTGAAGTGATTATATTTGACAGAATATTTGGACATGGTTTTCCCGAACCAAAATGCTTCGAAGGTATGAAGAATTGGTTAGAAGTGGTGTCCTTTTATAAGGGGGAGGAGGGGCTCTTTAGGAAAAACATACAGTATTAATTTATAAAAAATTCATATTCGGTTTCTAATGGATCCAAAATGGATTATTCACAGTATAAGGTTGGTATGGGTAGAAATACCTTTAACCAATAGGTTTTAGATAGGTTTGGGTCACTTTATTAACCTTATCTTTTAGTTTTAACCTTTAGTTAATTAGTTTGACATTTACCATGTCTTTTTTTATTTTTATATTATATGGTTAATAAACTTACTATAAAATTCATACAGACCCCCAAAGTGGTCCATTAATGATAAACCTTTCATTATAAAAATCTTTTGGCCGAACCTTAGATTTTTAGGAATATAATATCAATTAATAATATAATATTTGTTTTAAATATTAATTGATGTCAATTTTGACACTATTTGGTATTTTTTTTGAAAGTCATCACAACTTGATTACTTCGAAAAAGATACATTATATCATCCCTAACATGTCGTAGTCACCTAAAAATTCGTGGATGTCATAAAAACTTTGAAATTATATTTATTTTAATATTTATAATAACATTTATTTGATTGTTTCATTGATAAGGTAATTACTGCATCATCGTTGTGTCATAAATAAATTTAATTATTTAAAGTATAAAAATTATAAATAAAATACAATTATGTAGAAAATATTTTTATATTTCTAATTAATATTTATAGTCAAATTTATCTTATGTATAACCCTATATTAAAAATGGTTTAGTTAATAATCTTTGAATATATAATTTTTTACTCTTCTTTAAATTAAATAATAATAAAGGTCCTAATCTAATCCAAGTAGACCTAAAGGGTTATATTTTATTACTAAGGTTGTTTTTGGTCGAATTACACTTATAAAATAGAATTAGAAATTTTTTTAGGGTTATAATAATATCATTTTTACCCTTAATTACCCTATTTACTTTTAACCGTAGTAAATAAAAGTAAAAAGTTACATTTCACAAAAAATTATTTTCATCATATTGGACAAAATTTTACTCCTTGATATTAACCGTGTCTCTCAAATTTTGTAAATTTAACTCACAGAGGTGGTAAAATTATGGTTTATGTGAATTTACAAATCATCCTAGGAGATGGGTAAAAGACGGTGAAAAGTTCAATAAAATTTTTATATATCTAAAATTATTATAAATTGAATCTAATAAATTACATTGAACTTATATAGGTATTATGTATCTATTTTGACCTAAAATAAATTTAAATAATATAAAGAATTATTTAAATAAAAATTTGGTTTTAAACTATAATTCAGTGTTTTCAACTATTCATCAAAAATTATAAGTTTTCAGAAAAATACCAAAAATTTACCCTAAGCTAATTTTGATATTCCAAATTACACAATGAAGTCCATTTTACCAAATTCAAAACATAGAAGTTTCATTTGTTAATTTTACATTAATTCCCTCTGTAAAAACCAAAAGGCGTATTTTTAAGAAATAATAACTATCAAAAGTTTGACACTTCTTTATATCCCATTTCAAATTTACATTACTTACAATAACCATAATTGGATTAAATGGTAAACATATTATCTATTTATACTTCCAAAACATTAAAATGTATAATCTAACAATATTAATTATTTTGATTAAAAGAGTTGTTTTCAGTTAAAATATAGTATTTTTCACTATTCACCCAAATATGAATGTTATCATAAAAACACCAAAACATTGTTGAAACTAAATTTTAATGTCCCGATTCTAAGGAAAAAGTTTATTTTGTCAAAGTTTCAAATATTGGATTTCAAAAGGCTACGCCATTAAAAGTTGGTAAATTTTCATTTTTTTTTAAAAAATACTTTTTATCTGAAAAAAAAAATATTTGTTCTTACATTATGTATGAAAAACTCTTAATATGGATTCTAAAATTATAAGGATTATATAAAGTTCAAAATTCAGTTAATACTATTCATAATAGTTTTGAATGGCTAGTTTGGTAAGTCATGGTGTGCAATAACTCGGTGTTACATGTAGTGTCAGTTATTGAATTACTTTGAAGAAATAACTTACTATGAAATCATGGGGTGTTACATTCTTCCCTCCTTAAATAAATTGCATCCTCGTAATTTGAAAAAAAAATCGAAAATAAAAGGTTGAAAATAGAAAATACCTTTAGGAATACCCACATCAGAAATTAGGTTAATAAAATTTAGTCTTATTAAAGGGAAAAATGAAATGAATGGTTCACCACCAAATTATGATCTCAATTTGGAAAAAATTGGTGGCAATTAGAGACATATAATTAGTGGAAAAACGTAAATATTTATAGGTATTGATTGAGGTCATAAATCAAAAACAAGTGTAAAATTTAGGGCCTTAAATTCATCAATATTTTATGATTTAAAATACCATCAGTTCATCAAAACATATCTTATTAGGATATCGCATTTTTGGTTTTAATATCCCTTTACTAATGTAAAAGAATTAATTTCTCCATTGAATAAGAGAAGAAGAAAAATATAAACTTGACATGTATACTTCCTACCTTTAACTAATTTCTACCACAAACTCATATTTCACTCTAAAAGATAAAAGAAATTAAAAATAATATTCTATTTATCCTATTCGTATAGGGTTCAAAAAAATGAATTTATAATTCATCTACCAGATTTTTTTTTAAAAAAAGACTACATTATTCAATCCTGGACATCACATGGGCCAGTGGAAGATTATACTTCCTTGCCTCTATTCAGTTGTTGGTTCAAGTCTCACGACCTTTCCAGATGTGACGGGTTGCCACCCGACCTCCGGGTTTTATTTTTTATGGAAATCAAAAAATTACCTTAACACTAGTATCCAATTTCAAACTTAATCCATTCCAACCTTTAGAATTATCCAAAATACTTATATCTAAACTCTCATTCCAAAGTTTATAATGGAGTTAAACATAATGAGGATCCTTTTTTCCATGTAATAACATGTGAACACCTTCAACGTGTATTCTTTTACAACACCACAACATCCTGAATTGCCAAAATCAACAATATTTTATTCCAAAATCACCACCTCATTATCAGGACCTTATTATGAATTACCTTTCCTTCAACCATTTATTTTCCAAAATGTGTACTTACTGTTAATTCAAATTTCATTGAACCATATAATCTCAAATCCTCACAAAAATAGTAATGTAGTACAATCCTTATTTATCTCCAAAATTCATGTAACCAGTATACTGTTGATACAACACTAAATTGAAATATTTCTACAATAACAACATAAGTATAATAGTCATTCCAGTTCATATTAGATAGTATCATAACTTTCTTATTATCTAATTAAATCATTTGTGGTATACCCTTATGAATGGGACATTGATTTGCATAGTGTCTCAATGCCTTGCATATGAATCATTTTACATTTGAAAACTTTTTTTTACCCTTGCAATTATGTACCTGGTGTCCTTTTTCTCCACACTTATAAGAAAATCTCATCCCCTTAAAGATTTTACCAAGGTGATTGATTCCACATTTATCATATATTGGAATATCCTTCTTTTCCCTCTTCCCTCTGTCGATATTTCTCTTTTCCATCCTTTTATTCTCTTGCTTCCCTTCAAAGCCACAGGACTCAGAGAATTATTTACTTATATTATTTACACATGATACTATTTCTTCATATGTTGCAAATATATGGGAAACTACTTCCCATATAAATGTTGGCTTAATACCGTGAAAGATATGATCCTTCATACTCATTGGAACATACATATTGATGGATTTTACATTCCGTATACTAGGCACCATTTCTATACAAGGGAATAAACTAGATTAGTTTATAAATAGAAATACAAAATTCCAAATTTGTTAAACACATTATATAAATTAAACAGTTTATGGTTATAATCCATAATCAAAAAAAAATTATTTTGGGAAGAATATACTCATAAACCCTTCATAATGATTTGTAATCAAAATGAGAATTATTCAAGGCATATCCCCCAGGAGTGTCGTAACCAAGAGTGAAACAAGGCCCGTTATCATGCACCAGTTCTCGTTCGAGTCTAGATTAAAGTGGTGTTTTCAGGTTTTACTCCTAGGTACATATGTTCCAGAGCTGTCTCTACCTGCTCATATCTAGATAGGGATGTATTTTTTGGAAAACACACAAAATCTTTATAATACCAAAATTCTAGGATGTTCTTCTATTCTAACCCTCAATGTCTATCATAGGGCTATGCGCTCTAATCAAAGTTTATCTAAATCTAATTTCCAAGGATATTTCTAAACTTCCATTGATACTAACTGCAACGCCCCGACCCCAGTTACCCAGAGTCAATGAATTATTTTAAAAAATTGACATGATTACAAGGAATCAAGTCCCAAAGGACCAATCAGTTTTTCAGTCTCATAAAATAGATTACATACATTAACATTACATTACAATTTCAAACATAAAACACATCGTAAATAGTTGTTTGAGAACATCATTATTCCCTTTATCTTGACCATTCATATCAATCATAATACACTTCTTGGATCCTGGGAAAAATAAAACATAGAAAGGGGTGTGCTCAGATTCTCAGTATGTGTAAGCAATACAGCGGAAGATAACATAAATATTATGCATGGAGAATAAATGCATCCACATGTCTTTAAAAATAATAAACATGAATACTTATATGGAAAGAATATGAGTTGAGTAAATAATTCCATAATAAAACATAATCATGGGTATTCTACTAGTCGAATGACCACATGAGCCATCAATAATATTTCCATAACGAGGGAATGTATAATGCCAAACATTTTGACAAAATTTCCAATGCCTCAGCCAAGACATCAAATAATGATTAAGGCTTTGGCCAAAACCATAAATAAAATTTGTAAAGGGCCTTGGCCAATTCCACGTTTAGTTGTCTCATGAGACCTACTGTGGCATCGAAGAGCTATAGCGTGCTCCACTCGTTGCTTACTAAGTCCAATACATTCCTCATATGAAAAGGATTAAACATATCATAAACATTAGTATAAGACCTGGGATATGAAATATCAATAATTTAACCATTAACCTTGAATAGTATAAAATTAAGACATCCATATTCAATCATATCACAAAACCTTCAATACAATATTGATGTTTTGTATCATAATAAATCAACATCAAATAAAATTAAAATCCATCAGAGGATGTAGACATAGATGAAATCAAAACCCTTTTAAGGAAATATCTCTTTTTATTTTGAAATCATTTATGAGTCCCATTATTTAATAAGGATGAAATTTAAATAAATTTTTGAATCAAAGTGTCCCATTCAACTTTTAAACTTCTTAAAATAATTAACATTTTAAAAACATTCATGTCCATATAAATAAATCCTTAAAACCCACTTTGAAGACATGGACATTAATGAGAAAATTTAGAAGAATAAATATTTAAAAAATTTGAAATGATGATTTTGTAAAAAAGTACCTTAAAATAGTCCCTTTGAAAATGCTTTCATGAAACATGTACATTGATAATAAATATGTCCGATTAGATACTTACTTAAAAACAACCTTGGATAATAAAGAGATTGTGAAATTAACCATTACCAATTTGGAAACTTACGAAACATAAACCCCATGAAAAGGGTATCATAAAATGAATATGTAAATACACATAAATTAAATTGTATTACACAAAGAGTACAATTATGGAATGAAAATACACCACATGAAAGTTAATAGTGGCAATATGGCACGAATCTCACGGGAATAAGGAGTGAGATGAAAAAACCCATACCTTGCACTTTCCTTTAGTCGAGGTTAAATTTAACCTCCTATATGAATACTATAATATGTTATTAAATTATTCCAGAACCATATTAATATCTATGATATCTTAAATAATTCATTTATTACTTTATACTACCCATTTAATAATAATTTCCATGTTATAATAATATTTTAGGTAATAATCTCTTTCTATATCGTACGTGTTTTAACTTGTTACTATTAATTGTATCACTTAGATCATAATTTAAATACATCCATAGTATATAACATGATTTATATATCATATATATTTATAATATAAATCTGTATAATAGACATATATATAAAATGGAAAACACCGTTTATGGAGATGGTAGTCCGTACGTACGCATAAACGTTGTTTCCGTTTTCATATAGTATCGAACTGAAGTGAATAAGATATATGTAAGTAAATAAATACTTTTATATATAAATATATATTTATCCAGTAGCATTATTACATACTTATTAGTAATATATAAATTTTTATAATCGTCGATTAATGGTGAACATGGAAATGAATCTCATCGCGTCGTGGAGACGGTAATCCGTACGTACGCACGTGCGACAATATCATTATTTTGATATTAAAATAATATATAATTGTATGGTGTATCATATATAAAAAATCATTTTCATGTTATATTTATTATTTACATGAATTAGAATTCATTTTCATACCCATCCAAATAAAAATGTTTTGAATAACAATTACACCACGACATGGAGACGGTAAGCCGTACGTACGCACGTATGGTGACATGTCATTCAAAGGATGGATAAAATACTGAATATGGTCATAACATATTTATAATAACATCACTATATATATAAGATGTTGTATTTATTATTTTATAATGGAAATAACAAATAAAAAAGATCTTTATGAAGAAAGGAACTTGAAAGAGGGTTGTGAAAAAATTACCTCTTCCTCGAGTTCTTCCTTTTGATTTGATCAAAAGGGCTCCACAGGTTGGATTTATGATCAAAATAAGGCCTATAGGTTGAATTTAGTATATTTGAGAGAATATTTGGGCAGGGGTTGGCCGAACCAAAAGGCTTTTAAGGTATGAAGAATTGGATAGAAGTGGTGTCCTTTTATAAGGGGGAGGAGGGGCTCTTTAGGAAAAACTTAAAGTATTAATTCATAATAAATTCATATTCAGTTTATAATGGCTCCATAGTGGATTATTCAAAGTCTAAGTTTGGAATGGGTCTAAATGCACTTAAACAATAGGTTTTAGACAGGTTTGGGTCACTTTAGTAACCCTATCATTTAGTTTTGACCCTAAGTTAATTAGTTTGACATTTACCATGTCTCTTTGTATTTTTATATTATATGGTTTATAAACATACTATAAACTCCCAAGAGACCCCCAAGTGGTACATTAATGATACACCTATCATTATATAATTAGTTTGGCCAAACCTTAGATTTTTAAGAAAATATAATATCAATTAATCTTATAATATTTATTTTAAATATTAATTTGTGACAATTTTGACACTATTTCGTATTTGGTTTTTGTGAAAGTCATCACAACTTGATTACTTAAAACATGATACATTAAATCATTCCTAACATGTCATAGTCACCTAGATAATTCTTTTATGTCATAAAAACTTTGAAATTATATTTATTTTAATATTTATAATACCATTTATTTAATTCTTTAATTAATAAGGTAATTACTGCATCATCATTATGTCATAAATAAATTTAATTATTTAATGTTTAAAAATTATAAATAATATACCATGATGTAGTAAATATTTTTATCCTTCTAATGAATATTTATAGTTGAATTTATCTTATGTATAACCCTATATAAAAAATGGTTTAGTTAAAAATTTTCAATTTAACACTTTTAACTCTTCTTTAAGTTAAATAAAAATAAATGTCCCTATCTAATCCAAGTGGACCTAAAAAGTAATATTTCAATACTAAGGTTGTTGTTTGTCGAATTACACTTATAAAATAGAATTTGGACATTTTTTGGGTAATAATAATATCATTTTTACTCTTAATTACTCTATTTACGTTTAACTGTGGTAATAAAACCAAAAAGTTACTATTCACCAAAAAATTATTTTCATTTTATTGAACCACATTTTACTCCTTCATATTAACCGTGTCTCTTAGTTTTTCGAAATTCAACTCACAGAAGTGGTAAAATTAATTTTTATTTGAAATTACAAATTTTCTTAGGAGATGGGTAAAAGACGGTGAAAAGTTAAATAACATTTTTATATATCTAAAATTATTATAAACTAACTCCATTGAATTTCATTGAAATTATATAGGTATTATGTATCTGTTTTTACCTAAAATAAATTTAAATAAAATAAATAATCATTTGAATCAAAATTTGGTTTTAAACAATAATTCAGTGTTTTTCGCTATTCATCAAAAATTAAATGATTTCAGAAAAATACCAAAAATTTACCCTAAGCTAATTTTTATATTCTGAATTCAATTATGAAGTCTATTTTACCTAATACAAAACATAGAAGTTGAATTTATTAATTTAAAATTAATTCCCGCTGTCAAAATCAAAAGACGTATTTTTAAGAAAAAATAACTATCAAAAGTTTGACACTTGTTTATGTCCAATATCAAAGTGACATTACTTATAATGACCATAATTGGATTAAATAGTAAAAATATAATCTATTTATACTTCCAAACCCTTAAAATGTATATGTTATCACTATAAATTAGTTTGATTAAAAAATTTGATTTCAGTTAAAATATAGTATTTTTCACTATTCACCAAAATATCACAGTTATCAGAAAAACCCCAAAACTTTATCAAAACTAAATTTTTATGTCCCAATTCTAAATAAGAATTTTATTTTGTAAAAGTTTAAAATATTGGATTTAAAAGGATTCTCCATTAAAAGGTGATAAAATTGCATTTTTTTGAAATACATTTTATCTGAAGAAAATGTATTTGATCTTACATTATGTCTTAGAAACACATAATATGGATTCTGAAATTATAATTATTATATATAGTTCAAAATTCAGTTAATACTATTCATAAACCTTTTTGAACGGCTAGTTTAGTATGTCATGGTCTGCTAGAACTCGGTGTTGAGTGTAGTGCAAGTTATTAAATTACTTTGATAAAATAACGTACTATGAAATCTTGGGGTGTTATAGTATCACCCTGGCTAACATGATCACACATCACTTCAGCCTCTATGTCTCCCCATTGAGACTCCTCCCCCTACCATACTATGGTATACTACCATATCATTTGAAATAGATAGCCACTACTGTCATCCACTCTCATGTCTAGATGTAAAGCATCCAACTCTTCCACTACTTTCCAAGCATTTGATGACTCCCAAATGGAATCCTTCTTTGAATTTCTGCTCAATTCACTGGTCACCACATTCCCCATTCCAGAGGTGTAAGAGATCTCAAAGTCATAGTTCTAAAGAATATCTATCCACCTTTTCTGCCGCATGTTCAGGTCTCACTGGTAGAAGACGTGCCTCAAGCTCTTGTGATCTATGTCGACAATTAAGTATTCCCCAATGAGATAATTCTGCCACAACTTCAGCATGAACAAAACCACTGAAAGCTCCAACTTTTAGGTGGAATAGTTATTTTTGAGATGAAATAACTTCCTATATCCATAAGGGATCAATCCTTACTACAAAATTAGAACAGTCCCCAATCCTAGACCAGAAGCATTACGAAACACTTCAAACGTTACCCCTTCCTCTAGAAACCACAACATTAGGGAACTGACTACATTCTTCTTTAGATAACTAAAATCTACCTAGCACTTCTCACTTCATACGAAAGCATGGCCCTTTCTTGTTAAGAATGTAAAAAGGCACTACAACTAGAGAGAATTCAGGCATGAACCTTCTGTAGTATCCTATTGGTCCCAGAAAACTACAAACATCTACCACATTCATGGGTGCTTCCTAGGAAACAAACACTTCAACCATCAACATTTATAGAACTATTCTCTTTTGGGACCCCACATTTTTTAGGAATTTCACCTATCGTGTCCATAATTTTCACTTGGACAAAATTCTCTAGAGATGGTGGTGTTAGAGGTCCTCCAAAACTCTACTCAGATGCCCAGCGTGATCCTCCTCTAATCTTTAGTAGATCAGTATATCATCGATGAACACAACTACGAACCTGTCCAGATACTCATGAAAAATATATTTCATGAGCCCCGTGATAACATCTGGTGCATTAGTAACACCAAACAACATTACCAAACACTCGAAGTTCCCTTATCTGAAACATAAAGTTGGCTCCATGATGTCACTTTTTTTCACCCCCACCTGGTGATATCCTGACCCCAGGTCGATCTTGGAGAACCAACATGCCCCCTTCAACTTTTCAAATAGATCGTCGAACCTCGATAGGGGGTAACAGTTCTTTAGTGTCACCTAATTAAATATTTGATAGTCTATGTGTATCTTGAGACCACCATCTAATTTATTTACAAACAAGACTAGATCACCCCATGTAAATGTGCTTGGTAGAATAAAAACCTTCTGCATCAGGTCATCAAACTTTACCTACAACTCCCACAACTCATAAGGCACCATTCAATTTGGATCCCTCAAAATTTGATGGGCATCATGTTGTAGGTCTATCCCAAACTCCACATCTATTTGATGGGTTAGAGTGCAACCAATTTTGGGAAGACTTCCACGAAATCATTAATAATCCCCAAAAGATCCACTATCTCCAAGTGTTTTGAAACCATTGGTAGCTCTGTTAATATGAAAATGATGGGTTCCACTTGTTGAATTCCCTCCCAAAAACACCTCTCACCAACAAAAGGTACACACTTTCCACACATATATGAGAACACAACCCTAGTCCACAGGTAGTTGATAACATTGTGCATAGAAAATAAATTTTTGATGTAATGAATGACATCATATAGATGCATTTGCAATAGAAACAGATCCCCAGTGGACCGATGTGGCCCTAAATTTAGCCTAAATCATCTAAAAATATCAAACAAGCGGGCCTAACCTCTAAATGACATCCTCAGCACCTGGGGAATGGAGAATCACTCTACATCTAGACCCAATACATGGGCTATATTGGGCAAAACAAAGGATTTTAAATCTCTTGAATCAAATAAGGAATATGCAAGTGTGCTAAAAAACGGATCGTACCTCAAACGTCCTCTAGCCATATGGGAACCACTATCTCTATTATGTGCATTTTCCCATGACTATCTCCCCTATCCCACAGCTATTGGTCACCTCACTAAAAATACTCTGGTTTAGGATCTTGAGAAGTTCCCTATGGTTGGCCTCCTCCATCACCATCCACCCTCGGTGGAGCGGGAGATCATTGCCCATGTTGTTGCTAAAAAGGTCTGGCTCGAAACTACTGTTTCTGAGGTGGGCCCTGAACCAACCCATTACCACTATACTGCACTCAGTCTAGGCACTGATTCTGAAGGATCACATGGCTACTACAAATAAACCACCTTAGTCATAGTCTTGTGGGAAAAGGGTGAGGACTGGGAGGAAGGAACAAAAATTGTTGAGGCATTCTCCCCATCGGGTGAATCCTAGAAGGTCGTGATGCTAGAAGCCTACTGTTAACGACCTTCCCCTTTGACAAACCCACATGGCTCCCTTTTTTGGAACACCTCCCATCATGTGCATCTTCTCTACCACTTCATCCTTATTCTGATCCTCTATGTATGTTGGTAGAGTGAAGGGAGTAAAAACTTACTGAAGAGAAAGTTAGAGTGCCTCATCTATGCATCTTGGCTGTGACTCCACATATGGGAAATTATTTGGAGTGAAACGAAGGAGATATTTGAACATGATTCCCAACTACCATACCATAATACTCTCTTACTAAAGGGAGGGTAGCTCCTGCCTATTTTCATCCTTCATCGCAGAAGAAATTAATTCCTCTCGGAACTCCATCTTGATGTCTATCCATGAAACCAAAACTTCATTATTCTCCCAAAAATTGAGTGACCACCACTGACAGGATTCTCCCCACATATGAATTACATCTAATGGAAGCCTATACTCTATGAGAGCTCAGATTAATCTGAAATATATCACCATCTTCTCGATCCAAATCTCTGTCTCCATATATAAGATGTTGCCTTTGTACTTATAGAGGGTCTACTATTGAAAGGCACAAGGGTCTTCATCCACTGGTCATCCTCCTCCTCTTGATCAGTCCTCCTTTAATAAACCAAATCATTCTACTAGGCCTCCATTTCCTGCACTACTAGTGCATTCCGTTTAGGTGATATAACTGCAAGGTAAACAAGGAATGCCTAAGTCCAAGTAGTATAGAAGATTCCTTTTAATTTATTTTTTGTTTAAACATATATTTATTTTAATTTACCAAAACACCCATGAAACACAATACCACAAGTCATTATGGTACATATATGTTACTTAGGGTCTCTACCTAGCAATCAATGTTGCATTACTTGGTCATTTGGTAGGTCAATAGTCCTTGCATTGGAAAATGGGGGGCCATAAAATCCGATGTCCTAGAAAATATTACTTGGACAATTTCACGTAAGAAGATCGCTAAGATATAATTCCCTATAATCTCATAAAATGATCATTGTGCCTAACACATAAATCCATCTTATCTCTCAACCATCACCTCTGATATCATTTTGTCCGGAAATACCTTCACCAAATGACGGAAGGGATATCAAACCAGTAGACCCTTCCTTCTTCAAGTTGAAGGAGAGATAATGACCCCTGAGTCCTGCCTTCAATAGGCCCCAGAGTGGAAACCAACTCAAATTGTATAGAATCACACGTAATATAGAAGTTATTGTCCTTTTTTATGGAACACGGTAGGGAGATAATATGGTAAAACTAAAAAAATCCAAAAAAATTGAATGTAAATGTAAATAAAAAAATCCATTCCCATATCAATGTTCAAAATACATAGATACGTGCTACAAGAAAACTCTGAATAGAAGTACCAAAATAAAATAAAATAAAATAAGTAATGACCACTATCACGATGTCTAACCTAGTAAGGTCAGGTATGGTCCTTATAGTCCTCTTGGAAATCTAAAATTAGTTTTATACACATAGGGTGAGTATAGAGGTATATTAAGTAGGGAATACCAATTTTTCTTGACCACAAGTGGGGAGGTATTCTAATGCCCTATGAGAAATAGAGATAACCCAAATACATTGCGAGGAAACTATCCACCCAGCCTCTCCAAGGCACACCCCCAAACAAATGAATGTCTGGTAAAGTAATAGTAATAGTATATAGTTATTTAGGTACCCTACAACACTTTACCTTTTGTTGTTAATGAATAATACCTATCATACCTCCCCCATAAGTTCCACTATAGTCCCACTGTCGCCCCAAGAACAACATTATAGGCCACCACAACCATGCATCCCACCAGAAGACACCAGGGGCACCACAACCACACATATCCATGCCCACATACACCTGTATCACAACAACCACTACCACCCCCGAATACACCTGGGCCAAAACCACCACCTCCATTCCAAAAGACAACCATGCCTCATCCCGATGACACATTAGAAACAAACATGTAGGCACACACCTAGGCCAAACTCCACCACACGACCAACCCATAGAGTCTTGGGCCATAATGAACAATAGGCCATCATATCATTCCTAAAGAGTCTTGGGATACCTTGTTGTGGGATAATAAAGGATCTAATAACCAACCACTCATAAGAATGGATGGAAAAAACACCCTCCCCCATGAAATGGGGGTGTTCAGCATGAAGTTCCCAACGTTGGTGGGGTGTATTTAAGAAACACCAGAAATAAATATTATATATATTGGTAGTCAAGAACTCATCCCAACCCAAGGGATCCAAAATAGACAACCAGCATATACCCAACCACTCTCGCTGCTATCCCTACATGCTCAAATTCACAACACCCATAAATAAAACTAAACCCATCTCTCAAAAATAGCTCCACATTGTATAGGTTCTTTTTATAATGATCAAGTGATTCCATTTGAATATTAATTCACTACTAGGAAACTAATAAGCATGACGATGAGCCCTAATAACAACTTCACTTCGATTTCACATGAAAGTATCAACATAAAATGGGATATGCAAGATCCCTCAATGTACTTGAACAAATCCAAGCCCCAACATACTGGCTCCACACGACCTCAGATTCAAAAACCAAAAACATCTCAACCAGAGATTCCATTACCCTCTATGCCAAACCACAATACATTAAACTAAACAACCATTAATATCATTAGAATAGAGAAAAGACGTTTTCATATATGACCAACATCATTTTTTAAGTTCCTTCTTTATGTTTGGTTAACCGGGGTGATCACACAAGGGTTCGTATTCATCGAGAACCCAATCAACAATGTTTACATGATTAACTGGATTCCATGTTACAGTCATTCAATTAATGATTATCCAGAAAAATTGAACTTCATTATTGTGTAAGAAGGGACCACCAATGTCCACGATATATAGTTGATACAAATCCATACATTTCACAAAAAACAGGGGAAGAACACAGTAACAGCATCAATTTTCCCATTCCTTCATTTTTCATAATCATCTTAATATATTGTAAAAGTTGGTTTCATCTACATCCTGAGGTAACATCTCAATGCCCATGTCACATTATTCTCAATAAAGAGAGAAAAATGATGAACATGTACATGGATAGTCAAGGATCAAAGTTCTCTCTTTACGCCAAGAACTAGGGCTGATGTAACATCTACCAGAAGAACTCAATAGACTCCATGGAAGAGTAGAAATGGCTCTAGAATGGGTGCACAATTCGTCTCAAGAGGAAGTCTTGAGGCTCACTAAGTGAAATTAAAAAAAAAATTGGAAGATAGGATCTCGACTTAAGAATAGGTCATATCCTCAAATCAAGGTGACAATTTCTAAGTACATAAAAGTCTAATCATGGCTCGACCACGTGACTAGGAGTCTTCAAATTTTGGAATTAATTGATATTTAATAATTCTCATTGGTGATCATTGAGATAGACCATCGTATGACTACGAGTCGATAAAAATCCTTAAATGAAAACTGGTAACAGGGGGTTGACTAGAAATGTGGAAATGGTGAGAAACTAGTGAAAGGCCTCACATTTTGGTATGTCAATGTTATCCCATATCTTAGGGGTTATGATATATCATTTATGTGATTTAAAATGAATTAAATTATATTAAAGAGTTATTAAAAAATAAAAGTTACTATATAAGAAAACTAGGGATAGAAACCCCGACACCCCTCTGTGAGCCCGATCCGTGAGACACCGATAATTGAAATTGTATTGAAACTCTGCCACCAACACTGATGCCCTACTAACTCAGCGATTGTGTTTAGAAAACCCCAAAAACTAGGATTTTGAAAATTAATGGACCAGGAAGGTCCAATACATTACATTATCTGAGGAAGTCAAGAAACATCCAGGGAAATTAGATTTAGAAAACGTAGATTAGGTATCATAAACCTAAGATAGAATTTGGGATAAGTATATAGGGACATCATAAAATTTTTCTAATATAGATATCATATGGATATTCCTAGAAAATATATCCCTTTTTGAATACATCAAGTGGTCATTGTTCTTGAATAGCTATAAATATGTGTAATAAGTCTAACATGTTGTTCCAAGATTGACATGGGGTAACCTAGTATATGAAATTGATCTGTATTGTGCACCGGATCTTATACTCCAAGGGGATATTCTTAGGATAATTCACATTTTATTTACTTCCCATTATGATGTATTTAAATGTAATGATTTCACAAAAGTAACCATAGTTTATTATCCTATGATTTCCATGGATAAAATTTTGTTATGTATTATACCAAATTTAGAGTTATTCAATGTACATAATATTATAAGATAATTTGGAATATTCTAACTTATATAATTGGTGACTAGTAGAAGGTATGAAAACTCCACCATTGCACATGATCCCAAGAGAAATAAGGATCATATATTTTGTGGTCTTAAGCTAACATTTTAATAGAAATGGTCTCCCATGTATTCTCATCATATGGGAAATAGAATTATGTGTTAATAAGATAAGTAAATAATTTTTAAAATCCCATGGTTTAGAATGGATGCAACAAAAAAATAGAATAGAAGAGAGAAATGTGGAAAATGGGAATAAGGGAAAAAGAATTTTTTTTCACATGTGATAACTATGGAAATAATCACCCTGGTACATGATTGAAGGGAATGTGAGTTTTATATAAGTGTGAAGAAAAAGTAAACCATTATCATGATTGAAAAATTATGAAAAAGGTCTAAAAGGTAAAAGATTCAACTAAAATGAGATGGGACACTATGGGAATCATTGTCTCAATCGTCAATGGAATATACCTCAGATTATTCTATTTGATATTGATCATGTTATGATATTTCTATAGATGAATTGCAATGATTAATATACCTATTCAAGAATTATATTATTAGAATATTTTTTTAGGAATGTAATAGTTATAAGAATAATGATATATAAAAGTATTGTTATATAGTAATATTTCATTATGTATTTTAGATTGTATGTTACCAAGTAAACTAACATAGCTGCAAGTAAAAAAAAATTTGGAAAATATACAGTTGATGAAAATATAACCCTTAATATGTTTCTGATATTGAGAAAATGATGTTATAATAAAGATGTGATTGATTTTGATAATGTATATTGGATATTATTCACTTCCTTAGAACTGAATAATGGTTTATTTATTCTATCATTGTTAGAGTTTTCAACATTTTTTTATTTAAGGATTATATCCAATATTCTCTTTTTTATATAAATAATAAAGAATAAAGAATGTATTAAATAAAAGTTTATGGTAATTAAGGTCTTTAAAATATTTTAATAGAATAGATGTTGAAGGTATTTATATGAACGGTATGCGACAAAAAGGGTTTGCATTATGTTATGTTGAATTTAGAAACTCAGTGACCTTCCTTATACATTTTTAAATTCTGAGTTCAGACAGAAGTATTTTGGATGAGTCTAAAGGTTGGAGTTGATAAATTTGAACATTATATAGTGTTGTTTAAGGTTAAAAAACTATCGAAGATTCTTTTTTTAATGTTATAATTATATAGATCTAAGAAAAGAACAACCCATAGGTCTGGCGACAACCCATCGTATCAGACAAGGATACAATAATCAAACCCACAACCAAAGTGTGATAAGGATTTATCATATACCACTAGACTAAGGGAAGTCCCTGGTTAGTAGAAAATAGTTTTCCATATTTAAATGGTATAAGATATTTTTTGGAACCTTATTTGATTAAGATTAATAGAATATATTTTCATTTTATTATCTTTTTTATATAAAAATATTTTTTTGGTATTAATTAGTTAAAGTAAAAAACTCTACTTGTCATTATAGTATGCTTCCACGTGCTCTTTTTCTATGACGTAAACTAATTCATCAACTACAAGGGAAATTATATTGAAACCAAAAATGTTATCCTGGTACCCTTTTTTATAATATTAAAATGGTCCCTTAGATCATCACCTACTTCTAACTTTGTAATTTATAACTTTCTTCTAATAATATTTTCTATCACTATCCATTAGAACATAATGGTTATATTTTTCTTTCATGTCCATGTTTTCCAACATGGAACCCTCATATGTGATTTCTCTTGTAACATTCTAAATTAATTTCTTTATTTTGATGTTGATGGTTTATATACCCATGTTCTAATGTGGGAATTAAATAAATAAGTTTTGAATAATCAGACATTAATTTCCAAATAGATATTCAAAAATTTTTGAGGGCACAATTTATTGAATGAGGGGGGAATGGAACACCCCACGGCTCTATAAAATTATCATTTCTGAATAAATTTAATTTTGGTCATTTGATTCTTTTTACACAACACCTTGTTCGTTTTACACTACACACAACAATTTTTTGGCTTGAGTTATATGAAAGGCCCAATTCCACCGAACTAAAATATAATAATAAAATATTAATATTTAATATAATTTATAACCTAGATGTAAAATTAGAGGTAATGGATATTTTTGAAATTATTTTTATTATTATTTATTTCATCTAATTTTGACATTGATATTATATATTTTTTAGACATAAAATAGGAAAAGATACCATTTTTCGGATAAAAGAAGTGTTTTTTAAAAAATGATGTTTTTCCACCTTATAATAGAGGGAACATATTAAATATTGTTATATAATGTTGTATATATTATAATTAATAACATATACTTCTTCTTGGTAATTGGGATATAAAAATTTACTTTGGATGATTTTTTTATATTTTTCTGATAATATTTATATTTTCTTGAAGAGTAATAATATACTAATTTTTAATTGAATTTTTTTTCATTGAAATAATTTTTGTGGGAAAATTATATTTTTGAATGGTTTTAAAGTAAAAAATAGAATATATTTTAATCTTTTAATATAATATTGGTAATTTTCATTAATTTTACCATGAAATTTTATGTAATAACATTCCAATCTTTTTTAATGTTTTAACAATTAAAACCCCATTTTTCATTCCAAGGATGAGATTAATTTTAAATTAATTACTAAATCTTGTGTGTTTTGAATTTTGAAAAATGTATTCCATATATTGAATAAGTGGATCCAAATTATGTAAATATATTCATTTTATTTTCCGGCATTATGAATAGTAACATTAGTAAAAAATTATTACAATGATTAAAGGTAAATCGTGTAATTAATGGTAAAAATAATATTATATTTACCCAATCAATTATCATAATTTCATTGGGTATGTTTTTTTAGACCAAAATAATTGTTAGGTAAATTTTCAGAAAACTTGGAACGACTTGGATGACTGTAATATATTTATATGACTCTATTTAAAGAAAATGTAATTTTGTTATACATTAGTTTTTAACAAGCAATTTTTTCAATATGAGGTTATATAAGTGATACGATCGACTATAAATAGTAATTAGAAAAAAAATATTTATCTATATTATGGTAATATATTTATAAGTATAGAAAATAAATAATTTAATTAAATAGTGACATAATGATTATGTTGTAATTTATTTATTTAAGGAATACTCAATTAAATGATATTAATAACATTAAAATAAATATAATTTGAAACATTTTATGTCATAAACAAATTTTCTATATTAAATTCACATTTTAGTGGTGATTTAATATAGTAATTTCGAAGGAATCAAGATGAAATGGTTTTAAAATATGTCATAAAAATACTCTCAAAATTAACATAAATCAGATTTAAAGGAAACTAATTTATTAAATGATATAAATTATATAAAAAACACTATTTCTTCCAAATTAAAAATATTATGTTAAATAATTTATAATTATTTATTTTTAATCATTTAATAGAATCATTTCAATGAAAATGATATAGATATTATTAAAATTAAAGAATGTGACGAAGTATCACACTCTCATTTCTTATAAGTTCAATAATTTTACTATAGAGATAACCATGAGATAAATTTGATCATGAATATGCTCATGAAATATAAAATCATTATTTTAATTATTTTAATTTATAGATAATTTTAGGGAATAATTAATTACCATTATTAATGACATGATAGTAAATATGTGATTATTTTGTTAATTGAAATATCAAATAAAAGATTTTTAAAATATTAAAATAAATAAATGTTGACATAATTTAAGTGAACCAAGTATTTCTAGGTCAATATTATATGTTAGCAGTTTATTAAATTTCTTGTTTCTAATTTATATTTATTTTTTTATTTTATTTAAATCAAATTAATGAATAGTCTGTTAAATTTACACTATTGACATTTTATAAAAATAAAATTTTAATAAATTAGTTAAAAGTCATAATAATCTTTAAAAATTAAAAATTGATAATTATAATGTTAAAATTAACCGAAAGTTTCCATTTATTGTCAATTTACATCATATAAGTAAATATTTATTCTATTTAATATTTAGAATATTATCCAAACTATTAAAATATAATAGATAAAATAAGGATAAATAAAAATTATAAAGTTTTATATAAACTAAAAAAAAGAATACATTTTATTGGTTGAGATTATTTTTACCCATACTCATCTTATATTCAATATAATTTTCTTTGGATCCATTTAAAATTGACAATTGAGTTATATTACGTTAATATTTAAATAATTTTCTAATGTTCCCCTTACCTCTTTTATCAAAGGGTACCTATACTTATATTACATTAACACCTATAAATCCCTTTGTATATCCCAAACATTACCCATTTCGACTCCCAAAATCCTTCACACTTCTTATAGGCATTATGTTTTGATGAAATCAACCATATAGAGTCCTTTTTTGAAAATCAAAAAGAGTTACCTGAAAAAGGGAAAAATGTTTTATCAACTATTTCAAAGTTCATTTCTTCTTATACATTATTTTATATTGATGTTTCCCTAACAAAGTAAGAAATAATATATTATATATATTATTATATGTTATTATAAAAATGATACAACCACATTAATCCTTTTATCCATCCTACAAATAACAAATATCACTATCTGTGTGTATGTACAACTTATCGTCTCCATACTGGGTTATAATTTGTTATTCCACACTATATTATTTTGGAAGGTTATAACGTTGAGTATAATAGATATAAATTATGAATATAAAATGATAATGATTATTTACAATTAATATATCGTCAAATTTCATATCATTTAACCAAAAATGGAATGATACTGTCTCCCGTGCATACGTATGACCTACCGTCCCCACGATGCAGTGATATTCATTCTCCAGATTAACCATAAAATAATGATTATAAAATTTATCTGATGAGTAAAAATAATAATTATTAACATACTATAATTATTGGTAATAATAAAATACATCACATTCATAAGTAACATTACTTACATGAAAAAAATAGGAATGGGAAAACAAAGCAATTATCACCCTAAAAAATGGTAATGCTGAAATATTGTAAACAAAATGATATAAGAGGTTCATATAAAAAATAACAAATAATTATATGGTTCTGGAATAATTTAACAACATAAATTAACCATTATACAAGATTTTAGTGAACACTCTACTAATAGAAAGTGCATTGTAAGCATTAATTCAACAATCTCATTATTATATAATGTTGGGTATACGTAAGCATATAAAGGGAAATTTTTATCATTCATGTCCTTGATTCATAAAAATTATTTTAAAATAATATCAAATATTAATTAATTTAATATTTATGAATCTTTTAATTTTTATAAAATGTTTCAAAATTAATCTTTCCTGTTTTTTCCTAATGGTATACTTTGTGATTTTTTGATGAATTTAGGAAAGAATGTTTTTTTAAATTTATAGAACGCGAGTGTCTATGTTCCAATGTTATGAAACCTTATCAATTTTATGATTCCCAATTAAGAAATCATGGTTATTTTAATGATAAATGTTTTTTTATAATTTTACAACTTTTAAATGAATTCAATGTAAAAAAGGGATATTTCTCTCAAAAAAGTTAGTGATTTTGTTAAATTATTTTCATATATATCAACATACATTATTGGATTTTATGATTATTTGAGGTTTATTTAGTATGATAAAATCATACATATAGTATTAAATGATTTATTATATATCTAAATATTGATGTTCTATTTCTATACCATTAATTAATTATCATCAAAGTATTATCATTACATATGATAATTTTAATACCAATATTTATATTCCATTTTACCCTTTTAAAATTAATAATTAATTGGACTTAGTAGGTGGTGTAGAGGTCCCACTATATCCCCTAAATGAGCCGGTATGTATCATGAGATAGAATAGTGTCTTTTCAAAAGGCCTTCATGGTATCGGTATTTATGGTCTTGGCATGAGTATTTGGTGGTATGGTTATTTATGGTCGTGGATAGAGGCTTTGAAGGTATGGTTATGATATCCGGCATTATGCATTCCCATAGTATAATATTATTTATTGATATTACATGTGATTTTTATAATATTATAATATCCATGTGAATGTTTCAATGTAATTATTTTATTTATTACTTCCAAATTGTGTTCATGTTTATGTTTAAAAAGGAATGTGTTTCAGTTTTACACATGCCATATTGTTTTTGGTTACATATAAAAGTTTCTATTGTATTGTTTAACCTTACAAAAATTCTGATCTCACCCCTTTCTTATGTTTTGTTTTCCCAGGATTCCAAGAATTCTATAATGATTGATAAGTTGGGTTAATCAAGGAGAACAATGGAATTCTAAAAGAGTTATCTATCATTTATATTTTTTTTTGAATTGTAATGTAATATTTATGTATGTATTCTATTTTCAAATATTTCTAAATTAATCGGTCATTCGGGATTTGATTCCTTGTAATCATTCAAATGAATTAAAATAATGCACTAACTCTAGGATTTCGGGGTTGGGGCATTACATTTTTCTTGTTTATTATAACATTTAATTCTACATAATCAATTACTTAGTCAATTAAGTTCATGTTAGATGTTTTGATGATATTCGCTTCATATATCCAAAATGGATTATGTTGGATATATATAGATAATGAATTAATTATTCCATACATTATATAATACAAAAAATATAATAATTATACTTGTTTTTGAATATGTTAATCTTTTACAACCATCCAAGATAGATGGTTATTAAAAATGAACTACGATTTAGCCATGGAGACATATGTTGTATGTATTTATTAGTACCACTTCCATTATAAAATGATCATTAGGAAAATATGGTAAGTATTATTTTATGATAAAAAATTTATCATAATATCATAAATATAGTATTAAGTCTTTAAATTACTGATATATATTATCCATGTGATGTTATGATGAATAATGAATCTCATATCGCCTTGAAGATAATAGTCTATATGAACACATGAATGACATTATCCTATTGTACTGAATGGATAGATTATAAAGTAAATTATATGTTACCTTTCCTGAATGGTAAAAATTCCCTTAAAATATTAAATATATACACACACAATAAATCCATAATTATAATCAATCATGATTGGTGGTGATGGAATACGAATTACATTGGTTGGTGAGGTGGTTGTCCATCATACACACGAATGATGGTTTTATTTCTCATTTGATTGAAATAGATATAGATATAGGTTATTCCATTTATACAATTACATCAATTATATGGTGGATACTTATGTTATTATATAATTTTTATTGAATTTAATTGAATGAGTTAGAAGAATAAATAATTCAAATATGTTTGATTAATAACATTAAATGTTATATAGAAAACCTCATAATGTTTAAACAAAAATATTTCGTAGGATTGGTTTCATTAAAAATAATAGAACATAGAACATGTATGGGATGAAAGGATGATACTTCAATAGGACATACTTGGTAAAAATGGATTTTATGTGTGAATAACATAGTATTGGAGGTTCCCTTTTATAAGAGAGGGAAGGGGCACTATTAGGATTTCTTATAGTATTTAATTAATATAAAATAGTAGTCATTTTAAAATTTCTCCAAATTTATTACATTAAAGTAAAATATTAGGGATAGTCTAAATACTCTCATAAAAAATTAGAAAAATGTAGGTGATGTTTTCCCTTTATTATTTTAACCCCTAATAACCTTTTTAAAAAAATAACATGATAATGATGTTTATAAAATTTAGGGACCAAAAAACATACTATAAAAGGGGAAAATGCCTATATTTAGACCATGGTTGATATTATAAACGTTTTTTATTCAATTTTTTAGATATTATGTGTTTATTAATTTTTAATTATGTAATGAAACATTATCATTTATAAAAAAATATTAATGTCAATTTTGACACTAATCATTTAATTTGTTTATAAAAAATCAAGAAAATGGTGAAATTTGAATTATACACATCTTAAACATATATAAAATGGTAAAATTATCTAAAAAATCATTTACAAAATAATTTAATCAATTTATATCACTTTTAATATTTATTAAATCATATATTTTATGTTCCACATAATTAAATATTTATTATGTCAAAGTTGTGTAATAATTTATGGTAGTACTATAATTACTATTAATTGTAAAAAGTTATCATCATGAGAATAATTTCATTAATTTAAAAATAATTATTTATATTTTTTGAAATCATTTTATTTCCCCTTTGTAAAAATATATGATATTTTTAAAGGTAATAGATTTATATTTTTTCATTTTCTTTACTTAAATAATTATAATTGTCAAAATCATGGCCATATGGAAAAAATAGTCACATATTATATTATTGAATGATTATAGTTTATATTATTTCTTAAAATTAAAATAACATATGTTTTAGTGTTACTTTTTAGTGCATATCAAATTATTTTTACCCATAATTATCATATTTTACCTTTTTATAGTGGTGACCAATTTTTAAATATATTTACTACTCATAGTTACTAAAAATTAAGCTACACCTATAGAACAATATGAATTTTTCTAATTAAAAGTAATTAATCCATTTGGGATAATTAAATTCATATAAGTGTTAGAAATTCATTTTATAATTATTCCGCAATGTGTGAGAAAATAAAATTTATCTAGAAAATGAATTTTTCAAGAAAAAGACGATATTATATTTACTCTATGACAAGAAATCATGATTATATGAATTTAAATTCATATAAATTGATATGTAATCTAAAAATTTAATGTGAATATTTTTTTATTATGGGTTATTTTAGTTAATTGAAATTGATAAACTGTTTCACTTAAAAACAATTTTCATTGAACTGTGCTTTTAAGGAGAAAAATAATCATATTAAAGAATAATGAAAATTGATCATTAAAATGAATTTATTTATATAATTATAAATAAAATGGTTTTTATGAAATTATAAAACCAAATAAAAAAATTATCGAGACATTTAAATTACTGGATTTCAGTAAAAGAAATTTTAGTATCTGAAAATTATTACTTTTCACTATTCATAAAAAATTAAATCATTTTTAAAAAGACCAAAGAAATAAACCAAAATTAATATTTATATGATAATTTAAAAAATAATATTCATTTTATCAAGTTTATTTTATAAATATTATATAAATTAATTATAATATTTTCTCACAAATCAATCTAATTCATTATTGATGAAAACATTCTTATGAGTTATAAAATGTATTTACTAAATAATGAGTGATTATGTTCTGATATGTTTTTTAATAAATTATTTTTGGGTAAGAAATTTATATTTATTTAATAATTTATTAATACAATTTATAACCACCACGTTATTGGATAGTTTATAACAATAATATTCAAATAATACGATTTTATATTTTGTTTATATTTTATGTTAGGTATCATATAAACTATCGAACATAGAACTCATTTTAAAAATCTATTGGTGTTATACACACCCCCCTTAAAAAATTAATTCCTGACATTTAGAACATTATCAGAATAATTAATAGTTTACCAACTGAATATAAATTTATTTAAAACACACATTTTGAAAAGGGTTAAATAATCACCATCATAAGAGTGGAAGATAATTATGAAGGTCATATAGATTAACATACTACTATGGTTTCAGAAATAAAACTATTACAAGGAAGTTAATATAGAGACTTGGATAGAAACCAAAATGTTTAAATAAGTTTTATGAGTGATAATGATCATTGATTTTTAGAAATTGAGATACCAAGAAAATGTTAATGACCGTGAAACCATAAACCAAATAGGTGTTAAATGGACCATTGATTTATAAAAAATTAATTTAATAGCATAATATTTTCATTTCATGATCCATTTCAAAGAGTTGAATAATAATCTAAAATATAGGCTATTAACATAGCTAAAATATATTTATATGAAAAGTGTATTTTCACCCTTTAATAAATATCTTACAAAATCTCACTTTTTGGTCCAAACAACTATTATTCAAGTTTATTTTTTATTTTTTATTCACTTAACTGAATTTCTTACAGATCACATAATTCTATAGAAGGATAAAAATATAATCATATTTCCTTTATACATTAACCAAAATAGAAATAATTTGGACAAGGGAAGATAATTCCTAAAATGATTAAACCGTTATATGAAGAAATAATAAATTAATCTAAAAAATTCAAAAGTAAAACCCATGTTTAAAACTAAATCCTAAAATTATTAATATTTATCATAATTATTTAAAATATTTTTAAATTCATCATCATATTTATATATCACATCATTTAAAAAAATTCAGTATACTAATCAATACATCACGAAAGCTAGTGTGAGGCTATAATGACCTAATGTTTTATCAATGGAATTATCTTCTTATAATTATGCCTTATAGTATAATCACATTTGGAAGAGCAATGGAATATCATATACTAAATACTATATGATCATTAAACCCAATTTTTCCACTTCTATGGTTTGAATTTCAAAAATCTATCATACACGGTTGCGTTCAGGGTGATTTTTGGAGTCTAATTGAACAAACCCAATTTTTTGTGAATAAAAAACTACCATATTAATAGTAACCTACACTTATGAATAGTAATATGACTCTTAGGAATAATAAATCATCCAAAATATTAGTAACATCACCCATGAATGAATAAATAAAATTTTGGAATCTTTTAATTGATAATATGACCATAATAAAAGTGTTGGAATTTTTATAAGTCATAAATAAATAATTATAATTAATTAAATAGTTTAAACAAAAATTCTATGTCGTTTGGTTTTATGATAATTTTAGAAGAACTTATGAAATTTTTGACACCATTATGAAATCAGTATTAATTTTAAAATATATATTTTTCAAGTAAGTTGTGATTTTAATGAAAAAATCAATAATTCATATTTAAAAAATTATTATGGGAAAATTGATTTCATTTTATGATTATACACATTGAATAATGGATAGGGTGAATTTTGTGGTATTTTTTTGAAATACTTGAATATTTTGTGAATAGTAAAACACCTTAATTTACTGTATAAATACTTTTTAATTTAAATCCATTATTCCAGACATCATGAGTTATATAAGCATGAAAATATAGAACTCACATTCCATATTTATAATTTATGATCATGGAATCATCACTATTTAATATATTTGTAGAAATTAATAAACTAATGATTTAAATATTTGGAAAACCCGTCTTCCCTCCACTATAAATATCACCATTCACACCCTCATTTTTTCACACCTCTCACGGTTCAAGGCTTGTATAAAAAATTCCAAAATATCTTCCCCATCCCCTCCCATATGACCAATATCCTCTAGTCTCATCAAAATACCCAATGTAGGTACTTTAAGGAGGATCTCAAGAGGAGGATTCAAGAGGTAATTCGTCTCTCTATCTTTTCCTTTAATTTCCTTTCAATTTCATGTTATTTTCTGAATCACTCCCTATATACCCTCATCCAAATGGTATGGAAACTCCAGTATCATACATGTACTTGAATTTTATTATACTAATGATATATTATATCATCCAATCCCCTTCAACTCTTCTTTTTAATTTTAGAAAGAAAAATTGTTGCTCGTGAGGTGTTAATTTATCATCTTTAAGAACTAAATGTTTTCATTTTCCAGTACCAGCTTCAGATCAGGTTATTAAACCATTTATATGGTAGAAAAAGATTATTTTATACATATTATATCCTATTAAATTTTTTGAAACATACATAGGTACATATTACAAAATTATTCAACAAAACAAGTTCATTGTAGTAGAGAAAACTGCTTGAATTAACCAAATGATCAACATTAAATTCTTATCTAATGATTCATTATCACAGTATATATACAAATAATATAATTTTCTAAAACATCATCAATAAAATAAAATTAAAATTCTGTATTTTTATCAATGTTTTAAATTAGCTTTCTTTCATGAATACAATTTAACCGTTCATGAAAACTATAAAAATGAACAAGCCCAAACATTGAATTTAAACTCTATAACTCAAAAAAAGGCCCATTAATGAACATAATGAACTGATAATGAACAATATTCATGTATAAAATGACATGTAACTATTAATTAATTAATATAATGTTATTATACATTCCTTTAAAGTGAATAATGAGTTCATATTTGAAGTAATGGGAAATTCTCAAACCCAGCAAACATTCTTCGAGTTCTCCCTCTTCCAATCCATTTTCATATGGTTACTACCTAAAAATAATTTTGTCATCACTATCTGAATTTTTATGGTATATATTTGTTTTTTACTAATGATTATGTCATAGAAAATTTTTTCCAAAAGAACTCTACTTTCAAAAACATACCTTTTACTTCTCACCCAAAGTTAATTGTTCTTGTATCAAGTATGCCATTCCATCGTTCATTTGGGAACCCAATGTTTATGAATGTGTTATTTGGGAATGAAACCCATTAATTTCCATGGGTTATTAATGATCATTTTAGATATATGTTCTATGTGAGATAAATGATAATGAAAATGTTTTGATGTGACGGGTGCACCCAAAATTATATAGTGCGATATAAATGATTGAATGTGATGGGTGCACCCGAAATTATACTTTGCTGCAATGCATTGGATAATTTGATGAATCTCATGAGTTAATGAGAAATGATATGTTAACATGATTCTCAATTTTTTCAAAACTATGTGTGGTAGTTAACCACTATGACATTATGTTTTATTTTCTATGCCTTCCCACATTACATGTAATTTCTTAATGTTTCCTCTCATGATTATGATCCAATGCCTATGTTATGATGATAAGAATTAATGTCATCTCATGTTAGTTTGTTTCATTTTCATATATATATATCCCCTTACTGGATTTTTGCTCACCCTTTTTCTATGTACATCCCTCTAGTGACTACATGTACTAAGGATAAGTCATAATCTAGTAAGAAGATAGAGAAGAAAGAATTTAATAAATGTTAATGTATTATGTTGCAAAATTTATGAATGGTCCTAGTTTTAACAAGACATTAAATCATTGGATTCTTTTGGTGTAATGATTTATGTTTTTTATCATGTAAATTTAATGTAGGAAATGGTTGGGTTATTATAGTTGGTATCAAAGGCAAGGTATAGTTAATTTTGGAATTAGGAATAGTGAACCCTATAAAAACATATTATATGAGACTAAGTTCAAATATGAAAATAAGAAGATTTAAATAGGGATCCTATATGTTATGATTTAAGTAAAAATTTTACAAATGAATAAGTTATTTATTCATGACTTGTTCACATATGATTTGTTCTAACCTTATCTATTTTAGAAAACAATGGCAACTAGGAGAAACTAGGCCAAGAACCCGTGCGAGGGCTGATGCAATGATTTCCTTAATTACATCCTCAATGGTTTTGGAGGTGGAGTTAAAATATTCCGGGAAATGCTTACCCAACTATATCAAGTTATTAATAGTGGGATCATGTTATACAAAATATACACAAGAGGGGGGTGAATTATGATATTCAAAAATAATCGAGAAATCTTGATGATAATCAATTCTTCCCTTCTTATTTTTATCAGATTGTTTATGAAACAAAAATAAATAGATATAAGGATTCAATGATTTATAGTTATTATGGGCACACAAATCCCCCAGTCCACTCCACCAATACTCTTCTCAATGAGCTTGGTGATTTTCACTAATCTGTCCTCTTTTTAGGAGACCATCTACAACTAAGTGTAGGAAGTTGAATGGTTTATAGTTTAAGGCTAGAACAAAGCCTTCTTGATCCTAACATATAACTCATTAAATTATATTTAAAAGAGAAGATGATACTAAAAATTAAAGTGTATTTTTCCTAAAAATACTTTCATATTAATCTTCACAGTCGCATCAGTACTCAACTGATAGTAAATGGATTGTCATCTTCAGAAATCTAGTTCTTATGATACGAGAAGTTATGAATCGATCCGGTAGTAATTGATCTTGAAATAAATTCAGCAACAAATCTGTAGTTGAATCAAGTAAGATCTCCAATTTTGATCATGTAAATCTTAAACATTTCTCTTTTTCTGATATAAAATAGAATCTGGTCATTCTTTGTATCAACAGATCTGTAAAAGATCGTTTTAAAAGAATCAGTATATCTCTGTTTTTTTGAAACTCGAATATCTTTTGATTTCAATTTTATAATATTAGTGAATTCATGAGATATCATGTCACCCGTGTATTCTATAGAATTCAGATACAAAGAATATATATAATAAATATGAGTGTCGTATTCATAAATTCAGTTCCACAAAATTCTCCTAACAAATAACAATATTCAAAATGTTTGAATAACAAAGTGGTCATAACATCACTTAATAATTGGCATGAAATCCTACTGTGAAATTGATCCATTTAATTTCATGTAAATAGATATAAATCAGGATTCTAATCGAGCTTGAAATTATCCTGATATTCCATAAAATTCCATTCCATGATATAGTCGCAAATACAAACTTCCAAATTTTGAAAAAGTAAAATGTAGAGTTCCAAACGTATGGTTGACTACAAACGTATGGTTGATGATCCATAATTATCTAATCTTATTTCAAACATTTTTTATATGATCTATACTTTTATTTTCATCATGAATTATGTTATATGATCAATACTTTTTGATAAAACAATTGGTTCATTACAAAATTAGTGTTGATAATCCAAACTTTTGGGAAGAAAGCATAAGTTTCCATACTTACATAGGGTTCATCATCCATTCATTTCTCATATATCAAATGTAAGGTTTCTTTAAAACATAAAGTTATTTTACCATTCGTTTCTATCAATGTAAGGTTTATTACCCATACATTTCTAAGCATCTATAAATAAAACATAGGATATAATCCTTATACTATGGTCTCTAACGTATGATATGAACAGTTATTCCAGAACACACTGAATAGCTTTCCGAACACTTTGAATGATATTTCATCTGAATCATATGATTTAATATTATTTTAAAAATGGAAATATAAAGAATATTAATTTTATGAAATATACATTATGTAAAATCATTAAAATAAAAAATAGGTGTATTTATGAACATCAAAATAATATTAAAAATATAGATTATTGTTGAAACAATACATTATCAATAATCTACCACATTTTGATGATCAAAATACCTATAAAATTATTTATATATAATTTAGAATTTTCCAAGGATAAAAACAATATTTATTTTTTACATTGAAATAACTCTATGAAAATATAAGATAATGGTTTATCAAAATTTCCCATTGAAGGTTCTCTATAAAAAAAATTCCCCCCAAAAAGTCTATTTAAAGAAATTAAAATGTTTTGTTTATCCAAATTTATCCCCATAGTTGTGATGTCAAAAAGAATAAAAGAATATGTTATATAACCCATCTAATGTAGTACTGAACTTGTAAGAAAATTTTATAAGAAACTATTTATCAAAAATGGAATTTTGATTTATATGCAGTCTAACATAGGCATAAAAAAATTAAAAAACGTTAATAAATAAAAAAATTCATTAATAAAACAATATACAGGTACATGAATGATCAGGGATCAAGGTTGTTGGGTAATAGGTAGATAATGGTATCTCAAAGATTCAAAATAACATCCTTATACTCTACCAACTATAACCTTAATATCTTTATTACACCATCTCATAGCTGAATTAGCAGATATTTTCCTTATTGAGTCAAATAGATATCTTCAATGAGGTTCAATCTGAAAAACTCCTGCAACATATCTTCCTTATAAATAAACTAGTTGAGATTCTCAGTGAATCTGATCAGTAATTCTCTATTTCCCAGTTCACTTGAAGTAAGATGATCAAAAAAATGATTCTGATAGTCAAAAAAAATAGACAGAAGAGTGATATTGCAATATAAATGTTACAAGATGTCATTCATATTGCTCATTATAGTTGGTATGGCTTGGAATCCTTTGATAAAATCAGAAAAGTACCTAATTTACATTATTGATTCCTGTGATAGTTGAAAATTGTTGTGCCATAAAACAATTTAGTTTTTCCAAATATGATTTCAATACAACTTAAGATTTTAATTTTGAAACATCATCCATCAATTTTTTTAAAAAAAATTCAACCTCTTTCTTTGAAACAGAACAATCATTAAGATTTTAAAATCCCTATTTCTCTTTTTTTAACTCTCTTCTTAAAGAAACATTTTCTAATTTAGCTTTGTATGATTTTCTAACAAGTTCTTTAACATGATCAGACATAGATTCGGAGGAACCCAGTGCTTGATTCACAACTGGATTTACCAAGATCTGTTGTAATGATTGAGCATCTGATATCTCTTCATCATCCAGCTCCACTAGATGCTCAACTGATTTTTCTCTAGAAATATCAACTGAGAAAGATTTATTCAGAACATATATTTAAATTTTTTAAAAAAAATTCTTAATTATGTTGATCTTCAATCTCAACTTCCAAAGACAGGTTCTCTTCATAATCAATTTCTTCTCGAATCTTTTCTTGAATCTGATGTATATAGTAATCCCAATCCGTACATTGATCTATAATATCCATTTCTTTTGATTTTTCAATATGAGGTACCTCCTCAGTTCTTCTACCTACCGCAGCATGAGGAAAAACTTCCACTTCTTCTTGAGGAGTAGTTTCCTTTTGTCTTTTTCTTGAAATGATTCTTATCCAAACATATAACTTTGAAGGTATCTTATTTTAATAATTCCCTCTGTAGTAGGTTCCTGACAAACTTATCCCTTTATTTAACTAAGAAGTTGTACCTGACATTCTTCATCATCTATTTCATATTCTTTTTCAAATCTAATTCTTCTTGATATCATTGAAACTTACCCTATTCTGGATTCATCAATACCATCTTTAAATTTTGCAGGTTGCTCCCCCTGAGTAGATTCCTGATTCTCTTCAACTCCAATATGCATGATTTTACCTTTTACTATACTCTAGAAAAATCAATTATTTTTCAAATTTCTATCTTTCAACACGTTTCTATGATTATATCTGACTCTCGGTTCAATCAGTCTTACCATATCTTTCTTAAAAAACCACTTTTAAATAAATATTCCATACGGATATAAATTAATTCGAGCCTCAATATGAAAGCAGTAATTCAAATATCTAATCATGTATCCTAAAAAATTATACTTTCTTTCAATTACAAAGAGAAACCCTATATACATATGTAGAAAAATAATCTTCTCCATCTCAGACATCCTTGGGGATATCCTGGTCTGAATAAACTTAACAAATTTTTTTTGATCTGGTGGAAAATATTTTACCAACATTTTTTATATGTTTTTAGAACCAAACATAAATGACATAATATACTTTGATTTATGATATCTATCCACATTTGACTTCAGATCAAAATGAAAAAAAACCATCATGAAGTTAGTTCAAGATACTTGAAATTTCAAAAGAATAGGTCAATAACTCTCTACCATCAGTATTTGCAACAATAGAATCTTCTATATCACCCAAACTAAATTGAATAGCTTTAAAGATGCTTCTCAAATACTTTTCATACAAAAATTCATTCTATTCCACACTGAATGTTATTTCAATACCTTTAAAGGATAATGATTTCTTCACAATCATGTTTTTTTGATATAACCATTCTGGATCAATGACTTTTCCCCCAAAGTATTTTCCATACAGTTGAATGTTGAGGCTTTGCATCATTAGGTTCTCCTTCTTTGATTCTCTTTTTTTCATTTCTAATGAAATGATCTGAAGGTTTGAGGTTATATTTTTTTTATGGTGTAAGAAAATTATGAAAAATGAGGTGAAGGGTTTTGGATGTTTGAATTTTTTTAGAAAATGAGCTATTTTGGAATTCATAACGGGCTCTGACAGAGACTTGTTTACCGTGTAATTATGTACATAAGAAACACTAAATAATTTAAATGAAACTAAAGCACATGCGGTATATTTAACATTTATTATTGAATAAAAAAATTCATAACTTATTTAAATGATAAGTAACTAAATTATATTAAATACTAAAAAATGTTAAATTCAAAATAATATGATGAAATAAAAATAAGATTAAAAAAATAAAATTTATTTAAAAAAATAAAATGAAAACTAAGATTCCATTAAAATTATATAAACATAAATCCCTCTTAATAAAATAAAAACATGCAATGGGAAGTGGTTTAGTAAATATATCAGCTAATTGTAATTCAGTATTTATAAATTATAAAAATATATCCTTTTTCTCAACATGATATCTTAGAAAATGATGTCTAATATCAATAAGCTTATTTCTAGAATGACTTATAGGTATTTTTTTAAATATTTATATCACATGTATTATCACATAAAATATGTGTGTTATCAAAATTTAGTCTAAAGTCTATAAGAGTGTTTTTCATACACAATTTTTTTCACAATAACTAAATGCAGATACATATTCTACCTTATCTTTTGACAAGACAACTAAGTGTTGTTTCTTACTAGACCATGACACTAATGATTTTTCTAAAAGTGACAGGTTTCTGAGGTTCTTTTTCTATGAAATCTACAACCTCTAAAATCAGCATTTGATTATGAAATTAAATTAAAATCCTAAGTTTTTTTTAAAAAAAGAGATTTAAAAATAGTTACATTTAAATATATAAAAATTCTTTTGACAGTTGTAAGAAAAGATTCTTTAGAATATGATTGAAATCATTAACAAATACATACTAAGTACATAACATCTAGCCTACTAGCAGTAATATATAATCACCTACCAATCATTCTGCTATATAACTTTTTGTCTACTATTTTTCTAGTTTCAACCAAAATCAAGTTTTATATTAATACATAGCTGAATTTTTTATGTCTTTCTATTTTTAATTCCTAATATCTTTAGTAATTTGTTAATTAATTTTATATGATAAAAAAATTTCCAAAAACATTGTGATAGAATTGATGTCCTAATATGACATTTATTTCTCTTATCATACTGATTTAAAATTCTTTTTTCATTATGTTTGAAGATTTATGCTAAAGTTTTTTACTTTTTGATACAAAAAGTACCTCATCAGCATAAATTTCAACAAATAGAACATTAAAATTTATAGTTTTCCAAAAAAAAATTTGGATCTTAAATACCAACAGTAAAATTATTTTTCAAAATAATAGTAATTAATCTTTCAAACCAAACTCTAGGTTCTTGTTTAAGGCCATAAAGAGCTTTACTATGTCTAAAAATAAAATATGGTTTTCGAGAATTTCCCAAACTAGGAGGTTTCTCTACATAGACATCCTCAATTAAATAACCATTTTAAAAGGTAGACTTATCTTCAATCTTAACTAATTTAATGTTTATATGACACGCATAGGCTAAAAAGATTCTAATTTCTTCTAATCTAGCTATTGGGAAAAAGGTCTAATAATAATATATACCTTCAACCAGATTACCCTTTAGCTACTATTCATTCATTATTTCTAGTGATAACTCTTTAATCATCTTGTTTATTTCTAATGACCCATTTGGTTTCAATAAGAGTATAGTACTTTTGTATTTTAACTAATTTTCAAACTACATTTATTTTGAATTGGTCTAGTTATTATTGCATTACTATCATCCAAAATTCTTCAACTGAGACTACTTCTATTGAATTAAGTTCTAATTGAGATAGAAAAGTAGAAAACACAACTATATTTCCTATATTTCATTTATTTCATTTATTTTATATTTATGTGTCTAGGTCTCCTATAAAAGTTTCTAAAGGGTGATTTTTAAGAGTTCTTGATTATCTAGATAAAACACTATTAGGTTTATCATTGTCATGTACCTCTGAATTGGAATGAATTATGTTTATATAATTTTCAAAATTATCTTTTTGGTTTTCAAGTCTCATGTTATCATTGGGGTAAGATTAATCAATTTGATCTTTCCTTTTTTTTA
Source organism: Viscum album (assembly GCA_963277665.1). NCBI lineage: Eukaryota > Viridiplantae > Streptophyta > Magnoliopsida > Santalales > Viscaceae > Viscum > Viscum album. The sequence continues at coordinate 120,644,653 of OY728132.1, read as the reverse complement.
AAGCGTTATATTCATAAAATTTCTCCTGAACTGATTCTTCAACTATCCTTGATTTTTTAATAAAAACTCTATAAGAATTGGATGAAGAATAGTATCCTAATAAAATTCCTTCATCAGATTTGGATCAAAATTTCCAAGATTGTCCTTAGTGTTCAAGATATAAACCTTACCCTAATATCATTAGTGTATGTTACATTAGGTTTTATATTATTTTATAGTTCATAGGTTGTCTTTTTTAAAATTGGTCTAATTAAAACTCCATTCATTATATAGCAGGTTGTGTTTATAACTTCCTCCCAGAAATAGGTAGGAGAACTATATTCATTTAGTATAATCCTAGCCATTTCCCAAGTAGTTCTATTTTTTTTTCAATAATTCATTTTTGTTATGGTGTTCTTGGTGTATTGAAGGTGTGTTTAATACCTAGATTTGAGCAAAAGGAATTGAAATCTTGATTCTTTGATTATCTATCATAATCACTTCTTACTGAAATTACTTTAAAATATTTTTCATTTTGAACAACTTTTCAAAAAAAATCAAATATATTAAAAGATTCATTTTTATATTTTAGGAAATATATCCATATAAATCTAGAATATTAATCAAATAAAACATATACATATATTTTACCATCCAAATTTCCTACTCTTGAAGGTCCAAAAAGATCTATAATGATATGTTTTAATGGTTTAAATATACTAATTTTGTAATTGATTTGAAGGGTGATTTATGATTCTTTCTAATTTGACATGCATCACAGAATCATTCACTATCAAATTTAATACTAGGTAAATAAAAAACAAATTTTTTCTTAGACAAATTATGTTAATCATAAATATTGACATTTCTATGTCTTCTATGCCATATCCAAGATTCATTTATTTTAGCAGTTAAAATGTTTAATTTTTGTTTACCCAAGGAAATTATGTATAGGGTATTAATACTGTCAGTTTTGGGTGCTCTAAATTTAAGCAATTTTTCATTACAAATAGAATAGGTGTAGTTAGAAAAATGAACATAATAACCATTATCTCAATGTTAAGAAATAATTATCTAGTTATGTTTCAATCCTTGTAAATAAAGTAAATGATTTATATAGATTGATTATATAACTCCAATATTTCTAATACAAATGATTTTTTCCATTAGAATTATCAATAATGGTGACTAAACCACAATTTTTAGGAGTTAGGGTTTTAATGTTCATTTATTTTCCACTCATATTCCTGGAGCAGCCACTATCCATGTACCATATATCTTTTCTGCTACTATGACCTAATTCATAAAAAGGCATTTAAATAATGGTTTTCTTTGGTACCCATATTCTCTTGGGTTTACTAATGTTATCTAGAAGTTATATGGGAATCTAGATTTGCTTTGTTTTTCTAAAATCCTTTAAGTCATAAACTCTATTTTAAATAAAGGCCTTTTTAATTCCACTTATTTGAAAAAATAATAAATAATTTTTTAGTCATATTTCCTTTTGTTCCATAGTAATTTCAAATTAAACTTTTTGAATTTGGAACAAAACTATTTTTTTATAGTTTGAGTTTCTTAGCTTTACTGCATATTCTATTTAATTATTTCTTAATAACATTCTTAGTAAGAATTTCATTTAATGTATTTTCTTCATTTGTAAAAATAGGGATGCACATTTATAGGATTCTACTTCATCTTTCATTGTTTTTATTTTAGTTTCATGGTATGAACTATTTGTGTTAGACAAGTTGTATTTATTAATTAATTCTTGTTGTTGTTTGAGAAATGTGTATCTTTCTCCTATAATTTCATTGTAAATATTTTTTTGTGATTTATGCTTCTAAAATAAGGAATCGTATTTTTCTTCCTGTATATTACAGTATGCTTCTAATTTGTCATTTGAGCAGCTAGTGTATGAATCCAAATTAGATGAGTATTAATATTGTGCATCATTATCTTTAGCTATGAAGTAAATGTTTTCTTTTATATTTTATTATTCCTTTTATGAGTAAGACTTTGATGAGCTGCTGTGACTTTCATTTCCCTTTTATCTTTCTTCTCATAATCAGTATTTTTGATATACTTTTTTTTTCATTTCTCTTTTCAGCAGAGGAAATTCAGGTCATATGTGACCTATTTTCTTTAATTCATAGAATATGACTTCCTTTGTATCTTTCTCATCTTTCTGGAAGGATTTTATGAATCATTTTTTCCTCTTATAAAATATAATGAATATTTTTTCCATCTTTGCTAGTTCCATTTCTGTATCAGATGAGTCAGAACATTCTTCCTTTTTGATCAATGTTTTCATCTTTATGCTCTTCTTCTGAGATATATCTTTCAGAGTAGTATTTTCTCATTTTGTCAAGATTTTGTTCTCATTATATTCATCTTACGTCTCATAATCATATATCATTAGGGTTCCAATAAATTCTCCCACAGTTAGATTTTTTTAATAGGTTATGATTTCCTAATGGATTCTAATATCCCATTCTATTAGGATGGTAGTACACTTAGTACATTTAAGTCTTGATCTACATGAGTGATAGGATCACCCAAGGATGTAATGATTTTTAGTACCTCAACAATCCTTTCATTAATTTAATTCATTATTTCACCATCAAGCATTATAATTGTATCATATTTCAGCTTTTTAATAGCATAAATCATTTGTCTGACATTATCAGTTCATTCATAAGTAACTACAATTGTTTGAAACATCTCATATGCAGTCAGGCATTAAGATACTTTATTAAATTCATCTAGTACTAGACTAAAAATGATAAAATTCATTGCTTTTAAATTTATTCCATAATCTGAATCAGTATCTTCACTCCATGTTTCAGGTTTCTCAATATTTTCATAAGGAGTAATAAATTTTTAGTAGAATCTGTACCCAAGAATATTCATCTATAAGATCATCCTTGATTTCAAACATCAATAATTTTCACCATTGACACACAAATATCAAATCATTTACATTCCCTCTCATGTATCAGCCACTGAGATAACTGTATAATCCTTTAATTTTAGCTTGTTATAGCTGCAACAAAAAGAACCACCATTGATACCAATCGTGGGATCATGTTATATGAAATAAACACAAGAGTTGCATGAATTGTGTCATTCAAAACTTCTAGATAAATCATTATGATAGTCAATTAAATCCTTTTTATCATTATGAGATTTTTTATGCAGTGGAAATAAACTGATATCAGGACACCATGATTTATATTTGTTCAAGGAAAAAAATCCCCCATTCCAATTCACCAACTCTCTTCTCCATGAGCTTGGTAATTTTTACTATTCAGTCCATTTTTCATGAAACCATCCACAACTAAGGGTAGGTAGTTGACACCTTTACAGCTTATGGATAAAACAACTCCTTCTAGTTCTAAACCCAGAACCCATCAAAACATCTTAGAATGTGAAGACAATACTCAAAATAAAAGCGTATTGTCTTGAGAAATACCTTCTGATTAATATTCATAGTTGCAGCATTATGAAAATGACAGTAAATGTGTCTTCATCTTCAGAATGGTTTTTCTTCAGGTAAGGGAAGTTTTAAATCAATTCGGTTCAACTTACCTTGAAATATATTTAGAAACAAATCAGTAGTAGATTCACAATAGATCTGCAATGCAGAATAATTAAATCTTCATCATTTATATTTTTATGATATAAAATAGATTTAGCTTGTTCTTTATAGTAAAAGATCTGTGAAAAGATATTTTTCAAGAATCAGCTTATCTCTGTCTTTGTGTTTTGAAGCCCTGAATCCTTGATGTAGAGATATATGTAAAAACACCAAGTGGTGCAATCATTGCAACCCAAGTGTCTGATTCTTCTTCTATTTGAATATGTGGGAAGATTCTTCCAATGATTCTTGTAATAGTTCCCATGGTGTAATTTGATGCTGTAATAGGAATCGATTGGGTCTTGTTTTATAGAGATCATATCAACAATCATGAAAGTGAAATATCTTTTCAAATTCTAAACAATCCCATGGTCATCTAAAATGTAAGGAAGATCGTGAATATACATTTATAATTCCTTCAACAGTGTGGGTATTGATACCCTATGAAAAAGCATACCTCTCCAAAATGGTTGGGTTAAAAGAAAGTGCCAGTCTTGCAGAAATTCCCATCATGAGCGAATATGGTGATGTATATCCCAAAGAGTTAACCAGACTTCCCATAGATTGTGACGTAGTGTTCTCAATAGAACTCATACTCAAATATACTCCTATTTCAAAGGGTCCCAAGAGGATGGATCCAAATAAACTAGAGAAATTAAAAATTATATTTTAAAGAGAATTTGGAAAAATGGTTCATATGCCCCTAGTGCATCACCTTTGGGTGCGCTAGTGCTCTTTGTAAAGAAGAAGGATAAATAAATGAGGATGTGTATTGATTATCAGAAACTCAACATGATCAATATAAATAAAAAGTATGCTATTCTATAGATTGATGAATTTTTATATTAGCTAATTCGAAATCAATACCTCTCAAAGGTGGATATTTGTTCTGGATATTATCTGATAAAGGTGAAGAAGGAAGATATTCGGAAGGCTGCCTTCCATAATAGGTATGGTCATTATATGTTTTTGGAGATAGCCTTAGGACATACTAATGCCCCTAAAACGTTCTTGTATATTATTAATATAATATGTATATATTTCCTCATAAGAACTGATTTTTTTTTAGAAATTTTTACAAAACTATTTTGAAATAATAATCCATGTTAAACTAAAGAGTTACATAAAATTTTACCCAAAAAGGAATCACCTAAATTATACATAATCACCTTGATACCCCCTGAAAAAAACCTCAAACGAGGTGTCTAATACATTGAATTAATGATAAAATTTAAATATATAATACCATGATGATATACATTACTATTTAGTTAAACTTTCATGAAAAAAATGTTATCATATAATTTATCTAAACCCTTCTCTGATTCTAACTGTAAGGAGACGTCCTTATAAATTACATAATCCAATTTTTAATGTCAGGAAATCATTTTCATACATTTTAGTATCTTTTTTTATGGTTTTATATAATTATGACATTACACATACATAATAATAAAACTATTTTAATGTGGGATCTCTTAAAGAGTATCTTTTTTCCACATGATATTAAAGTTTTAAAATGAATTTTTTTTTCTTTTTTCATGAAAAAAAAATCATGATATTAAACTAGAATTATAATTTTTATGTACCAATACAAAAAGTTTCATTAAAAATATTTTAAAAACGTGGAATGAGATCAATATGCACTTAGGGGACACAAAAGTCAACAAATATGTTAGTCTATAAAATAACATGAAATCATATGTTATATTTATCTTTATCTAAATATGATTTTAGTTAATGAAATAAATCATTTACATATAAAAACACATAGTCTTTTTGATTTAATAAATCCCTTAAAATCCAAAGAATGAAATTAGATACCACATTCGGGAAACCTATAGGAAGTCTATTCATAAATCATGTACAAAATAACTATATCCTAGTTTAATTGTTAGGATAAAACTCCACAGTGACACCCCTTATTTAGTATTAAGAACTAGAGAATTATCCCATGCATTAGAGTTCTATCAAGACACACAAGTCATATAAAAAATATTATGTTCACCATTTATATAAATTATATTGGGCTCCCCAATTAATTACAAGTTATAATGGTTCTCAACACATTATATATGTTGTATCGGACACACATGATTCACATATATAATTTATAGGTACTATATTAAGAATAATAAATTTTATTCTTGAACATTTTCATCCTAAAACAATTAAAAATCCTCTTGAACCCATAAGAAAAAAATATTTGGATATATAAATATGATTTCTTTTCAAAACACATTTTGAAAAAAAATACCTAGTAGAATGTGAAAGAGAAATTTCTTTAAGGAAAAAATTATATATGGTAAATTAGGTTAAAAATTGAATAATAATTTTAGTTTTTTGTAATGCTTTCATCACTGTAAATGCTAAACTATAACATTAATTTTTTATTTTTTAATGAATCTCAAAACCTTCATAAAAATATTAGTTTTGAAAACCATTAAAAAGTAAATGTGTAATAAAATTTACTATATAATTATTTTATGTCCACAAAAATTTATTAAATTTTTTTTTTCAAAATATGGATTGGTAAGTAGAAATATTTAGAAAATAAATCCTTAGACTTCTGAAATGATATTTCTTAGAGTAATGTATACCTTACCATGAGTTTGACTCACCATGAACATTATTTATATTTTTGAATAATAAATATATTATAATTATTTACTTTCATAAGTTATTTTTTCAATTTTTTTATTCCATTTACCATGTTATAATAAATTATGAAATAAATTATGTTAATTTAAAACATTTAGGTTATTTTCAGTCAATATGTTTAAACAGAATTTAATAAGTTGACTATGGTCAATGATGTTTTTATTTTATCTTTTCCATAATTATCAGGAAGAAATAATTATAATTTTTACATAAATTATACATTTAAATCAAATCAATATATATGGCTATAAAAAATTAACTGTGTTAGAATCATTGAGACGATAGGCCATAAGTATACATGAGTTAGCATTCCATTTTCAAAGATAATTATAAATAGATGTTAAGTATTATTTCTCATTCAAAAGATTATCATCATATCATAAATATAATATTTTTTCTTTAAATATATGTATATATATCATATATTTTATGGGGTGATGAAAAAATAATCACATCGCTTCATTGATGAAGTAGGCTACACGTACACATGAATGATGTTATCATTCTTCAAGGAGTGTAAAGGTAGAAATAAGATTATATATTATCTTGTGATAATTATAGAATTTTTGGTAATATAATATATATAACTCAAATCCATCATTATAACTGCCCATGGGATGCAGTGAAGGATAATGAATTACATCGATTCAAGGAGAGGTGGTTTGTCATACAAATGAATGATGGTTTTGTTTCCCATTTGATGGAAAAGTGATTAAAATAGGTTATTATTTTTCATAAATATCATAGATTTATACTTTTGATAATTATTTTATTATATCGTCATGGTAGAATAAATATTTTAATGATGAATAAGAATAAAAATAACAAAAATATAATATTAATAAATTTACCTCTTCTTCAGACAACCTCTTAAGGTTTACCCCAAAATAATTCCTATGATAGATTCCAGATAAAATAAATACCTCTAAGTAGTGGTTAAGGATGAAAGGAATTTATTAGGGTAGGTATTTAATGAACCAAAAGTATTTTTAATTTTTCATAAAATATGATAGGTGGATCCCTTTTATAAGAGATAGGAGGGGTACTTTATGAGTTTCATATATTATTAAGTTAATAAAAAAATGTTTTAATTTTAAAATGGATCCAAAGATAAAATATTATATTAAAATATTAGAGTTTTTATGTATCCTCTCATATAATAAATATATGACATGTTTCGGTGATTTTTTTACCTTATTCTTTTTGTGTTAACCCCTATCAACTCATTTGATAATTACCACAATAATAATGGTTTTACTCTTTAAGGGACAATAAAAATCCTATAAAAGGAAAAACATCTAATAAATGGAAAAATGTTTATATCATCAAAAATTTCATATACACTTGGTAAAATATACTAGTTTTAATAAATTTATAATATTTAACCAAAAATTACTTATTATTAAATATCATTAATATCAATTTTTCCAAAATTCAGTCATTTTATAATTAAAATATCAATGCACGGATAAAACATGAATATATAACTTTCAAAAATCCAAAAAATATTATAATTACATAATATTTTATGGAATACAATAATTATTTCAACTTATATTACTTTAAGTATTTTTAAGATCATTTGTATCATTTTCTTTTTAATTAAATAAATATTATGTCGATGTTGGATAAGAATTTAGCATAAAAATTTATTTACTTAAAATTATAAATAAATTATAATCAAGAAAATAATTTCATTATTTTACAAATACCCATTTATATTCATTTGTAACTTGTTATTTCCAATTTGTGAAAATATAAGATGTTTTTAAAAGTAAGTGAGTGACATTTTTTCATTTATTTAAATTATTATAAAGGTCATAACCATGGACACATGAAAACAAGAGCTCTTATTTGAAAATAGTTGAGAATTATATATGATATTTCCTTATAAAAACAAAGGATGTTTTAGGGTTACTTTTTATTCATTATCAATTAATGTTTTCTCTTAATTAACATATTTAACCTTTTTACCAGGATGACAATTTTGTTACCGTTTTTGTTATTCACTATGACCAAAAATTATGTTTGAAATAATAAATATTGTAAATATATTTGATTTGAAATGTGTAATCCTTTTCCCCAAATTAAATACCCATAAGTTGTGTAAATTCATTTTATAAGTATCCCATAAAGCGTAATAAAAAGATATTTTTTTAAAACATGTTTTTTTCAAGCAATAATTGATCTAATAAAAATTTTATTACTGGATATCATCATTATATGAACTTCAATTCATATATATATATATATAATCCAAATTTCAATTAAATAAATCATTATTTGGTTTTATTTTAATATTTTAATATGGGAAACCATTATGAACTTAAAAATGGTTTCCATTTAACCATGTTTATAGCATAAAAATAAATATATAAATTAAAATAAAATCAATGATTAAAATTAAATTAGTTATATTATTTTCAATAAAACGGTTCATTATTAAATTTAATACTGAATGTAAAATATAATTTCATGATTAAATTAATTAATTTTTGTAAAATATTTGATTATATTTGAAAAATTAGTAATTTTCACTATACATAGAAAATCAATAATTCCATAAGAGTCCGAAGTTTTTTCCTATTTAATTCTGATGTGTTAATTTTTAAAAAATAATTTAACATGATCCAGTATTTTTTATAAATTATCCAGATAATAAATATAATATTTTCACTTTAAAACAATTAATATTTTTTGAAGAAAATGTATCTTTATAAAATAAAATTTCATTACAATGAAAATGAGTGATTTTTTATGAGAATTTAGGTATACTTTTTTATTTAGTAGGGAATTATTAAGAATTTCCTAAATTATTTAACAATATCCATACCCACCCAATTAAGGGAATGGTAATAATGATCAAATATAAATAATAATATTTTATGGTCTTTTTAGATTTTGTGTTGCGTGTCTTATACGATATTAAAAATATTTTTCATTTTAAAATTATCTAGTTGTTAAAAATACATGTTTAGTTATAAATAAAAATATGAATATTCTAAATGGATAATAAAAAAAATTTCTTGACCAGAATGGCGAGATAATATGTTATTAGGGGGATTTTATGAGAACAGAAATATTGACTTGGATAGAGATAAATGATCCATAATTACCTATGTATCATGTGATAATTGGAAATAAGATAAACATTGTTCATAGAAATATCATAAAAAAATATTTCCAGATAAGGAATAATGGAATAAAATCTAACATGAAATAAATAACTCCTAATTTCTACAATGGTGTGGGAAATTATTTGATGAATGATTTTGTGGTTGTGTTCAAGATAATTAATTTGGATATCACTAATTATTTTATTAATATTATAATAAAGAAAAACATTTTTCTTATAAATGATATATATATATATATATAAATCTTTTTCCAATTATGGTAAAAGAACATTTTGGGTACCTTTATGGGAGATGAAAAGAATCCTGATATAAATTACTGAGGTCCCAGTATTAGAAAAATCTAAAGTTGTTTGATACTAATATTATACCATATAATTCTAGTTTTGAATTAAATATAGACCCAAAATATTGAAATTTTTGAAATGATTTGGAGAATGTTATTTATGTTTGGGTCTAATAATGAATCTCATATCCCACTATATACTATGTAAATATGTAATTATGATAATCATAATAATTATATATTAGGTATTTTTATCCAGTCAAGTTATTATGAATTGGTAAATCATAAAATAAGAAATATTACATAGATCTAGGCCTCATGTACGGGAATAAAACTATAAAAACATAAAAAATAGAAATATACAATGATCAATTTGTATGGATACATATTTTATGAATATTAACGCAATGTAATAGGGATGATATGTTGTAATGTTTAAATCCATATGGAAAGGATGTGTGAAAAAATTTATTTTGTAAATCTATCTCATATGTATGAAAGAAAGTGAAATGGTTTCAAAATATTATTGGATAATTTAATATATAAAAAAATCAATTTTTATAATATTTGATGCTAAGATGAAATGGGATCTTAATAGAGGTGAAATTTAAATTTGGGCCTAATATTAGTTATATGTATGTTACTAAAAGAACTAAGGTGTAGCGGAACCAATCATGACTGAAATTTTAATTTTATTTATTTGTCTGATTTCATAACACTAAATACAACATAAAATATTTGGATTCATCATCATATAACTTGAAAATAATTTAGAAATTATGATTGAAATTTAAATGAAATTAAAATGGCACCTCAATTGAATGGAACAATCCCAGTGTATTCCTCTCAACTTCATATTGTCGAATTTCAATGTTGTCAAATGAGTACCCATTTAGGTCTTCTATACATGTACCAAGACCCCCATGTTTTATTATCATAGATCATTCCGTGATATAACAAATGAATCAATGGATTTATGATGAGACATTGATTGTGGGAAGAATATTGTGTCAATCCTAGGAGGGATAAAAGTAACCTTTTTATCATAGTTTATCTCTCTAAAACACAAGTGAGATCCAGGGAGGAGGCTAAATTTAGGAAATCTTCAAACTACAACATATTTGGGTCATAAAAGGATTATATACCTATGTTTAACTATTTTATGATTTCTTTTTATCAATTTTAAAAGAGTTAACCAAAAAATAGCATGTAACACTACTAATGACATAGTTAACATTTTATATGTGACAGAAATATTTCTCCACTAACATAGGACAATATCATGATTCATGTATTGAAACAAAACCAAATAACTCACAATTTTCCTCCCACATGTATTTAAAAGTCCATAAATGTGAAACATTTATTTCAAATATAATATTTTCTAGTATTCACTCATATAGTTACGTAACATATGAATAGCTGGAGAAATAAATTCAATTATTATTTTTATATACTATAATAATATAATTAATTTTATTTACATGTGGTAATTCTCACTCAGATATTCATAAACCTTCTCACATTGGGACTACTTCATCCTAAACTTCAATTCATCTGAATTAGTGGAAGATATAAATACACTCTATGTGTGACCCACTATCCTCATATCTCGATAGTAGTGACTCTTACTCATAAACCAAGAGTTGTATCTGGTAACAGAACATGGAACCAAGTATATAAGGATAATTAATAAGTATTAAAACCACATAATAAAACTCATCTTCAAATATAATCTCTTTATCACTTGATATGTAAAAAATTTGGATGCATATTTTTTTCATAATCCTTTATTTCATTATTTACCTTTATTGATTGATATTGTATGAATCTAAAATCATTTACCATCTCCAAGTATTTTGTCATGGAATTACCATAATAATAAAATTGATTAATATATCTTCTTCGTTTTGGATGTGAAAAAATCTTTATTGATCAATCAATAATTATTGTACCTCCAATGACACACATGACACACACATTATTTATAAAACCCTGTGGTTTTAATATATATTTATCTTTTAAATAATAAACTATTTTTATTAGATAGTTTCATAGAAAAATAAAAAATAAATTGAACCATTAAATATATAACTGAGATAAAATATTATAATACAAGATAATCAGTAATACATTATGATAATGAAATATAAAACATCCTCAATAAAATTACCAAAGGAATAAAACTACATGTAAAAAATACAAAAATCATCTAGTACTCTAACTCATTGTTTTTTTTTTTGAGGATGATAACCCTTGCATTCACTTTTTAAATATGGTATAGAGTTATAAATTTCATAGGTATGGTTATAGATAATTAAATGAATAAGATAAATGATTATAAATCATGTTTGTACAGATATATCTAAGAATAAAATATAACTATTACATATATGGTAAATTGAAATATTTCCTTTATAAATATTGTTATTGGAAACATTGAAGTTGAATATATGGTCCTAGGTAATGAATTTTTCAAAAATGAATATTGAAGTTGTATAGTTTTTTAACAAACTTTTAAGTAGTATAATTATTTAATGAAGTAAAAAATATAATATCTAATTATTTTTTTATTATGTGTTATATATTATTATTATTATTAATGCATAATTTTATTTAATATAAAATCCAATTAATGATTTTAATTCAAAATAAATGATCAAATTATATGTTTATAGTATAAATAATTTATTTTTAAAGGATACATTTAAAATTATTTAATGATATTTTACAAAGATATATATTTTTTTAAAGTATTCTGTATTTCTATCTAAACAGACTAAATAGATCAATTTTTTAATAAATAGATAATTTAAATGATGAATAAATTTAAATGTATATGAATACAAATTTAATTAAAAATTTCTATAAAATAAAATTAAGAACATATAAATGATAATTGTTATAATTCAATAAAAACATATTTTATTTATATATCATATGTTTTCATTAGAAAGTAAAATTTCATTTATAGAAAAAAATTTATATTAAATGGATTCTAAATATGTTATCCAAATTTATAAATGGTTCATGTAGTTTTTTTCACTTCTATGCATAATAATATATTGCCCTGGTAAAAATTGAATTACGATGATAAATGTAAAAAATGGAAAAAATGGGTTAACCAAAGTGGTAAAGGAATAAAATATCATAAAAACCTACCACTAAATGTTCTTGTGATGGTTTTATCAAAAAATTATAATTCTTTCTCTATTAGCTTCAACTTTTTATTAATATTCCATTTAAAATGAAAGCCTCAACGGTTGGGAAATGAATATTTATGAATATTCCACTAAAGACACACCTATAAAAGGACCATCCTCTAACAGTCCCTAACCACTAATTTTTTAGCACTCTTAAATATATATAAATTTCTACTATAAAAAATAAATCATTGTTTTTATAGGTTCTATTACAAATAAATAATAATTAATCCTTCATTCCAAAGGAACCAAGGTTGATATGTAGCAAATTCATCAAGTAAGTTTCCATTGTCTTCACATACTTTTTTTATTACCATCTCATATAAAATATTTCTAGACATCATAATCCACTATAATGATATTATATTAAAATTTATTTCACTAATATTATTATACTATAATTATATAACCCTAAAATCATACTCATTCATGATTATAATATATTATTGTTTGTGTTAGTTCAACCACCCACATAAATGATGTTATCCCATCCTTAAAAGTTTCCCCATGAATAAGTAACAAGACATGTATAGTGGTAATATATGATAATAATGGTTAATAAATTGTATTAATATGATTTTTATTTAATTACGTACAAATTAAATGTAATTATAAAATAAGTCATTTTTATTAGTAAATTATATGAAAAATAATCATTATAGATTCCATTATCATGAAACATACATATACCATCCATCAAATGAATTTGGTAATGGATAAATTATTGTAATAGTGTGATTACACTACACTAATGAATCTATGAATGTTGAACTTGGAATCAAATAATAGGGACCAAAATTTATATTATGGAAATTGTATGATACAACCAAAATTAGTAATGTATGATGATGAAAATTAAAAAATAAATAACTAATATATGTGTAATAATTGACTATAATTTAATAGTATAAAATGTTATGGTTATAAATAATGTTATATAAAATGATGTTAATATATTTATGTTTATTGTATAAAATTTAAAGGTTATTCCATGCAACATATAAGTAATTTTTAGGTTTTAATTTCACATATAACTTTGAATTTGATATTTTTATGACTATATTTCAATCTGGGTAAACATTTTATTTTCTATATGTAAAACAACATAAATTATTTAACTATTTTTTATGTAGATTTAAATATTATCTTAAAATTTAACTTCACCTCTGTTTCATAATTCCCCTAGAGTGGTGATTGAAATAAAAACCCACCCAACCTCTTCTATTTAGTCAAGAACCATTATACCCCATTCCTATATGTTTTTTAGATGTAATTATATCTAATTTTATTATTGATTAATATATTTTCAAATTTCATTTTCATTATTATAAAAAATATCTTTATTTTAATGTTTTTATTATGGTTGTTTTCATCCAATAATGAATTAATTTACAAATATTGAAAATAATATTCCTTTTTTATGCTTTACATAATAATTCCTAATTTTTTTTAAAACATTATAAATAATCATTCTATTTAATTTTTCATAATTTTATAATGAAATATATATTCTATTTGTTTTTTAATCAATTTTATTAAAAGGCATAAAAATGAAAAGAGTGTTTATTTTTCTTTCTCCAAGTAATTTTTTATGATCTTATAAAAGTATGTTTTATATATGTGAGTAAACTTTATCATTTCATCTGATTCACTAATAATTTATTCTAATGAAAATATCCCCCTTTATTCCATTAATAAATTATGATATTGTATTAAAACTGTTTTTATCAAACACATTTATTTTCTTGTAACAATTAAACTAAGATGTAATTTTGAATATTTCCATTTTCATATGGAATATATATTAATGGATTATCCTTATGTGATGAGTGGGTCTGAGATAGTCTTACTATTAATTACATAATGTTCAATATATCATGCTATAATGATGGGATAGTGGTGGTTATTCCTAGTCCACTATGTTAAGGTATGTGGGAAGTTATCCAAGTAAACTATGTTAGTGATGGTTGTTAGCCTATCCCTTTATAATATAAATGTATTGGTGGTTAAACATGACATATATTATTATATCTACCCTTATTTCTATGTCATTATTATTTTTTATGAAATGTACCTATGTTATGTTCACATGAATCTTAATATTTTTACCCGTTTCTTTGCTATCTTATAAACCAATGTCTTGGGTTATGCTAAAAGGCTTTTTCCATGAGTAAATTTTTATGATGTATGTTTATTTGAGTATAATCCTCTAAACTTATAGACATGTTACTTTTTATATGTTCACATACCCATATTTTTATCTTATTCTCACTTATGGAATTCGGTTAAAATATCTTATTCTTAAACTTACTGATCATTTGAGTTCACCAATAATTATGTTGACATTCATCAGTATATGGACAAGAGAATAATGTATGATGAGTTAAAAATGGTATTATGCTAGAATACTATTTGTGATATATTTTGAAGATTTTTTAAAAAATAATTTTTATGTATCTAAAATCAAAATATATTAATCATTTAGGTTTTCGGGTGAGTTTTATTATAACATAGAATGAATATTCATCCAAACTGATGTAATACATATATTTGTTTGGTTTAATCAAAATTAGTTGTTATTAGTGTGATGTTTTAATTAATTTTGGGAGTTAGGATATTAAGATAAAATGGATAGAACTTACAAAAAGAAATGTTGAACTAAATGTGATATAGGATGAACATAAAATGTCAATAATTTAAATGAAGGTCTTATAATTTTGGACATATTAGGTATGATTTTAATTATTATTTGATTTATTACTCTAATTACCACTTATTGATACTCGCACAAACCTTATAATATTATACAATGTATATAGCTATGAAAAATTGAGTTAACCATTAATGAATTGGAAATTAAAATGACTCTACCAATGATAAATAAAATGGGATATGAATTGCCATATAGAATGTCATGGAAATAATTACCCATCATTCTTCACTTATGAAAAATAAAATGTATCATGTCAAACTTTCTAATGTTCCACTACTAAAAAATTGATTTTATACCATGCGGTTATATCCATATGTGATATTACCATTGATATATGTGACTTAGTAAAATATTCACCATATATCCATGTCTATAGGTTGACCTTATGATTTTTTAAATGTGAGAAATGAAATAATAACTTTTTATAGAGGGTAGACCCTATTGTGATGGATATTTTATTACCTATGGATATAACATTTTTTATGGAATATATATACATTGGAATTTAATCTTGTTACAATATACTTTTTGATGGTGAACCTATAGCCATAGATACAAATCCTATGACAATATGCATATATTTAAAATTATTAAAATTTTTATATATAAAAATTCTTAGAAATCAATAAAAAAAATAGGTTATAGGTTTGTATGATATGTATATATATATATATATAATATTCCCATATAAGAATTGATATTAAACTTAGTATAGTGGAAGATCTCTATCAACCCTAATATCTAGTCCTCTATTCAAAATGAAATGGTTGTTTTTATATTGCACACAATTTATATATAAATATAAATTAATTAATTTACAGACACACATACAAAAATAATATGTTTTATTTGAGTGATTTAGTTTCTTAGAGTTCTATATACAGGTAGAAGATTAAACCCAAGAACATCCTATCATTTTTAGAGATAAATTTATAATGATATTGTAAAATGGACCATTGTAATAGTGTTATCACGGTGGGCCAACCTCCACTTAAATGATTTGAAATGGGATAGATTCATTGTGTTTTCCATCGTTGTATCCACAAGAACCCATGGATACAACAATTTCGATATAGCAACAACTATTGTTCAAAAAAATCTTCCCAATAAGATAACATGTAGCCAGTAACATTTGGTTAACAACCACATAAATTTCCCTTAGTCATAACCCTTTTTAATAACATTTCAAAAAGTAAAAACTCTCTATTATGTATTTAATATAGAAATGTCCACCATCCTATATGTCACACCTGTTTTTATTTTACTTTATTTATTTTATTTATCATGGCGTCGGTTGTTTTTGCATGTGTGCGGGCGAGTCCTGGTTGGAAATTTTAATGTTTGGATGAGTTTATGGTTTGGAATAGTGCGCGAACACCATATGGTTGTGACGCGCAGCCCGTTTGCAGTCCTCTTGGGTACCGTGCAGTGCGCGCATACCCCGCGGTCTTTTAGTTTTAACATAATTAAATTCGCTCGTTGGGTGGATTAATATATATATATATATACATATATATATGATTATATATGTGTATGTATATGGGTATATATGTTCATACGTTATTATTATTATTTTTAACGTAATATGCATATATGTATGTGTATATGTGTATATATACACGTATGCTGATGCATATATATTTATTAACATTATATGTTTATGCATAAATTTGTTTATGCATATGAGTATATATATGCATGTTTATAAATTTGTTCATGTGGGTTTATATATATATGTATATATGTTTGTAATTATAATAATAATTATTATTATTAATATTATTATTATCAATATGTTTATGTATTTATATATATATATATATAGGTTTATATATACGTTCGCATGTTTTATATATGTTTAGTTATATGTAAATATGTGTATGTATATTTATAATAACTATTGCGATTATAATTAATTAACAAATTTATTATTAGTATTATTATTAAGTTAAATTGTTTTATTTTGTTTCGTTTTAATTTTATTTTCCCTTTTATTTTATTCCTTTTTTTTTCTTTTATTCCTCTTTTTTTCTCTTATTCTTTTTCTTCTTTTCTTTTTTTTTCCTTCTCTCCTCTAACCCTACACTCTTCCCCCCGTCGCGCGCAGGCCGCCCCTCCCCTTCCCTCGTTGTGCGTGACCCGGCCCCCTGCTTCCCCGTCGCCGGCCTGCCATTTCACTTCGACCCTAGCCACCGGCCGCCGCGCCTCCTCCCAGCCGGCATCCCGGTCTCCCCGCTCCTTCCGCGAGCGCCCCAGCCGACACCCAGCCGCCGCGCCTCCTCTCGGCCAGCGTCCCGGCCTCCATCGCTCCTGCCGCGCGCGCCCCAGCAGAGCCACACCTTCCCCCTTGCCGGCACCACTCTTTACCGGCGTCCTCCTTCCGACGACAACCCCCCTCCTCCCTGGAAGTCTTCCTTCTTTGGTAGGGTTCTATTTTACCCAAACCCTAGTTGGGGTTTATTTTATTTTTGGATTTGATCTTAAAATTGATGGTCCGATATGGTTGTTTTAGGTGCGATTTAATCTTCCTTGGGTGCGATTGAGGTAAAAATGGTGTTTTGCACCAATTTCCAGAATTTTATCGTCAATTGAGGTAGTAACCCATGGCGTATATTCTTTAAATTTAGATTCCTTCGATTGCGTGTTGTTTGCACCATTCTTGTTTGTTAATTAGACATTTGATATCATTGGAATGAATTTTATCTTATGAAATGAGGTTCGTTTTGATGGAAATCGGTTATATGATGTTTAACAATTTTATTAAATTGTGAAATTTGTGATTTTAATTGTGAAAATGGTGTTTTGGTGTGCGTTTGATTGTTGAAGTTGTCTCTGGGCGTGATCTTGATACGAAAGTCTCCCCTTGTTACTTATAATTGTTTTATAAAATGTTTTAATGATTTTTTGACTTATAAATGAGGTGCAGATTGAGTTTTGGGGGTACATTGGTGTGCGAATTGTCTCAAAATGACGCGTGGGTGTGAAAAGTGGTTTTATATATGTTATTCTTTGGAATAGTTTTATAAACTTTGAGGCGTTTTAGTAAATAATGCAGATGCTGCAAGTTATGTTTTGAAAACGCGTCGGGATGGTTTTTCATTGTTTATTCATTAGAGTTATTTTAATTCAGTGTTTATGTGTTTTTAAATGTTTTACTTTTGTTTTAGCGCGCTGGTGAGGTAATCCCGTGATATCGGAACTCTCGACATGCGTTTCTTGTTCGCTAGTGCGAGGCGTATCGCGTCATTGTGATTGGGTAGCGAGTTGAGGTAGGTCCCCACTGCACATGCCTTTGAATTTAGAATTTACTTATTTCTTGTCATTTATTTAATTTTCATCAAATTGGAAGTAGTATTAAAATATTATTATTTTTTTGAGTATTTATATTGCTGGAATTGGAACTGCTTTCTCTGCATCATACCGAAAGCTTTTTCATGATTAGTTGTTGCGCAATAGTGAAAATGCCCCTTTGGCCCTTATGTTTGCGCTTCAGAATTAAAATGGTGATTTGGTCTACCTAAATGAGATTTTAAATGTGTTTTCTGGTTTTAAACATGACGACGTCTGATCCTTATTTTGGAATTGATTTTGTATCGAATAAGTACATGAGGCCCGTTTGGTACTTTTAATGAAATTAATGTTTTGAAAAGTCTCTTTGGAGCGATCTTTTGTGTTTGTTGATTTGGTGAGCTGAGTATGTGATGCTTGTGCATCTTGACTAATTTTACATTATGGATGCACTCCTCTTTTATTATATGTGTTGACATGGGAACCTGGCATATTGAGTGAATTTTATGAGAACGATTGCTGCACTAGTTTAGATCACGCACTGGCTAGTGGCCCCATAGCAGGCGAATACTGAGTTATTGCTGCTATGGGGATTGGACCCCTCGGTTAGGCCATGCAGGGATATGCCGGGCGTTAGGGCGTTATGACGTCATCGAGTTATGGCATACCTTCAGGATGAGTCACATGTATAGTACGTTCTGGTTTGTTCACGATCTCCTAGGTTCGACCCATGTCTCTTTTAGTGTTTATTTGTATACGGCAGACGATTGAGAGGTTGAGTTTGGATGCCGACCCTTGTGTGCCACTTTTTCCTGTTGCCCTTAGTGTGTGTTGTGTGTGATTTTATTTTTGACTAACAACTAAAGTTTGGTTATCTAATTGTTCGCAAAATGTTTTAAAATGCAATTCACCTGTTCCTTCCAACATTAAACTTCTTCTAAATTAAAAAGGTCAATGGACTGTTACTTGTTTTCAAAATTGAAAGTGTGTGTTTATGAAAAACTATATTTTCTATAATGTAGTTCAAACTAGAAGTTGGTAAATTCTTCTTTTAATGGTAGTGCCTTGGGAATAGATTTAACGGGCTAGCCTACTGAGTTTTAATACTCACACCTATAGTGTTTTCTTGTTTTTAGCCTCTGTCGCAGGATTGACTCGAGCTTGCTCGTCGTGGACGAGAGTTGGTGGTAGCTTGACGATCGACTCTTGGGGTCGTGAGGAGTTGGGTTCATGGTCAGGTTGGTTATGTTTTTGGCTGCTTTATTTTATCGTCGTTTGTTTATTTCTGCTTCTTAGTGAATTTTTATTGGGTGAAATTTTTCCCATGTGTACTCTGTGATGCCCTGGCACTTGTCGCCAGCCTGGGAGGATCGGGAATGCCTCTCGGGCCATGCCGCGTACCGACTCGGGTGACCGATTCGGGGTCGAACCGGGTTGGTTCGTGACAAAATGGTATCAGAGCAGGTTGGCTCCTGAGCGGACCTTGTTTTTCAGAGCGCCCACTGCTATCTGGAGTTGTCATGGTAAAGGGAGTAAAGTTGCTCGGACTCGAGGCAGGGGAACGGGAAGGACGTCATGAACCCTTGCTCGTTCTCAACCTCGAGTTACCATGGGATGTCCGGGTTGTTAGTGTCTTTTGGGTCTTCTGGATTGTTTTATGTTGGGAATTGAAAAGGGAGTTGGGAAAGTAGCTTCGTGAGCTCACAGGGCCTGGAAAGCCTTGTGGAGCTAGAGACTTCACCCTACAATGCTCTCAGTGATGATGGTATGGCTGACGTATGGCCGCCAACCATATGGTCGAGTCACCCATCATTACTAGTTTCCCCTTTAGTGAATGTGTTTTTCCTTCATTTTGAAACTCATTGAGTAATGTTGAATTTCAAATGGTATTGGTTATGTTTTGATCAAGTTCCTCGTTTCTTTATTCCGTAGTGTTCACCCCCCACGAAGGCTTGATGGATGCTCAATGTGCAGCTTCAGGTGGTGCATCCTCAGTTAATCCTCAAGTTGGCCTGCCCATCGATTATGTTTTGGAGTTCCGGAAGTTGAACTCTCCTCTCTTTTATGGACAAGCAGGGCCCCTTGAGGCAGAGGAGTGGTTGCAGAAGATTGAGAGGAAGTTCAGTTCCATTGGTCTACCTGAGTCATTAAAGGTGAAGTTGGCTACCTTCATGCTTGAAGGTCCAACCTGGAAATGGTGGAAGTCCATGTCTCGGAACAAGCCTGGGGAAGATTTTACATGGGAGTTTTTTAAGTCATCATTCATCCAACAACACTTCTCTGAGTCGACAAAGCTGAGGAAGAGGATGGAGTTGTGTTGTCTCCAGCAGGGCATTGAATCGGTACTGGAGTTCTATCGACATTTTGTAGACCTAGTTCCGTATGATCTGTGGTTTGTTGCGAATGATCCCGGGAAGGCTCGACAATTTGAGTCTGGACTCCGACCTGGGCTGCGATCGAGAGTGGAAGATCTCAACCTGACCACCTTCTCGGATGTTGTCGAGCAATCCTTTTTTGCTGAATCTGAGCTAGTAGGAGGACTTGAGGTGACGAATCCTCCAGCTTTGGGAAGCATTTCAGATGATGCTAGTAAGAAGAGTAAGAAGCGACCTGATGCTAGTGGTGCTGGTAGAGGAATCAAGAGGCCTTCAGACCTTCAGTCATCTTCTTCACAGTGTAATGTTGTGATCTGCCACCAGTGTGGTAGACAGGGTCACAAAAGGCCGACATGTCCAAGTGCTCCAAGACCCTGCCACACCTGTGGACGTATAGGTCACTTGAAGCGATTCTTCCGAGGTGTTTCCAAGAAGCGCGCTAAATTCAGACCTAGGTCGTCGAAGGTCACCTCAGCCCGTCAGCAGGAGTAGGGAGATGTTGGTGGATGAGCTTGATGTTTTCCTTTTTCGTGATGTCTCATGGATGTGGTAGTCATTACCTGTACTATTTTGTGGTGTTCTTTTCATTCAGTCGAAAGAATGGTTGTGGATGAACTCTTTTAAACCTTTGATCTTATGGATGTGTGATTGTTAAAAATTCTGGTTCTTATGTCATGCTTCCGGGGTTTCATAAACCTGACTACGAAGCCGGAAGATGCTTCATTCATCAGAGCTCCAGCCGTAGGCCTCGGAGTGAAGCTAGCGTGTAGTCGGGGGAACTCTAACGAAAGGTGAAGTCTTGTAACATGGTGGTGTTCTCAGTAAGTGTGCGTAGTCGGAATCATTTTCCTCATTATGCCTAGTTTATGTGTAATAACTGCCTGGTCATGTCGTTGCTTTCATTTATTAAGAGCTGCTCGCTTTATGCTTTCCGGGTGGGGGTGGTGTGTTGGACAGCCCCCCCACCCACCCGTGGGCAGTGATGGCTGGTGATAATGTTGGGAGGTCCTCCTATTCTTCTCTTCTCGAAATCTTTATGGTGGGGAGTCCATTCGACCTCCCCATGTTGAAAATTCTTGTGATCATGAATTTTGTCTCAAGTGATGGCGTTCTGGTCCTATTCCGGGAACTGACTTGACACTTGTGGTGGAAATAACCATCACGGGTCTCGCCAAATTCAATTTAGCTTGTTTCTTATGGTGGGGAGTCCGTTCGGACTTCCCGTGTCAATCTCCCAGTTTTGTTCTAGGTTTTGGTTGAGTTGTGGTTGGTATTATATGGAACCACAAAACTCTATTTTTTCTTCTTTTGGGTAAGGATTTGGGGCGTGAGAGTTCCAGTGTCATATTGGAGTAAGGTTTTAAGATATACGCGTTGGATGTGGTTTTGACCTGTTTGTTAGTTTCAAAAGAGTCGTCGTGTTTTTATTGGCGTTGTTCCGGATGTTGTGTAGTAAGGTTAAATTGAGGATGAAGAAATTGTTTGAGTCTGGTTGAATAGTGTTATGGTGTGTGTATGTTGGGCCTCAATTTACTATTGTTAAAGATTTTTTGACCTTTGAAGCGATCAACTGGAGGTGGTCACACTTTTAGGGGTGGGTGACACTTAGCGGGTAATTCGTTCATATTATATGAGTTCTTTTGGTTTATCGCTCCCCTTTTTGAGAGTGTTTCAGAATCTCTTTGTTGTCGTTCTTTAGATTTTTCTTTAAATTGTGAAGTAATGTCGGTTTATCATTTGGGATTTTGAACTTGTTATGGCTTTCCGGGGGCGGAAAGCTTTATGGTGGGGAGAATTGTCACACCTGTTTTTATTTTACTTTATTTATTTTATTTATCATGGCGTCGGTTGTTTTTTCATGTGTACGGGCGAGTCCTGGTTGGAAATTTTAATGTTTGGATGAGTTTATGGTTTGGAATAGTGCGCGAACACCATACGGTTGTGACGCACAGCCCGTTTGCAGTCCTCTTGGGTACCGTGCAGTGCGCGCGTACCCCGCGGTCTTTTAGTTTTAACATAATTAAATTCGCTCGTTGAGTGGATTAATATATATATATATATATATACATATATATATGATTATATATGTGTATGTATATGGGTATATATGTTCATACGTTATTATTATTATTTTTAACGTAATATTCATATATGTATGTGTATATGTGTATATATACACGTATGCTGTTGCATATATATTTATTAACATTATATGTTTATGCATAAATGTGTTTATGCATATGAGTATATATATGCATGTTTATAAATTTGTTCATGTGGGTTTATATATATATGTATATATGTTTGTAATTATAATAATAATTATTATTATTATTATTATTATTATCAATATGTTTATGTATTTATATATATATATATAGGTTTATATATACGTTCGCATGTTTTATATATGTTTAGTTATATGTAAATATGTGTATGTATATTTATAATAACTATTGCGATTATAATTAATTAACAAATTTATTATTAGTATTATTATTAAGTTAAATTGTTTTATTTTGTTTTGTTCTAATTTTATTTTCCCTTTTATTTTATTCCTTTTTTTCTTTTATTCCTCTTTTTTTCTCTTATTCTTTTTCTTCTTTTCTTTGTTTCCTTCTCTCCTCTAACCCTACACTCTTCCCCCTGTCGCGCGCAGGCCTCCCCTCCCCTTCCCTCACTGTGCGTGACCCGGCCCCCTGCTTCCCCGTTGCCGGCCTGCCATTACCCTTCGACCCCAGCCACCGGCCGCCGCGCCTCCTCCCAGCCGACATCCCGGTCTCCCCGCTCCTTCCTCGAGCGCCCCAGCCGACACCCAGCCGCCGCGCCTCCTCTCGGCCAGCGTCCCGGCCTCCCTCGCTCCTGCCGTGCGCGCCCCAGCAGAGCCACACCTTCCCCCTCGCCGGCACCACTCTTTACCGGCGTCCTCCTTCCGATGAAAACCCCCCTCCTCCCCGGAAGTCTTCCTTCTTTGGTAGGGTTCTATTTTACCCAAACCCTAGTTGGGGTTTATTTTATTTTTGGATTTGATCTTAAAATTGATGGTCCAGTATGGTTGTTTTAGGTGCGATTTAATCTTCCTTGTGTGCGATTGAGGTGAAAATGGTGTTTTGCACCAATTTACAGAATTTTATCGTCAATTGAGGTAGTAACCCATTGCGTATATTCTTTAAATTTAGATTCCTTCGATTGCGTGTTGTTTGCACCATTCTTGTTTGTTAATTAGACATTTGATATCGTTGGAATGAATTTTATCTTATTAAATGAGGTTCGATTTGATGGAAATCGGTTATATACTGTTTAACAATTTTATTAAATTGTGCAATTTGTGATTTTAATTGTGCAAATGGTGTTTTGGTGTGCGTTTGATTGTTGAAGTTGTCTCTGGGCGTGCTCTTGATACGAAAGTCTCCCCTTGTTTCTTATAATTGTTTTATAAAATGTTTTAATGATTTGTTGACTTATAAATGAGGTTCATATTGTGTTTTGGGGGTAACTTGGTGTGCGAATTGTCTCAAAATGACGCGTGGGTGTGAAAAGTGGTTTTCTATATGTTATTCTTTGGAATTGTTTTATAAACTTTGAGGCAGTTTAGTAAATAATGCAGATGCTGCATGTTATGTTTTGAAAACGCGTCGGGATGGTTTTTCATTGTTTATTCATTAGAGTTATTTTAATTCAGTGTTTATGTGTTTTTAAATGTTTTACTTTTGTTGTAGCGTGCTGGCGAGGTAATCCCGTGATATCGGAACTGTCGACATGCGTTTCTTGTTCGCTAGTGCGAGGCGTATCGCGTCGTTGTGATTGGGTAGCGAGTTGAGGTAGGTCCCCACTGCACATGCCTTTGAATTTAGAATTTACTTATTTCTTGTCATTTATTTAATTTTCATCAAATTGGAAGTACTATTAAAATATTATTATTATTTTTTTGAGTAGTTATATTGCTAGAATTGGAACTGCTTTCTCTGCATCATACCGAAAGCTTTCTCATGATTAGTTGTTGCGCAATAGTGAAAATGCCCCTTTGGCCCTTATGTTTGCGCTTCAGAATTAAAATGGTGATTTGGTCTACCTAAATGAGATTTTAAATGTGTTTTCTGGTTTTAAACGTGATGACGTCTGATCCTTCTTTTGGAATTTATTTGGTATCGAATAAGTACATGAGGCCCGTTTGGTACTTTTAATGAAATTAATGTTTTTAAAAGTCTCTTTGGAGCGATCTTTTGTGTTTGTTGATTTGGTGAGCTGAATATGTGATGCTTGTGCATCTTGACTAGTTTTACATTATGGATGCACTCCTCTTTTATTATATGTGTTGACATGGGAACCTGGCATATTGAGTGAATTTTCTGAGAACGATTGATGCACTAGTTTAGATCACGCACTGGCTAGTGGCCCCATAGCAGGGGAATACTGAGTTATTGCGGCTATGGGGATTGGGCCCCTCGGTTAGGCCATGCAGGGCTATGCCGGGCGTTAGGACGTTATGACGTCATCGAGTTATGGCATGCCTTCAGGATGAGTCACATGTATAGTACGTTATGGTTTGTTCACGATCTCCTAGGTTCGACCCATGTCTCTTTTAGTGTTTATTTGTATACGGCAGCCGATTGAGAGGTCGAGTTTGGATGCCGACCCTTGTGTGCCACTTTTTCTCGTTTCCCTTAGTGTGTGTTGTGTGTGATTTTATTTTTGACTAACAACTAAAGTTTGGTTTTCTAATTGTTCGCAAAATGTTTTAAAATGCAATTCACCTGTTCCTTCCAACATTAAACTTCTTCTAAATTAAAAAGGGCAATGGACTGTTACTTGTTTTCAAAATGGAAAGTGTGTGTGTATGAAAACCAATATTTTCTATAATGTAGTTCAAACTAGAAGTTGGTAAATTCTTCTTTTAATGGTAGTGCTTTGGGAATAGATTTAACGGGCTAGCCTACTGAGTTTTAATACTCACGCCTATAGTGTTTTCTTGTTTTTAGCCTCTGTCGCAGGATTGACTCGAGCTTGCTCGTCGTGGACGAGAGTTGGTGGTAGCTTGACGATCGACTCTCGGGGTCGCGAGGAGTTGGGTTCGTGGTCAGGTTGGTTATGTTTTTGACTGCTTTATTTTATCGTCGTTTGTTTATTTCTTCTTCTTAGTGAATTTTTATTTGGCGAAATTGTTCCCATGTGTACTCTGTGATGCCCTGGCGCTTGTCGCTAGCCCGGGAGGATCGGGAACGCCTCTTGGGCCATGCCGCGGACCGACTCGGGTGACCGATTCGGGGTCGACCCGGGTTGGTTCGTGTCACTATAGTTGGTAATCCAATCCACTAATATCTGATTAATGAATCCATACAATAATAAAGTTATTCTCAGTTTTTTAGTTCTCTATGTATAAAAATTATTTATTAGGTTTTTATTATTTAGAAGGTGAACCTGGAGAATTATTGATACTCGTGAATACTAAAAAACCAAAATATGAAGTTAAATATATGAAATGGGATGAGTTTTAGAAAATTTTATTTACCAAATAATTTTCCAGAAGTCATTATATGAATATTGAGAAATAAATATAAAAGTTGAAATAAATGGAAAATGAATTAATTAGTACCTATGAATGGAATTTCACATGAATTATAACATATGTTATTGGTTTTATCATTTATCCAGAATGAATAATCAAATAATTATTTATTTTATTAAAAAAATTATCCATAAAATCATTTTCTATAAGTCAATTGGGTAGATATTAGGAAATCATTCAATGTTCTCTCAAGGTAGAGATAAATATTAGACACTTCAATCATTCTCATAGTGTTGTGAAAGTGAAGATAAAAATGGAATTTCAAGGATACAAAAATGATAAAACCCATAAATGAATGGTAATTAATCATCATATATTCCAAAATGATATTTTAATAAGTATGGGGGGATTGCCATGATGGAATGAGAAAAACGTCATGTATAGAAGAAGAAGACATCTAGAACATTGATTTAGTATTGATATGAATAGGATATCAAATAAAATTGATGGGGGAGGTCTTAATATGACAAAACACCCACACAAAAATGCTTCAATTTAAAATAGTACATATACCTAACAAAGAATCATAGTAATCTAAGTGTTAATTACAAAAATTTAGATCTTCAACCCCCAAAGAATATGGATAATTGGAAAGCCTATGTAATCAAAACAACGAAAGTGGGTCATGAAAATGAAATTGTGAAAGGTACACTCATCATCCACTATTATAACAACAAATCCCTTATTTAATTATATATATAACAACTACATTATATCTAAGACATTTTCTATGGTAAATAATTCAACATCCCAATTTATAGATATTGAGTTTTTGGTGAATGATATTTGTATTATGATGATTCAATCACATTTCTAAGACTATTATTTGAAGAAATTTGTTTTGAAATATGTTTTGATCGAGTAATATTTTTTCCCATTTATTTAAGTTTATGTGATTTTCGGAATTGATTAGATCTCACTATATAAATCCCATATCATTTTCTATGGTAGAGAAATCAAATTTCATATCCCAAAATTACATGTGATTATCTTTCTCTGTAAATATGACCATAAAATCCGAATGGATGTTACTTTTGTTATATTTATTTAATATAAAATTATGAAGGGTATTTAGCAGAATTAATTTTCAAAAATCAAGACATTGAAGATATGGATATTGTGTGGGAATATATTTGTATTATGGAATATTTTCCTAATATTTCCCCATATCATGAGGATGAATTTTAAAAGAAATCATACATACTAATTTCTATATCTCAAATAATACTTATATAATGGACCTAATTAGGATAGAAGAATTGATGGAGAAACAAAAATAAAATTTAGATAACGGTTTAAAACACCCAAGTGCTTCACAATAGTGTAAATCAGTCCTATTTATTAGAAAATAATATGGATCAGTGTATCTATTCATTGATTATCATGAACATAATAATATCATGATAAAGAGGATGTGTCATGTACCATATATTTATTACTTATTAAATCATATGTTTGTGGATCAATATTTCAAAAATATTGAACTTGAATCAAGATATCATAAATTAATGGCAAATGAAGATAATTTATCAAATATAAGTTTTTTTATAAGGTATGGACATGATAGATTCATATTTATTCCATGAAAACATCAAAATTCTATCTGCTATCTTAATGCATTTGATAATAGAGTCTTTATATATTTTCTTGATAAATTTTTTGTAGTTTACTTAGATTATAGTATCATATATTCAATGATAAATGATGAAAATAAATATTCTTTTAGGATTATGATACAAACCACTATAAATGATAAATTATTTTCAAAATTTACCAATTCGGAATTCTGAATTCATAAGGAATCATTCTTGGGTTATATAATCACAATCGAGGGTATATTTTTTTCTTTATCAAAGGTAGAGGTGATTTGATAATGGGACATATCAACAACTCTTATAGATATTCATATTTTTCTAGTATTTTATTGATATTATCAATTCTTGGTGATAAATTTCTCATGATATTAAAAAAACTATCAATGTAAACATAGAGGGTAATGAAGATCCTATTGATAAATGAATGAAAATAAAATTTCACGAAAATCAAGAGAATGTTGGAAACTATTATTGTAATACCATTACCCTTGAATCAGGAGGAAACTATATTATATTTTGATGTATTAAAAAGTGTTCTATGATGTGTCATCAAGAAGAATTACATGGTGTTAGCTTGTACCTTGTATCAACTAAAGATTCATTTGAAAAACTACTGGACACGTGATTTGGAGTTGAAAATGGAAATACATTCATTTATGATATTGGGTTAGTATATCAATGGTAAAAAATATGAAATATATAATGATAAAAAGACATTAGAGAGTATATTAACAAATAATGAGTTGAACATGTTCCAAAGGATATGGATAGTGTTTATCGGATAGTATTTTTACTCAATACATTACAATAATTGGAGGGAAAACAAGGTGTTATATGCATTAATTAAGAAGGATCATGCTATCCTATATGTGATTAGGATTGAATATCACCCAATAATCCATGATATAAAAAATATTTAAATCAAATCCTGA
The DNA here is from genome assembly GCA_963277665.1 of Viscum album. NCBI lineage: Eukaryota > Viridiplantae > Streptophyta > Magnoliopsida > Santalales > Viscaceae > Viscum > Viscum album. The sequence continues at coordinate 120,615,284 of OY728132.1, read as the reverse complement.
GGTAATGGAAGAAATTATATCATTACCAAAAGACTACTCAACCATTGATCCATGTAATGCTCAAGGTGTCATAAGAGGTGGATATGAATCTACAAAAGGTTTTCTATAATATTCAGGATATTATCCATGAAAATGATGGAATAATAATATTTTTAAAATTAAAATGTGTTAGATAAATACTAAAATCGGTGAAGGAGTTCTTTGATGATGAACATATGTCATCGTTCTCCATCCATCCTATATGTGAATAATCGTATAAAGACCTAACAGATTATTTATGGTGGGAAAATATAAATTTGGGGATATCATTTTATGTATCTCAGTTCTTAGTATAGACATAAGAAAAGTATAAACATTATAACTCAATGGGGACTCTGTAATCAGTACCCATACCAATATAGTAATTTCAGAAAATCACCCGGTATTTCATGTAGGACTTCCCATGAAATCTAATTTTTATAATTCCATTTGGTTAATATATGATCAACTTGAGAAGATATAAATGTAAAATCACTGGTAAATAAAGAATATGACATTCTTATATTTTTTAAAATTTGTGAATAAAATATTAATATTACATTAAAGGGGACGTTATTTCGACGGTGTACCCTATACGCAACAACGAGTTTCTTTGAAATCTTACGATGCACACTAATATTATAATAATATTATTGTAAATGGTAGTAAACTCCAAGCCAATGTAATGGCGTGAATGAACATAACTAACTGAAAAGTGATTATATATGTTTGTTAAATATTTTTACATTTATTTAATAAATGTTAGAAGCTTAAAATGTAAATGAATTCAATTTTAAGAATATATATTCTAATATTCATTAAAAGAATGATTAACCGCCTTTTGATGGAGAACCATTTTTAAATCTACTTTTTGTCACTTTTATATTTTATATTTGAAAAAATAAAATCCTTGTTTATAATTAAGACATCAAAATTTACTTTGTGTTAATTTTTGGTATTTTTCCGATATCGTTCTTTTTTTTAAATGATTTATTTTAATTCAAAACATCCTTTCAATCTAATTTATTTATATGGTTAGATTATCTTTTTAATTGGTTTTAAAGTTTAATTGGAATATATTTATACCATTTAATCCAATGGTGGTAATTATAATTAATTTCACTTTGAAATTGGACATAAACAAGTGTCAATCTTTTGATAGATATTGTTTCATAAAAACATGTTATTTGTTTTGATAGCGGGAAATTATTATAAAATTAATTAATGAAACTTTTGTGTTTTGAATTTTTTATGATGGAAATAATTTTTTAATGTGTAATATCTAATTTATCTTAATGTGAATTTTTGGTATTTTTCTGATAATGTTCATTTTTTAATGAATAGTGAAAAATACATCATTTTAATTCAAAACTATCTTTTCATCCAATTTATTTATATAGTTATATTTACAATTTAATAGGTTTTAGGGTGTAATTTAATTATTTTTTTATAAATTAATACAATGTTATTCACTGGATGTAATTTCACTTTTAAATTGGATGTAAAAACAAATCAATCTTTTGATATATTTCACTTCTTAAAAACATGTATTTAGTTTTGACAACGGGAATTATTTTTAAATTAATTAATACTGTATATGTGTTTTGAATTTGGTAGAATGGATTCCATATTTTTAATCACAAGGTCTAAATTATGTAATTAAGACTCTTATGTTTTTGGACATTATGAATAGTAACGATGGTAATTATCTTTAATTATTGGGATTAATTAGTAATCGGGTAGTTAAGGGTAATAATATAATATCATAATAAGATAAAATTACACCAACATGTGCCTTAATGCTATTGTTTGTATCATGTCTGACCAAGGGATTCTTTGTTCCAACTTAGGGACCCCATGGAATCACTTTTGCATGATAGTGATATTTTATCATTTTATTTTTAAAGAAAAGAAAATATAACAAAAGTATGTAACACCTATGTAAAACAATTTTAATTTTGACTAAATAAATGATATCTTAGAATATTAATAGTAATTATAGAGATAAAAATATATTCTACATCATGTTTTTTTTGTAATTGTTATACTTTAAATAAACATTTTTTATGACACCATGATGATGCAGTGGTTGCCTCATTAACGAACGATTTAAATAATATGAACATATAATGTAAAATCTAAGAATTAAACTTGCCTAAAACATATTTTATGGGTGGATTTCGAAACCTTATCACTGTATACTTGAAATATTTCATTGTGGGTCCTTTAAAATCTGAAACTCATTTTATTGTAAAGTAACTTTCCAAGAATTTCCAAAAGTGACCCTACTCCCTCTTATAAAAGGCCCCCACCTCTACCCCCTTACCCACACATGTCAAGCCCTTGGATCATAGAACCTCTTCCCATATTTTGTATACACATCCCTCTATTACTCCTAGAAGCCTCACATTGGGAAAAAGTCCTTTCAAGGAAGCCTTTGGCCTCAAATCAAAAGGAGGAATCTAATTTTAAGGTAATGTCTTCTCTTATGTTATTTTGTTTTATTTTTCATCTCCAACCCCTTAAAATATTTTTATTACTTTATTTTGTAAAAACACAAGTATCTTCAATATAATAGGATTTTGGTATGATACGTATTCATGATACACTCATACAAACCTCCATCTAATGGTTAAAGAACTTATTGTGTCTGTGGGTGGCGAATTACTGCCTCACGAAACGATGATTGTTCAATATTCTTTTAACACCTCTCATGGTGGCCATTAAGATGTCACTGTATTTATATATGATATATATTATGATTATGTTTTCCTTATGCTTCTGTATTTTTCATTTATTCCTTACCATTTTGGTTTTCAAAATGGTTAAACGTGATATTTTCATTTTAGGAAGTGCGGACTACTGCCCCCTCAAGGTAATTTGAATCATTAATGCCATATGTGGGATGTATAAATGATGAAGTTAATGACATTATATATTATATTACACTGAAATTATAATATAACTATGTATAATTATTTTTTCATTCCATTAAGGTATGAAATATAAATGAAAGTAGCGTTCATGCATACGTACGACTTACCGTCTCAAAGAACGGTAATTTTCATTTATTATCACAAAATGTTATGTACTATTATAGTTATGTATATGATATATATTATATTTAAAATTATTAATATCATTATGTAATTATAATATATATATATATATCTAATTTAGTTTTAATTCCATTATTATGACAAAGAAATGAAATTAGTGTTCATGCGTACGTACTACCTACCATCTCCATGAACGGTGCATTTCATTTTTTATCTCCAAATGTTATGGAATTGTATAAAATTAATATATACTGATATATATGATATTTAAATCATTAATAATATTCTGGATATAGTTTACTTACAACTACATGGACAATTCATTTCAATCAAGTTCATTTTTGACTCATGTACTGAACATCGACAAAAACGTCTGATATGAACTCACCTAATTAACTAATTATTATAAAATTATAATATGTGGTATTACTTGAATAATAATATTTAAAGTTGGTCCTTAATAAATTATAAATTTACCAAAGTTTATTATCCAGAAATATAGAGAAACAAACAAGACAATTCAGACTTGAGGTAAGGGATCCTACCTCTCTCTTTCTTTTTAAGTACTCTCTTTTATGTCATTTCCATTAAGCTCATTTTTTTATGTTGGTGGATGTTATTTTATATTACTATTATGGTACATTTTATGTTTATATGATGAGAGACCCTGTATTATCTCTTCCATCCATTTTTTTGAAGTTTTAAGTGGCACTATTAGGCTGTCAAGTTTTTGTAAGGTATTTTTTATCTCACTTTTATTTCCGTGAGATTCATGCAACATTTGCCACTATTTACTTTTTGTGTGGTGAGTTTACAGCCCATGATTGTATTCTTTGTTTAATATAATTTAATTTATGTGTATTTACATCTTCATTTTATGACCCTTCATTCATGGGGTCTATGTTTCAATAGTTACCAAAACCGGTAAGGGAACCATTCACCCTCTTCTTTTTAAAAGACTTCTTCTTCTAAAGTCTTTTGATTTACATATTCTTATGTTAGGATATGTTATTATATATCCTTATTATTGTAAATTTTATTTCAAAGTGATGATATTCCCTTTTTATCTCTCATCATCTCATTTTCTTAATTTTAATGTGACACCATTAGGCTGTCGAATTTCTGTAAAGGAGCTTCTTAACCAAATTTAAATTCTTTGGGTTAAATCTCAACATCTTGATTATGTCAGGATATTAATATGTGTGTATGACCTCTAATTGTTTTACACTTAATATCCACTTATATTGGGTGTATTTATGTTTGTCACACATATTTATGTAATTGATTTATCCTTAATCTAAGGATGTCATCTTTTTAAGGGAATTTGTCTCAATATCCTTTCATTGAGGTATATTTTGTTTTATACACAACTTTATTTTATACGGTGTATAAACCCCTTTCAATTTTACTTTTATTCAAAAGGAATATATTTATATGAAGCGTTTTACTAAATTACAAAAGGAATGTTTTGTCTTACGTATGCAGTGACAACAACTTCTCTAACTCCCTGACCATTATTTGAGTTTCAGCTTCCTATACATGCCATAACATCTTTTAAATGATAAATAAATACCATGTTTTAATTTTATTTTATTTTTTTATTAAAAATGGTTTTGATAATTTTTTGATTATATCAGTGTGTTGTATTGATATCTTGTTATTGAAATGTGGAAATGTTATGTTTTCTTTATGCATGTTGTGATACGATTATGTTATGGTTCATGGGAATAGTTAATGAAGATGGGTGGTTTCATGATAAACTAAGGGTGGGTGAGCCCGTGATATCTCCCCAATGCATTGGGTAATGAGAAGGAGTTAAAAACTGATCTTTCTCCAAAGAGATTTAAGGAATATACTGTGATGGGTATTTCAAACGTAACCATGAGGGTAACTCCCTATTAAGAATTTACTGAATGCCTCAAGTTACCTTTATGTTTTATGATTTCTTTGAGATATATATAAATATTATGATTTCAGAAGGTATGTTATGATTTAAAGTTAAGGTTTCATTGATTTGTATTTATCGGCGGGTTAATGTTTCCTTTCATTATGTAATAGCCCTTATTGAGCTTTTTATGCTCATCCCAAGTTTCTGAAATGTTTTTTCATAGGTTACAAGGAAGGGTAAGAGAAAATAAGTATTCAAGAAGATTTATATCAAGAAAATAAATCTTGATTTATTTAAGGATTATTTTTATTGGGGTGAAAATTTGGTTATAGTAGAAGTGACTACTTTGTAATATTCTGAGATGTAATAGTTCTGTCCTAATTCTATAAAACTCTAATCCTGAAAAGATCCTCAATGTGAATTATTCATTTAGTTCAAGATTAAGTAATGTTTTAAGTTCATGTCTTTATAGTTGGTATCAATGGTCGGTTTAGATGACTTTAGAGTTTAGAGTATTCTTTAATCACAAGTGATATTATAATAATTGTTAGGATTTTAGAAAGAGTCATAGTTTTAGATAATGTGAATGAATTTAAGATAACATGAATAATTATATCTTAGTATTTACCCTCCTCATAATATATTATATGATGATTCTAATGATATAATCACACTGACCTTTTTGGTTTTAGTAAATGGCTGGATCTATCAGGGACCAAAGTAATAGTGGATGTGAAGAAAACTGTGACGGTTTTCTGAAAGAACAACTGAATGATACAGGAGCTGCAGTGAGAACTCTTGTGGTTATTCTCAACCAACTATCAGGAGCCATGATTAACCACATGAACCTTGTTGACTTCTCTAATTATCATGTATGAGAGAAACTACTTGATTTGGAAGATCGAGTAATAATTATAAAGGTAAACATTCTGGTTTATATGATCCTTACTTTTGAGGTAATTATGGGTTCCTATATGTTATGATGGGAAATGAAAGGCAAGAGATAAACATAAGGTTAATTATGTTATGGTTATTTTTTAATATTATATCTATTTTTGGGGAATGTTATAAGAATTATATAGTTTTTGGAAAAACGAAAACACAGAGACTGTGTGACAACTCGTCGCGTCGGACGAAGCTGTAGGAATAAAACCCACAGCCAAAGTGCGACTGGCATTTATCACCTACCACTGGACAACTTGAAGTACATGGTTAGTGTGACTAATTCTTTTTAGTTAGACAATCCTCTGAATCGAGAATAAGTTTATTTTGGGTTATATATGGATATTATTAACCTATCATGGAAGATATGTGATTAGATTAATTACATATCAGTATGATACTTTAAGAGTAACTGATGTTATTTGGAGATAAATGTTATGATTTCCCATGGAAGAATATGTGATTAAATCCTTCATAGATTTGGGTTTCAATCATAGTTTGGTTTATTTTTTGAGGAATTTTAAGGGAAATTTTGTATTGAATGGTATCTTTGGAACTTTGGGTTGTTTGACAAATTTTAAAGATTAAGAGTAGTTTTTATTTTTGTAAAACATTATTTTTTTGGATTATCTGATCTTATACTAACAATTTAGGTTCTAGTTAAGGTATAAAGACATGGAAAATATATAGTTCCTTTTTTTGGATTAGGTGATTCTCTAAAAGTTGATTATAGTTCTCTTAATGTGAATAAGTCATCCTAAATACTCATCTTTTGGAGAAAATATGGGGTTGTGTAAGAAATCTAGTAAGAGATGAAAGTCTACACGACAAGTAAGTATATTTACTTATGTTTTAGTTAAGCTCATATATAAATTCCTCAATAAAAAGTAATTTAGAAAAACATTGTCTGTTAACTTTTTCTACTGGGGAATCAAATACCATTTAACCCATCACAAATTTGTGATTTTCTGGTGGTTAACTTTCTCCTAAACTTATTTTCCCATCACTCTCCATCAGAACTTGATGGTTTGTTTTCTCCTCCATATAAATGATTTCATGGAATCCTAGTATCTTTTGTCTCAGGTGAATTTTTAATTTTCTTTCATTCTTTTAATATTATAGTTTAATTTACTCTTTTCCGATGTGGGGATTTCAATGATGTTTTCGAGCCCAATTTTAAAATTGTGAGGACACAATTCCCAAAAGGGGGGAAGGATGTAACATCCTGGGTAAATAAAGAATATGAAATTACATATTTATTAATATTTGTGAATATAATATTAATATTACATTAACGGAGATGCTATGTTCGATGGCGTACCCTATACACAACAATGAGTTTCTTTGAAATCATATGATGCACACTAATAATATAATATTATTATTGTAAATAGTAGTAAACTCCTAGATGATGTAATGGTGGTAATGAACATAACTAACTAAAAAGTGATTATAAATGTTTTTAAATATGTTTACATTTATCCAATAAATGTTATAGGCTTAAAATGCAAATGAATCCAATTTTAAGAATAAATATTCTAATATTCTTTTAAAGGCCGATTAACCACCATCTGATGGAGAACCATTTTTAAATATAATTTTTGTCACTTTTATATGTTATATTTGACAAAATAAAATCCTTCTTTAGAATCAGGACATCAAAATTTACTTTGTGTAAATTTTTGGTATTTTTCTGATAATGTACTTTTTTAAAAAAATGATGTATTTTAATTCAAAACCTCGTTTCAATCTAATTTATTTATTTGGTTATATTATCTTTTTAATTGGTTTTAAAGTTTAATTATATTATATTTTTTGAATTTAATCAAATGGTGGTCATTATAATTAATTTAAATTTGAAATTGGACATAAATGAGTGCAATATTTTGATAGATATTGTTTCATAAAAACACGCTATTTGTTTTGACAACGGAAATTAATTATATAATTAATTAATGAAACTTCTGTGTTTTGAATTTTGTAATACGGAAATAATTTTTTAATTTGGAATATCAAATTTTTCTAGGAGATAATTTTTGGTATTATTCTGGTAGTGTTCATTTTTTATAATGAATAGTGAAAAATACTGCATTTTAATTCAAAACTGCATTTTCATCCAATTTATTTATATAGTTATATTGTCATTTTAATTGGTTTTAAGGAGTAATTTATTTATGATTTTATAATTTAATACAATTTTGGTCATTGTATGTAATTTCACTTTTAAAATGGATGTAAAAACAAATCAATCTTTTGATAGATTTTACTTCTTAAAAACCCGTCTTTGGTTATGACAACATGAATTATTTTTAAATTAATTACTGCAATCTCTGTGTTTGGAATTTGTTAGAATAGATTCCATATTTGGAATCAGAAGGTCCAAATTATGTAATTAAGACTCTTTTTTTGGACATTATGAATAGTAACGACGGTAATTATCTTTAATTATCGTTATTAATTAGTAATCGGGTAATTAAGGGAAATAAAATAATACCATAACAATATAAAATTAAACTAACATGTGTCTCAATGCTACTGTTTATGTCATGGTCGACCATGGGATTCCTTTTTCCATCTTAGGGACCCCATGGAATCAGTTTTGGGTGATAGTGAAATTTTATCATTTTATTTTTAAACAAAGGAAAATATAACTAAAGTATGTAACACATAAGTAAAACAATTTTAATTTTGTCAACATAAATGATATATTAAACTATAAATAGTCATTATAAATCTCAAGAAATTTCCTAAATCATGGTTTTTGTTTATAATTTTTAGACATTAAATAGATAGATTTATTTATGACACCATGATGATGCAGTGATTACCTCATTAATGAACAATTTAAATAAAATGAAAAGATAAGGTAAAATCTAAGACATAAACTTGCCTAAACCCTCTTTTATGTGAGGATTTTGAACCCTTATCACCTTATCCGAGAAATATATCATTTTGGGACCTTTAAAATTAGAACCTCATTTTATAATAAAGTAACTTTCCAAGACATTCCGAAAGTGACCCTCCTCCCCCTTATAAAAGGCCCCCAACTCTACCCCCTTACCCACACCTCTCAATCCCTTGGCTCGCCCAACCTCTACTCATATTGTCTCTAAAAATCCCTATCTTACTTGTAGAAGCTTCACTTTGGGCAGAATTCTTTCCAAGTAATCCTTTGGGCTCAAATCAAAAAGAGTTATCTGATTTGAAGGTAATGTCTTCTCTTATGTTATTTTGTTTTATTTTGCTTCTCCAAACCCCTAACCTCTTTTTATTAATTTATTTTGTAATACCACAAGTATCTTCAATATACTAAGATGTTTTTATGATAAGGATTCTGTCTACACTCATACACACCTCCATCTAATGGTTAAATAATATACTGTTTCTGTGGGTGGCGAATTACTGCCTCACAAAACGATCACTATTCAATATTCTTTTATCACCACTCATGGTGGACATTAATATGTCACTGTATTTATATATGATATATATATTATGTTTATTTTTTCTTATTCTTCTATATTTTTCATTTATTATATACATTTATTGTTTCCAAAATTGGTAAACGTGAAAATTTCATTTTAGGAAGTGCGGGCTACCCCCCCCCCAAAGTGATTTGAATCGTTAATTCATATGTGGGATGTATATAGGATATATTTAATGATATTATATATGAAATTATACTATAATTATAATATACCTATGTATCATTATGTTTCAATTCCATTAAAGCATGAAATATAAATGAAAGTAGCATTCATGCGGACGCACGGCTTACTGTCTCCATGAATGGTACATTTCATTTCGTATCACCAAATTTTATCTTCTATTATATGTACATATATGATATATATTACATGTAAATGATGAATATCATTCTGGAATTATAATATATATCTATCTATCATTTTGTTTTAATTCCATTAATATGACAAAGAAATGAAAGTAGTGTTCATGCGTACATACGGCCTACCATCTCCGTGAATGGTGCATTTAATTTTTTATCTCCAAATGTCATGGAATAGAATAAAATGAATATATACTCGACATATATGATATTCAACTTATTAATACTATTCAGGAGATGGATTACTCATAACTACATGGACAATTCTTTTCAAACAAGTTCATTTTTGACTCATGTACCGAACATCGACAAAAATGTCTGATATGAACTCACATAATTTACTAATTATTAACACACTATAATATGTGATATGAATTGAATAATAAACATTAAAGGATTTCCTTATGAAATTATAAATGGACCAATATTTATCATTAATATAAAGAAACAAACAAGACAAGTCGGACTTGGGTTAAGGGATCCTACCTCTCTCTTTCATTTTAAGTACTCTCTTTTATGTCATTTCCTTTAAGCTCATTTTTATTATGTTAGGGGATGTTCTTTTATATTCAACTTAATGTAAATTTTATGTTCATATTATGAGAGACCCTATTTGATCTCATCAATCCATTTTTTGAAGTTTTAAGTGGCGCTGTTAGGCTGTTGAGTTTTCGTAAGGGATTTTTCATCTCACTTTTATTCCCGTGAGATTCATGATACATTTGACACTATTTACTTTTTGTGTGGGGTGTTTACTTACCATGAGTGTATTATTTTTTTAATATAATTTTATTTAGGGGTATTTACATATTCATTGTATGATCCTTCTTTCATGGGTGGTACGTTTTGAAAGTGTCCCAAATCGGTAAGGGAACATTTCACCCTCCTATTTTTAAAAGACTTCTTTTTGTTAGGTCTTTTAATATACATATTATTATGCTGCGATATGTTATTATAGATCCTTATTGTTGTAAATGTTATGTCCAAGTGATAATATACTGTTTTTATCTCTCATCATCTCATTTTCTTATTTTTAATGTGACGTTGTTAGGCTGTCAAATTTCTATAAGGGAACTTCTTAACCCAATTTCAATTCTTGGGGTTACACCTCTACTTCATGATTATGTCATGCTATGAATATGTTTGTATGACCTCTGATTTTTTTACACTTAATATCCACTTATATTGGGTTTATTTATGTTCATCACACATATTTATGTAACTGATTTATCTTTAATCTAAGGATACCATCTTTGTAAGGGACTTATCATCAATCTCCTTTAATTGAGGAATATTTTTTTATACACAAATTTTTTTATATGGTGTATAAACCCCTTTGACTTTTAATTTTATTACAATGGATTCTTTTTATATGAAGATATTTACTAAAAAACAAAAGGAATGTTTTTCTTACGTATGTAGTGACAACGACTTCTCTGCCTCCGTGACCATTATTTGAGTTTTGGCTTCTTCTACAAGACATAAATTCTATTAAATGATAAATAAATACCATGTTTTAATTTTATTTTATTTTGGTATTGAAAATATTTTTTATAATGTTTTGATTATATCAATGTATTGTATTAATATCTTGTGATTAAAATGTTGAAATATTATGTTTCCTTTATGCATGTTTTATGTGATACGACTATGTTATGGTTCATGGGAATTGTATATGAAGACGGGTGGTTCCATGATAATCTAAGAAAGGTTGAGACCGTGATAGCTCTCCAATGCATTGGGTAACACGAAAGAGTTAAATGCTAAGATTTCTCTGATGAGATTTATGGAATATACTATGATGGGTATTCCGAACGTAACCATGTGGGTTACTCCCTATGTACGAATGTTATGAATGCCTCAAGTTACCTTTATGTCTTATGATTTATATGAGTTATACATATATATTATTACTTCAGAAGGTATATAATGATTGAAAGTTATGGTTTCATTGATTTATATTTATCGGTGGGTTAATGTTTCCTTTCAATATGTTATAACCCTTACTGAGCTTTTTATCCTCATCCCATGTTTTTGAAAAAAAAAATCACATGTTATAAGTAAGATTAATAGAAAGGAATTATTCAAGAAGATTTATATCAAGAAAAGAACTCTTGTTTATTTTTAAGGATTTTTTTTATTGTGGTGAAAAATCGGTTATATTAGTAGTGTATACTTTGTAATATTTTTAGATGTAATAGTTATGTCCTAATTCTCTAAAAATCTAAAGTTGAAAAGATCCACAATGTGAATTATTCATTTAATTCCAGATTAAGTAATGTTTTAAGGCCGAGTCCTTATAATAAATGTTTATTTAAATTTGATTATATTTAAATCTTGATCAACATAATATGATATACGTAAATCAAGTGATAAGTCTATAGTGAGTATAACTTTTAACTGTATCTTATGGATTTGAGTTTTAAATTGAATATTTAAAGAAGCCTTTAACAAGAACACGATAAAAAAGTTATTCTTTAGTTATCATTATAATACTTATAATAATGTTCTATCTAAAATGACCAACCAATATATAAAGGATAAGTTGATATCCTATTTAATGGATTGAAAATGATGTTTAGATAACCAACTTCCCATAGTGAAGTAATAATATATCAATAATTTCTATTCCCGTATTCAATTGGAACCATATGAGGATCAATATGGGAAGAGGTGGAGATATCCAACATTATTGGTTGATATTAGAGAGTGTATGATACTATTACTTGATCATTCTCATAAATTGGGAAATATGAATCAAGCAATTCATTAGAATATTAAAACTATGAGGATTTTACTATATATCTATTCTGATAAATATCAATGAAATCTAGATTTTAATGTTAGAGACCAGGTATTACATTAAATTTCACTATAGAAGAGTTTTATTATATTTAGGGAAAAAGAAAAGTTGATCTATATATACATTAACAACTTAAAAAGACTGGTCAAGTGGGAACAATATATTATCATCATGAACTTATATAAAATCTCCCCCAAGTTCATGATGTGTTCCACATAACAATTTTAAATAAGTACATACTAGAATCTTTATATGTATTTAATTCCTATGTATTATATCAATAATATGATATACCATATGATCATAATTGATATAAGTCATGTATTTTAGAGAAAAAATTATATGAATCATAACCACTAATCTAGTTAATGTTCTATGGAGGAATCATAAGTTTGAGGAAGCAATGTGGGAACTACAAGATGTAATAAGGTAAAAATACCCTCATTTTTTAACGTTAAAGTCACCAAATAGAATGTTTTTAACTCTTTTAAGGGAGGTAGAATATAAGACCCCGTGAGTTTATTATCTATTTTTATTTTAAAATAGAAACACTATACTAAATTTATTATTTTATATTAAACAATGAACTCAAAAAAAACATAATTCATTTTTTTGAAAACATATTTACTATAAATGATAAAGGGTAAAATATTCTCATAATTTAATTTAAAACATCATTAATAAAATTACCAGAGGAATAAAACTGAATGTAAATAAAAATAACCATGAATATGTGATGATTGCCCTGATGGTTTTACTTTAAGATCATCACCCTGATTGAAACAATTGAAATAAGATAGGTAATTATAAATTTAATAGACATATTGAGTGTGAGGTAAATTAAATGGATGAATGACTAAAAATTATTTATATCAGCCTATTTATTAGAATGGGAACTAATTTTCATATATATGGTCATTGGAAATATAGTTGTTAAAACTGGGGTTGATGGAAATATGGTCATTTGATATATTGTTATTCCATATAAATGTTTCCTATATTTATATTATGTTATGGTTATTTTTCATAACAATTTGAATAAATATATATAATTCTCAAATGAAGTAAAAAATATAATATTTGACTAACATATTTTATTACTAAAATGTTTTTTAATATATTACATATTATTATTATTATTATTAAAGATTGGTTTAATGTTTGTGTATAGTTAAGAGAAACATTTTATTACCAATAGTTTGAAGATATTAAATTTTTATTAGAAAAATATTTAATTTTAAATGGATTTGTTCAATATTATTTAGTGGTATTTTTCAAATAAGCACATTTAATTTATTTTATAATTTTATATTTTCAAATGAAGATGAAAAATTTTAAATGATGATTATAATGTAATGTTTTATGAAATAAACCAATATATTAATTACAATTTAATTTTTAATTGATATAAAAAATAAATAAGTTCATATAAATTTCCAATGATATTTTCCCATAAAAACATTATTTATCTATTTTTTATTTTAACCTAAATGATATATTTATTATATTTATAAATTAAAATATATTAAATGATGTTTCATTTTTAATTAAAAATACTAAATTAGTTAAGGTGTTAAATTTCATTTTTAAACATAAAAATATTGTCATAGTAAAACTTTAATTATATATGTATTGGTGAAGTAAGGTAATGTTTCTAAACTAAGATGTAAAGGCATAAAATATCTAAAAATATATATATAAATTTGTGGATGTACTATTTCATGATGAATTCTTATCACATGTCCATTATCAACCAAAATTTTCCATGTTCCCTTTAACAACACAACATTACACTATTGGAAATAAATATTTCTTAAAAGTCAAATCAAAACTCACGGTTTAAAGGACCACTGCTTTACCCCTCCAGAAGAACTCAATCCATTATGTTTTCTCTTCAATATCATCCTTTTTTATCAATCCAAAATCCTTCATTGATGTTTGATAGTTTCTATATCTACTACAGAAGCACATCCCTTTATTCAAAAGAAACCCATGTCGAGAATGAGTTAAATAATCAAGTGAGCATGTAATTAATTCCCTAAATTTTTAAATTATATTATAAAATACAATGTTTATAAATATCATTCTCCACTATAATTATGATATATTATAATCATTATTCTTGGGATAAAATGATACTTTTATTATATAACTCTAAACTCTTACTTATTTACTGGTATAGTATATTCTTGTTTGGGGGGGTTCAATCGTTTATATTATCAATTATATACCAAAGACATAATTTCCATCATTAATGGGTATAGGGAAATTAATATTGGAAATATATTATTTTATATATTAATAAAATGGTTTATAATGTATGAGATAATAATAAATTATCATTATAAAGTAAATAACTACTATCTGTGAATTACCAAAAAAATGACCATCATGGATTCCAATATCAAAAACTATACCCACAAATTCTATAAAATAAATTGGTAACTTCATAAATCATTTAAAAATAGGGATTATACTAACTAAATTGTCTTAGAAATATAAAATTTTATCAATTTAAGATGACGGACATCACATTTTTAATATTCATAAAAAATAGTGAAAATTAATAACATCTGATGATGAAAATAAATTATAAATAACTAATATATGTGTATTTAATGGTTATAATTGAATATTATAAAATTTAATCGATATGAATTAGGTTTCCTAATATGTTATTATGATTATAATGTTTATTATATAGGATTTTAAATAACGTGTGTAGATATATGGAGTAAAGGTAATCATTTTCTTTCAAGTTTACATTTAATTTGAGATTATTATTTCTAAATTTCCATCGAGGGAAATTATTTGTTTATTTTTTTCTAAAGATACCTATATTTTATTATACTAAAATTTTTCATGAGTTTAAATTTCCTCATATCAATTCACCTTACCTTTGGTTAATAATTTACATGATTTTATAATTATAAGAGAAAATTTCATTGCCTTTTACTTTCGATCATGAATATTTCTTCTCAATGAATATATTTTTTTATGGAATATATTATCAAAACTTTTATGGTTTAATAATTTCCTGTTAAATATTATTGAATTTCATTACCAAATGAAACTTCCTTTAATGTTTTTACTCTTATTTTACACCAACAATTACTCTCTTTTAAAAAGTGTAAAATGAATCATCATTTTTCTAATGCTTATATCATTAACTTTGTATCAATTTTTATTATTTTTTTATAATGAAGCTTACTCCCTATGATTTCATTATTTTCCAAATAATTATGCATACTGTTTTTTTATAAATTTTATTCTCAGTTGACTTATATAATGTAATGGTAATATATTTCATTTTCTCTATATAGATTTTAATTATCATATAAATTTTTTTTCATCAATGTCAACATACTTAAATATTTATTATTATTCACTAAGAATATACTATAATGAAAACAAACAATATAAATTTACAAAATATAAACATGGCATAAATAGTACAGTAATATCGTGTCTCAAATAATACATCTCAAAAATAGTGACTCAACCCAAGGACTTAAAGGTTTAGTGTATTAATGATTAGATATATAAAAACAATATTTTAAAAAACCTTACAACATTTTTCCTTAATCATTATTCAATAGAAATATTTCTAGAAATACCAAATGTTTTAATAGTCTTCATGAAAAGGGGAATGGATTAAGAATAAATTGGTGAGCTTATATACTCCGTAAGGGAAAACATATCATAATATGTTAGATAACATAAATTTAGGACAATAAGAGAAAAACATAAATATCATAATTAAAGATCATAAGACTATATATGGTAATCATAAAACATGATATGGAAACATGGGATCATAACTAGAACATTATTATTGTGCATGATTTATGAAATTTTATAAATTACATATTAATAAACATAAATTTTTTATCATTGTATTAAATTGTTGAAAACATTAAAAATAAGGAGAAATCATAAAAATAAAACATTTAATGTAAAATAACCTTATATTTAAAATGTGTAATAAATTTATTAACAACATGTAAGTATTTAATACCCATAATAATAGAAAAACCATTTTGATAAAACCCATTATTCCTACACCTATGCGAATGAACACATTATAACTATGCCTGAAAATGTGAGCTGACCCGTTATAACCATGAATGTTTGAAATAACTCATGTTTCCCTAGCCTAAATATCTCATGTTATATGATATAAAACCAATTAATTGGTGGATAATATAAATACCCAACCATAATCACATACACATATTTTTTCCACTTAAAATCAACCATAATTATATCTTAAATAGCAGAAGAAAATAGAATTGGTTTCTTAAAGCATTCAGTAAAATTCAAATAACATGATCATAAGAAAACATTAGATATCATAAATATCATTTTCTAATAGTAATAACATAATAAAACCATATGGAGTGTGATATAATAATATCTTCATGAGTGACAAATGTTGTATTAAAAAATAATGTGATATAATTTTTTCACCAAACCTTATAAAATTTATTATAATTTTTGAAGTTTAAATTAATTAAAATAAGTTCAAAATGGAAATATAATACAAGGAATGAAATTATTATGAATATTACTAAATAAATAATCCTTCAAAATAAAAAAAAATAAAATTAATCTATTAAAATTTTAATGGTAAATAATCAAAATAGATTATTTTATTAAGCCTTTTAGGTATTTTTAAAGAAAAACCAACATGGGACAATTTGGAAATAATTTTATTTCAAAAAAATTATGAGGAAAATAAAAAAAAATAAACAAAAAATTTATATTAATCTATTTAAATAAAATAAATTTTATTATAAAATATTTAACATGAGAGAAAAAGATCCATCAATATGAAAGATTATTATTTTTTTACTGTTATACATTTTTTTGGAAAAAAATTATCAAATAAATGTTCATTTCTGATGAAGAGTAACCTAGTTACATATTATGTGGAAATAACTTATAAAATATGGTAATGGTAGGATCAAATTAATATTGAACATTATATTGAATTATAAACGATTCTGATCCAATGAATCGAAAATTAAATCAATCAAACACTTACCTCCGTCCTTTTTCGATCATCATCATACCCTAAAATCATGAATATCCAAATTATATCTATTAAAATATTTAATATGAATATTATTAATATTTATTTATTTTATAACATCTATTTATTATGATATTTTATTTATTTATTTTATATTTCTTATCTGTTATACAAGTTATTTAGTAAACTTTTCTATTATAAATTTCGTATATTGACCATGGTTAATGGTTTTATATGATAAATTAAAAATATCAATAATTATATTGGTGTTCATATTTTAATATTCAATTTTGATACAATTTATATAGTTTTATAGTTTTTTTATAAAATGATCCCAGATTAGAAAATATACACTTATATGTTTATTTAGGGAGATTAAATTTAATATAAATGTCTATTTTAAGTATCACCTATAGAATTTATAATTTTAACAACATCAATTTATAAAAGGAAACACTATTTTTGATATCGTACATGACAAACTCCATCATGCTTAAGTGAAACAAATTAATATCTTAATGTTACCATCAAAACCTAGCTGATAGAGTGATAAGAATGAGAAATATTAACTAAATTTTTAAAATATAGTTTAAAATTTTATATACATTTATTGTTTTTGGTGAATAATTAATTATAAATTAATGTAATCCCTTTTATTAAATAAATGTAATTTTCTTTTCTGAAAAAAAAAATAAGTAAAATTTTATTTTATAATTAATAAAATCACCCTTATTTTATTATATTAATTATATATATATACACAATATATTCAATCTATATTTATCAATAATCTTATGTGGATTATAGATAGGATAAGAGAAAAAAAATCTAATTTTACAAATAAAGGGAGTTTTTTTCCAAAAAACAATGTTTTACATCATTTTGATGATGACCCTATTTTAAATCTAATTTTTTCACCTTTATAAGTTATATTTGACAAGATAAACTTTTTATTTGGAATCAAGATATCGAAATTTACTTTGGTTAAATATTTTCTATTTTCCTAATAAGATTGGGTTTATTGAATTGTGCATAAATAAGGTATTTTAATTGAGAACTACTTTTTTCAAATTTACTTATAGTTTTGAATAATATTTTTGAAAGGTTTAAAAATATAATTTGATCAAATTTTATCATTTAATCCAATATTTGTTATTAGAGTCAATTTCACATTGAAATTGGATATAAAAAAATTGAGGTTTTAAATATTAAATATTAAAACCACATTTATTATTCCATAAAAATGATAAATTATCAATTATTTTCAAATAACATTATGTTTCTAATTCATAAAAATGTATTCTATATTTGTAATTATAAGGACCTAATAATTTAAATAGGAATCTTATTTTTTACATTGTGAATAGTAACTTTAGAAATAAATTTTATTAACATGGTTAAGGGTAGATCATGTAATTAATGTTAAATATTATATTATAAAAAATTAAAATAACCTAAAAAAATGTATTGATTTAATGTGGTGAGTGTGTTCTAAAAAAGAGAATCCATGTTTCAATTTTAGGACCACATTGAGCCACATGGATGACTTTAATTCATTTATAATATTATATTTATTGAAAATTCATTTTTGATACACTTTTGTTTTTATCTAGTAAGTCATTTGTAATATTATGTAATATAGGGTATATCATTGTTTATAAATAGTATTATAAATATAAAATTATTACAGACA
The DNA here is from genome assembly GCA_963277665.1 of Viscum album. Classification (NCBI taxonomy): domain Eukaryota; kingdom Viridiplantae; phylum Streptophyta; class Magnoliopsida; order Santalales; family Viscaceae; genus Viscum; species Viscum album. Next base: position 120,595,999 of record OY728132.1, on the reverse strand, counting down.
TCATTAAAATTTATTTATAATTTTTAGGAAAAAATTATTAAAATGAAATACAATGATGATGCAGTAATTGATTCATTGATGGAAGAATAAAATAAATTATTATAAAATTACTATAATAAAAATAATTTATATTATCCATTAATTTTATGCAAGGCTTTGGAATTTTAGGGTTGTTTTAAATGATATTTTTTAAATATATCATGATGTTATGATATTATTAAATGTTCAATAAATGAGGAGTGTGAAAATTGACACTAATGATATTATTAAATATACAATATTTTATTAAATGTTATAAAATTTCTAAAAAACCAAGATTCATCCTAAATGTTGGGAAAGGTACTAAAATTTTATGAATTAATCTTTCATTGGTAGTTTGACATGTTATGGTAATTATTTTTCCCTCAAAGTGTATATTACTTGATAAAATGGTAGGATTAAAAGGGCTAAAACAAGAATACAAGGATTAGAAATATTATTAAGACATGTATAATTTTATTTGGATGATTATATTTATTCCCATACTAATACTATCATCTAAATAAATCACTATGGAAAATTTTGGAATAGAAAATTAATTTATATCAATTTAATATTTATAGGAATTCCAAGAGTGATGCACCCCTCTGTTATAAAAGGGGACTACATTCTATCTACTTTTCACACATCACAACTATTATTGTTAGGAAATATCTTCTCAAATATCATCCAATAATACATAACCACATTCTTGAGTCCTTATTTCACGAATGACACCAACTTTAGAAGTGTTAAGGTTTTAATCAAAGGTGATCTTCGAAAGGAACAATATAGTTTTTAATCAAGTATTTCTATTTTATTTCTTCTTCCACTTCAGACAAATAGTTTTCAGCCATGATGATTTAATAAATCTAGTACCCTAAATATATTGATATGTTATTATTTTAATATCATCACTAAAACCCATCCCCAATTCAATAAAATGGGGAAATAATTAATCATTCGTGCATACAGGTGAACTTTCACCTCCATGAACTGATATAACTATTATTCCATTACCATCTCTCAAAACAGGTTATAATGATAAAATTAATTTTTATAGAAGATATTAATGAAATATCAATCATTATAGAAAAATAATATACCAATTATGTTCTTACCTTCCATGCACATAAAAATAATAACATCGTTTGTGTGTATGTGTCAACAATTATATCTATGAAGCGATGATATTAGTTTTCCATCACCACATCTGAAGTATGATATATATATAAGTATATTTACATAATTTATTTTATATTTATTATATCATGATAATTTTGGAAAGAAAAAACAATATTTATGTATTTTCATAGTAATCAATGTAAATGGGAATTTACTCATGCGTACAAAGGACATACCATCTCCATGATTATAACATTGTTAATTTTTCATAACCATACAGAAGTGGTTTTATTTAAAAATTAATGTTTTAAAGTGATTATTGTGTAATGAATATTATTTTTTAAGATTATTAACTAATGAACAATTTTTTATATAGACATCATAACAAGTCATTTTGGACTCATGTACCGAATATCATCAATACATCATATGTGAACTTAAGTAAATGGGTTATTGTTATAATATGTTCATAAGTTTTATAAAGGGAATAATAATCATGAAATATAGTCCAATAATATTATGTAATTAACTTATTTTTATTATTCAGTTAGATAAAAACATAAATGAAGAATCAGACTCATGTCATAGGACCTCGTCTCAATCTTCTTTCATTGAGGCATAGTTTGATATGATACACCCACATTATTTTATGAGGTTTATATATCAACACATTGATTTATCATATAATTAATTAATTTATTAACATGTTGTTTATTGTTTGGATAAATTTTATTATTTCATTGGGTTTGTCATTTGAATGTTCAAAGTGGTAGAGGATGCTTTGACTTATTAAATAATTAATCCTTTCTCTATGTAAATATTCCAAATATGATTTTATATATTTCATTATGTGGATATAAAATTAATATAAATAACATTTTATTTATATTTTTAATTTCAGTCAATGTTTTTCAAAAAATAGATTTTTTATGTCGTCTATAAATAGTGTTTGACTTTTATTACAAATGAAAATGTAATGTTTTTTAATGTATGCAGTGACATTGAATTCTCCTCTACCATGAAAATTAATTGATATTTGTATTACTCTACAAGACCTAATGTTTTTAAATGAAAATGGAATCTCTTATTACAATTTTCTATGTATTTTGATATTGAAAATGTTTTTGAAAATGGATTGATTATTTCAATATATTGAAATGATATCTTGTGATTGAAAATGAAATTTTATGAGTGAAATTCTATGAATTAAAATCCTTTATGTTTTTTGATTATATAATGTTACATGGAAATTTGATAGTTAGATACTTGATAAAACAAGGACAGCTTATTAAGTAATAAACCAATTCATGGGTTGTTACATTATGACCACCAATCAATTGGGTATCGAATCATTCATATAACATTTCAATTTTTAAGAGTATAATGTATGGGATTTGACCAATTGGTAAGTTCATTTATGTATAATTATATATCAAGTTACCATTATAATTTCATGAATTCTATGGGATTTATGATAATATTTTTATTACAAAAATTGTAATTATTTATCTTATTTTCAATAGAAATTACTTACTACATATTAAGGGTGAAAAGTATTACTTTATGGTATTTTATTCATGGGTTTTAATGTTTATTAATTCACTAATTGTATCCTTAATTTTTTATCCCTTATTGAGAGTTTTGTGCTCATCCCAATTTTTAAAATGTTTTCCATATGTCTTATGATTGTTACGAGGAAAGAATATTTTCTGATGAATAAAACTGAGGTGTTTCTCAAAAATAATTCTTGTTTTTTAGGGTTGTTTCCTTTTGCGAAAAAAGTGGATACATAGTATTATAGTGCACCTAAATTTTAAGAGTTGACTATCTAAGATAATTAACAAATTATTTAAAACTATAAACTGAAAATATCATTTAATTTAAATTCTATTTCCAAAATTAATGAATAAGTTTTTTTTTAAAATATGGTCCTCATTGTTTTTATCCAGGTATGTTTTAAAAAATATTGGATATTATGGTGTCTTCTAATGTGTTATGAATATAAACATGGGATTATAATTTTTTGTTTGATCAAAGTTTAATGTCATATAAACCCTTTGGAGGATTTATTTAATGATATTTTAAGTTGATTAATTCCATTTTTTCATATAATATTATTAAAGGTAATCGATATAGGTATAGATAATTTAAATGTCAATGTATTATAGTGTTTATATGGATATTATCTTTATAATGTCAATTTAATTTTAACAAATTGTAATTCATTCCATATTTTAAGGATATTATACTCTACAAAATAAAGATCATTTATCATGATGGATGGAAATAAGTCTTCCGTAACCATTTTGTCCCTTCCAAATGGTTTTATTATCACTATTATTGTAAAAGCTTATTAAAATGATTTTGGCATCATTTTGAGTTTTCAATTCACCTACCAGAAACTATTTCACTTATCTAAGACCTATTATTTTCTAAAAAAAATTTATAGTTCATGGTCTTTTTTCAATTTATTTAAATATATCTACTCGATCATCTCTCTCAAAAACTGAAATTCTGGAAAGGATATGATACTTTACATTCTAGATGCAGTGAATCATGTAAGAAGAGACAACGGGATATCAGTTAAATACTGAGGTTAAGATTTATGGCATGAATTATTTTATTATACTTTATGTAGGTGATATTTTGGGTTCATATTGACGAATCATAACGATATAATTCATAACATTGATCGTATGGATAATATTGTAAGGAATAAGATGATGAAGCATGGTTACTATTTTTAGAAAGAAGTTGAATTAAATAGGTGTTATTGTATTGAGATTTTAAATTTTTTATATAGTGGTGTTTTTCATAGAACACCTAGTTATTATTCAATAGTAGGTTTTTTTTCTAAAATATGGGGAAAATATTTGATGAAGTCGATACCAATGAAAAGTGGTAAAAATTTTCTATTTTTTTGGAGAGATCATTTAGTTTTTAAATTTTTTGTGGTGCATATAACCCTTACATTTATGATATGATATAAAATATTTGGGAAAAATCTATTTACCATTATTTGACATGGTTATAATGATATTATTATCATTTATGGTTTATATGATATTTTATTTTGAGTAAATTATTTGTATTTATAATTTGAGAAAAAATGTTTTATTGAAAAATGATTTAGTTATTATGTGATTAATGTTTTTCAGGAGATGTTTATTATTTTTGGAACCATATATGATTAAGGTAAATATAATAGTATGGTATTTTATTTTAGTAATAAATGTTGAGTTATATTTTTAAAAAAATATATGATTATTTTTTGTACCTTTGGTCATTTATTTTATTTATGTAAATGACTTAACCTATCTTGGAGAATATGTGATTGGTACGATTGCTTTTTGGTTTGGGGCTTCATTATTAATTGATGATATTTATGAATAAATGATACAACATATATCGGAATATTATGTTATTAATTCCTTTTTATTTATGGGTTTTAATATATGAAATATTAATGTTGATGAATTTTAAATATATTGAATTATTTTATGTTGTATGTTGAACTTTGGGCAACCCTGTGGAATTTTGTAGACTAAAATTATTTTTCCTCATATTAAGGTTTATTATTTCTAGGGAATTATATAATATTAAACCAACCATTTCGATTTTAGTTAATTTATAAATAATTTATTAATATATATTTAGTCTTTCATGTATTATATGATTCTCTAGAAGTTGATTCTAGTGCTTTACGTGGGAAAACATTATCCTGAAAAATCATTTTTTTAGATAAAAAAGATGAGTTTATGGTAGAAATTGACTAAAGAATGAAAATATAAATTATATGTTTTTATTTTCCTTTATTTTCATAGTCTATGAGTAAATGAATTCTATAACTCAATGAAATGGTTAAAAAATTATTAATTTACTTTTTAGACAAAGTAATCAATGACCTTTTAACCAATCACAGATTAATGGTTTTGTGATTGTAAACCTTCTACTAACCATGTGTTATGTCACTCTCCAACAGAACATGATGGTTATATGTATCTTTTATTTCCATTTTATCCTACATGGAATCATATTATGTGCTATTCCAAGTTACCATCATACATACATTTCATTCTTTTTAAGTGGAAGTTTTATTGAAACATGTTTTGATATTGGGCTTCACTAGAGTTATTTCGAAAATTCAAACCTTAATTCTTGATACTGAGTTAAAATTATGGGGAAATTTTTATATAGTAGGTGGAGATAATGTAACATCCTACATTTTTTAAAGGAAACAAAATATTTGATAGTATACATGATACAACATGTCATGATTATGCGAACCACAAATTAGTATTTAAATGATACCATTAAAACCGTAACAATATAATGGTGGGAATGGAAATTATTTAGTGAATTATAAAAATATGGTTTATAGATGTATATATAATAAATTATTGTGTAAAAATTTAAATATAAATTAATGTAAACCCTTATGATAAATAAACTACTTTATTTTTCTAAAAAAAATAATAAAATATTCACAAGTGTGTCTTAAAAATTAAAAAATCACTCTTTTTGTATTTTATTAATTAAATATATAAGTATTATATTAAATATAACATTTAACAATCACCTTATTTGTTTTCTAAACATGATATATGAAAAAAATACAATTATACAATAAAAGCTTTATTTTTCAAAAAAAAGTTAGTTTTCCCACCTTTTGATGACACACCTATTCTAAATTTATTTTTGTATCTTTTATAATTTATATTTGGAAAAATAAATTTCCCTATATGAATATGGATGTGAAATTTTACTTTGGTCAAATATTTTGTATTATTCTAATATGCCACATTTTTTTGATGAATAGTAAAAAAATAATACATCCTAATTGAAAATGAATTTTTAATAAAAATTATTTCATAATGTGAAATAATATTTTTCAATGGATATAAAACAGAATTAGAAAAAAAAATTATCATTTTATCTAATATTTTTCGGTGGAAAAATTTTCACTATGAAATTGTATATAAAAACGATTTGATCATTAGAACGTTTTACTTCAAAAACTTATTATTTATTGCACCAAAGATATTACTTTTTAATTAATTGTTAATAATTCTCTATTTTTTTATTTTGAAAAATATATTATATATTTTTAATCAGAAGATACACTTTATGTTAATAGGGTCCTTTTATGTTTGTACATTATAAATAGTAACTTTAGTGATTTTTGTTTTAAAACTCTTAAGCATAAATTGCGTAAATAAATGTGAAAAATATATTATAGAAATATAAAATTACCCTAAAACATGTCATAATTTAACTGGATTATTTATTTTCAATCCATGATCATCCTTGTGATGATTTTAGGAAAACATGGAGCTACTTGTATGACTTTAATGCATTTAATATTTTCTATTCAATGTAAAGTCATTTTTATTACACTATTGATTTTATTAAGTAAAGTATATTTTTTATAAGGGGTCATATAAGGGATATCATTGAATATAAATAGTATTTAAAAATATAAAATTATTACCTACACCATGGTAATTTATTTATAAATTGTTTTGAGAAAATTAATTAAATGGTAACGCAATAATAACCCAGTAATTGCATCTTTAATTGAGGAATCAATTAAATTATATTTAAAATATAATAATAAATTAAATATTATATAATCTATGTCATCCAATAATTTTATGGATGACTATTACATGTAAATAATGTGTTTAATGAGTTTTTTTACTCTTTCATGATGTTATGATATTTTTAAAAAGTATATAAATGAATAGTGTCAAAATTTACACTAATTGTATTTTAGAATACAAATTATTTTATTATTTGTTAATTTTTTTTAAATCCATGATTTATCCAAATAGTTGTAAACATTCCTATAATATTATAAATGACTATTTTATTGTTCATTTTTCAAGTTATACTGATTATTTTGTCCCTCAAAGTATAAATTACTTGATAAAATGGTAAGAGTTAAAAGGGTTAAAAAATATAAGTATTAAATAAATATTTAAAAATTGAATATTTTTTATTGAATTATTATATTTCATCCCATATATATCATATATTTGAAATATAACACTTTTTATTCATTTGGAATAGAAAATTAATTTATATTAATCTTATATTTTGAAGAATTCCAAGAGTATCCCTCTTGTATCTTATAAAAGGGATCTAATTCGTATCATTTCATTAAACATAAAAACCATTTTGGTTTATTTAAATATCCAACTATATGTCTTCCTTGAAGAACTCCCAACATTCAGGAGGAGTTATGGCGGGTATAACACCCTCCTTATTTGTGTTACGATGTTAATCAAAGGTGCTCGTCCTAATGAAATGTATTTATTTTAATCAAGTATGTATCTTTTATTTTTTTATTAAAATTCAATAATATCTTTTTAAAACATGATGGTATAATAAATATAGTTTCCTATATATACATAGATGTTATTATATTAATATCATCATCTAAATCAATCTCAACTTTTATTAAATGGGAAAAGAATTAATCGTTCGTGCATACATGTGAACTATCACCTCCCGGAACCGACATAACTCAATTTCCATTCTAGTCTCCCAAGATGGGTTATAATGATAGAATTATTGATTATATATGATATTCATGAAATATTTATCATTATATGAAAATAATATATCAATAATGTTCATACCATCAATCCACATAAAAATTATAATGTTGTTCGTGTATATGTGTGACTTATCATCTCCAAGAAGCGATATGATTCTTTATTCTTCTCTACATAACAAGTATGAAATAAAAAAATAAATTTAAATTATTACTGTGATATTTATTATATTATGATAATTATTAAATTATAATATAAAAATCAACTACATTCCATAACGATCAATGAAAAATGGTAACGTTACTAATGTTTTATGTATGGCCTAACATTTACATGATTATAATGTTCTTGATTTTTCAGAACCATATGTAAATGGTTTGATTTACAAAATAATGTTTAAAATTGATCATTATTTCCTTTATATTATTTTTGGAATGATGGAATAATGACAACTTTTTTTATAGACATCATACCATGTCATTTTGGACTCACGTACCAAATATCTTCAAGACATCTAACGCGAACATAAATAATTGAGTAATTTTTATAAGATTGTGACAATTGATATAAAAGGAAAAATAAACTAGAATAAGTTTCTCAAGAAAGTAAATAATTAACATATGTTTATTATTTAAGATGATAAAGAACATACTTAATGAATTAGACTTGAGGTAAGGGACTTCATCCCAATCTTCATTCATCGAGGCATTGTGTGAGGTTATACACCAACCTTCTTTTATGATGTGTATATACCGCCCCATTTATTTATCATATTATTAAGTAATTAATTATAATTTCATTTAATGTTTTGATAAATATTATTTTTTTTATTAGAATTATTATTCACACTTTCAAAGTTGTATGGGATGCTTGAAATTTTTAAAGATTAAATCCATTCTCTATGTCTATATTCTTAATATCATTTTACCTATTTATTATTATTCATATAAAATTAATATAAATAACATTTTATATCAATTTTTAATTTGATTATATGGTTTTTAGAAATGAACCATTTTATACTTTATATATATACTGTTTGAATTTCATTACAAATGACAAAAGGAATGTTTTTTAACGTATACGATGACAACATATTATCCTCCACCAAGAACATTATTTCATATTGGGATTCATCTAAAAGGTTCAATGTTTTTAATTGAAAAATTAAAATCTTATTCCACTTTTATGGGTATTTTATATTGAATTTTTTTTGAAAGTGGAATTATTCTATCAATATCTTGAAATGATTTCCTATGATTGAAAAAGAAATATTATTAGTAAAAATATGACAATTTCAATCCATTATGTGTTATTATTCTATAATGGTACATAGAAATTTAATGGGAGGTTACATGATAAACCAAGGATGGATTGATACATGCTATACTAAATATGGGTGGTTTCATTATAACCTCCAATGAATTGTGTATGGAAGCTCGCTATATGGTAATTCCATTTGTTAGTGTGCCATCTATAGAAGTTCACCGAATGGTTATTCCATTTCTGTATAATTAGGTTGAAAGTTAAAATTATTTATTTTTTATTCATTCTATGGGTATTAATGTAATATTTCTATTTTAAAAAAATTATTTAATGTACTTATATTAAAAAAATTACATAATACTTATTATCGAGGAAAATTATTACTTCATGATAAAGTTTTCATTGGTTTTAATGTTTATCAATGGACTTACAGTTTCCTTATTTTTATGTCCATTACTGATCATTTTGTGCTCATCCCATGTTTTGAAATATTTTTCATAGTTCTTAAGATTGGTAAGGGGAAAAAATATGTCATGATGAAAGAATTTAAGATTTGTCTCAAAAAGATGTCATGTTTTTCAAGGGGGGTTTTTTTTGGAAAATGTGTATACAATTTTTTAGAGTCCACTTGTAATTTAATAGTTTACTATGTAATATGTTTTCCTAATTCTCTATAACTCTATACTAAATGTATCCTCAAATTTTAATTACAGTTTAATTATACTAGAATAAATTATTTTAATGCAGTGTCCTTTAACTAGTATTACAATTAAATAATATAAATATTTTTATAAGATAAATGTTTATACATTAAATATATTTCTAAATATAAATATATTAGGTGGTTATGGAAATTGATGTTCATCATCTCATTGACGTGGTAGTCTGCATGTACACACATACAAAATGTTTATTTCTCATATAATGGAATGAAAAAGGGAATGGACTTATGATTTTAGAGACTTTATGATGTTAAAAAATAACATTTAACCCTTAATTAACCCATTTATATTATCTATGAAATTTTTCATAGAAAATAAAACACATCATTCAGGGACATAGTAGTTCAAAAGTATGCATAACGGTGTTTTCATTTATCTAATTGAAATCAATATTAAATTTAAATAATATTAAATCACCATAAAAATATGTCAGTATATTAATTATTCTATTTTCATTATAATATAATGGAAAATGTATCTTAAAGAGGTGGGAGAAGAAAGGAATGATTTATGAGAGATCAGTATAGAAGACTTCCATTCTCCTTTGGATTGTATCCATTGAGTAACAACATAAAGCATATAATCATGGATTTTTGGAATTGAAATGGGGTATAGGGTATGTTTAGAGAATTTAAAAGAATATTTGGAAGAGTTATTTTTATTCCATATACTTTCAAAAGAGTGGGTAAGTGAATTAGTGAAGGGTTCGATTTTTATTGTATAGGAGGGGCACAATGGTAATAATAAAATGTATAAAACACTATTCAAGGTTCAACTATTCCTATATTGGATAGATTTCGAGTATGGGGTGAGCTTGGTATGATAAATATTCAGTCTAACTTCTGAAAAATGTTCTAAACATTTTTAGGCCACTTACTCATTTATTCTTACTTTTATTATTTAATATTTTACTATAGTAACTTTTTATTACCTAGGTAAATTATCATGTATTCCATAAGGTAAATTGGAACATTATTTATAATTTGTAACTATTAATTCCAGATTTCAATTATATTTAAAAATATTAAATAACTAAAACAGCTTAAGATCAATTTTATCATATTAAATTTATAATATATTATTTTTTTGAAAATTATAACATTTTTTATAATGTTTTAAATATGAGCTCATAAATTAAAACCATAATTTTTAAAAGTATAAATTCAAATATAAAATAAATATATATTATTAAAAAAGGATTCCTGAATTTATAATAAATACTTATATACTAATAGTTTCAAAAAAATTCATATAATTTATAAACATGGTATTTTTCACTCTTCACCTAAAAATCATTTTTTTTAAACACCCAAATTTAATCTTAAGATAATATTTTCATTATAAATAGTTAGAATAATATTCTTTTTTAAATTCAACTGCTAAAATATTTTGATTTTATTTTTATTTTAAAAGCATAAATATATAGTGAAGAACTGTTTTTATAGGAAAACAAATTTTAAAATAGTAAATATGCCTTTTCAAGTAAATTAATAATTAATGTAATGATAATAATTTACACATAAAAAATATATTATTTTTTAAAACAATTAAATTTATAAAAAATGTTTATATTATTTTCATAGATGCACTTTCTGAGTTGATGTTTAGAGTAAAAATAAATTTTTTTTATTTATAAATATATATTCAATAATTTATTTTTTACTATTTATACCATCCAATTATATTCCTAAAATATAGTGGTATATATTTTTTTGAGTGATTTGTATGGAACAAGCTATCAAATATTGTATTTATTTAAGGAGGAAGGTTTTACTAAAACTCATGTCATTGCATTCTATCCCCTTAAAAATAAATTTTTCCTCGAAATTGTATTACATCAAGGAAAACAGTGATGTTAATTTTCTCTAATCACATCATTAGGTTCCCATGTAGCCTCCTAAAACATATGATTTAACACAGAAACATTGAATATATGGGTTGTATTTATCTCATATCATTTTCTATCTAATGAATTATTTCCTTAATTAGTTACGTATATGATACATGGTGTTCTTGTTTTACATCCTTTGAGGTTTTTACATGTGATGGATATGGTATATACTTCCTCAAAAGTTATATTTGGAGCACAACATGCACATTCTAGATGTGCAGAGGGACTGATATGAGGATGTCTAAAACCTTGACACAATTATAGATCTTAAAGTGAATGATTTATTAAGGACTCAACTTGCCTTTATTCCCAAATATCATAACCCACTTCCATGTAGTTATTTCAAGGTACACCTTATCACCAACTAAAAACACTGCATCTCATCTATGATTATCTTCCTAACTATTTTTTCGATATTGTACCACCATTATATTCCACTAAATTGTTTAAAATTTTTTATCATTTCCATGTCATGAGAGGACATATAAAATTATTATCTACAACTTATATTTAGCATGTTTTTGACCAATATCACTTCCCATAAATAGCCTCATATGGTTCTATTAGAATTATAGAATAAAAATTATTGTTTTATGGTAACTCTCCTAGGGGGAGATGATGACCCCAATTTCCATGTAAATCTGTTAAACAATATCTCAAAATATCCTATATGGTATTAATTTTTCTTATATAATGATCATATGACTTAGGATAATATTACGTGCTAAAACTAGGTATTCCCTTCAACTATTTCTAATGAATTGTCTAAAATAATTATTTAAACCATATATACTGATCAAATAAAATTTATAGTGGTATACCATGAAACATCACCACTTCACTTATGTATATCACTATGAGTTAATCCAAGGGGAAATTTTCATTTAAGGAAATAAAATGTACTAGCCACACAAGGTGAAAGACTACAACACAAATAGAATTATTCCCTTTAGACATTTTTGTGAGTCCTATAATGAATTCTATAATTATGTTTTCCCATATCCATAATGGTATGGGTAATGGTAGTAAAATACCATCAAAATTGGGTTGTTCAATGTTACCTTACAATAATACCATTTATTAAGATACATATTCTCCAATTTATCTCTTTATGATGTCTCAAAAAAATATTTTTTAGATATCTATACACATTCATAATTCCAATATGTATAAAGAATGATGAGTTTTGTGCATTGTCTAAAAGTTCCATCATAACTTCTTAAATTTAATGGAAAACATATCAATGTTTTAAACCTCATACCTTCATCATAATCCTAGTTTTAAATCCAAAATATTCACAACCATTTTTTCTAGCTCTATTTAATATTTCTATGTTTCCTATAAATTTATGTTAATGTAATGTTGTGATGTTAGTTATAAAGATTGGAGTTATAACCTCTTATTATGAATTTAGGTTTCAAAATTTTAAAATCCATGAGTATTTGGTATTTTTCAATCCTCAACATAGATTGTGTTTCATGGCCATTCCAGCTCAGAGAACCAAATACTTTATTTTCCTTCCCTATGCGGTAATATTTTGTGAATTTATAATATTTTAACAATACAAAGAACATATTTTATAAAACATTCAATTACTTATATTTATATATATATATTTCAATCACTTTTGATCATTATATATGGAACAATTTTCTATGTAGATATAATGTTGAAAAATATTAAACACAATGATCACTGCTACATGCTCTATATAATGAATTAGGTAATTTTTATCACGAGACATTAACTGGATTGAAGAATTAGTACTTAACATATCATTATATAAGTAGATGAAAACCATTTCCTTTTTAGAAGCAACCTAATATATTAAAACCCTTCACTTCTGTATGGTAATATAAGTATAGAAATGGTGGCCAAACACTTTTTATGTTTCTTGAAACTTTTTTCACATTAATCAATACAATGTAACATTAAACCCATCTATAATAACATATATTGTGGATTTGATAGCTGTGAAATATTTAACACCAATTTAAAGTTATATCATACAAACATAAGAAATCTATGGATATTGACTATGATGGTTGGTTTGGGAAAATGATAAATAACTTATATCATTGATAGATCTACTGATATTCCTATGATTTTGATTATATGACCTAATAATGAAACATTATGAAATCAAAATTACTAATTTAAATTTTAAAATACAATTTCCCTTTTCACATGGTTCATAACACAATCAACAAAATATCTTCACACTCTTCTATAATATTTTGATATATTATAGAATCATCAATAAATGGAACAATAAAATTTATAAATTTATTATAAAATAATTTGTTCACTATATGAATAATGATAAAGTGAGAATTCACATGTAAAAAGTGTATTAATATAAATTCATTGTGTCTAAACCTCATATAGAAATTAGTCTTGTAAATATCCTTTTTAACCCTTGACTTCTAATTACTAGATTGACGATAAATCATTGATAAATATCTAGATCCTCTTATTTGAAATAAAATATCATTTATATGGTGTGGAGGATACATTTGCTTGATTGTGATTTTGATATACTCATGATAATCAATGAGAATCCTTATTGATCAATCCTTGTTATTGGAAAAAGTGGTCTGATTCACACCATGGTGATGTAATATGTAAAATAAAATTCGTGTTCCAATTATCTTGATTTTCGTTATTTAAATCCTAAAATTCAATAGGATCCATTTTCATATAATCTTAGAGGTAGGAATGGTTACAAGTATTATTTTTATTAAAAACCCATCCTCACACTATGGAAGAAGACCAAGAAGTTCAGCAAGAAATTCACCATTATATTAGATTATAATTAGTATCTAATCAATATTTAATTCCTCCCCAATCAATTTATTCAAGAGTCCTTTCTTGTTGGGTTTCAAGGAACATCTATATAATATTATTATAGAAGAAATTCGTAATCATTCTTGCATTGAAACATTTTAATATGATGATTTGGAATATGAGATAATGTTACCTTATCCTAATAGTAGATGTCTTCTTTTTTGGAGGGAAATCCAATCCATACCCAATATTATTCCAAATTAAACCAATGGAGGAATAATTAGATTATTTGATATTATCCCCCCATAAATATAATTCATAAATAATTTATAAATCTTAGATATGATCAGTGTGTTACATGAGGTTTTTACCTATAGTTCAATATATAATTCTATGGCGGGTGATTCTAAATTCTAAAAAAATTGTGGGATGTAAAATAATTTAATGAATGAAAATCAAATAAGGTATTTTCATATATAGAAAATAGATCATGTCTACCTATAATCACTTCGTTACCAGGATTGAAATCAGTGGTAGAAATCATGAATGCCATTTTTTCACTCACTTCAAGAGTGTTCTGTGGACTATTTTACACATTTTTCCTATATCTAGGGAATATCTTATGATTATTTCTAAAATGCATTCACCTTAGGAATTTTAGTGTTGGATGATCATTAGTTGGTTACTTCATCTAATCTATTTTAATATATATCCTCTTATCCTTGGTTCAATAGTTGTGTTCTTGGTGTCTTGCATTACCAAACATAAAAAAATCTATAGTTTTATGAGGAAATTAATTTTGTGTTATATCAAAAATTTATTAAATTTAAGAAAACTGGACATTCTAACCACAACATTTCATATCATTGTTACCTTAATGATTCTTCACATTCCATTTCATTTACATAGAATATTGATAGGTTCGTGTTTTCATTTATACCTTAAAATAACATCAAAATATATCTTCATAAATATGATAGTATCTTATGTATAATTATCGTTGAATTCTAGGATTTATTCTAGTAAATAATGAATTTGTATATATCTCAATGTGAAATATGAAATCATAGGAATTCATTGAATTTATTGTGAACTATTACTCAAATTATCGAATATATTTATTTTATTTTTATTTATTATAATAAAAATTTCTCCATTTTCAAGAAAAGTGTCTGAGGAAAATACATATTGAAATATTTCTTAATGAACTATTACCGTTACAAATAGTATACATCCCACTTTTCCATGGTATTATGAATGAGACTTCACCACTGTTCAACATCACCTTCTAGAATATTGACTACCAAATTGACCTTCTCATATTCTAATCACTGGATAAAAAATATCTTGTCCAATATATAAACACACTTCTCTGAAGCTTGTCTATTAAGAGGTCTACTTAAATTTTATGGATATTTCTTCATAAATGACTCAATAATGAGTTTCTCCGTATTTGGTGTGTTCGGGAGATCAACCCAATTTCGGTTGTTTCTAGTATATTGATATATTTGGTCAATAATTTCTATGATCTTTTTATTTCTAATCTCAATCTCATTGCATTTCCTGTTATGAAAATCTACATATATTCATTGTCACCCATTGATATCATAGTGCATTCTGGTTCTCACCCTTATCTTGAATAAAGTAAAATTATGAATGATTATACAGAAATTAATAAATTTATATATGAGGAAACTGTAATCTTAGATGTATGATTTTATAAATGACATGCATATGCTATCATATGAATATTTATGTTTCAATCTAGGTCAGCTATATCAATTTGCCACTTATTTTCTATAGTATATTTGGTTACCATTATAATCAAATCCTTTTTTATTATTTTTAATAATAAAGTGATTATCTAAATCATACCTCCCAAGACTGTCAAGTAATTCTCGTAGTTTGGACTCTTTGCTATGAACCAGGTTACGAAAGTAAATACCAAATTTAATCATTATATAGTTATTATCCCAGGGTATAATTTTTCTCGATCCTGTATCTATTTATAATATACAGAAAGAAATGAAATTACTAGTAGAACCACATTATATCAACTTTAATAAACAATTTATATGTTATCATACACCTAGATTCATCTTTAAGGGTTTCATTAAGGTTCTCAAATACTAATACCAAAGAAAAAATTAATCTTCAATGATAACTAATCATTTACTCAAAAACCAACTAAAGGAACCCAAACTAAAAATATATTAAAAAATAAATTTATCTCATTGTTTAAATAATACATCACACAAATAATCAAAAAACCCTAAGACCTAATGGTTTAGTGTATTGATGATTAGATACATAAACATCATATTTTACGACACATAAAAAATATTTCAACATAATCAAGATCTTCTGGGTTCTATTTTATACTCATCACAAGATATAATAATAATTATAACCTAGGTAATGAAAACATAAGAATAGGGTGTGCTCAGATTCACTCTAAGGGAAAAATATATCATAATGTCTTAGATCAAAAACATGAAGGAGAACATGGAGAAGACCTAAATATCATAATAAAATATAATAATATAATAGATGATAATCATAAAATGTGATAGAGAAACATAATATAATAACTTGATCATTATGAAATCATAAAAGTAATGAACCAACTCAAAACACATATCAAAACACATAAAATGATTCAGCGTGATATAAAATTGATGAATGCATTAAAAATAATTCACAGTCAGGAAACAAAGAATTTCATATTTTAAATTCAACTTTTAAATTTGAAATAACATTTTAAAAAATTTGGTAATTTAGTATGACCATAAAAATTTAAAAACCATTGTGATAGAAATTAATAAACCTGTATCTATGAAAATAAAAAGATTGTGTTCATGCCTGAAAAATATAGAAATTCTATTATTCCCACACCTATGTGAACAAACAAATTAGATATAGAATTAATTACCATATGAGATACAAACATAAACTAATACATTGGTGGATTATATAGAGCCCCAAACATATCCATCCATACATATGTATTCCACCTAACATCAACTACAATAATAACATAAAAAACCTTTTAAAAATAATGGTTGTTATAAACCATTTAAAATCATCACCTAACATGAAATAAAAAAATCATGGGATATCAAAAATTTAATTTTCTAAATGAAATGACAACATAATATTATATATACATTGGCCAAATTAGCTCTTTATTATAAATAAACCTTAGAGAAAAATAGATGTTAAAATATAAAATATCATACAAAATCATTTAAACACAGTTATAAAAGATAATATGAAAATTAATTTTTTTTAAAAAAATTGAATTGATAAGGGAATAATTTTTTAAAAATTATTATAAATAGTTAAAAATAAATAATCCTTGAAATGAAAAAAATAAATCCATGCTAATAAATACATAGGGATAAATATTGAAAATAAATTCCTTTATTAGGTTGTTTTTAATATTTTAAAGAAAACCCACATTAGAGAATCATTAAAATACATTTATATCATTAAAAGATTAATTAAGATAAGAAGAATATAAAAATCATATTTTACATTCTTTATAGAAAATACTTTTTATTGAAAAAAATTGTGACATTGAAAAAAATTCCCTTAGTAAGAATAAAATTGATTTTAATAGATATTATAGATTTTTCTTGTTAAAAAAACAATCAAAAAACTGTTCATTAATAATGATGAGTAAATTAAATAGAGAAAAACAAATATTAACATAAATAAAATTTTAATTCATGGATCAATGAAATGTTCTATATTTTATTTAGGTAATAAAAACTATAACCGAGTGAATAAAAAATTTAGTCGAGGAAACCATACATTATATTGCCCGAATTCACTATGAAATTTTACCTAACATGAATAAAAACACCATTATATTGATAAAAAAACATATTAGGAATTAAATTTACTATTATTTAAATTTCCATGTTTCATTTGTCATTATATGCTATTTTTTATTATATAGTTATTTATATTTGTTTCTTGAGGTGGTTTGTTCATCTTCTATTTAACAATTATTTTATATTGGCCATGGTTAAAATAGTTTTAGAGTAAAATCATAATATTTGAAAGTTTACAGGTTTTTTCATTTTATTATTTAATTCGTGTATTTTATTTACATTTATATTGTTTTTTAAAAAATTAACCCATATTAAGAAATATACCCTAATAAGTTCATCTTGGGAGATTATGTTTATTATGATGTTTAGTATTAGTATCACCTCTAAAATGTCTAATATTATCTTTCCATAATATTAATACTTTCATAAATATAATTTTTATACATTAAATATATATTTTTAGTCATCAAAAATTTTTGGTTATGTAAATTTATGTATATCACCTCATGAATTTTAAATTCGACACATATGCATAAGAAACAAGTTCATTTCCCATATAACATAATGATTGTAAAAAATTGTCTGTTGAAATTAGTGTTATATTGTTGTTATATATATAAAATTAAACCATCAATTATCTCTATTAAATTATTTAAAAAAATAGTGTATAAAAAAGAAATCATGTTAGTCATGGAGGTCTTAGTCTATAAATATGCAAGATAGAATTTGGTTATTTATTAGTAAATGAGGAACGATAGTTAATTAATGTTCCATCATGATAAATAGTGTTAAATATATAATTAATACTTGTTTAATTATAATTAAATAGAAAGAAATATATATTAAACAATGGTAAAATAAAGGAATGATTTTTTAGAGAGTGGTAGAGATTGTTATAATTCTCCTTTCTATGATACTCATTATGTACCATCATAAGGCTTCTATGCTTGGTCCATTGGAAATGAAATAGATTATAAACCATATTTTATAATGACCCAAGATTTTATTACATGGATAAAAAAACTTTTTATAATAATATTAATTACATTACTCAAACACATGCTTGGGGAACATAATAGTTTTGTGCCACTGAAAAAATAGTGAAAAAAACATCAAGTTTGGGGAATTGACTTCAATTTTTTCCAAGAAGAATATCTCCTTCGTTACTCCTATATAAATCAATTATTTATAACCACTAAAAAGGAAAAATAATAATGGGTGATGTTATATGTTTTTTAAGGGTAATCATAAGATATATAAATAAGAATAATATGAATACAAATGTATGAAAACACGGGCATAACATTTTAAAATAATACCTTATGTATCAAAGATCATAATCATGGACTATGGAATAGATATTGGAAATTCATAATATGTGAATCAACATATAATCAATGAAAATGATCCATCTGAGTGTAATAATGGAATCAGATATGGAATTTGTTGCATGAATATAAGTTTATAAAATCTTATATAATTGATAACAACCAAGACATTCATAGTGTGTTAAGAATGGGAATATCACTTATGTACCTAATTTTTGCTTAAGATGAACTCTCTTGAACTGTTTAGTTACAGGATAAGGATGATCTCCCATGAACACTCTTATTTCTAGCATGGACTGACCACCCATGTATAATTTTTTATGGGCTTGGGATGACAATCAGTGTACCCATGGAGCCCATAATAAATGTGTCATTTCCAAATGTATTAGAGGGATTTATAGGATCCACAAATAAAATAATTAAAACTATTTATATGTATTCAAAAATAATATAATTCACTAAAAATATTAAGTCGCATATAAATGAAATGGGGTTAAAAACATTTCATTATAAAATAACAAATATAATTGAAACAAAACACATAAACATCATGCCATTATAAAAATAATACTTTCAAATAAATAATATGAATTTTATCCTTGTAACATATCCCACGTAATGGAATATTAACATAAAATAATATTATAATATATGAAAAATTATATTGATGGATCACTTGAAATAACTATTAAGGAAAATATATACTTTTTGTTTTGAAAAAATATATTCAAATGATGCCCAATTATAAAAGAAAATACATTGTCTAAAAATATCCATTTAATAATTTAAAGGAATATTCTATACAATAAGTAATTATTAAACTATGAAAAATCATTCCTTACATATAAGTATGAAATAAACATTAATTTTTTTCCAAAAAGTCAAAAAGATATTTTTTTAGAGAACTACAAATATATTGATTTCTATTTTTTTGTAAAAAAGTGTAACATGGTTAAAAATTAATATAAATATTAATAAGAAAATTTTAAAAACAAATTTGACAAATTTTTAAGATTATTTTTACATAGATTAGATATATTCCACAATAGAGTCTTAAACAAAAATAATCCCGAATAATGATGAGATTTTGAAATAAACTCTTACCACATTATAATCATCCAAATAATATATCACATAAATGAAATAAAATTATATGTATTTATAAATACCCTAATATTGATGATATTTCTCTTAAAAACATTCATAGGAAGTATATAAACCCCAAAAATGATACAAGTAGTTTTGAGTAATGTGTCCCATAGAAATAAATGTGAGACAAACATTTATTACAGTGAGTATTCAATTTTTTTTGTACATGTTCAAACATCATGTATAAAAAATAAAATGTTATTATAAATATACAATAAATCCATATTCATATATATAATACCATATGTGATTTATTTGTGATTTTATATTACACTATTATTAATAATTTATTGTTAGAATTAAGAAATGGGTAATAACAGCTTTGTTTTTCATGCACATTTTGGATATTAATTCTTTTTTCCTCATATATATATCATGATTTCACCATATAAATAATAATAAATATGATATAAATATCATATATATTATTTATATATTTATTTATGGTTATTCATCAAATTTAGTCCTTTGAAATAAAATATAGCATTCATGGAGATGATAGGTTGTTTGTAAGAATAAACACTGTTTTCATAGTTTATTTCATTATAATGAAAGAAAATTATTTCTTTAATTATCATTATATAATAATTTATCTCTCATATAAATCACATTATTATTTTGAAATTAATCCTGAATACATTCCTTATAAAGCATGAGCGAATCACATCGCTTTGCGATACAATAGTATATCGTATGCACGAACAATGTTATTGTATTCTTAGAAAATGGTAATAATGAGTGTTTGAAATATATAAAAATTATAGAATCATAAAAAATCATAAAAATAATATATATTATATAAAAACTATAAGTACATCATTATTCCCAACCTTGAAAGGTGGTAATGGAAGAACAAACAACATCAGTTCTCGAGGTGGTAGTCCTATGTACACACAAATGATGGTTGGGAATCCCATTTGATTGAATTGCATGATGTTTTAGGTCATAAAAATAACATGAAAACCATATTATTATTATTTTAGTACATTGTTTTATTTAAAAATTATATAAATATAATTATATGTGTTTAAGGATAAAATAAAAAACATTCATTGATTAACATTACCTCTTTCTCGGGTATCTCCATTTGGTTGCATCAAAAGAAATTATTGGATGGATTTATTCAATAAGTAAAGATTATAATAAAGAGTGATATTGCTTGGGAGGATATTTGGATAGGGTTTTTTGGACCATTTATGTTTTTATTTATCTTGAATTGACAAGAATATATTCCCATTAATCATAGAGGGAGGACTTTTAGAATTTCACAAAAAATTAATTAATAAGAAATTATATATCAATAAAAATATTTAAAAAATGAAATATGTTAAAATATATAATAATATAAGGTTTTATAACATTTAATAATAAAGTTTTGACATGTTTTCATGTAATTTGAATCCTTATAATTTTTGTTACCCCTTAGTTAACCAATATTAATTTTAACTGTGGTAACTACTTTTTAAACATTAAATGGTTTTAATTTTTGAATATACTGTAACACCCCAAGCTTCCACGGTACGTTTCCCTTCGAATAATGCGATAGCGTGTGTTGTACGCAACCTCGACTTCTAACACACACCACAACTAATTAAACTAGCCGTTATGAATTGTAATACCTACTTTTTAAAATTATATATATTTTATATTTCAAAATGGACTTCATTTTTGGATTCGTAATATCGAATTTAGCCTAAGGTGAAATTTTGGTACATTTCGGATAACTTTCATATTTTGATGAATAGTGAAAATTACTAAATTTTAATTAAAAACAACTTTTTTAATCAAAATAATTAATAGTGATAAATTATGAATTTGAGTGGTTTTAAAGTATATTTAGAATATATTTTTACCATTTAATATAATGTTGGTCATTGGACATAATTTTACAATTAAACCGAATATAAACAAGTGTCAATCTTTTGATAGTTATTATCTCTTAAAAACACGCTTTTTGTTTTGACAACGGGGATTAATTTTAAATTAATTTCTGCCACTTCTGTGTTTTGAATTTAGAAAAACGGATTCTATATTTGGAATCAGGATGTTCAAATTGTGTATATAGGTAACTTTTATTTTTATACATTTTGAATAATTACTGCGGTAAATATTTTATTTACCATGGTTAAGGGTAAATCCGGTAAATAAGGGTTAAAAAATAATATTATAATAATACTAAATTACCCTAAAACGTATCCTAGCCTTATTGGTTGATACATGTTCGACCATAGGCATCTTTGGTTCGATTTTGGGACCCCATGGTGCCACTTGTATGTGATAAGGACACTTTATTTTAATTAAGTTAAAATGAATACAAAAATGACACAAGCATATATCTTTTAGAAAAACAATATTTACATAAGGTTATATATGTTGGATTTTATATTATAAATATTCATTAGAACGCTAAAACGATTTCCTACATAATTATATTTTATTTATAATTTTTAGACATTAAATGATTTAATTTATTTATGACACAATGATGATGTAGTAATTACTATAATAGTGCAAAATTAAACTAATTGATATTATAAATAGCCAAATAAATATAATATGAAACTTTTAATGAATTAAACTAATTTTCTAGGATAATATGATATATTAGTATTGATTTAATTGACTTTGTTCGAAGTAATAAATCTTTTATGAGTTTCACAAAAATCAACTATTGAATAGTGTCAAAATTGAGATAAAAGAGTTCTTAAAACAAATATTATATTATTAATTGATATTAAATTCCTAAAAATCTAAGGATCGGCCAAGAGACTTATATCATGATAGTTTAATCATTAATGGACCACTTGGGTGTAGTTTGGATGTATATAGTAAGTTTATTAACCATATTATATAAACATACAAAGAGACATTGTAAAAGTGAAGCTAATTAACTTAGAGTTAATACTTAAAGATAAGGTTTATATAAGTACCCAAACCTGTCTAACTTCTATTGGTTGAGTTGTTTTCGACCCATCCCCACCTTAACATTTAAATAATCAACTTTTGAGCAATTAGAAACCGAATATGAATTTATTATAAATTAATATTTCTAGCTTTTCCAAAGGTGCCCCTCACCCCTCTTATAAAACGGCACTCATCCTTCTCATTTCATCACACCTTCAAAGCCTTTGGTTCGGACAAACTCTACCCAAATACTCTCCCAACTTCCCTCACTACAACCTAGGGGCCTTAGTTTGATCAGAAAGCCAACCTAAGGATCCCTTTTGATCAAATCAAAAGGAAGACTCTGAAGAAGAGGTAATGATTTCACCACCCTTTTTCCAAGTTCATTTCTTCTTCCACTTCTTCTTCCTTTGTTGTTACCATTCTAAAATAATAACTCCAGTATCATTTATATACTGTGATGTTATTATAAATATGTTACAACCATATTCATTATTCTATCCACCCTTTGAATAACATGTCACCATACGTGCGTACGTACGGCTTACCGTCTCCACGTCGTGGGGTAATTGTTATTCAATATAATATTATTTGGATGGGTATAATAATGATGTGTAACTCATGTAAATAATAAATATAACATGTTAATGATTCTTTATATATGATATACCATCCATTTATATATTATTTTAATATCAAAAGAATGATATTGTCGCTCGTGCGTACGTACGGACTACCGTCTCCACGAACGCGATGAGATTCATTCTCCATCGTATCCATTCAAGTATAATTATCATTTGATGATTTAAAAATGATGATTAAGGACTTGATATCATTCTGGATTTGAATAATACACAACCTATCCTTTACAAACATGTCTTACGTAACAAAACATACAGAAGCAAACAAGTAAGTTCACACCTGAAACAGCGATAATACTAAGATATTATTATCAAATCAATATTAAAAGATCATATATGATATCATATTAATGTATATGATTCTTGTATAATTTAGTAACAATTATTTCACCATTATACAAGAGGTTAACCTACCCCAACCAAGGAAAAGTACAAGGTAAGGGTTATTTCACAATCTCTTCATTATCTGAGGTTGTTTATATGTAATAATCTACTGGGATCTCTTTATCATCCACATCCATGTTTCTTCAAAATGTATTTCAAAACATTTTTATTATTTACAAGAATATGGGTTAAAGTCATTTATACCCTTGTTTGACTTTTTATAAGAGGAATCTTTCTGTCGTTTTCAAAACAAGGTCCTTTTTAACCTTTTCGACAAAATTAAGGTAAGAATGTTTTTTTAACTTATACGGCGGGTGTGGTTATTTTCCGCCGTTATAAAATCTTCAAAGTTTTCCTTACAAGCTTATAAGAATATTTTCTAAGAAAATGTTTTATTTTATATGGATATTAAATGATTTCAAAATAGAAAGAGATATTTCTCTAAAAAGTATTTTGATTTCATCTATGTCAACATCTTTTGATTGATTTTACGCTTATTTGAAGTTGATTTATTATGATAAAAAACTTCTATATTGTATTTAAGGTTTTGTGATATGTTTGACTGTGGATGTGCTATTTTTTATACCATTCATAGTTTATGGTGAAATTATTGACCTTTCGTATGCTAGTTTTAATACGAATGTTTATGTTATGTTTAAACCTTTTCATATGGGAATGCATTGGACTTAATATGTGACGGGTGGAGCCCTCTATAGCTCCTCGATGCATCGGTAGGTCTCATGAGTCAAACTAGTGTCTTGGCACAAGGCCTTGACAAAATCTTATTTGTAGTCTTGGCACGAGGCCTTGGCTATGTGGTTATGATAGTCTGGCATTATGCATTCCATAATTATGAAAGTGGTTATTGGTTTTGCATGTGATTATTCGATTAGTAGAATATCCATGTGAATAAGTAAATGGAATTATTTCATTTTACTTTTGTCATACTATGTTGAAGTTCAAGTTTAAAAGGATTTTGTTTTAGTAATGCATTGCCTTAAATGTTTATGCTTATTTTGAATGTTCCGCTATATTGTTATCCTTACTGGGCATTTGAGCTCACCCATTTTCTATGTTTTACTTTTCATAGGATGGGAATAAGTATGTTATGAATGACCTGCAGGGATATTATGAGGGGATAATAGTGTGGACTGTGGAGACATTATGTTGTTGTAGTAGTTTTTCATTTTATGATGTAATGTAAAACTTATGAATATATCTAGTGTTTCCAAGGCTACTAAACCAATCGGTCTTTCGAGATTTGATCTTTCTTGTGATCATGAAAATGTTATGTAATAATGCACCGACTCTGGGTAACTAGGGTCGGGGCGTTACAGTTGGTATCAGAGGAAGTTTAGTACAAACCTTGGAAACTAGATTTAGATAAACTCTGATTAGAGCACGTAGACCTAAGATGAACTTTGAGGATTAGTATAGAAGAACTTCCTAGAATTTTGGTATTTTAGAGATTTTGTGAGTTTTCCGAGCAATACATCCCTGTCTGGATACGAGCAGGTAGAGGCGGCTCTGGTACAAATGTACCTAGGGGTAAAACCCTAAAACACCGCTTTGAGCTAGACTCGAACGGGAACTGGTGCACGACAACGGGCCTTGCTGCACTCTTGGTTACGACACTCCCGGGGGATATTCTTAGGATAACTCTCATTTTCTTTACAAATCATTATGAAGGGTTTATGAGTATATACTTCCTCAAAGAAAACATTTTTATGATTATGGATTATATCCATAAATAGTTCAATTTATGTTAAGTATTTTATAAGTATGGGATTATGTATTTTGATTCATAAACTGATCTAGTTTATGCCATTGTTTAGAAATGGCGCCTAGTGGAAGAAATGGAAACTGTATCAATGCACACACTCCATGTAGGGATTTCCCTCCTGCTAAAGATAATTATAGTGGGGCTGGTGATGCAACTAGTGCCGATCAGCTAATCACCATACTGGGACAACTTACTCAGGTTATGAATAATAACCTTACCCGTATGGAGCACCCTGATCCGCAGCGTGGAGGATCAATGTTAGATCGATTCATGAGGAAACAACCACCAACTTTCAATGGGAATTCAAATCCCTTAGTAGCCGAGCAGTGGATAAATTCCCTAGAGAAAATATTTCAGGCTTTGGGGAGCAGTGAAAGGGAAAAAGTTATCATGGCAGTTTACCGCCTCACTGGAGATGCTGATCAATGGTGGTCATTGATTCAAAACATGAAGGAAGATGATGAAGTATCAAATATGGAATGGAGGGAGTTCAAAGATCTGTTTTTAGAAAAATACTTTCCTCGCGACCATCGAGCGGATATGGAAAGGCAATTTCTGAGTCTGAGACAAAAAGAGGATGAGAATGTCACAAAGTATGAGGCTAAATTTACAAGGTTAGCAAGGTGTGATGGAGATTATATACGTAACCCAAGAAGTAAGATTGATCGTTTCTTTGATGGGTTAAAACCATTTCTCCGTCGGGCATTAGTCTCACAATCTTTTTCATCGTACGAAGACATTGTCTCATGTGCTATCAAGACCGAGAAGGAATTCTCTAAGTCTTATGACTTTAAAGAAAAGCAAGAGAAGAAGAGACCTGCTGATCAATCTGGGAATGGAAATAAGGGGAAGAAGGGAATGGTTGAATATCCATCTTGTGGTAAATGCGGGAAGAAACTTCCTGGTACTTGCTTGAAGGGAATGGGAGTCTGTTACAAGTGTGGTGAAAAAGGCTACCATGCTCGTGATTGAAAGGGGAAGAAGGAAGCTACCAACGTTCAGTGCTACAATTGCAGGGAGATGGGGCATTATGCAAATGCATGTCCTAAGCGTCAGGAGAACTTACCTCAGAAAAGGCCAAGGGATCAAAGCCAATCTTATGCTATCACTACTGCTGAGGTAGAAGCTCCAAAAGACGTGGTGGCAGGTAATTTAATGGTTTCCTCAAGTTTAGCAAATGCATTATTTGATTCTGGATCATCGCATTACTTCATATCTTCCCAGTTTTCTAAGAAAATTAGATATTTCCAATTTGATTTAATAAGGTAGTTGTCAGTTAAAACTCCTAAGGGAAGTATCATTGCAATAAAGTTTTGTGAATCAGTCCCCATTAGAGCACATAAATTCTCTTTATCTGCTGATCTCATCGTCATACCTATGATTGAGTTTGATATAATCCTCGGTATGAACTGGCTTTTGGACTATGATGCGAAGATTTATTGTAAGAAGAAAGAGGTTACGATTCTTGATGATAATGATAAGGAACACCTTATTTTTAGAGCAGAATCGTCACCACCTAATTCTTATTTAGATCCACCCCCAGTAGCTCAACTTAATTCAATTATTGGGGAGGAAGAGAATGAAATAACTTTCGGTGAGGAAAGGAATGTTCAAATAGAGGATGTACCTGTTGTGAAAGAATTTGTAGATGTATTTCCTGAAGATTTACCTGGACATCCTCCAGAACGAGAAGTTGAGTTTTCCATTGATTGGATTCCTGGATCAAGGCCTATATCTAAGACCCCTTATAGAATGGCCACTATAGAATTAGTTGAACTAAAGAAACAACTAGAGGAATTGAGTAATAAGGGATTTATTCGCCCTAGTGTTTCTCTATGGGGAGCCCTTGTTCTTTTTGTTAAAAAGAAAGATGGACCTATGAGGTTATGTATCGACTACAGGGAGATCAATGCTATAACGATAAAGAACAAGTATCCCCTACCTCGTATTGATGATTTATTTGACCAACTGCATGGAGCTCAATACTTTTCAAAGATTGACCTTCGATCTGGATACCATCAGTTGTGTGTGAAGAAGGAAGACATTCCGAAGACAGCATTTCGAACCAGGTACGGGCATTACGAGTTTACTGTAATGCTATTTGGATTGACTAATGCACCATCTGTATTCATGGATCTGATGAATAGAGTTTTCAAGGAGTATCTCGATGAATTTGTGGTGGTATTTATTGATGATATCATGGTATACTACAAAACCTACGAAGATCATGAAAATCACTTGCGCATTATCTTGAAGACTCTGAGGAGGCATGAATTATATGGGAAGTTTAGAAAGTGTGAATTCTGGCTTCAGAAGATTTCTTTTCTTGGCCATATTTTCTCTAAAGATGGAATCTCTATTGATCCTTCTAAGACCAAGGCAATCCAAGAATGGCCAGCACCTACGAGTATAAGTGAGGTACGTAGTTTTATTGGTTTGGCAGGTTATTATCGATGTTTCATCCAGAATTTTGCCCGATTGGCTAACCCATTAACGAAGCTCACACGTAAAGGGGTTAAATTTGTTTGGACAAAAGAGTGTGAAGAATGTTTTGAAGAACTAAAGAGAAGATTAGTCAATGCTCCTATATTGACTCTACCATCGGGGAATGATGGGTTCGTTATTTATAGTGATGCATCAAAGAAAGGACTTGGTTGTGTCCTTATGCAGAATGATAGAGTTATTGCCTATGCATCACGACAGTTGAAAATTCATGAACAAAACTATCATACTCATGATCTCGAGTTAGCAGTTGTGATCTTTGCTTTGAAGATATGGAGGAACTACCTCTATGGTGAAAAATGTGAGATTTATACTGATCACAAGAGTTTGAAGTATATTTTCTCACAAAAATAACTCAACATGAGGCAAAGTAGATGGCTTGAATTACTCAAGGATTATGATTGCACGATACACTACCACCCGGGGAAAGCAAACAAGGTGGCAGATGCTTTGAGCAAAAAAGACCATGGAGTTTTGAACATGATGAGAATTGAAAGGGATCCAATTTTCATGGATCTAGTGAAGATGGACATGGGAATAACCAGGGAAGGTGAAACATCAATTCTTTTTCAAATGGTTGCCAAACCATCTTTACTAGAAAGGATTAAGAGTTCTCAGACCGATGATAAAGAATTTCAAAAGAATATTAAAGCTGTGAATGATGGGAGATTGAGAGACTTTGTGTATGAAGATGGAATTTTGAAATTCAGGAAGAGACTTTGTGTTCCCGATATACCTGATCTAAAAAGGGAATTTCTGGATGATGCTCATAGTTCCAATTTCTCTATACACCCTGGGAGCACCAAAATGTATAGAGATTTGAAGGAACATTTTTTGTGGGACAACATGAAGAGGGATATTGCTGATTTTGTGTCAAGATGTATGGTTTGTCAACAAGTGAAAGATGGAATGCAACATCCTGGAGGAGTCATGCAACCTCTTCCCATACCGGAGTGGAAATGGGACAATATTATGATGGACTTTGTCATGGGGATACCAAAGACTCCTAGAAGGAACGATGCAATATGGGTTATTGTTGATCGTCTTACAAAGTCACCACATTTTCTTGCTATAAGAGAAGATCTACCCCTGGAACGTCTTGCAAGACTATATATTAATGAAGTTGTGAGACTTCATGGAGTACCCTTATCAATTGTTTCTGATCGTGATCCCCGTTTTACTTCAAGATTTTGGAAAAGTCTTCAGAAATCCCTGGATACTGAACATCATTTGAGCACTGCTTACCACCCTCAGACAGATGGACAATCAGAACGGACTATTCAGACCTTAGAAGACATGTTGAGATCTTGCTCACTTGATTTTCAAGGTATGTGGGATCAATATTTACCACTGGTAGAATTTTCCTATAACAATAGCTTCCATTCGAGTATTCAGATGGCACCATATAAAGCATTATACGGAAAGAGATGTCGTACACCAACCTGTTGGGATGACGTTGGTGAAAAAAAAAATTGTAGGCCCAGAACTGGTGGATGAAACGGTGGAAAAAGTAAAAGTAATCCAAAATCACATCAAAGCAGCTCAAAGTAGGCAGAAGAGCTATGCCGATAATCGAAGAAAGGATTTGGAATTTCAAGTCGGTGATCATGTTTTCCTGAAGGTATCTCCATGGAAGGGAGTCATACGTTTTGGTAAGAAAGGTAAATTGAGTCCCAGGTACATCGGACCTTTCGAAATTCTAGAACGAATTGGGGTTGTAGCTTACCGATTGGCAATGCCGCCAAGTCTCTCCAAAGTTCACGATGTGTTCCACGTATCTCTGTTGAGGAAATACATGCCTGACCCAACGCATGTACTCACCTATGAGGAATTAGAACTGGAACCTGATCTTTCCTATTGTGAAGAGCCCGTCAGGATTCTTGATACAAGAGAACAAGTACTGAGAAACCGGACGACGCGTCTGGTAAAAGTTTTGTGGAGAAATCATAAGATGGAAGAGGTAACGTGGGAACCCGAGGAACTTATGATGAAGAACCACTCGAGTCTTTTTATGCCGTAATACCCTAGAAATTGCGAGGACGCAATTATTTTAAGTAGGGGAGAATGTAACACCCCAAGCTTCCATGGTACGTTTCCCTTCGAATAATGCGATAGCGTGTGTTGTACGCAACCTCAAGTTCTAACACACACCAAAACTAATTAAACTAGCCTTTATGAATTGTAATACCTACTTTTTGAAATTATATATATTTTATATTTCAAAATGGACTTCATTTTTGGATTCGGAATATCGAATTTAGCCTAAGGTGAAATTTTGGTACATTTCGGATAACTTTCATATTTTGATGAATAGTGAAAATTACTAAATTTTAATTAAAAACAACTTTTTTAATCAAAATAATTAATAGTGATAAATTATGAATTTTAGTGGTTTTAAAGTATATTTAGAATATATTTTTACCATTTAATATAATGTTGGTCATTGGACATAATTTTACAATTAAACCGAACATAAACAAGTGTCAATCTTTTGATAGTTATTATCTCTTAAAAACACGCTTTTTGTTTTGACAACGGGAATTAATTTTAAATTAATTTCTGCCACTTCTGTGTTTTGAATTTAGAAAAATGGATTCCATATTTGGAATCAGGATTTTCAAATTGTGTAAATAGGTAACTTTTATTTTTAGACATTTTGAATAATTACTGCGGTAAATATTTTATTTACCATGGTTAAGGGTAAATCCGGTAAATAAGGGTTAAAAAATAATATTATAATAATACTAAATTACCCTAAAACGTGTCCTAGCCTTATTGGTTGATACATGTTGGACCATAGCCATCTTTGGGTCGATTTTGGGACCCCATGGTGCCACTTGTAGGTGATAAGGACACTTTATTTTAATTAAGTTAAAATGAATACAAAAATGACACAAGCATATATCTTTTAGAAAAACAATATTTACATAAGGATATATATGTTGGATTTTAGATTATAAATATTCATTAGAAATATAAAAAGATTTCCTACATAATTATATTTTATTTATAATTTTTAGACATTAAATGATTTAATGTATTTATGACACAATGATGATGTAGTAATTACTATAATAGTGAAAAATTAAACTAATTGATATTATAAATACCCAAATAAATATAATATTAAACTTTTATTGAATTAAACTAATTTTATAGGATAATATGATTTATTAGGATTGATTTAATTGAATTTGTTCGAATTAATCAATCTTTTATGAGTTTCACAAAAATCAACTATTGAATAGTGTCAAAATTGACATAAAAGAGTTCTTAAAACAAATATTATATTATTAATTGATATTAAATTCCTAAAAATTTAAGGATCGGCCAAGAGACTTATATAATGATAGGTTAATCATTAATGGACCACTTGGGGGTCTCTTGGATGTATATAGTAAGTTTATTAACCATATTATATAAAAATACAAAGAGACATTGTAAAAGTGAACCTATTTAACTTAGAGTTAATACTTAAAGATAAGGTTAATATAAGTACCCAAACCTGTCTAAAATCTATTGGTTGAGTTTTTTTCGACCCATCCCCACCTTAACATTTAAATAATCAACTATGTAGCCATTAGAAACCGAATATGAATTTATTATAAATTAATATTTCTAGCTTTTCCAAAGGTGCCCCTCACCCCTCTTATAAAATGGCACTCCTCCTTCTCATTTCATCACACCTTAAAAGCCTTTGGTTCGGCCAAACTCTGCACAAATACTCTACCAACTTCCCTCACTACAACCTAGGGGCCTTAGTTTGATCAGAAAGGCAACATAAGGAGCCCTTTTGATCAAATCAAAAGGAAGAACCCGAAGAAGAGGTAATGATTTCACCACCCTTTTCCAAGTTCATTTCTTCTTCCACTTCTTCTTCCTTTGTTGTTACCATTCTAAAATAATAACTCTAGTATCATTTATATACTGTGATTTTATTATAAATATGGTACAACCATATTCAGTATTTTATCCACCCTTTGAATAACATGTCACCATACGTGCGTACGTACGTCTTACCGTCTCCACGTCGTGGGGTAATTGTTATTCAATATAATATTATTTGGATGGGTATAATAATGATGTGTAACTCATGTAAATAATAAATATAACATGTTAATGATTATGTATATATGATATACCATCCATTTATATATTATTTTAATATCAAAAGAATGATATTGTCGCTCGTGCGTACGTACGGACTACCGTCTCCACGAACGCGATGAGATTCATTCTCCATCATATCCATTCAAGTATAATTATCATTTGATGATTTAAAAATGATGTTTAAGGACTTGATATCATTCTGGATTTGAATAATATACAACCTATCCTTTACAAACATGTCTTACGTAACAAAACATACAGAAGCAAACAAGTAAGTTCACACCCGAAACAGCGATAATACTAAGATATTATTATCAAATCAATATTAAAAGATCATATATGATATCATATTAATGTATATGATTCTTGTATAATTTAGTAACAATTATTTCACCATTATACAGGAGGTTAACCTACCCCAACCAAGGAAAAGTACAAGTTAAGGGTTATTTCACAATCTCTTCATTATCTGAGGTTGTATATATGTAATAATCTACTGGGATTTCTTTATCATCCACATACATGTTTCTTAAAAATGTATTTCAAAACGTTTTTATTATTTACAAGAATATGGTTTAAAGTCATTTATACCCTTGTTTGACTTTTTATAAGAGGAATCTTTCCGTCGTTTTCAAAACAAGGTCCTTTTTAACCTTTTCAACAAAATTAAGGTAAGAATATTTTTTTAACTTATACGGCGGGTGCGGTTATTTTCCGCCGTTATAAAATCTTCAAAGTTTTCC
The DNA here is from genome assembly GCA_963277665.1 of Viscum album. NCBI lineage: Eukaryota > Viridiplantae > Streptophyta > Magnoliopsida > Santalales > Viscaceae > Viscum > Viscum album. Next base: position 120,562,247 of record OY728132.1, on the reverse strand, counting down.
TTACAAGATTATAAGAATATTTTCTAAGAAAATGTTTTATTTTATATGGATCTTAAATGATTTCAAAATAGAAAGAGATATTTCTCTAAAAAGTATTTTGATTTCATCTATGTCAACATCTTTTGATGGATTTTACGCTTATTTGAAGTTGATTTATAATGATACAAAACTTCTATATTGTATTGAAGGTTTTGTGATATGTTTGACTGTGGATGTGCTATTTTTTATACCATTCATAGTTTATGGTGAAATTATTGACATTTCGTAAGCTAGTTTTAATATGAATGTTTATGTTATGTTTAAACCTTTTCATATGGGAATGCATTGGACTTAATATGTGATGGGTGGAGCCCGCTATAGCTCCTCGATGCATCGGTAGGTCTCATGAGGCAAACTAGTGTCTTGGCACAAGGCCTTGACAAAATCTTATTTGTAGTCTTGGCACGAGGCCTTGGATATGTGGTTATGATAGTCTGGCATTATGCATTCCATAATTATGAAAGTGGTTATTGGTTTTGCATGTGATTATTCGATTAGTAGAATATCCATGTGAATAAGTAAATGGCATTATTTCATTTTACTTTTTCCATACTATGTTGAAGTTCAAGTTTAAAAGGCTTTTGTTTTAGTAATGCATTGCCTTAAATATTTATGCTTATTTTGAATGTTCCACTATATTGTTATCCTTACTGGGCATTTGAGCTCACCCCTTTTCTATGTTTTACTTTTCCCAGGATGTGAAGAAGTAAGTTATGAATGACCTGCAGGGATATTATGAGGGGATAATAGTGTGGACTGTGGAGACATTATGTTGTTGTAGTAGTTTTTCATTTTATGATGTAATGTAAAACTTATGAATATATCTAGTGTTTCCAAGGCTACTAAACCAATCGGTCTTTCGAGATTTGATCTTTCTTGTGATCATGCCAATGTTATGTAATAATGCACTGACTCTGGGTAACTAGGGTCGGGGCGTTACATATACTATTTGAGTTTGAAATTAATTTGTAAATTTGTGTTACTTAGTTCCATATCTCATCAACATGTCCTTATTTAATATTTTTATGATTTAAAATTACTTTATTAAAATATGATTTTCTTAAAATTTCATTAGTTTCAATTTTGAATCTATTCATTACTTTGAGTTTACGAAATTCATGATGATAAGATATATTTGAAATATAATTTTATAAACCCAAATTATGTCATAATAATATATGAAATTTGTCAATAACCTTAATTAACTCAAATTATATTCCTTTTAATATTTTTAATATCATTTTTTATTGGTTTCATTAATTGAATAATTACACCATCATCATTAAGTAATTATATAAGGTAATTATTTATTCACTAAAATTTAGAAATAAATTACCATACTGGATATTAAGGTTTTAACATTCTGAATAATATTTTTTGTCATTGATATATTCTGGTTGACCACATATTAACAATGGTATACTTTTTAAAAACTTTAGTTTGAAAAGTTGGTCTTTTCATAAAATTAAATACAAAATGGGGATTAATTTCATCTAAGACACTCTAGTAGGTAATTAGTTTAGTAAAAGTATGCTTTTGGTTTATAAAAACTCAACAAATAATATTAAGACAGGTTTTAGGGTAATTTATTAATATTTATAGAATTATTTTTTCCCTTAATTACCTTATTTACCATTAATTATGTTTGTAAAAATTAATATGTATACTATACATATTTACAAAAAAAAGAACCAATTTACAAAATTTGTATATTATTATTCCAAATATATAATCCATTTTTAAAAAACTCAAAATACATCATTAGATAAAATTAATTTAAAATAAATATCATAGATGAGACGACCCATATGGTTTTTTAAGAAAAAATGTTAAAATGTTCGAATTATTTTAATATCGAAATTGAAAATTAAAAAGATTACAAAGAACTAATTTGAATTAATAGGTTTATAATTTACCTAATTTAATATCAAATCCAATTTAAATTATAATTTAACCTTATAATTATTTTAGATGAAATTCATTTTTCAATTAAAATGCAGTATTTTTTAACATTCATCAAAATTTTAATATGATCATAAAAAATAGAACAAATTAAACCATGTAATGTTTTTTATATTATAATTTCAAAAATTATGTTTATTTTTTCAGATAATATTTTTAAAACTCTAATAATTTATTTTCAAAACATGTGCTTCATTAAAATCTGATACAACTGCTCTTAGAAAAAATATTTTTTTTGTGTAAAGATGGATTTTTCATGTCTAAAAAACCAATAGAATGAATTTAAAACGTTATATTGAACATATTATTTATATATACTACGTTAATATAATCCAAATAGGGTTATTTTCTTATTTCATTGGTATAAAACACACATATGTGTATTTAAATAATTTTTTAAGATAATATTTCTTTTTTTAGAAGGGATTTATTTTCATGTATAATTAATCAGTCACCAAAGAATTCATTAAATTTACATGTGTAAACCATATTTTCATAATTCAGTTAATCATATTCATACCCACCATTATAACATTTAGTTTATAATTATGTTGTATACATAATTATTTTAATAAAATATTGCTTTGAAGAATCTTAGTGTTGCAAGTAATATATGCTTAACTTGGTGTATTATCAAATGAATGATTAAATTGGTGTATCATGAGACACAATCATTGAAATAAATAAAAATATTTTAGAAAAACTAATTTCCTAAAAATACCAAGTTGTAACATTCTACCCCTTACCCCCAAATGAATTTCTCCCCAAAATTCATCTCAGTCATCAATTATTTACATTTTGATAATTCATTCATAGAAACACACATCTTACAAATAATAAAAATCCATTAAAATGGATATTTTGAATCCTAGAGGATTCTTAAAGTAATGAATAACTAGGTTTACTAATAGGTAAATCATTAGTGGAAATTAAAAATATTTTTTAAATGCAAAACTATTCCCTATGAACTAAAATATATTTATAGATAAATATGTCAAGATAAGGTTAATGACCACCAAACCATAGACCAAGTAATTATTAAAAAACACCATTAATATCATTAAAAATGAAAATGATAGGATAATATTCATTTGAAAAATTCTTTTAGAATATATACATACTTTGTTTCATTTTTTACTTACAATCAAACTCTTTGGTTGTGCCTTGATCAGTTTTCACTACATCTCGAACTCAATGAAATGAGGATAAAATTATAATTCATAAAGAACTATTGGTTAATAAGATTCAAAATGGGATAAAAAATTAATTACTTATGTATCTATTTGTCATAATAAAAAATGGTTAGTACAAGTTATTCAATACACATAAATATTAATATGGTGAAGTAATACATTAATCATTGAATCCCAATACATATTTTTACATAAAAAATTTCATAAATGATTACCCTTATGAACCATCCCAATTATTGAAATCCAACACATTCAAAATAAGTTCAGTAAATATTTAAAATCAACTTATCATTAATACCCCAAAAAACATCATTTAGCACTTAGTTGTCACACACAAAACATGTAAAGATCATTATTGAGTATTCTCTTGAAACATGGTAATGACTTCAATTTTAAAAAATCTTATTGAAAACATTCATTATTTCAAAATTAACCCTTTACTAATACCAAAAATACATATATTATATAAAATCAACCCATAAACCCACATTTTCAACTTCAATCTATTTTGTTCCAATGTCATCAATTTTATCCCACAAACAAACATATCGTTATCTCATTGTTATACCTACATCATGAATATGTTAAGAGTTATCCTTCGCCTAATAATTTGTTTTCCGAAAATATAACATTATCATTAAATCAAATTTTTAGTTCATCAATATAATTCAATATATCCTTTCATATACATAATGAAAAAATTAAGATGAACAAAAGCTTATATATTTAATTATTCATAGAACACATCTCCAATTTCAAATACACAATACATTATTTAACCCACTTCTTAAAAAATGACTATAACTTTTTTTTCTTATTCATTAAAACTTCTTTCCATTGAAATGTCATCTACAGTCTCCTCATCATCAATAATATAACTATTACTTACACTTCCTTGCTGATTTTCATTCATATGATTTCCCCTTAGGACATAAATTTTCTTAATGCCCATAATTACCACACATAGATCATTCAACATTAAATAATATCATAGGGAGACTAATATTCACATCAATTTTATTAATTGAAATTTTCCTTTACCCTTTTCAGTAAATTTCTTTGTGCCCTTATTTAAAACTGTCAAAACATATTCATATTCCTCTAATAAATTTAATTGGTTGTTTCATTCCACATTATTGAATCATAGGAAACTAAATCTTCTTTCCTATATCGTCTCCACTACAGACACAATCAAAAGACCCTTTTTTCTCATATTTTATGATTATGAGAGTTAATTAAGGTACACAATGTTAATAATGTTTTCTGAAAACTGATTATGCATAATCTCAATGTCTTTTACTCTAGTTATCATCCCATTTTACTTCTCAGTAGAAAATTTTCCATCACATTCAATTTCAACCCAGTTTCATAATGTTCATTCTATTCACTGAAACCAAAATGTATAGCATGTGAAGCATTAATCCCAGTGAAAAAACCACATAATCAAGAGAAATTTGTATTAAAATTTCAATCTATGACATGTTAGTGTTAATCCTAGGTTCTTCATGATCATTACAAAAAATTATTGATTGCAACCTAGCCATACTATATGGATTATTAATAAGATTTTATCATCCTATATTTCAATGGATGACTAAACCATTCCTCTATTACCAACTATAATGATCAAGAATTTTTATACATGGGTGTTATATTATTTTCAATGAATATTCACAAAATTACACAACCACATGCTTGAAGACCATAATAGATTTGTTCCTTTGAAACATTGGGAAAAAACCAATAGATTGGTGAAATATATTCAATTATTCCCATAATGATCTTCCCCTTTAGTACTCATACTGAAAAATATTCTTCTTATCCTTGAGAAAGGAAACATAAGAATGTGTGAGATCAGATTCAAAGTAATGGTAAATATAGTAGATACATAATCATAATATGAACATACGAGTATAAAAAACTGATCAAAAACATTTAAAAGCATACACTACATATCAATGATCATAATAAGGAATCATGGAAAAAAAATTGGATGTTCCTAAGACATCAATCATAAGATAATCAAGGAATTTGCACCATGAGATTTTAGATATGGAATAAGATATGTAATTTTTTTCATACACATTTTCATCAAAATATTAGGTCAATGATACCTACCAGGACATTCATAGAATGTTAGGATTAGGATAATAAACTATATACCTACATAAGGATTGGGATGAACTACCATTTAGCCTCTATTTTTGGTCATAAAATGACATCCCGTTTACCACTTATTGCGAGCATAGGCCAAAACCCGTGTTACCCTTAATTGTGGGCTTGGGCTGACCATCAATGAACCCTTTAAACCCATAAAACATTTATTATTACCCAAATTCATTAGAGGTAGATATAGGTCCCACCAATAAAATATTAAAAACTATATATATTTGTATTTTAAGAATATAAATCATTAATAATATCATTTCCCATAAAATGGAAATGGGTCTTTATAACATTCCATCATAGCATAACTCATGGAAAAGAAACTGAATTCATAAACATCAGGACATCATCAACATAAAAAATTTAGAGAAAGAATAATATTGTTATCCATTTATCATATCACTAATAAAAAAAAGAGAAACCAAATTATTTTATCTTATATGAATAATTATTTTTAAATATCACTTATTATAACTCCAGAAGAAAATATATCCTTTCTATTTTAAATTCATTTTTTATTAATTTTGGGAAATTATACAATAAAATATTTCCTTTGAAATTAAAATTTTATGATTATAAATAAATCATAATGAAATTATGGAATGAATAAATTGATAAAATATCACCATTCCATATATGTTATAAAAAAGATTTTAGTATTTTTGTTAAAAAAGTAACAAATAGGTTTGTCTAGAAAAAATAATTTATTTTAAAACCATTTTGTTAAAAAGTAAAAAATGTAAAAAAAATTAATTTAAATACTTAATGGCTAGAATTGAAAATCATTTTGAAAGGATTTATAAATAACCTTGATATGGAAATGCAATATTCCCTAATGGAGTCTTAAATAGAATCAATCTCAAATAATGATGAGATCCTGAAATGAACCACAACCACATTGTAATCAGTAGAATCATATTCCCTAAGAAATAAAGAAATTATATAGATATGTAAATAACATAATATTATGTATAATCCATTAAAAAAATACTCATGGGTAGTATATACATCTCAAAAAACAATCAAGTAATTTATAAGGCATGTGGTCCACATAAATAAAAGCGAGACAAAAATATTTTAATCTAATTCATGAAATCATTCATACGTGTTTAAAAAATGTTATAATTAATATAACTTTATTATAATTCTACGATAAAATTATATTAATATATATATACACCATATATTATTTAATTATGAATTTATATTACTTATTTACTAACAATTTCATGTCAATGTAATATTTCGGTAAGAACTTCATTGTTTTATAAACATATGTTAACTTGTTATTGTTCGTCATATTATGTAGATAATAATTCCAACATATCAATAATTATAAAAACCGAAAAAAATATCTTATATATTCATTATATATATGTATTTGGTGATTACTAAAATACATAGGTATTAAAAAATGCATCGTTCATGGAGAGGGTAAGTCGTGTGTACACATTAATGTTGTATTTATTTTCTTTTCAAGATAATTAAAAAAATTTATATGATATATTATCATTATAGAGTAATTTTTATGTAATATAAATCAAATAAAATTCAAACCCAACATTAATATATTACATGTACAGCATGAATTAATCATGTCACTTCACAAGGCAGTGGTCTGCCATACACAATAACGACATTACTATATTACGAAAAAAAAATTAATCATGATGGTATGCATGATATAAAAATTAAATAAGAATTATAAAACCATAAAAATAATATCTATCATATATAAACAAAAAATAAATCATTATTCCCAACCATGAAATGTGGTAATGAAAGAACAAACGACATCAGTTCGAGAGGTAGTAGTCTACTGTAAACATGAATAGTCATTATGTAACCCATTTGATAAAAATGTCTTAATTTATAGATAATAAACCTAACATAATTACATACAACTATATTTAATATAAATTGGTTTTTATATACATAATATATAAGAAGAAAATGGTGGTTTATGTTACAAATAAAACAAAAATATCAGTTGATGAACGTTACATCTTCTTCTGGTATCTATGTTTTGTTTACACCAGAGGACATACTTAGATGGATTTCAACCCGAAATTCAGCTTCTATTATGAATTTATGGTATTTTGGTGGAGATATGGTTATATTTCTTCTTAACCAAATTAGATTTTGTGTGTGTATTAAAGAGAAGAATAGATCCCTTTTATAAGAAAATGACATGAACTTTTGGAATTTCTAAAATGATTAATTTACAATAAATTAAATATCAAAAATTAAACCTCAATAATGAAATTTATTTCAATATGAGATGTTATATGGTTTTGATATCATCATATAATATATTTTAGACATATTTTGGTGTTATTTTATAATTTATCATTTTGAATAACCATTACATAACATATTTTAATTTTAATTATAGTAAATGTTTGCAATATTAAAATGTTGTAATATTTATATATAAATTTTAAATTGGACGATAAATTTTAAATTAATGACATTTAGGTCATATACAAACCATTATCCTTATTTAATATTTTTATTTTTAAATAATTTATTAAAATATTCTTTTTATAAAATAGTATTAGTTTCAATATTGGCACTATTCATTTCTTTGAACTTTGGAAACTCAATAAAACAAGATAAATTTGAATAAAATAACATAATAAACTACTAATATTTCAAAATAGTCTATTAAATTTCTTGATCGACTGAACTCATTCAAATTTCATTTCTTTTATTTTTTATATCATTTTTTATTGTTTCAATAATTGAAGAATTAATGCATCACCATTATGAACTTATTTAAGCTAATTACTTATTCCCTAAAAATAAAAAATAAATTAGAATGATGAATATAAATAATTTCAATCTTATAAATACTATTTATAGTTGAGGAGTTATTTTGGATGACCATATACTTAAAATGTTATACAATTAAAAACATTAGTGTGAAAAGTTTGACTTTTCATAATGTAAATTACTGTAAGGGTCTCATAGTCATAAAAGTGGCTCGAAGAGGTAATATATACATCCCAAGGATGATTTTTCTCGGTAATAACTCATATTATAAAATTATTACATATTTTAGGGTAATTTTCTATTATTTTTAATATTATTATTACGCTTAATTACTTAATTTACCATTAACTATGCTAATAGAAATTACTATGTTTACTTTTCATGTTATCCAAAAATAAAATTTGAAATTTGAAATAATTTATACCTTATGATTCCAAATATGGATTACATTTTAACAAATTCAAAACACCAATTTGGATAAAATTAATTTAAAATTAATCTCATAGACAGGGTGAGAATATGGGTTTTATAATTATAAATGATCAAAAGATTGAATTGTTTTTATATCCAAATTTATTGTGAATAATATTTCAAACCTAAATTGAATTAATAAGTGTATAATTGATCTTATTTTACCATAATACTTAATATAAAATATAATTTTACATTATAAATTATCTAAATGAGAAGTCAACCTTCAACAGAAATACAGTATTTTTCATTATTCATCGAGAAATGAAACTCATCAAAAAAATAATGAAAAATAAACATTGTTAATTTTGATATGATTATTTAAATAAAATGTAGTATATTATTTAAAATAAAATTTATAAAAGTTTGATAATTTTTTTTCAAAATTGTGTTTCATTAAAAGGTTATAAAACTGTATTTCTTTTAAAAAATATATATGAATAAAACAGGATTTATCATGTCTAAAAAAACCTTAGATGAATGATAAAAATTATACTGAATTTATTATATACATTTATTTCATTAATATAATCCAAAAATATATATTTTTTATTTTATTATTATAATAAACGCTTTTTTAAATTTAAATTTTTTTAAGAATAACATTTCCTTTTACTTTAAAAATGGTTTTATTTTAATTAATAATTATTTTTTCACCAATTAATTAATTATATATACATTTCTACACAATATAATCATAATTATATTAATCATGTTTATACCCTCTATTCTAATAGTAAGGTTATAATACTATTTTTTAATAATTATAATAAAAAAATGATGTATCTTAGAAAGTCAATGTTGTGTGTAACATAAGCGTAACATATTGTACTCTATGAAGAAATCGTAACATGGTGTAGAGTGCAATACAATCCATCAATGAAATAAAAATATTTTAAAAAAATATATCCTAAAAAATTCTAGGTGTAAATAGTGAGGGTTTTAAACAGAGGTGTGGGAAAAATTTTGGTCAATACATAGACTTTATAATGATTAGGGATGTTATAGGACATTGGGTTACTTATATATAGAGCTGACATGCAATTTTCTGTAATTGTTAAAAGTATAAAAAATCAATTCATGTGTTAATAGTTCCAATATTGGAAAAAAAATGTTTTGCGTGATCTTAGGCCGATAAAGTGTTAACAAAAATATTTAACACATGTTTTATATCATTTTCTATAATATTTTGTTTACTATTACCATTTTAGATTTTATCATGGAAAAAGTTTTATCCTAACTAATTTATCAATTTATCCTAAAAATAAAATTGTCATTTTTTATAATTTATAAGTAATTTTTTATTATTTTATACACATAATATTAGATTAAATTCATAAAAGTGATAAAGTAAATTTCCAAATAATAAATGTATAATATATGTAAAAAATTCAATAAATATAACATATGTTCTAAAATATCAAACAAGGGTTTATAAATTTTAGGAAATCATTTTTAAAAATACAATGTCACTTAAGAAATAAATATATGATCTTAAACAATATTTTCATGGATTTATAATTCATACTTATATATTAATAATATCATAAAATTCATGTTTTTTGTAAAAATTGATTTTTGGAATATTTAATTAAAATTAATTATATTTTTTAAATATAAAAAATTAATATTAACCAATATTACCATAATAAATATATTGATGAGGATAATTTTTCCATTATAAACTCCTAAAATTTATAAATATTATTTTTAGTCAATGAAAATAAAATATAGTGGAAACTATTTATATAGGAAAAATACTTTATGTATAATAAAAATTATATTCTCTCTAGAATAATAATTAATATATTGTTAATCCTGTATTTATATCAAAATATATTAGACATTAATAGAAGTAAATTTTATTTAAAAAAACATTCTATTAGCTTCTTTGTTTCATTAGTTAAGTCAATATTTGAGGTCAACATTGTTTTTTATTCTAATATATATATCGTAATTTTTTTTCCATTTCATATACATAAAAATTTCATTTCTACATTACAATGTTCTATATTTGTTTTATTTTGGTTTTCCATGTGCATAAATCTATAAAACATTATATTTATTTTAGGATGACTATTTTATTTAAATTCATGTCATTACATGCATTATTTATTTGGATGTATAAGTATAATATATTATGTATGTTTTCATGAGACTCAATTACATTAATGGAAAAATTTAGATATAATGTAATTTTTAATGTTTTCAAGTTCTTATGGCACACATATATAGGGTTTATCATTATGTGATTGGTGGGTCCATTACAGACCTAAAATTCATTCGGTAATGTGTAATATTTCAAGATATCCATATGGGAAAAGGGTAGTAATCTCATGAACACTTTTTTAAGGGATATAGTTAGTTATATCTTATACATTATGTTATGGGATGGTGGTTATCCTCATCCATCAGGTTATGAATGTTTTGGTGGTTATCATTAATATATTTTATGATTTCTATGCTATGTTTTTCCCACAATATTATGATATGAAATACACCATTGTAATATTCCCAGGAATCATTATTTTTTACTTAGTTTCAACAATGTTATAACTCATATCTTATGTTATTCTAAAATCCTTATATAATGACTGATTTTTATGATCTATTATTATATGGGTATAATTTTAAAATGTTATAAACTCGTATCTTATTTATGTTTTAATACCCACATGCTTATCTTATTCTCACTTATAATCAATGATTGATATCTTCTATATTTACCCAAACTAAGCATCTAATCTCACCCTTTATTAGGTTTCCATTCCCCTGGTTATTAAGAAGAGTTTTAAGTACAATAATTTAAGGAGGTAATCATGTGAGAATAACATGTGTGATTTATTCGAAGATGTTTTGAAATAATTTGTTTGTTTATCTAATCTATAATGACAATAAACCATTCTATTCTGAGGCTTAATTTATTATGATATGAAATTATTATTCTTTTAAATGATAACATATATATGTACTTATGTTGTTCTTGGATCACCTGAACCTTAGCACATACATTAATTTCAGGTATTTTATCTTACTTACAAGTTCATGATAAAATTATACACATTGATAATATACCCATGATGAGATACTAATATACATTCTCACACATTAGAATAGAAAATGACACCAGAAACATGTGGTTTTCTTATTGGAGGGATATACCTCTTGATTTTGTATACTCATGGCCTCAATATGAAAACATATTGAGATGAATATTAATTATTATAATCACCTGACACCTAATAATCATACACCAACCATGTACCATAATTATTTTGTATCAAGACCATGATACATATGTTTGATATTATTATCATATTATCTTGATGTTTTTATTATAGTTGGGGATTATAATAACATTTGGATATATCCTATAATTCATAGTCATTATAGTTTAATAATATATATAGAAGAAATAACCCAAATATGGTAAGAATATGTCATGAATAACTCTCTGTATACATGATATAGTAATCAGAAGTACCCTTTATGAGTGGTCCAAAGTAACCACATTTACAACACTCCCACTTTTATTAGATCCAACATTCTAACATTAAGATTTCATTTATAAAATTATAATATCATGTTTGAAATGAGATATGGATTTAATAATTTTGTGTAAAACATTTTATTTCATATAATATTTACATTATATGACATCACCACCATGATTACATATAAATCAAGAGATTGTATCCATAAGTACATCCATTTCATACTTTATTATAACCATGATTTCCTAGCAAGTGACACAATTATATGACTAAAATAATTTTTTTATCATAGCACTTTTGTTTCTAGATATGATTTCCCAAATTCAGACACACCACTATGTATTTTATAATGTTTCCTTACCTACATCAAATGTTAAAACATACTTAGAATTTGTAGATATATCTATCATTGGATTAAGTGAGCATCATATTATTATTTAATTGTTTTCATTTTTTTAAGGATGAGTGTGAATCCCAATTTATAGAAAAAAATAAATAATGGATAAATATTATAGGTAATGGGAGAAGAGGTAACCCATTACATGATATGGGGAAAAATTCCTTAAAAAATACCGGAAAGACGTATCATGAAAGTGAATGTCAAAAGTAAAACCAATATCAATATATGAAATAGAAAAAACCTCATTACCCTCTATAAGACCAGGAAAAATGAGATCGATCAATGAAAATTCCTCACCCCAAAATACTATTTATTTTTCAATTATTCTTTTTCAGGTACTATTCTATAGTAAATGAATTTACTTGTTTAGTTATCCTAGATTTATTTTATGATTTCAATTTATAATATATGTATTAGAAATATCAAATATATTATATAACATGGTATATGTGATAAATCAATTTATAAAGTGTGTGGATTTATAATCCCCATTTAAATCTCCTAATATTTATTTTACATGTCTTATTGATGTGATTTACCCAAAGTGAGAATTGAAATGATTACTTCTTAAATTATTATAACTTTTTTTAGTAAGTTTTAAATTAATCTACATTATTTTAGTCTAATAAACTCTTATATGCAACTAAAAAGATCACGTTCTCTTGAACATTGTTTTATATTTTAATTTCAATCCTATTATTGTTTTTAATTCCTCTTAAACTATTTATAATTACAATAACCATTTTTCATATGTTATCAAAATACATTCTTGGATAATCTTGGGGATACCAAAGAAAACTTATAGAAACATAGAAAAACAATTATTCAATGATTAAATGAATTATTTGATTCATAAATGAATCATTTAAAAATTAATATAATAATCATCGAGCCAACTATGAAAATTTGATTTATAATGAATTCAAACTCCTTTAGTGAAAATTTTTCAATGTAGTATTTATTTTGAAGAATATAAAGCCCCCCCCCCCCAATATTCTTTCTATTTTTGAAATCACATAACCATCCATGTTTTTATCTTCCCATTAATACCCATAATGTACCATTAGGCATTAAACCAAAAATATTTATTACCAAAACAGATAATTCATTTTAATACATGGAAACCATTATAGATATCATATCATTTTTCATCTACACCTTCCTTGTATGATTATGATTAATTATTTTTCATGAATAATATATCACATATATGGGTATTATAAAACCATATCACTTTGGATATAAATTTATTATATAACGTGTTTCTATAGAACATTCTCTTTCTATGAACACTTGAAGAACATATTCTTATATTAAATATTTGTGAAACTTAGTCTTTGATTTTTTTAAAATTATATATTTCTCCCACAATCTCTAATAGAGATGTTCAACTTCTTATTGATATATAAGCTTCAACTTGAATATAAATATTCCATCTTTTAGATTTATCTAATATCATTATATGCAAGTAGGATATCAAAAAGGGAAGAATGTTATGAGTATCTTGATGTCCGATTGTTCCATAACTTATATTAAAAAATCATTTAAACACATGGATTTTGATATATTGTATTTCATTTACATTATAACTTATATGAGATCAATTTTTAAATGTAGGTTCGATATTGTTAACAATTAACACTACTATTTGAAATTCACCTTTGAAAAATATGACATAATAAATAAAATACTATTCAAACTCACCATAAATGATAATTTTACTAACATCATTAATTTTATATCTTTATGAAAATCCATGTTTTTGAATAAATACACTCTATAGTGTAATGATATATGAATTCATGGTAAATATTTTGTTTGGATTTATATCTCAAAGAATCATTTTTCTTCTTATGAAGCTTATTATGAAATGTTCATTTCACCTCTTAAACATCTTAATGAAATCTCATAACGTCTACGAATTCACCAACAACATCTACTAGAAAAAATATTACTCATATCTTGTAAAAAAATTCTATAATTTTTTAAAAAAATTCACCTTTAATAATAAATGGTCACAAGAGCATTATACAATATAACAAATTATTCCATATTCCTAATGGTTTTAGCACAAAAGGGTCAAAGTTGCCTACTTGGAATATATTTGAAAATTTTATCATGTTTTCTAAAACAAATATTAACTTACCAAAGATATGTATTATTTGAGTGTTATATTATTATATTAATTATATATTTCATGTATAGTATTTCTATTATTCAATTAAAATTAAACAATTAATTAAACATGGTATACCTAATTTTTTATTAACATGAAATAAAATCTCATTTTGTCTAAAATTGACATGACTTTATGTTTTATATAAGACTCATTGTCTATTAATATCATTCCAATAAAAGAAAATTTCCACTAATAATGTGTCTATGTTATATTATCTAGATAATGAATGATTTAATCACTAAGAAAAACATAGATATTCACTTCACTCTTATAATGTTTCTGATCGTCCATGGTTCCATTATTTGGATACATATATATAAGTCACATAATGTATCAAATAGCCGAGAATTTAAACAAAAAATATATATTTAATGATGAATAAAGATGGATTATAATATTTTTCTTTCTTATTAATTAATTAATTTCAATTTTTCTTCATGTGACGTTTCATATCACATGTGAAGAAAATTACCAATTGTTTAATGAGCTTCCTAATTATTGATGTTTTTATAGGAATATGTATAATGTTTATTAGAAATTGTTCTTTTAAATTTCAATTTTAACCTTGTATTTTATCTTAATAACTATGATAATTGATGGTTTATTCTTATTTATGTTCTTAACTTCTTAGAAAACCTTATATGAAATATATTGATTAGGATTCCCTATACCATACTTTTTATCATTATCAATGATGCTAGAGGAACGTTGTGATAAGGATGAGAGAAGGTGATGTATTAAAATATCATGATTCATATTGAATCTAAATAAATTAAATAGATCAATATAATCTATCATATTTAATAAATTAATAAAATATTTTATTGTATCTTTAAATTTACACATTTTCAGTATACATTCTGCTATATTTTCTTATTTCTTAGCTTCCACCATGAAAACATCTTGAAGATGAGATAACATGTTATAACCATTTATGTCCTCATGTTTATTTCCCAAATCACTAAAATTGACGATGACATTATGATGTAAAAAATTAATTAAATAATTAATGATTAACCTTTAAGATTCCTTTACACTATTATTTTCTTCCTAAGGTGGCTCATCAAGTATTGGAGACCCTAACAAATATAATTTCTTATCATATCATCCTACTAAATGAATGTGCATGTATTAATATTAAAAATAATCATTGGTTAGGAAATATTCATTTATCAATATATATATATACCATACTAATAAAATAAAATATATTTATTTTAGCAAAAATTTAATTTCATTGATATCTTGCAATACACACAATACATGGCTTAAATGAAACATGATACTCTTTTAAAATATTATTTAATCAGGAATATTCTAAACTATCCATGAAATTGGAGGGTATGGATAATAATAATAAAATTATAAACAAAATATAATTTATTCATTTAAATTATTTTATCAATTTGTTACAAATTTAAATAAGAATAAATTGGAATAAAATTTAATATTTTCTAAAAATTTATTTTTTTATAAATGGATGTTTAGTTACACTTTGCACAAATAATTCAAAATTAATTATTTATAATTTAAGAAAATTTATTTGAAAAGAAATTATTTTTCAATATTATTCTATAAAAATTACTTTATGTTGAATTTTGGGTATTTCTCAAAATTATTTCATATATTAATGAATAGCGACAAATCGAATTTTAATCATAAACTATCTTTTTTTAGATTATTCATAAAGATAAAGTGAATTTTAAATATTATTTTATGAAAAATTATTATATATATATATATATATATTAATCCAATTTATTTCATTGTAATAATTTTAATATTTTATTTTTATACAAAACATTTTACACTTGTGTACATTTTTCTATTGGAAAACATGATTTCTCGTTGTATCTGCTGGATTATTTTTAAATCTAATTTCTCAATTTCCATGAATAGAATTTAAAAATATGTATTTCATAGTATTATTTAGAATAATTAATATTATATCATTAATTAAGTTTATTTTTTACCAAAATGAATAGTGAAAACAGAAAATAAAAATATTTACCATAGTTTAGGTAAAAATGGGTTTACTGGGGGTTAATCTAAAAATTTAAATGGTTAAGATGAATGAAATACTTATCTAAAATATATTTTATTGGAATATTTAAACCTTATAATATATAAGTATCTATAATAATCCATTATAAACTTTTACATGTTAATAAATGAGGGTATGCTCTTTTTCTTTTAAATATTGCTTGTATGCCACTCCACTCAGTTGTAAAAGGTTGTTACATATTATATCTTATTAACACCATAAAACCCTTTTAGTTTGGATTATACCTTACATAAATTAAATTCTAAACCCCTTCACAACATAATTTATTCCTTAATTTTTCATAAATCAAACCCTGGAATAATTTTCGTGAAAACATAAAGTGGTGACCCGAGGAAGAGGTAACATATTTCATCGAGCATTTTTATTTTATTTCGTCCTAAAAATCCATAAACTATTATAAAAAATTATGATATAATAAAATCAGTATAATAAATATAAATATATTTTTATGCTAGTTTCATGACCTACATCCACCCCCACTTCCATCAAATGGGTTACCAAATCATCATTCATCTATACGGAGGACTATCGTCTCCTGAACCGATGTCATTCAATTTTCCATTACCATGCCTCATGGATGGTTATAATGATTGATATAAATTATACAAATTATATTTATTAATTAATTATACCTTTTGAGTCAATATATAATATACACTTTTTTATGTTCCACTCTGTGGGGGATACAAAATCATCGCACGTGTGTATGTCAGACTACCACCTCGTGAAGCGATTTGATTGATTTTTCACTATCACTTAAAATAAAAGGTAATAAGGACAGTAATTACCAATATATGTGATATAAATTAAATAATAAAGATATTAATGACATATTTATCATTATTATAATATAATATATCATTTTTTCATACCTTTCACTCACTAAAGGATGATTGTGTAATTCGTGTACGTGTGGACTACGACAATGTGACTCTATTTTCATCACTACACCAAATAAATGAGATATATAACTATATTTAATGAAATAAAATGTTTTTATGATATTATTATACTTTTATAATGATAAATCATTACTAACCTTCTTTCCATAATGATTATTGAAAAATTGAAACATTACGCATTTTTATATACAACTTACCATCTCCATTATCACGACATACTTAATTTCCCCAATTTAATACCTCATGATTGGTATTAAAATGATAATTTATTTTCTAATATTCCAATGTTTTCATGATTATTATCATCTATATGTTTAAATAATTACCTATTTGATTAATATTAATATTCTATTGTAATTTTTGATACATAAGTCAAATATCCTCGAAACACCCGATGTAATCATAATTGATTAAGTAATTTTATATAACATGGTAATAAGTGAATTATAAATAATAATAAATATAAAAATAGTTTTTTAGAAGTTAAATAATTAATTATTATTTATAATTCCTGAAGATAAACAATTTGAATGAGGATTTGGTCTCAAGGTAAGGTACTTCCTCTCAATTTCCCTTCACTGTGGCATATTATAATGTTATGCAACTAATATTAATATGGTGTGTATAATACGACATTGAAATATAATATAATAATTAATTTATATTTCCCATGATTTTATTTTTCGATCATAATTATTTATTCCAAGGAGATTTGAGGTGGAAATTACTTAGTGGTAAATTTTATTTTATAATCTCACTTTGTCTGGTTATTTCTATGTATCTCTAGAAAAAATGAAATTGTTGTCATAATTTTTCATTGGAAATTAAATTTCATATAAATATACATATACTTATATGATTAATATAATTATTTTCTAAAAAATATACCATTTTTACATATGGTTCATAATTTATATTTTATATTATTAACAGGAGAAATATTCATAAATCTGTATCCTTTATTAAATATAGAGTTTTGTTGATATGGAATATTTTTCTTGAATTAGAAAATTTTATTTGACATATGATTAATTATTTTGAAATATGGATATAGTTAGGGTCTATTTATAGATATCCTTTCAATGTATCTATAGGTCACATGATAAAAATTCACTGGCCAAATTATGTGAGATTTTACCTGTCGATTTAAACCGTCTTGAGGGAAGATATTTATAGATTAGGTATCATGATTCCTGAGATCATGAAGTCAAATAATAATGACCTTAGTTCACTATTAATTCGCTTATTTTTGTTATCCATGATATTTTAAAAATTATATTTTCTCTTGAATCATTTCATTCTAATATTATTGATTAAATAGAATGTTTGTTCAGCTATTTTCCTTCCATATTGATTATGACGCGTCTTGTCATGATGGTCAATTTATCTTAATGGAATTAATTTTCTATTATTTACCATTCCATAATAATTATTCTATATTTCTATATGAAAATTTATTTTGAATATAACCCTTTCAGAGTATTTGAGCTCACACTTATTTTTTCACTTTCCCTAGGATTTGAAGAAGAAATATCTGAATTAGTATTCCAGGATGCAGTTCAATTGACATTGATTTTGATTATGTATTATTATTTTTTAAATTTTTAAAATGGTTATTGTGTTTTTATTTGGTTCTCCAATATAGCTAAAATAATTAGTTAATATTAAATTTACCCTTTGTATTTATACTAATGTAATAAAGTATGATGCTGACTCCCTGATACTAGAGTTGAGGTTGATATAGTTTGTATCAGAGAACTTTTACTAGAAATAATGGGAACTATATTACAAAAAACATAGATTAGGGATCATAAACCTGTGATGTAATTTAATGACACGTATGGAGGAATGTCCGAATATTTTAGAATGAAAGAGATTATGTAGTCCTTCTTATCATACATCCATATCTAGATACTACAACTAGACATTGTTCTGAACTAGAGGTACCTATGTATAATACCACTAAAAATGTTGAAATGGGGTTGAACCTATTTTCACCAATTGAACAACAAAAAGACTTAAAACACACATGCATTGACTCTCCCAAGAATCATTCTTAGGATAATTCCCATTTTCATTATAAACCATTAAGAAGGATTTGAAAATAATTATATCATCTAAAAAATCATGTTTATAAATATAATATTAAAAATTAAAAAAAGATAATTTATGTTTATTGATAAATAATATTTATAATTATAAATTGTGATTTAAAATTTTTAATATTATGATCTAATCCAACATATTACATTTTTTAGAAACAACAGCAGAAAAGAGTAAGGGAATTAATACTCATTGAAAATGTAGAGTTTCACCTACTGAGGAATCCAATACAGCAAATATTGGAATTGGAAAACTTTTTTCTATATTAGGGAAACATAATCAGGTTACTACAAATTTCATTAACCATATTTAGAAATATTTTCCAGAACATGATTCTCCAATGTTGGTTTCTTTCATGTGAATGTCGCCCCATCATTTATTGGGACTCATAATATAATGGTAGATAAGTAATGGATTATGTCAATAGATAATATATTTATTTCCATGAGATGTTTTTAAAAACAAAAAGATACACTTTTAGTATTTTTTCACAATTGTGACATTGATCCAAAAAAACTACAGAGGAAGAAGAAATAGAACTCATGGATTTGAAAACATTAAAGGATAAATTCTTTGAAAAATATTTCACTCATGAGAAAAAAACATGAAATGAAATTAAAGTTTTTTATATTAATGAAATTGAAAAAGAAATTTTGGTAGAGTATGAATATACCTTTAAAATATTATTTAGGTATGATATTGATTATATATTAAACATAGAGTGTATGGTTTATAATTTAATTAAAGGTATAAAGGAAAGTCTTTTAAGGGAATTGGCCTCTAAAAAATCATATGATGAAAAAGCTGTATATTCCATAATAAATGTATAATTATTAATTTATATCTTACATATTTGAGGTAAATATATAGACAAATAGTTAATCTATACTCCTTGAATGACTCAAACATGAATATGAGAACACACTGCTTCCCACATTGTAAAAAATGTGGAAATAATTACGATGGTAAATTATTGATGGGATTTGTAGTTTTTTTAGTGTAGAGATAAGGGTAACCCAAAAAATGATTAAATGATATGAATGAAAACACTGTGATCCAATGTTTCATATATTGGGAGATGTGAAAATATGCAATAGAATACCCAAATAATTAAGGGAATCCATCAAAAAGAGGCATTGGGGAGGAGTCTAACCTTAAGTAATCACTATAGAAAAATTAGAAGTATCGAATCATTCAGTAGAAGTTATATTAATCATATCATTAATTATTTATTTGATTCTACATCCTCAATGTCATTTAAATATACCATGCTTTTAGGAAAATTTTGAAATTCCATTTTTTTCAAAAGGGAGTTGTTTATCAAAACATAAAGGGGATGCCTCACTGAAAAAGTTTCTTTCGGTAAGTTCCCATTATTACCTATACATGTTCTTTATTTGATAACTTTATAATAATATGTTTGGATGACCTCGATATAATATTTTTTATGGATTGGATTAAAAAATATGATGAAAATGTTTAATAGAAGAATATTGAAAATAAAATGTATGATCATGTTGTATAATTAATTACGTTTAGAGATAATAAATCATTATTTGATTCATATCTAAATCCAACCATAGTACCACTTCTGAATGAGGTTCATTAGGATTAAGATATAACAAAATCTATGGATAGATAATGTAATTATTAAATGAAGGGCATACATATTGTATATAAATAAATTGATGTATTTCCAAGGTAACTACCTAGAAATCCCTCAAATAATGATGTTGGGCTTTCCATTGATTTATCCCATGATTTAAGAACAATAGAGACTAATATCTATGAAATTGGCACTTTTATATTAGAGGATTTGAGGAAAAAACTATATAACATGGTTATATGGGATTTATTCACCATAGTGTTTACCCATGGGGCCTCTAATCACATCAATAATAATACATACATATCCCTACGACTATGAATTGATTAAATGGAAATCAATGCTATTTCGATTAAGAACAATTATTTTTTCCTCACATCGACAATTTATTCAATCAACTTCATGAAGCCCTATATTTTATCAATTTTTAAATTTATTCTTGGTTTCATAAAAATTGAGTAAATAAAAAATAAATTCTAAAAACATCTTTGGGAATTATCTATGAACATAACATGTTTATAGTAATTCTATTTGGATTGACAAATGCAACATCCGATTTTATAGACATAATGAATTGAGTATTCAAGAAATATGTTGTATATTTTTTATGGTATTAATTAGTGATATTTTTTTGTATTAAAAAAACTATAAGGACCTTAATAATCACTAGAGTATTATTGATGAGACTCTTTAATGGAATAAGTAATATCGGTTGTTTAATAAGAGTTATTTTTGGCTTTAATAATTTTTTTTAAATATTGAATCTATTGGTGGAAATTCAGTTGATCCAATGAAAAATAAGGTAGTCTGGGAATGTCATATACCAATAAAAATAACCTATTTATATAGTTTCATTGGTTTGGAAGGATACAATATATGATTACATAATAATTTTTTCCAAATTGGTGAACCCATTAACCATTATCACACATAAAGGGATTAGTTTTTTTCTATTGATGAATGTAACGAATGTTTTGATGAGCTAAAGTAGAGGTTGTTCAATGATCTAATTTGGACTCTACCATCTAGAAATTAGTGGTTTTAAATATATAGCTATTCATTGAAAAGTTTTATTGGTTTTTTCTTAAGGATAGATGATAAATTTATTGTATATGACTCATGGTATTTGAATATTCATGTACTTAACTTCCCAAACCATGATCTCGATTTGGCTGCTATAATCATTTATTGGAGGATATAGAGATGATAACTCTATAGTGAATAATGTGATATATAAAAAGACCATAAAATCCTAAAATAAATAATTTCATAGAAATATATCAATATTTGGTAAAGTAAATGGATTTATATGTTAAATGATTTTCATTTATGAATACACTACTATCTAGGTAAATAAAATCATGGTGTGGTTGCATTGAGTAGGAAAGATCATGGATTTCTTACCAATGTTTTGATTGAGATAGATATTGTTTCCTTGTATATAGTAAATATGTATATGTGAATATTTATGGAAGGAGATACATTACTATTTTTTGAAATGATTTTGAAACCATTCTTATTCTAAATTATAAAAATTTCTCAATTTGATGATGAGATCTTTAAGAATAAAATTAATTTTGTGCGTGATTGGAAATTAGAAGACATTGTTTCTTAAGAATGTATTCAAAAAATTTGTAATATAATAAGTGTTCCATATTTAACTTAGTTAAAAATGGGGTTATTTGATAATAATCATAGATAAAATTTCATTATACACCATATTATCATAGAGATGTATAGGGATTTGAGAGAACATTTTTTGTGGGAAAACAGGAAGCAGAAAATTGATGATTCTTTTTCTAAATGTTTATTTTTTCATCAATTTTATATTGTGAGGTATTATACTGTATTAATCATGCAACCTATTATTATCCCTTGGTGTAAATGGGCTTAAAATACTACGAGATTTGTTATAGGAATTACAAATACTCCTATAAAGAATGATGTAATGGGGGTTATCATTGACCACCTATCCAAATATATACATTTAATGGGTATAAAATAAAACTAGGATTTTGAGAACCTTTCAAGGATATATATTTTTGAATATGTAAAATTTCATAGTGATCCTATATCAATTTTTTCTTATCATGATCCCCATTTCACATCAAAATTTTGGAAGAGTCTTGAGAAGGCTCCACATACATGGCTTCATTTGGGCATGCCTACCATCCTCAAATTGATGGAATATACAAAAGAAATATTGAAATAGTGAAAGAAATGTTTATTATATTAACACTTGAATTTCATGTTGTGTGGTATCCCTATATAGAATTGGTGGATTCTTCTTTTGAAAGTATTTTCCATTCAAGTATTCAGATGGTAACGTATGATGAATGATAAGGAAAGAGGTGTGCTACTCAATCATGCTGGGATAAAGTTTTTTAAAACAAACTTGTATGACCAAGTTATTTTGAGGACACAAAAACAATGGAATAGGATATTCAGGAACAAATTAATTTATATTTAATGAAGAAAAGTAGTTATTTTAATAATAACAATAATGGTTTCGAATTCTACGATCGAGACCAAGTTGTATTGAATATATCTCCATGGGTGGGTTTTATAAGGTTATGTAAAAATGTAAAATTATTACTAGGTACATTAGTGACATTTAGATAATTGATATAATCATATATATTTCATATCATTTGGATATTACACAAAATCTATCAAATGTATATTATTTTTTTCATATATAATTGTCAAGAAAGTACATGCTAGACCCAACACATGTGTTCAACTTTAATGAAATAGGATTGGAACCTAATATATCATACTATTTTGAATAAATCTATATTATTAATACTATGGAGTAGTTATTGATTAATTTTTTGACTCACCAGGTAATGGTAATTTAAAGAAATAACAAAATATAAGATGAAATGTGAGAACTAGAAGATGTTATGAATAATAACCACACTCATCTATTAAGAATTTAATATCTTTGAAGTTATAGGGATGAAATATTTTTAAAAATAAATAATGTAACACCTATGTTAGTTATAATATATACATTTCAGAATAAATTTAATTTCATTGATTGCTTATAGTACATACAACACAAGGTTTAAACAAAACGTGATTGTCTATTAAAATATTATTTAAACAAGGACATTAGAACATAGCTGTTAATTTATATGTATTAATTAGGCTAAAAATATTATGAAAAAATATATTTTACACTTATAAATTTATTATATATTTAATATAAATGAAAAATATAATTATTTTAAATAAAAAATATTTTCTAAAAACAATCATTTTTTACAGGGTGGTTTAATCATGATTTGCATACATAACGTAAGATTAATATTAAAGAAAATTAACAAATAAATCTGAAATGAAAAAGATAATTTTTTAAATAATTAATTAAAAATTATCTTTAGATGAATATGTGGTATTTTCCTGAAATGTTTCATTTTTGGATGAATAATGAAAAATAATGAACATTAAAATTAAACTACCTTTTAATTTATAGTATTTATAATGTTATGATATATTTTATATTATTTTTTAAGTAAAATTAGTTCAAATATATATAAATTAATCAAATTTATTTCTGTAAACGCATTTTAATAATACATTTCTATCAAAAAATTGTAAACTTTTGACCATTTTCTCTTTGAAAACCTGTATTCTCATCACATTTATGGGATTAATATTAAATATGATTTTGAAACGTTGTTGAAACTCATTTTCATCACATTTTCTAAAGGAATGGAAAGGGAAATGACTTAGCACAAATTGTTTCATCATTTGAATAAAACATCAAACATTGACAAAGTCATGAACAAGGCTTCAAATGCACATGTGCCACACTAGTTCCCTCACTGTCACACAAGTACACTTTTGTGTCGCCTAATGGTCACACAAGTGACTTGTGCACCCTCTTTAAAAATCGGTCAGGGTCTTCAGCAGCCTATAAATAGACCCTGTGGGACCCCCATTTGGGGGAAAAATTTTCCTGAATTCAGATACAGAGCTTTGAACGCCCAAGCCTCTTCTTCAAGTCCTCCAAACACTTCTAAGGTAATTCTTTACCTAGAATGGAAGGTCTATATAATATGAATAAGGTCTAAATGTTAGAAATCACTAACACTTGTGCACCTAAATGTTTTTCCAATAAGGGAAATGAACACACTTGCACGCCTCCTTACCTATTCATTAAAACTTGTGCGCCACTCTTCTGGAAATACCTAGGGATAATTATAAAGGCTTTGGTCAAGCATCACCCAAGTATTACCCTTCTTCATAACAATCATGCAAGTACCCATGTGCCGCGTAGGTATACCTTCGTGACCGAGACTTGCGCGCCCATGCAGTACTTGCGCTCCTACCAGGACTTGCACCCCCTATCTTTTTGGGTGCCCTTCCTACTGATTTCACCTTTCTTATTTAATTCCTCCTTTCCTATTCATGACTTAGCCTTCAATACACTCTTCAAAGTCATTTATGGCATGTTTTCTTGATTGAGTTCCTTATCTGATAGGAATTTCGTGGAACATCTCTCAAAACCTAGGTATTTACATATCTTTATGTCCCTAAAGATTGAGATGTCATTCATTCAAACTCATCCTTTAAGATGAGGGAACCCCTTAACCTGGTCCTCCTTTTCAAGAGTAAGCCCTAGTCATAATTCCCATTAATTTTGGGCATCCTCCTTAGGAGTAAGCCCCATGTCCTCATTAATTTGGGCCTTCTTTTTAGGGATAAGCCCCATGTCCCCTAATATGGGCATCCTCTTTAGGAGTAATCCCCAGTCATAAAATTCCCAGATATGGGCATCCTCATTAGTAGTAAGCCCCAACCATAATTCTCTTAACCTGGGCTTCTTTTTCAGGAGTAAGATCCAGTCTCAAATATGGGCCTCCTCCTTAGGAGTAAGCCCCAAGTCCCCTTAATTTTCATATCCCTTTAACCTGGGCCTCCTTTTCAGGAGTAATCCCTAGTCTTAATTTCTCTTGACCAGTCATAATTATTTTGATCTTGGATTCCTTCTCAAGAGTAAAACCCAATCATAAGTCCCCACTTAAATCGGGAATCATCCTTTGGAGTAAGCCCCAAGATTATAGTATCCAAATCTCCATGAAGTACATATACCTTTATGGACCATGTTCATGGATTTATTCCCTAAAGTAAATCTTAATCTTTATCTATTTTGGGCAGTCATAAATACATAATCCCAACATCATTTCATCTTTCATGGCACAATTTTCTAGTTTCACTAATACCTCTTGTTTCTCACACCGAGCATGACTCACGTGAGCTTAGAGTGTAAAAGTAATCGTGACATCTTTCTTTGAGCCATCAATCATGCATAAACATCATACTACCTTACTCGAACTACGTGGGTTCTGATTCCTTTTCTAAACAAAGGATATGTAGGTAGCCCATCTGCGGGTATGATCCCAACTCTAAAATAAACAATGTCCTTCTGAATGAAAATACACATCAAGTTCCCCACTGAGTAGCTTTAAAACCAGTATGGTCATCATAATGACCAAGAGACTTTTATGTATTAAAGGATACCATTGACTAAGAATCTCTAAAAAATTGTCACGACCCGCCCTCGGGGTCCGTGCCGTGACTACCCCAAGCCCGCCTTCCATAGGCCAGGGGCTGGCGACTAGCACCAAGGCGTAATTCCCGGTAAAAGGGAAGGCATTGCCTTTGAAAAGTAAACACACACCACAGAGTAAACAAGCGGAAAGTAAACACTAAGCAAACAGAGTACGACTGAAAGTGCGGAAAAGTAAATGGGCCAGAATACAAACCCAAACTGAAAGTAAAGTACAACTCGAAAAGGGAAAAACAGCAACTGTAAAGTAAAGGCCGCTACTCCGAGCTGTCCACTGGAAATCCCACCTGAAGGGTGGGTACAGATAGCTCCTCTGCTCCACGGGTCCCGCCGTCTGCTCCGTGCACGTCCCGCCCAGTGGTCCACCTCCGGGTACCGTCCCGCTGTGCAAGCCTCAGCTAAGGTCAACGCTGTCCGTCGTCTGCAACCAACACAACGTAGTGCGGGCGAAGCCCGTGCAGGGGTGAGTATAAGCTACTCAGTAGGGACCCCGAGACCCCTGAAGGTCTCTCAAATCCACAAAGGATAAACCACGAAGAAAAGTACAAACACGAAGTAACAACTGACACAGCTTAGGTATATGCCCATACATATACCTAAGTCATCAATTAAAATACACTCCAACCTCCGAGCCCAAGTACAACTCAGTCCACGCAGGAAAGTATACGTATTCCACATAGGAAAGCAAAATATAATCCACACAGGATTGCACAACACAATCCACACAGGAAAACAACCGGATTCAGCTCACACAGGTATACTTCTTCAAAGACGATAAAGATGATCACTGATCCATCTAAGTCGTCGGACCCACGAAGGATCGATAGGTAACTAACCCCCGCAGAAGACCCACACAGGATCGGGCTCACACAGAACCTGTAGGCGCTGGCTCACACAGAACCGCTGAGCGCAAGGACCCACACAGGATCGGGCTCACACAGAACCTGTAGCACTGATCCACGTAGGATCGCTGAGTGCTGTAGTCGTCGTCGTCGAATCCACACAGGATCTCTGTACTGTCGTCGTCCAATCCACACAGGATCTCAGTACTGTCGTCGTCAAATCCACACAGGATCTCTGTACTGTCGTCGTCAAATCCACACAGGATCTCTGTACTGTCGTCGTCGCAGTCACAGTAGCAGAAGAACAGTCGCAGCCAGCACTAGGGTTCCCGCACACAGCAAACTCGTACGGAGGGTCCGCTCCACGAGCTGAGAGGCTGATACATCAACTGTCACGAAGACCGAAGTTGATGTATCCAAAAGTTCCGTATCGTCAACAGGAACTCAACGCAACAGACGGCGCGTCGATCGGACGCCCGGTCTGAGAGTTATTGGCATTTTCGTTTCCGGGGCCCGGTTGGTTTTTAAGGCAAAACCAACCCGACCGTACTCCACCTGCGTCCAAACCTCGGGCGGAGTATGCCAAAAGATCCGTCTCACTAAGAGGAACACTACGCGACTGACGGCACGTCAATCGGACGTCCGTAGCTCAAGATATGAGCGTTTCCGCTCCGAAGGCCCGGTTGGTTTCGTGAACGAACCAACCCGGCCGAACTCAAAGTAACCCGAAACCTTGAGTGCGATATACCGAAACGACCGTCTCGATCCAAGGATCGCGTTTCCGTAGACGGTTCGTCATTCGGAGGTCCGAGGATCAAGTTGTGAGCCAAAAACCGAATCTGGTCCGAAACGGGGGGGTCCGGGTCCGGGCCGACCCGGCCCGACCCCCCCCTGGGCGGCGCGGCGGCCGGCGGCGGCGGCCGGCGGCGGCGGACGGCGGCGGCGCGGCGGCGGCGGTACGGCGGCGCGGCGGCGGCGGGCCGCGTGGCGGCGGCGGGCCGCGTGGCGGCGGCGGGCCGCGTGGCGGCGGCGGGCCGCGTGGCGGCGGCGGCACGCGGGGCTAAGCCCCGCGTTTTCTGGAGGGCGGCGCGGCCAGTGCCGCGCCGTTTTTTTTAAACAAGCGCCCCCCCTCACGTGGGGGGGCTTGCTGGAACGGACCGAGGGGGCAGCCGGCCCCCTCCTCTTTTAAAAAAAACGCCCCCCCTCTTTAAGAGGGGGGTTTTGCCAGCCGGCCGGGGAATTAATTCCCCGGTTTAACGGCATCCGGCCGGCCAGCCGGCCGGCCGGTTATCTCCAACGGGACCGGAATTTCCGGTCCCCTCTTCGGCTTCCGACGCCGGCGGCCCGGCCGCCGGTCTCCTCTTCCGCCGCGGCCCGGAACCGGCCGCGGTCTCCTCGTTCCGCCGCGGCCCGGAACCGGCCGCGGCGTTCGTCGTCCGGCGCGGTGCGACGGCACCGCGCCCCTTTCGCCGTGCCATGAATCCTTCCAACGCGGTGCGACGGCGTCGCGTTCTTGAAGACTCTCCTCGGCGTAGCGCGACGGCGTTGCGGAAAGAAAAAGGCATGTTCATCCGCGTGGTGCGACGGCACCACGCCACTTGCTTCCACCCGCAAGAATAAAACGAGAACTAAGGAGGGGGGGGTTCGGCCGTGTTCATGCGGTCCGACCCCCCTCACGTTAAATAATAACATAACTAAGAATATCCAATAGCCTCACGTTTAGTCATGCTAAAATCCACGATTCAAGAATGGAATAAAAATAATCAATAAATAACATCCCCTACCTCGGGTTTGAGATTCAAAGAATCTTCTACGTTCCGCGGAAGACGGCGTCGCGGAAGTCGGGCGTCGCGGTCGTCGTTCGTCAAATCCGTTGACGAAGAGTTACGCCCGATGCGACACGTTGTTGGCGGATCTTCGTTTGCCGACGAAGAAGGCCCGAGGGGGATGCGGCGTTCCCTCTTGTTGACACCGAGGACGAAGAAGAGAGGCGTCGTTCTTCGTCGGAGTTTGAGCGTTCTTCGTCAAGATGAACGTTCTTCGTCAAGATGAACGTTCTTCGTCAAGATGAACGTTCTTCGTCAAGATGAAGAAGATGGAGGAGGAGCTCTCAAATGAAATCCACATAAGTTGGCTAACAAAATAAAATAAGGTCTCTCCTTATTTTATTTACCAAGCCTAGGAATTCAAAACTTCAAAAATCAAACATAACACTTAATTAATTAACATGTCATGTGTAATTAATTTGATGTTAAGTTTACAAACAATTAAGAGGGAGAGAGGAGAGTTTAAGGGGGAAGTTGAGAGGTTTAGGTTCGTGTGGGTCCCACCACACTTAATCCTCTCAAAGTAGGTTAAGTGGGTGTGGGTCCCACCCCCAACTCCTTTTGAGAGGAGTTAACCTACAAAAGTGAAATAAAAAGAATCCACATTTTTTTATTCAACTTTTTATAATTCTCCCAAAAACTAACTTTCGTCCCGCAACAAACGCAACTCCCGAAAGGGTCTCTTTAAGCGAATATCGGCGCTGCGAGTTCATCGGTGCCCTCGGATTTCAATTCCGAGCACCGGATCAAAAGTTAGAAATTCCCGCTCGTTCGTTCACTGAACGTACCCGAGCCCAAACTTCGGAAATTAATTCCGGGCACTCCGGGCCTCGGAATCAGGTGCCGTCTGAAACCGCGCTCTTGTAAAATTCTAAAGAAAATTAAGAAAAAAATTTTCCTTGAATTTTACGGGTCTTTACAAAAATAAAGATGATTCTCTATCGATGGAGAACCTTGAATATATATAAAAGATTCTATAAATTTCCTACATATCAATCAATTGACTATCAGATCTATAAGAAAGCTCATTTTATACTTTGTAATGTAATAAGGATTCATGAACATAACTTAAATCTATAATGAGAGTCTCGGAATATACAATAATTCTCCTCAAAAAGGTGTGATGAGTCTGACCTTCCATCCACTCGACCAATGAAAATTCCTATGCCTCATCAGTCCACAACTAATGAGCGCCTACCTTTGGAAAGTAGGTCCAAATGGATATGAAATCATTGTATGTTTCCAGTTATGTGAACAAACCCATTAGAAACCGCTTGGAATTTTTGGATCTTAAATCAACGAGAACATCTCCAATTCCATAGGAAACAAAAATTGGTGAACCCGACGTGAATCCTTAACCAAGTTAAAATGATGTTGTGCTTATTTGTTAGGCCCCTATTTAAAACTCAATGAGATGGCCAACAAAACAATCAATACCATATTTTCTCATCCAAAAGATGTAGTGGCTGAACTTATCTTCATTATGTCTATTATATCAAACAGGCACTCTTTTCCAAGATCTTATACATTTCCAGAATGGCTTCTCTTAAGTTCACATCTGTGAATACCTCTACGGTGAAAACCTTTGCTACGAATTCCACTACTGCTACTCCTACTGGATCATCATCCACTTTGAGGATGACATCACCTACTCAGCGTCTTCAACACTGGGTATCAAATGCGATGGTTAGGGAGTACCATCAAAACAGTACTATTCCAACTCTGGAGGCTTCTTGACAAGCCCTCCATGTGAACAACTCACACTGGTCGTCCGAACTGCGATGACCAGCGATCAAGAAGTAGGCAGTGATAACCACCGTCTCCAACTGTTTCCGGTTGTTATCCCCGAAACGCAATCACCATTCACTCCCATATTCTGAGGAGGTGAATGAGTAGGTCCCTTAGGGCCTTAATTGAAGGAGACATGAGTCCTTCCCAGGGGATCCCATCAACAATCGCCACCAGACTCGTGCGGTAGTGTGCCCTCAACATGATGAGGGTATCGACTCCAGGCGTTCGGCTCAGGTTCCGCGAACCCGAGCAGGCAAGATGAATCGCCAGAGGTAAAATCCGGTTAACAGTGAGAAGGTTCTCATCTATGCCATCATTGGAGAAGTCCACCATCCTAACTTGATGGAAAGCATCGAGCATGCACACACACCTTCCAGTTTTAATTCTGCTCTCTATAAGACTCATCTGGCAGCATCACGCCAATCCTTCCAGGAAATTCCGGTGGAGTACTATAGGTAGGAACATACACTTGTTTATACATAATCAGCTAGTCGGAAGGCTCGCCTGACTACATATGATGGAGCTTATCAACCCTGTTTGGAGAAGTGCAATCAGAAGGCATATACACTGGTCATTATTGATCAATCCTAACAATATTCTCGCTTGGTAGAACTCAGAGAAGTCAGTAGAAATGCTCCGGAGACAAATAGGAGGTAAAATCATCTCTCTACCGCCACACTTGAGTACTGTCAGGATTCACTGACAGGAAAAGGGGGAAAATTGCAGGCACACATACCTACTCCCATCATGGAATGGATGTATATCCATGTTCCGTTAGCTGAAGTCACCAAGCATATTCTATCAATGGTGAAAGAGCAGAAGCAAATCTCTTCTCATATTCTGGATGCTTGTAAGGATATTATAACAGCTTCAGCAGCATCTCAGGGAAAGACACATAAATATATCCCTACCAGTGGAGTGACACATCAACAGTTCACTCTGGAACAGACACACACATCTGTTCCAGTCCAAGAGGCTTCTGGGGCGTACTCCCCCATATCATACAAACAACCAGGTCAGGCACATGCACCTGATTTAAGTGGAGATCGTCAGCCTAACCTGGTCATCTCTCCTGATCAGGCACATACACCTGCTCAAAGTAGCCACTTTCATCAACAAGTGGTTTCCAAGGTAAGTAAGAAGGCGTCTAAGAAGAAGACCCGCCCAGCACTGTTAAAATATCAATAGCCAATCTGTAACAAGGAATTTCTTGATGCTAGAGTTCTTGAAGCCCTCAGATAGTTATCTATTGGAATACAATATTCTACTCCATCATTCCCCAATAATGGGATCATTAATTCCGAAGGTCTTCAATAGAAACTTCCTCATGAAGGCTTGCTTCATGACAGTTCGGTCAATATTGAAGTTTCATCTTCAGATGAGAGCCACAGGACCCCTGTGTGTGGTCAGAAGACCAAGGAGCAAGAGATCCCATATTTTGTTGTAACCCACCATGGTGGTCCTCCCCATGATAATGAATTTCACTGCAAAATTCCTCTCCATAGTAGTGATGCACATTTCCCAGAAAATGCTCCAGTGGACAATGTAGTGCCGAGAAATCCCTCTTATCTTAAGGCACATGCAAATGCGAAACCAGTCATGTTTGATTCTTCATTGCTATCAAGTGAAATACTTTCTCAATTCAAAGATTGCCCAGGGTGTAGGTAATTCTCCAAACCACCCCTAAGTCATGCATCTTCTAGTTTGATCAGTGATTTCTCTACCAACCTTGTTGAATCCGATGAAACAACACGGAATCACCATCTCTGGTAAAATTAGGTAGAAGAATCTTCATTGAATGATAAAGTGGAAATTCTGAAATGAGAAAAAAAATGGAAAAAGGTGAAGTTCCAGTCATATTTTGGCCTCTGGCTGACTCTCAATATGAAATTCCAGAGATGTTGACGGAAGATGGAATTCATGACATTCATCTCAACATATGGAAAACTATTTGTCAGTTGAAAATGAAAGTATTATCTTATGATGAATATGAAAATCATGTTAAGATAATAGAAGGTTTACAACGTCAGATTTACTTGGAATCTCTATCAGTCTCTCGATATCCAAAGGCTGAAAAGCTACAGAGAGCCCTTCAACGTTAATGAATTGGTTCACTAAGAAGATTGTTCCAGTTAATTTCCAATTCCCCATCTGGTATTCATGTTAGAGGATGGGGTGTTCATGGAGCACTACATTTCACTATGCTCTCCAGTCAGTAAAGCCCTCTAAAAATGGTTTCATGCAATGTTATTGCCCATAGCCAGCCTAAGTAAATGGGTTTTGTTTGTAATCAAGGGCTTTCCCAAGAAAAGTCTTCAACTAGTTCCTCTCAAAATCAAGAATACAGAGAAAAAGTTGTTGAATTACTCCTGCGTCAAGCAAACAAGAATATTGAACATTCCTCTAATATGGAGAAAACACATCATCAAGTGACAGAATTGTCAGAAATCATCCAACGGTCTTTTGAACCGGGTGATAAAAGTGGATTTCGAATGATGAATACACCTAATTTCTGTACTAAGGTTCACAAGATCAGGAGAGCTTTTAAGAAAGTGTCAGACATAGCATGTCAAGAGCCACCCCAGCTTTCTAGATTGGGGACTCTTTTAAACCAACCCTATGAATCAACAAATAGGATTCGAGGAGTTGATCAAAGATAGTAGGAATAGCCCCAGTCCACTAGACAAGGGAATTTTTTCAAATCCTCAATCCCACCCTCAGATAAAGTTAGTCTTCTCTCGATTGGGGAAGAAGCCTCAAGAGGAATGAAGATCCAAATTATCAAGTGATTATTTCCAAATTACGGGTTTCCAAAAAGTTCCTAAGGGATCAAATCAACAAAAGGAAATGTCTCGTCAGAGGTATGAAAGAAGACAATATCATAGAAATGTTCATATAAGGGATGCAATGCATTATGCATCAATTAATGTCATCAATTCCATTGTTTTTGATCCACCATATGAGGCTCACTCAGAGGGATCATATGAATAGGTTCCTACTCAAGAAGTTGTACGCACAGACACAAATGAAGAAGGTGTGAATACACGAAATCAAAGGCTTACCATAAATCTGGTTGTTCATTCAAATAACTCACTTCCCCCTCTTTGAAAGGTATCAAACAAGGGGAAGGTAAAGAATCATGTTACATATCCTTCCTCTGGAGAAGGATAATCACTCTCACTAGAGCAAAGATTTGCGCAGCAAGAGGAAGAAATGA
The DNA here is from genome assembly GCA_963277665.1 of Viscum album. Classification (NCBI taxonomy): domain Eukaryota; kingdom Viridiplantae; phylum Streptophyta; class Magnoliopsida; order Santalales; family Viscaceae; genus Viscum; species Viscum album. Next base: position 120,527,635 of record OY728132.1, on the reverse strand, counting down.
AGGAGTTGAGGAGGATTAATGGAGAACTACTTCAGGGAAGTCCTCCTCCAAAGCGTGATGGAGTCAGTCAGTTAAAGTTATTCGTTGTGGCTATTGAGATGGATCAAGAATATCCCCATTTATCAGTACACCCTTACAGGTCTAATCCTATGGGTCAAGTCCAACAACAATCGGTAGTGCTGCCGTTGGTTGTAGTACCAGCTGTCACAACCATACCAGCTTCAGTCATTGCACCTATTTAGTTCTAAGCTCAACCTGATGTTTCTAAAAACTTAACAACTAATATTGAGTCATTAACAACTCAGTTGGAATCTATGGAGGGAAATTAGGCTCCGGTTCAACCAGAGAAGAGAGCTTACCCTGAATGGGTTGATGCAATTACATCCCCCATCAAGTTTTTGGAACCTTGTATTCCCTATTTTCAATGGATCAGGCGATCCATAACAGCATTTGATGCATTACATATCTTGTTGTGATCCTATGATGGGAACTCTGGAACAGTAAGAAGTAGTGAAACTCAGATTCTTCGTGCGAACCTTGCAAGGACCATCTTTTGTTTGGTATACAAGCTTGCAATCCCTGTCAATTACCGGATGGGAAGATCTCCGTCAACAATTTCTTCTCCAATTCAGCTCAACGTTTCTAAAGACAACAGTGTTTGATCCTACACACTGTAAGAAAAGGGAGATTGAAAGGGTCTCAGATTTCATTGCTCACTGGAAGGGATTAACATATTCCCTAAGCATAACACTCCCTCAAGAGGAATTGTTGCCAATCTGTGTGGAAAATTTGCATGATTAGTTGTGCACACCACTGATCCCTATGAAATACACAAGAGGGTTTTGAGACCTTACTTCAATCACTCAAAAAATTGAAGATTCTCTTATAAATACTAAGGATAAAGCTCGTGTAATTCCACCAGATCCAGGAAAGACAATGGGTAAATAAGAAACTGCTACAATTATTCTTAAACAAGCACCTGTACCTATTTCTACATCAAAACCATCATCTTCTAGAAGGGATCCACCTCCTGAGTGCCAACAACAGAGGCCATTTCATCAAGATGATCAAAGAGATCAAATACGAAAACAATTTGAGGATTTGAAAAGCAATGTTTACTCTTTCCTAAATGAACAAGTTCATATTTATTTCATTTCAGCTCTAGTAAATAATTTTGTTAAAATGCCAATGCCCAAGAGGCCAAACAAGGAAGGTGATGAAGATCGTCCCAACTATTTCCCATTTCATCAAATGTTGGGGCATCCCATTCCAGAGTGTTTTTTTTCAAAGACCTCCTGTAAGAAATGGTCAATTTGGGACAAGTTAAAATGAAAGGTTCTTCAACTCAAGTGGCACGTGTTATTGCTACAGTTCCATAGGAGGAAGGAGAATGGAAAGAAGTTAAGAACAAAATGCACAAAAATATGATGATTGGATGTTCAGAAAGACGATCAAATGAACTCATTCTATTTTGCGAACACAATTGAAGAAACCAATTGTGCCTTCTCCCTTAAATGCCACAGCAAAACCCTCTTCATCAGAGGGAAAATCCTCCAAGAAATGACATAATTCCAAGAAAGAGGAACAATCAGAATTAGATGATTATGTGTTAAAGCCTAAGATGTCTTTGAATCTGGAATATTTCATGCCATTTACTTCCAAGAAATGGGCACCGCCCCACCAAATGGTACAGCCAAAATTTTCTAGTCAGGCAGATTCTTCATCAAATGAAGATTTAATCATTGGTTCTGTTAAAATGATTCACTTAATATATCCATATGCTAATCGCAGTTTCAATTTCGATGATCCTGAATTCCCAATATCAAACAATGGAATTAGAGGAAGTTCCAGGGGTCTGGGATACAAAGGAAGACATGGATATCCCAGAATCCATTATTCTAATTCCACCCCTGCTAGAACTATGTATGTAGCAGAAACTAATGATAGAGCCCTTCAGTGAGCTCAGCAAGAACAAGAAAGTTCTTCCACCAATAGCAAATTCAGTCCTGGTACAGTTATTATGGAGGATCGTTTGGGGGTTCCACCATCATCCTCTCAATAGGTAAATGGTTCTAATCACTCTAATCTTCCAAAACCAGGAATATTTCGAACTCCTATCTCGATACAAGATGCATCAAATTCAAAGGCATCAACTTCCAAGGCGCCTGCTAAACCACATGTTCCTGTTGGGAAAAAAAGACCTTTGGATCAAAAGTATAATGTATTGAAACACCTGGCCCATGTACCGGTCAAGTTATCAATTCTGGATGCTTTGAATCTATCAAAGGATCGTCAAGAGGCACTCATCTAGGCTTTGTCAAGTCCTCAGGAGTTTGAGACTGAAATTGTTGCAGATGAAGTCTACTATGTAGAGAATAATCTTGCAGAATGCCATGAAGAGATATCTTTTACTAATGAAGATGAAGATGATGTCATGCATGGACATATTAGACCTTTGTAATTATCTGGCAAGGTCAATGGCATAGACATTCGAAGATCTTTTATTGATAATGGTTCAGGAGTCAACCTCATGCCCATTCGTACACTTCATCGATTGGGCCTTATGGATTCTAATTTATCTCCTTCAACTATGATGTTACTAGGATATTATAAAAATGAACAAGAACCACTGGGTGAAGTTACACTCAAAACACAGTTTGGAGATCTTGTATCCAATTCAAATTTCATGTTTGTTGGTCAAGACTCAGCCTTCAACATCTTTCTTAGAAGACCCTGGCTACAACAACATGTGGCTATCCCTTCATCATACCATCAATGTCTCAAATATTATTTTGATGGTCATGTGGGGACATTGAATGGTGATAAGGCCCAGTTCAAGACATGTGAATCTCAATACATTGAGGTGGAATTCTGTCACATGAAGGGAAGGGAGAAATCTACATCAAATGAGATTACCAAATTTAATGCTCCATATGGTTAGGAAAATATTCCAGTAAATCCATTTGCGCATGTTAGTACAGATTATGTGTTGCCTATCAGTCAAATTGAAATGATAGACCCAAATCAATATACTCTTATGGAAAGATCCATCATGTCAATTATAGAAATCAAGCCATACAACATGGGAGAAATTTGTGATCCACCAGGAAATGATGAAAGCTCAAATGGAGATGTCTTCATTTCATCTAATGAAATCCAACAAGTCTATACTTTTCCAAATCAGGCCAGAGGAAGTTATAGCAACATTAGAGGTGAACAATGATATCGATTCTCAATCCATCATCTCCTCTTTATTTTCCATGGAAGACCCTTCATCATCAATTGGGATAGAAATGGAAGCTTCTTATTCAAGATGTTCAAATTTTAACATCTCTTATGATTAGGGATATTCTACTTCATCATCTACTATGCAAGTAGAAACGGAAGAATTAGTGCATGTTAAAGAAGAAGAGGAAGATATCAGAGATGCTCCGCCATCATTTGAAGAGGGTATCTCTTCCATTGTGGATAAACTCAGAGAAATAAATCTCGGTACAATAGAAGATCCACACCCCACTTTAATCAGTGCAGCCATGAATCATGAAGAACAAGAGATTTATATTTCCTTTTTAATGAAAAATCGAGATGTATTTCCTTGAAACTATATAGAGATTCCAAGTCTTGATCTTGATGTTGCCACTCGTCATTTGGGTTTTCCAGAAGAACATCGAGGATTCAAATAAACCGCTAGAAGAACACACCCAACCTATGCATCCAAAATTGAAGCTAAAGTGGATAAGCTCATAAAAGCTAACTTTATCAGAGAAGTTCAATATCCCAAGTGGTTGGATAATATTTTCCCAGTGAAAAGAAGAATGGGCAAATTAGAGTGTGCATTGATTTCAGAGATCTTAATCGGCATTGTCCTAAGGATGATTTTCCAGTTCCGATTACAGAACATTTAATCGATGAAACAGCTAGCTATGAAGCACTTTCCTTCATGGATGGATATTATGGATATAATCAAATCTGAATGGCTCCATATGATGAGGAATATACACCCTTCAGAGTCCCTCAGGTTGTGTTTTTCTATCGGGTAATTCCCTTTGGCCTAAAGAATGCAGGTGCAACATATCTGCGTGCCATGCATCGTATCTTTAAACCCTTTTTAGGGAAGTATATCGAATGTTATGTGGACGATTTGGTGGTCAAATAAAAACAATATTCTAATAACATGGCTGATTTAGAAGTCATATTCCACAAAATTCGGAAACATAATTTGAAGATGAACCCCTTAAAATGTTCTTTTGGGGTAACCTTGGGGAGATTTCTCGGCTTTGTTGTATGCCATCATGGTATCAATGTCTATCCTGAGAAGACCATGTTAATACTTTGTATGTCACCTCCTCAAAATTTGATAGAATTGAGAGGACTTCAAGGACACTTAGCCTATGTTCTATGTTTCATCGCCAATTTGGAAGGAAAAAGTTTACCCTTCACCAAATTGATGAAAAAGGGGGTCACTTACTAGTGGACTAAAGAATGTCAGGAGGCATTCTATATTCTCATGAAATACCTCTTGAGTCCACCAGTACTTATGCCATCTGTTGAAGGAAGACCACTTATCATCTATGTGACAGCTCTAGAGCGATCATTGGGTTCCTTTCTTGCTCAGAAGAATGATGTTGGGAATGAAAACAGCCTCTAATATCTCATTTGGACTATGATTGAAGAAGAAAACCAATATTCAAGTATTGAGAAGTGTTTCCTAGCATTAATCTTTGCAGTTCAGAAGTTGAGACACAACCTGCAACATCACGAGGTCCAATTGGTATCTCATAATAACCATCTCAAATTCATCCTTAGTCGTCCAATGCTTACAGGACGTCTCACATGGTGAGTAGTTATCTTGTAGCAATTTGATATTCAGTATGTGTCTCAAAAGGAAATAAAGTCCCAAGCTCTGGTTGATTTCCTAGCTTAACACCCTTTAGTGGAAGATTCATCTTTAGATATTGAACTCCCTGATGAGGAAGTCTTCTCTATTCAAGAAAGTCCTCAAACATGGGAAATGTACATTTATGGTGCTTCCAGAATTCCAACAGGGACAAAAATGGAAAATCCTAAATTCAACAAGGTTGGTTTAGGAATTGTGCTCGTTTCTCCAGAAAAGGCAGTGTTCCCCAATTCCTTCTTATTATGGGAAGGTGGTACCAATAATGATGCAGAATACCAAGCTCTCATCAAAGGCTTGGAGTTGGCACTTCAAGCACAAGTGAATCACTTAAAGGTAAATGGTGATTCAGACCTGGTAATAAAACAAGTCAGTGGGGATTATGCCATCAGAAAAGAAGAATTAATCCCTTTTTATGATTACATCATAGAGTTAATGGCGGAATTCCCTTCGGAACCGACATTTTCTTATGTCCCAAGATCACAAAATGCCCAAGCTGATGCATTGGCTAATATAGCAACAACTCTGAAAGATCCAAATCGGGACGAGACAACCATCAATATTGCCCACTATCGTGCAATTTCACCTAAAGTTCGAACCAGAACAGAGGAGATCAATGAAATAAGTCCCATTCCTGAACCATATGGTTATACTACAGGATGTATGACACCTATCAGGGAATACCTTCAAAATGGAACACTTCCACCTGATAAAGCTGAGAAAGAACAAATTCGGTGACATGTGGTCATTTTTACTCCTTATGATATCCCAGATCACCTAGAGAAAATTATTTACAATCATGGTTTTGATGGAGTTCTCTTCAAATGCATTGATGGTGAAGAGACAGTGGTTGTCATGAAGGAAGTGCATGCAAGAGTCTGTGGTGACCATTAGTCTGGACATAGACTGTCTGATCAGATTCGAAGGCTTGGGTACTTTTGTCCTTCAATAATACAAGACTCTATTGATTTCTCAATGAAGTGTCATTCATTCCATGTACATGACAACTTCATTCATAGACCTCCAGAGTTTCTTCATATAGTAAAATACTCATGGCCATTTTCCACATGGGGAATAGATGTGGTGGGACCTTACCCTTTAGCTATGGCAAAGCAGTTTAAGTATATTCTTACTGCTACTGATTTATTTTCCAAATGGGAAGATGCAATGCCTCGTAAAGAAGCCAGTTCTAAATTCATTGTTAGATTCATCAAGTCTAATATCATTACTAGATTTGGTGTCCCTTATATCATATTGATGGACAATGACACCAACTTCTGTTCATCTGAGGTGACGAAGTTGTATCAAGAATACAACATCAAATTTAACCATTCATCTCGGTATCATGCAGCGGCCAATGGTTTTATAGAAGCCTTGAATAAGACTCTGTTAAATATACTACAAAAGATGGTGGATAAAGATAAGAAGTCATGTCCTGATAAACTCTTTCATTCTTTATGGGCATATCAGACCCCCACCCGCATTGCAATGTGGTCAACTCCATATTCACTAGTATATGGAATGGAAGCAGTCTTTCCCATTGAAATTCAATTGCCTTCACTTAGAGTAGAAATTTGTGATCAATAATCTGTAGATGAGAAATCTCAAAAGAGATTAAATGAATTGGAACGGTTAGATGAGAAACGATTGTGCACCTTGCACCACTTGGAAGTCTATCAGAATCGAATAGCACGAGCTTTCAACAAAAAATTTGTCTTCGTTCATTCGTTCAGGGAGAATTGGTATTAGTTCTCAGAACACCAATGATACCAAGAATGAAACCTCCCATGCTTGAACCAAAGTGGGAAAGACCTTATTCAATACATAGGGTCTACTCCAATGAATCTTATTCTTTAATCTCAATGGATGGAGAACTCATCACTACTGCAACCAATGCCATATTTCTGAAGAAGTATTTTGTTTAAAAACAAAATACATCATCCAAGGTCGATGTATATGGCCTTAAACTATTAGAATTTACATCCAACATGACGTTAAACTGTGACGTCTAGACTACATGACGTTAATCTGTGCAGAATTCCCTTACGTCCAGCACGATGTTAAAATGCACCACCCACGGTCCATGCATATGACCTTAAACTATTTGAACTTTCGTCCAACATGATGCTAAACTGTATTGTCCCTTTCTCGTCCAATATGACGTTAAACTGTGAAAAAGTCCCTATTACATCCAACATGAAATTAAACTGTTTTCCTATTTTTGTCCTTACTGCATGACACTAAACTACATAGTCCCCCTTTCATCCAACATAACATTAATATATATTGTCCCCATCGTCCTAGCTACATGACGCTAAACTGTACATTGTCTCTACTACATGACAATAAACTGTGCAGCACCAATAGTCCTAATTTTAAGACTTTAAACTGCATAGTCCCTTCATATGTCCTACATGACATTAAACGGTGCATCGTTAAGGTTTTTGTTACCTCTTGTTTCTCACACCGAGTATGACTCACATGATATTAGAGAAAATTTCAACTGTAACACCCTCTTTGGGCTGCTAACCACGTTTAAGTCCCAACATCATTTTTTAGGTCGTTGTCCCCAAGAACAACTTGATCATTAATTCCTTCTTTTATTGAACTACGCAAACTTTGATCCTTGCCTTCTAGGTTGGGTACATAGGCAACCTCTTGAGGTTCATGCCCAAAACCAATATCTTCACATCGGTTCACCTCCATCTCATATGATGTTGATTCGTGAAACCATCCCCAGAAGCTATATCTTTACATTGGTTCACTTTCATCCTTGCTATATGATGTTAAACTGTACATCTCTTTGTGTCTTGTACGACATTAAACTACAATATTCTTTGATACCCTCACCTGAGAGGGAATCATTTTTTACATTTATTTTTCAATCATGTTTCATTCCAAAGACTACGTGCGTACATGGAAATTTTTGAACCTTTTATCTTGGGTTAAAACTTCATTATGCTAAAGTCCACTTTCACCCTTCACCTGTATGAACCAAATTTGTACAGAGGGTATTTCTAGAACTACGTGGGCTTGATCCCAAACCTTATGGGATACGTAGGAATGTTTGATTGTCCCCCGAATCCAGCCCTATGTCTTTTGGGACTAACCCCAAATTCCACTTTGAGTCCCTTGGATGAAAAGTCCCCATGAAAACACACACTGTGTATTTCTTAAAATGGTCCGAGCTCTATGACCCAAAACTAAGATCACCAATCCTTTTGTCCTGCACGACATTAAACTGTAGTTCATGAACTACGTATGGCTTGATTCCCATCCTTATGGGATACATAGTGAAGTCCAACATTTCAATTCAGGACCCAGCCACAACATGATTATGGTTAGTATTGATCTGTGTATCTCTGCATACATTGTAAAATAACCATCTTTATGTCTCATAATCCTAACCTTAAATATTTTCATATCTTCATAACCCTTTTCTTAACTTCTAATCACAAAAGGCCTGAAATTCTGAGAGTTCTTTTTCCTGGCCATGCAGCACATGCCCTTAGGCGGCCTTGCATAAACATTCTACATAATGCACCTATCAGCCAAAATATTCTATTATTTGACTATGTAGTCAATTCCCTTAGGTGGCCCAGCATAATTCAACCCCCTAACGGGTTTGTTAAATAGTTGTAACTTCATTCTTGGGAGAAACCCCTATTTTGACTTTATTTTTCTTGATAATATGTAGGGATCCGCAAAAATATCTATCCTTAAAAATATTTGTCCCATATCCTTTTTCATGATCTGAAAGTATTCATGTCTATGGTTTATATTCTCCTTCCCTACGTTTGGGTCAGACCTTCATAAGAGTGATATCCATCTAGTTCTTTGACAATCTTGTTTGAAAATATCTTCTCCATATTCATGTACCTCTTTCAATACAACAAACTCTATACTTTGGAAAATTTGAATCTCCATAAAATTTCACTGGATTTTTAGCACTAGGAAAGTAAATTTCTGAGAGTTCTTTTTCCTGCATATGCAGCATGTGCCCTTAGGTGGCCTTGCATAAGTAGTCTATATAATGGACCTGTCAGCCAAAAGATGCTATTTATTTGACTATACATCCAATTCCCTTAGGTTGCCCTGCATAATTCAACCCCCTAATGGGTTTGTTAAATAATGGTAACTTCATTCTTGGGAACTACTTCTTTTATTGTTTTTTATCTCTTTTTCATATCATTCTTCATATTCAAATTTTCTTAAGTCATAGTTTACATATTTTCCATCATACTTGAGTGTGATAATATGTTTTCAGATAAATTGTCAAGTAATTGAGTCAGTTTTAATCCATTTCAGTCAAAGCTATTTTGACCTTAAACATTAGCCTCTTTATGTCTGACATACATGACTTTAAACTGCCCACAAAAGACAAGGGAACTCTGAATAAAAGTCAAGTTCCAACTCACTAAACATACATTTTGTATGATTTAGGTAATATTGAGCAATTAAAAGATCTAAAGTTTGTAGGGTTATTTATATTAATCCTAGTAAAAATCAAAATATGCTTACTAAGCCCATTGGCTTAAGTAAAATTTAAAGCAGGTAGAAAGATAATACGTGCACAAGTGATTGAAGATTAAATAATTCTTCCCATTTTATGAACAAGAATTAGAAGGACATCCACATATTGGAGTATCTTCTCTTTTTCAGGAAATTATAAAAGGTTGTCAACATAAGTCTTCACTTGATGAAACGCATCCCAAGATTCATAAGCAGCTACTTGAAGCTCATTCACTCAACCAACTTCACTCTTTTTGGCCTGATGGAGTGATTTCTTGGCATCTGCAATGGCCTTCAAACAATTCGTTTGAGATCCCTCCATTGAATTATTGAGTTGGTAAAGTTCCCCAGTAACAGCATACAACTGTGGCTAGAGGTGCATCAGCTGGATGACTTTATCTTTGATCTTATGCTTTAGCTCCTTCATCTTGGAAGCATAGTCATCCTCTGTTCGGGATACTGTAGCCTCAAATTCAATGATGTTGGATGACAGCTTCACCCTGGTCAGTTCTTCACGATACTTTTTCTCCTGCTCCCTCTTGAAAATGATCTGTTTCACCGCGACATGGATCTTTTCATATCCAAAAATGCCAAGCCTAGCATGACGAACAGGGATGACAATCAAGGGATCTTCGATGATATCTATTCTAAATGAACCTCAGTTATGATTTTCTATTTGTTGTTCCATGCCTTGCATCATGAAAAGATGAGCACCTTATGGACCTCTAGGTCTGATTCAACATCATCATCATAGGGGGGGCATGTAATCTGGGATTAATTCACTTAAAGAAGTTCCCTATTATTCTCCTTCCCCCCTGACCCTGGTTGCTTCTCCCTCTACTACTATTTTGGCGGAAGTTGAGACTTCACCTCTAGATCTATCCATTGAAGTTGATAGCCCTGTTTGATCAATTAGAAGTATGGTTAGTTTCATATAACAATGAAATTTGGTTGTATATCATGAAAACTCAGTACAATCATTAGTTAATAATAGATCAACAGATTAAGAAGACTCCTCCCCATCTTTCCCAGTTTCAAAAGGATCATCAAGATGGGTCTCATGAGGGTTTACTGGGTTTAACTCCACTTGAGCTAATGTTTCTACAATGGTAGGGTTGACATCAATATCCACACCCTTTTCAGGCATTGTAAGTTCAGCAGCCTCTTGGGATGTAACTGCATATTATTTTCAGTCATGATAAGAAGTGTAAATTATAAGAAAAATTACTAGACAAAGGATAACACTCATGCCCAAGGTCTTCTAAATCACATGATAACTTAGCATGATCATAAAAATCTTCGAAAGAAAGGCCATGATTCATCATTTCATCCAATGATATTTCAGAATCCTGGTTAGTATCACAAGTGGGAGCATTTGATGTGTCCTCTTGGTGACCCTCCTTCTGCGGCCCCTAACCCTAGACAGCTTCTTCAGGAAGGATGGTAGATTCAGTTGTTGCGGCCGCCAATGATTCTAGTTCAGGTTCTTCTCTACTTGTAACAGCAGTACGAGCAGTACTTGGAATAGATGTTGGCTCTTTTTCAGAAGCATCCAAGTCAGCCTGAATTTGTGTTTGTTCCACATCACCCTTTGTGGTCCTCAAAGGAGGATCAATCCTTTCCCTCAGAGGAGAAATTGAAGAAGCCCCTGAAATCCCAAGGAAAATGAGCAATATTTTTCACGGTTTAAAATTCATGATTATCTGAAGGACTTACCACTACTGATAAAGCGTTTAGCAGTGGACTTCCTCCTTCGTCGCCTTTGTCCTTTTCGGTTTTTTAGAGTATCAGCAATATCCCTTATTGGCACTTGAATTGGTAAATGGAAGGCCATGTCCAACTCCTCATTCATGGCCTGCTGGCCTGGAGATATCTCGCCCGATTCATGAGGAGATTCATCAGCATCCCCAATGGCAGTACCACCAGGGCTATACTGTGGAGAAGGAACCTCAGTAGTTCCTTTCTTTGCAAGCTAAAAGATAAAGAAAATAACTTCCTTATATAACAAAGTTTCGACTGGAATCAAGTTGCAAATCAAATAAAGAAAGAAAACTTAAATCTTCAGGAGCCACATAATCTTTCCACTCCTCAACTCCAGAACCACCAGCCCCCTCAGTGTCCCCACGATCAATCATTTCCTTCACCCACCTGGTGAAAGGAATAGACTCATCAGTGGCATATATGAGCATTTCCAGCTCTCTGATGTAGGCCCACACTTCATTGAGGTTATCCTTGTATTGGATATCTGTATAAGCCACAAGATTATCTATTCCAGGGAGTTGTAGACCCTCACACATATCCAGTCATGTGGTCTCAGTACCACAATATAGACTCTTCCATGTCTGGAAATCCTCTGGCCTTAGATATGAAGGCTGTGTGGAAGGTCCTACAATCTTTGATTTCAGTTTCTTCCCAGCTCCTGCAACTACAGATAGTGATTAATAAAATAAGACTTATTTCTTTATAAAGTAGTAGTGATAAAATTACCACAATGAAGTAACTCACAAGGAGTTTATGGAGTAGGTCTTTTGATTCTAACCGGATGATTATATCAAGAAAGAGGCCAATTTTCCATTTCTTGTTTCTCATCATCCCCATCTTGGGAATCCGGTCAGCCAGTCCTTGATGAGGAATCTGGAGAATCAGCTTCAGGTGGGGATGTATCACCTTCATGAGGAAGGGTTCCTTTCTCTATAGTACTCTTCCTTTTTCCCACCTAATAAACTGGGTGATTCAGCACCCCTTTAGGGTATGATGCTATCCATTTCTCATCATACCATATTGTAATGTTATGTGTCGCCTTTTCAACTGGTATATCAAATACCGCCCCAGCCTTCTCCCTTAACGTTAGCAACCACAGTTGCCGAGAAACCATCGGATGTTGCTCTAACCTAACATGTACTGGGGAAGATACAGAAATCTATTGAAAACACATGTATTGACGTGCAAATCTATATGGATAATAGGCCTCGAATATAATTTCTCCATCATTCCTGGAAACTAGCACACCATCTCTGCAAGCTAGCATGTATGCCCTCAAATCCAAGTGGGCTATTCCATCATCAACAAACCGCCCGGTTGGAGGATTTCCATCGGGAAAGAAGTATAATTACTTAAACATCTTCTACCTCACTTTCATGTCATAGGCATTAAGATCTAATGGAGCAACTCCAGAGAATGCTTGCAATGATGGCCTGAAGGAACATCCAAGAATTTACACTCCATTTTGTACATTATAAGTTCTGAAGTGAGTGGAGATCCATCCCCATAAAACATGGAATGTTCCCACTATTCTTAAAGGATATTTACCCATGAAGACATGAAGTAATCTCCTGTAAATATTTTCTAAAATAGAGGTAACTAACCCTACCATTTTTCCCTTAGCCAACTTTGCCGCAATAATGAAGGTCCCTGGATAGACGCCTCCCTTCGAATCCCTAACTGGAAAGAGATAAACAAAAAGCCACAAATCCAAGAAGCCCGCCAGATGAGTCTTCTTCAGGGTCCTTTGATTCACCTCATATCCCCATTTCTCAAACTCTCCTACTTCTAGAGTTGGCCTAAATGTGCCAGGAGAACCCCTCTTCTCAGGTTTTGGGCAGGTGGTAGGAAGGTTGGGCCACTTATCCTTGGATTTCTTTTTCTTGGATCTTTTCTCCTTCGGCTCCTTATCCTTTGGATCCTTCCCTTTCTTCTCAATAAGATACATATTCATACACTCCTTTGGATGAATATCCTTTCTATAATGAGTTAAGAAGGTCTCTGAACTCTTGAGTCTATGGAAGATTTTAAATAATTCTTGAGCCAAAGCAGGAGTCTACTATGAATCATTCCAAGTCACCTTGGGAGGAATGAATTCATCATACATGTCACCCAAAATTGGAACCCCTGAGATTCTATGGACATCCCACAGACTGATGCCTACTTCTCCATGAGTCAGATGGAAAGAATTGGTTTCTGGGCTCCGGTGGCTGAGTATCTCTTTCACGAAGTTATCATGTCTGTAAACATATGTTTTCCCAACCCAGACAGCAACGTATATCGATACTACTTTCAGATCATCAATAAACTCTGCATAGGTTTGTCTTACCCAGTATTCCCACATCCAAGCTTTCATCACACCTCCCCCAGGACAGAAGTCTCAACTTTTCTTCCAGCCTTTGGATTGATCCATCTGAGCATTTCGAAAGATTGAAAGATGACAATGTGGTTGCAGCTCAGGCTTTTGAGGTTTCAGATCTGGTGTATGTGGTCTATGATGCATCATGTGGGCCTTCTCCACTATTCCAGAATTTATAAATCCTCCTCCACATTAGATATTCACCGAAGAAAAGTTAGTGTAATTCTGAAACCAAGAATGTGGTAGATAGTTCTTTGCTTCTGGAATATTGACTTCTCATAGATGACCATAACTGTACAAAGGAAGATAAGTTCTTTGTGGGAAATCAATGTGATATTTCGTCAGATACTTAGCCAAATCTAGGAGGTTGCAATCGCAGACGGTATAATAATCATGGCCAATGATGTCCATCATACCATCAAGAAATTTTCTTTCCAATTCATCAGCCATTCTGATTCTTTTTGGAGCCATTGAATCTACACAAAAGTTGAATAATTAACTCTTGAAGAAGTTGATTTTTCATAAAATTTGTGAAAGAATTCTAAAAAAATGGAAAAGGAATTATGGCGCGCAAGTCTGAACTTGACACACAAGTGTGGATGTGTCACGCATGTATAATGTTCCATGCATGTATTTGGCGCGCAAGTATCACCGCGCAGGTCTAGATACCTTGACAACAATGTGACAGCAAAGGAAAAGCGGAAAAGAGAGAAAATTGCATTGTGGAGAAGACCTGTGTGGTGAGAGCTCAAAAAAATACGATGTTCTGTGCAATGCGCGACAAATGAGTACATATTTATAGGTCAGGATGGCCACCTACACGCCTACAGACAGCGCGCTCCAGCCCAACGCGAGTCGCACCTACGCGATGAGTGTTGCGCGCTGAAAACTTGCACACCTATTTCCCTTTAGTTTTCTTCTTTTCCTCAGAGTCACATCCTTATTCATCTGGATCCAACTCTAAGGGGGTACTTTTTTTGACACTCCTTTTCATCACATTGTGTAAAGGAATGGAAAGGGAAATGGCATAGCACAAATTGATTCATCCTTTGATGAAAACATCAAAAATCGACAAAGGCAAGAACATGGATTCAAATGCACATGCGTCATGCAAGTTCCCTCACGGTCGCGCAGGTACACTTGCGCGCCGCCTAATGGTCACGCAACTGACTTGCGTGTCGTCTTTGAAAACCACCCAGGTTCTTCAGCATCCTATAAATAGACCCTGTAGGCCCCCTATTTGGGGGGAAAATTTTCCAGAATTCAGATACAGATCTCTGAACTCCCAAGTCTATTCTTCAAGTCTTCCAAACTCCTCTAAGGTAATTATTTACCTAGAATGAAAGGTATATACAAGAGGAATAAGGTATAAGTGTTATAAATCACTAACACTTGCGCGCCAAAGTGTTTTTCTCTGAAGGGAAATGAACACACTTGTGCGCCTCCTTACCTATTCATTAAAACTTGCGTGCCACTCTTCTGGACGTACCTAGGGATAATTATAAAGGCTTTGGTCAAGCATCACCCAAGTATTACCCTGATTCTTAACAATCACGCAAGTATCCATGTGCCGCGCAGGTATACCTGCGCGTCATGACTTGAACGCCCACGCAGTACTTGCGCGTCTGCCAGGACATGCGTGCCCCTATCTTTTTGGGTGCCCTTCCTACCCATTTCACCTTTCTTATTTCATTCTACCATTCCTATTCAAGATTCAGTCTTCAAGACACTCTTTAAAGTCATTTATGGAATGTTTTCTTGATTGAGATCCTTATCTGAAAGGAATTCCGTGGAACATATCTCAAAACCTAGTGATTTACATATCTTTATGTCACTAAAGATTGAGATTTCATTCATTCAACCTCATCCTTTAAGATGAGAGAACCCCTTAACCCGGGCCTCCTTTTCAGGAGTAAGCCCCAGTAATAATTCACATTAATTTTGGGCATCCTCCATAGGAGTTAGTCCCAAGTCGTCATTAATTTGGGCTTTCTTTTTAGGAGTAAGCCCCAAGTCCCCTAATCTGGGAATCCTCCTTAGGAGTAAGCCCCAGTCTTAAAATTCCCAAATATGGGCATCCTCCTTAAGAGTAAGCCCCATCCATAATTCTCTTAACCTAGTCTTCATTTTTAGGAGTAATCCCCAGTCTCAAATATGGGCCTCCTCCTTAGGAGTAAGCCCCAAGTCCCTTTAATTTTCAAATCCCTTGGTCCTTGGCCTCTTTTTTAGGAGTAAGCCCCAGTCTTAATTTCTATTGACCAGTCCTAATTATTTTGATCTGGGCTTCCTTCTCATGAGTAAAACCTAATCATAAGTCCCCTCCTAACTCAGTAATCTTCCTTAGGAGTAAGCCCTAAGATTAGAATATAAAAATATCCATGAAGTACATATACCTTTATGGACCCTATTCCTAGATTTCTTCCCTGAAGTAAATCTTAATATGTATCTATTTTGGGCAGTCATACATACATAAGCCCCAAATCATTGCATCTTTCATGGTACAATTGTCTGGTTTCACTAATACCTCTTGTTTATCACACTTAGCATTACTCACGTGAGCTTAGAGCATAAAAGTAATCATGAAATCTTTCTTTGATCCATCAATCATATATAAACATCATACTCCCTTACTTGAACTATGTGGGTTCTGATTCCTTTTCTAAACAAAGGATACGTAGGTCACCCATCTGCGGGTACAATCCCAACTCTAAAATAATCAATGTCCTTCTGAATGAAAATAAACTTCATGTTCCCCATTGAGTGGCTTTAAAACCAGTATGGTCATAATAATGACCAAGAGACTTTTGTGTTTTGAAGGATACCATTGACTAAGAATCTCTAACAAGTACAGATGATTATCTATCGATGGAGAACCTCGAATACATATATAAGATTCTCTAAATTTCCTACATATAAATTAGTGATTATCAGATCTAAAGGAAATCTCATTTTATACTTGGTAATGTAATAAGGATTCATGAACAAAACATAAATCTATAAAGAGAGTCCTGGAGTATATAATAATTCCCCTCAAAAAGGTGTGATGAGTCCGACCTCCCATCCTCTTAACCAATGAAAATTCATGAGCCTCATCAGTCCACAACTAATGAGTGCCTACCTTTGGATAGTAGGTCCAAATGGATATGGAATCATTGGATGTTTCTGGTTCTTTGAACAAACCTGTTAGAAACCGCTTGGATTGTTTGAATCTTAAATCAATGAGATCATCCCCAATTCCAGAGGAAACAAACATATGTGTATAGAATTTAGAAAAGTAGAACCCACATATCTATTAATAATAATTTATATTATATTATATTTTCAACATAATTTTTTCCAAAATTAATATGGATAATTGTACAAATTAATTACCATAGTTATTGAAAAAAAAATTGATTTATCAAGGGTTAAACTAAAATGATAAGAGTTAAAATGACCATAGACATATCAAAAATTTATTTTATAACCATATTTTTGACAATATATTGTATAATACTCAATAATAATACATTTTTACCATTTTATTAATGTGTAGAAACATGCATACACCTTATTCATTTAAAAATTTACCAATGTACCACTCACCTCACTTAAAAACGTCTACCCTCTATTCTCTATTATTCGCACATTAAAACCGTTCTATTTATAAAATACCAACCCAAATAACTTTAAAAATTCCTTAATATTATCATATAACCTTTATCTTGTTCATAAATCCATCTTTGAAATTATTTTTTTGGAAACCTAAGGAGGTTGCCTAAGGAAGAGGTAACATTCCTCATGAGGTGTTTTTAATTTATTTTTTTCTACACATATATAAATTCTTATTAAAACATGGTTATATTATAATATATATATATTAATTACATATAATGATATTTACTTATGTTATTTTCATTAACTACTGCAATCCCCACTTCCACCTAAGGGGTTACAATGCCATCATTCATGTGTACCAAGGACTAGAGCCTCACAAACCGATGTATGTTTTCCATTATAACCTCTCACAGATCAATATGTTGATGGATATAAATTATATATATGATATTTATAACTTATTTATAGATTTAGTGTAATTATATCATATATTCCTTTCATCTTATATTCCATAGAGGATATGATAAAGTCGTTCGTGTATACAGCAAACTACCACCTCATAAAGTGATGGGATTCATTTTTCAAAAACACTTTACATGATAGTTAACAATGAAACATTATGTGAGTATATATAATATAAATGAAATAATTAGTATATTTATTTCATATTCATCATTCAAAAAATAAAATATATCATTTTTTCTTTCCTTTCCACACTTTTAAAGATGATAATGTTTTTCGTGTTTGCGTGGACTCCCGCCTTCACGAAGTGATGTGTCTCTCTTTTCATAACCACACAATATTTGAAATATTTATAAGTTTAATTAAATAAATAATATTTTATTTATTATATTATTATAATTTTCTAATGATAAATAATTACTTACCTCCTTTCCAAAAATATTGTTGAAAAATGTAAATGTTACTCAAGCGTATCTACTAACTACCATCTCCAAAATCATATCATACTTCATTTATCAATACCATATTTAATAATTGGAATTAAATTTATTATTTATATATAAATATGATAATTTTATCATGATTATTAATCATTATATGTTTAAATAATTAATTCTTAGATAGATAATCACCTTCTAAATTCATTTTTTACATATAAGTAAAATATCATCGAAACACCTTAAATAAAAAATAATAATAAATTATATATAACTAATAAATATTTGAATTAAAAGGGATAATAAATAGAAAAATGTATCTTATGTAATAAAATAATACACATGAATTTATTATTCATGAAGATAAATAATGTATGTGATGATTCAGACTTAAGGAAAGGGACTTCATCTCAATTTCTGTTGATTAAGGCATATTGTAATGTTATGAACCTAATTTATTTTATATGGCATATATAATTCACATTTTAAATTTAATAAAATTATTCATTAAGAAATATTGTTTTTTATGTTTCAATTTGAATTATTTAATAAAAGGGTATTTTACCTAAAAATTGGATAGATGTAAATGTTATTGTAAAATCTCAATTCATTTTTTTATTATTAACATTCTCTTTAAACAAAAAATTTACGATGTAAATTTTTTATTATACATTACATTTATATTAAATAAAAATGTTCCTATATGATGGATAATAGCATTCCATAAACTATATATAATTTTCACATATGTTGTATACATTGAATGTTATTTGATTAATTGGGGAAATATTTATAAATATGTATCCATTACTCAATAAATATATATTTTGATGCATCATTTTATTAAATACATAAATAGATTATTCAATATATAATTAATAATTTGTAAATCAAGATACATGTGGGAAAAGTTATAGATATCCCCTTGATTTATCAATATGTATCCATAGACCAATTAGTTGGCAATATTAAATGGGTATCTACCAATAGTTTTAAATAATCATTAAGAAATATCATGATTGGATGTGTATCAAGATGCATGAGATAATGGAATACAATATTTAAGCATTCCTTTCATTATGAAATCAATTATTTTTATTATCCATGATATTTTAAAAATGATGTTATCTCTATATGTATTTACATTTAGATTATTGGTCCAATGGATGGTGTGTTTAATTATTTTCCTTTCTATACAAATATTTTATTATCTTGTCATGATAGTAAAATTATTTAAATAAAATGTGTGTTACATTTTTTACCATGTCATATTGTTTATTATTTATTTATTCATGGTAGTTTCCTAGGTATATAACCCTTATTGAACATTTCAAAACACCCTTAATTTTTACCCTTTCCCAGTGATATGAATAACAAATCACTAAATGTGTTTTCAAGGATATAGTTCAATTTATTTTCTATGTATTGTGTTTTATTTTTTTTTCAATATTAAAAATGGTCATCATATTTTTATATGGTTCTCCAAAACTACTAAAATGGTCATCCCTTAGGGGTTTTATTCTTGGTATATATGAAAATTTCATAAGTTTAGACACCAACTTTGGGATATTATAATCATGGTCATTACACTTGATCTTATTGTTGATGTGAAATTTCATGATAATATTCTACAAAATTAATCATAGAATTTTAATACTTATATATCTATTAATATTCTGTATACATTATATATTTTTTAATTATAACTTTCAATTACTTTTTATAAAAACATTGTATCCTTCGACTTATAGATTCAAAATAACCTATATCATGATTATTATATTGGAAATGGATTTTTAATCCTCTATTCATGTACCAATCAATGTAATTTACACTACTTTGAGTGAACCCATTGTAAAATGTACAAGGATATGTACTCAACATGAATAATTCAAAATAATGGATAAACATAAAGATTAACTATGGAATGAAAGAGGTAAAATAATCTTATCTTATTGAATAACCAGATAGACTATCATATTAGTTTCTATGAAATTAGGGATTAACAAAATTATTGATGTTGATAGATGACTATTAAAAATTGATAATTAAAAAGTATTTCCATGGGAATTGGATATTAAAAAAATATTGTATATGTAACAATAGAAATATACCTCTTTAGTGGGTATTTGGGAAAGGATAAATAGTCTTATAAAATGGAAAGAGAATATTAATTTCCAAAAAACCATAAATGAACTAAAATTGGTTTTCAATAAAAAATGTTAAATTTTATAAACTATTGATTTTTAATGAATTTTATGGAGTGGTACTCAATATGGGGTAAGATAAAGTGAATTTTTCTTTAATAATTTTTTTTAATGAATGGAGGTACGAAAGGAGCCTTTATATCATATATAACATAACCAAAGATAGGTGAATTAAACAGGGTGTATTCTTGGAGAAATATATAAATAATATAGAAAAAGTAAATAAGAAATATATGGATAGAAATATAGGAATGTTGTTTGAAATAATAACCAAATGAAAATATAGTGGTCAAGTTTGATATATTACCATATATTCTGGAATCATTCTGAACATGCACGTATAAACATGAATAATAAAGTTAACTTCATTAAGTAATTAATTAATAACATTTTATATTTATATTTTATTTATAAAAATTATATTTTTTATATTTACAACCATTTCAACAAGATATATTTTTTTACATTCACTATTCAAATGGTATTAATTTTGTGGTTTTAGGGGCGGATCACTTGAGGATACTTATGGGGATTTTTATCAAATGAGACTAAAACTCCAGAACTGTAATGAAATAAATTTCATATAAATAAATAAATATAAATTGTCCCAAATACCCTTATTTTTTAAAATATATGGATGATTCATTTAGTGAAAAAAATAATGTTATATAGTAATTTCTTTTGGGATGTTTTACCGAACATCACGAACTTGTTTCGTTATATTTAAAATTATTTCCATATATTCATTTAATAATGTATAATTTTTATATAATATAAATATTTAGGTAATTTTGATCCATTATGATTTTATTTAAATCTTACATTAATTTTTGAATGGATAATGGACAATCATGATCTATGGAGGTGGTGAACCAACATAATATGGATAATAGTTTCATTTTTAGAATTAGTGGATTAGAGAAGATGATGGATTTTATATATTTCATTAGTATTTTAAAATTCAACATATATGTATATGAAACTAGAGTTTTTATTACCTATTTTATGAGGGAGTTTAGGACAATGTGGTATAATAAAATAATTTAAATGAGGTAATTTGAGAATATTACCTTAATAATCTGGTCTCCTTTAAAAACTCTCTCTGGTACATTGAATTGGTATTTTGGTGAGAATGGTGGAAATTTTTTGCGGTGTAGAGTATTGGGATTTGAGTTGTGGATGAAATTTGGTGATATAAAATTCTTAGAATATGCGAGGAGAAGGATAGGTGAGGGCTTGTATGTTTAAACTGATGAGAGGGTAAATTTTTTAATATTATATCCATTATATTATTAATTTGACCCAATAATACAAATAGTGATTATTATTATAAGTATATATAGTAAATTTTTCATGTGAGGTTGAACTAATGGGTTCTTACATCATTTCATATGTAATTAATCAAGTATATATATCATATAATGATAAATACCACAATTTACCATATTTCAGCATTAACAAAAATTGACGTATTTTAGAAAAATACCAAAAATTAACCCAAACCATTTTTCATATCTATAATATATAAATTAAATAGATTTTATGAAAATAATTTTCAAACTATGGGATATTAAATTTTCAAACTAAAACCTTAATTATTTTAAAAAAAATACAAATTTTAATATTTTTTTGAATTTTAAAACTC
This sequence comes from Viscum album, assembly GCA_963277665.1. NCBI lineage: Eukaryota > Viridiplantae > Streptophyta > Magnoliopsida > Santalales > Viscaceae > Viscum > Viscum album. Next base: position 120,505,761 of record OY728132.1, on the reverse strand, counting down.
ACTGAAAAAATACTTATGGTCTGATAAAATAATATTATCATTATTTTAAATAGAAAAATTAAATTATAAAACAATTTTATGGAAATAAAAATTAATTTTAATAATAATATTTTTCATGAAAATAAAAATAAAACGTATATGGTTTTTGAAAAAACAAACACTTATTTTATCAATTTTAAAACATATATTTACTAGTACCATTATATAAATATGTATTATAACAGTTATAAGATACCTAAATATTGTTTTATTCTTATATATAGTTGGATAAAACTACAAAAACCATTTTAGTATTCTTGATGGAAATATTACTATTCAAACAATTGGATTATAACCATCAGATTACTGTTACAGCTGTAAGATTTATGATGATCATATGGGTTCCCTACATACTATAAATACCCAATATTTCATTCATTATTCAGAAAATCCAATTTAAATTAAATGTTATCTGTATTTCAATTTCCAAGATGAATATTTTACCATTAATATTTTTTATTTCTATAATTTTGTTTGTGATTTCACTTTTTCTTGTGGATCAATCAGACACAAATTTTCATATTTATGTTATCATATTTTCTATTTTTTCACATTTATAATATTTTATATTTTAATGATCATATTTATTCTATAAATTTAATTTTCAAATTCTTATTCATATATTTAATTTTTTTCTATCATGTGATTATTGTTCTATATATAATATTTTATTACTAAGTTTAACACTATTATATAATCAAAGGGGAAATTTAATTGATAAAATTTGGGTTACATACATTTTTTACCATTATGAAATTTCACTAATGAAATTTAATTTTATATACTAAGGTGAAAATAGGTGTTGGGACTCATGCTTCATATATTCCTTTAGTTCCCATTCCACCTCCTCGTACATATGGTTTCACTATAGTAACTTGACTAGGTGTGTTGCCTTATTGCCTAAAATTTTATCTATACTATCCATGATATTCATTTTCTACATCATATAAGATAAATAATTTTTCATATATACATCCATTTAATATATTACATGTGAGTTATTTGGTATTAAGCTCTTCATTATGGATACATGGAATACGTAATAAAATTGTTACAGGGTTAGTGGTAGTGATTGTCAATATGCTATGACATTGATGTGATCAATAATATCAAATAGAATGATATACTTTGGACTTCAGTTTCCTTTCATTCAAAATATCATAATCCTCATCCATGGGCATATGCATAGAAACATATTATCTCCACACACAAAACATCATGCCTCATCGATTATTTCCATCATATCTCTTATATTGAAAATATGCAGCAATGATGTGCTACTAAATGGCCTTGAACTTTTCTACCATTTCATTTCCCAACATATTGTGTATTCCAACATTATTCTAGATAGTATGTGTTCAATATCTTTTCCCATACATAAATTCATCTTGATTCATTTGAATTGATTAGTGAATATAATTATTATAATAAAACTAAACTAGAAGAAGATATTGTTCTCATCCCCCTTTGAACTCCATCTATAATCATCTCAACATATCCTATGACTTCTATATATTTCTCTTATATTTTATATCATTTTTGGTGAGATAAGTTTTAATATAGTTCAGAATAGTATTTAGAGAATGGTGAATACTCCTTCAAAACTTGGAAGAAAATCTCATATCTCAATCAGGTGTGATTGATAATGGTGTTTCATACATCATAAGCACTAATATATTAGGTATGTTTGAATTTAAATCATGTGATAAGTAATATAAATTTAAAATGAATTGATAATTTTTTGTAATAAAATACACCACAACCAATATATAATAATGTCATCTATATATATTTGGAAAACCCTTTACAAATCCCTTAGTGGTGTTTTCCCATTTATATGTGGGTATAGGTAATGGTTTCAGCATCTTATTTTACCTTTACATTTGGGCCTTCACCATATAACATATGTGGTAGTTTTATATATATTATGAAATGACCTTTTTCATATTGTCCAAACAATTTTGTTCTTAGAGATTGTGATACATCTTTGTGCTCCCTTGGTAGATGGAAACATTCGAATTCTGTTCATTTTACGACAAATAATTCATTATTTATAAAATTTATAGTACACGTATTCATGGTCCTTGTCTAACAACACCATCATAAATTTTAAACTCTATAGAATTAATTTTTATAATAGCTTCCACCATATTCTTAACTTGTAAATCATTTCTTTTAGAGTCCTTTATCTTCTCTAAAAGGAATGGTTTATCAATCATTTGAGAAATTAATAATGACGTTTTTCTTTTATGATTCTCCATTCCATAATTTAAATATATAATATTATCATATACCTCTCAATCAAAATAATTTACAAGGTAATAATATCATATCAACTAAATGTATATACCTCATTATTTTTATTCCCATGATAATTGTGGATGAATATGTTGTAATACATGATCTGATCTAACCATCTTTATTGAATGTTATTAAGCTCCGACTATGTAAATATATATTTGATGATCTTATTCCCCCAATATATTTCCCAATTATCTCTATAGATATAATTCCACAAAAAAATCATGGTTATTATAATTGTATCCAATAGTAGATCATGCATTGAATAGTTATACTCATGAACTTTAAATTTCCGTGCAGTGTAGGCTACCACATTATCATTTTTTGTTAGTAAAAAACCCAAGAACCTATTCAAAACAACGTTGTATAAAATAATGTACTCCTAAACTATACATTGTCTAAGAACATGTACATTGATACGAATCTATTCCATTTCCATGAATCTCACTTTATAGTCATTGGTCTATACATTGTTTAACCCTTTACAAGTGGGATTGGTCAGTTTTTTTGACAAAAAATATAAGATTCTCAAAAACCAATGGTAATTTATAGTAAGTAAAATGAATCTATATATCTTCATTGATGATACTAGTCTTGGCCACTACTCATTTTCCATTTTGTTATAAGGGTACACCGATATTACTTTGTTAGAGGTAAGATGACCCAAGGATGACACATTTTCCATTAAGAACTTACATTTACTATAACATTAATATAAAATATACTTAAAAATATAAATTATAATTTAATTGCAATTCACATCATGATCCTCATTATATTTATTTTATATAATAATTTCATCAATATGTACTACTAGAAATCACCTTGTTAAACATAGAAGATTCTATTCAATAATTGAATGATGATTACTAGAGAACTGGTTATTTCGAAGGGAATCAATACAAATTCATTGTGTCCATAGCTCGTTCCAATGGAGGTCTTGAAAATATTTTCCTTCATCATAATTAATTGGAAATATCCAATCCAAATGATCACCACTGAGAAGAACTGGGACCCATATAATTGATCAACCTAATAATCAACCTATGTATGGGTATACTAGTTATTTATTGTGATTTTATTGAGTACACTATAATTAATACCTATTCACATTAACTAATCTACATTCTTAACAAAGAGGATGAAAAAACCCCATAGTGAATCATTTGGCATATAAACCTTGTTTTAATATTCACTTTTAACTTCTTATTCAATTATTACAACTCAATTGTTTCCATGGTATATGGAGTCTAGGATATGGTGAAATATCAAGTTATATGTTCAATTGATAACTCATCCTCTTGATAAAGAGGAGGAAGAGACAAATTTTTTAAAAAATATTAGTATAGTCCCTCACAATGGGCACCTCATCAAGCATTATTCTATCATTGTACTCAATAATTTGAGCAAGATAATATTTATCATAAAAAATAATATCCATAGGTAAGATGAATATTCAAAAGGATATTATTCCCCCTCCATAAATTTGTAATAAATCATAAATAAACCTAGTATGTGAAGAGTGATCTCCCTTTCCCAGCTATTTTCATAGTATTTATACAAGGAAAAACAATCCATGCCAAATATAACATTAAATTCCAATTAAATAATTATGAAAATATTTTTTATGTGGTTCATTCAAAAATCATTGATTGGGGATGAGTTATATAACTAGGATTCATCATTTTTTATGTTTTCTTTTCTCACAAATAGCTTAACCCATATACATTGATCCGTGTTTGAATATTTCCACTAAACATGAGTGACATGAAATAATGTGTATAACAAAAAAAGTAATCTTTATATTATTAAATGATTAAAAATCATAAAATTCACCACATAATTTGTAGGATCTTCCTCAAAACTAGACATAGAATATGAACTTCCTTTCTATTTTGGCCCTGTATATTATTTGTATTCATTGTACCATACATCTCTAGGCATAGAGAATAAGTAATCACAATTCCCATATTCATTGTAGTTGAAAAACATTACATATCGTTGAGTGTTTATCTGAACCTTAATTTATGTCATATAATTAGTGGGATTATTCATCACTATTTATAATTTTTTAGTCTAATTCCCCTCTTTTCCAAATTTTAAATTTCTACTACATCCCTCAAGATAAAGTTTTGGATGGTTCTTAATTTTTTTTAATGTGGGATGTTTTTATTTCTTTCCCCCACTGTATTTAGCCATTGGTAATCCAAAATTAAATTCCATTTTAGTCTTTTTATCTGTATCACCATGAGACCACTAAGGGTCCCTTATACCTTAATGGAATAATAAATAATCTCTTAAAATCATTAAAATTATGGAATTGAAATTTTTTTATAGAATAATATTTAATCCACTAATGAATTGATGTGCCCTAATTTAATTATTTATGAAAAAAAAAGTCACTGTAATATCATATAGCCCTTGTGTAGTTTCTCTCAAATTCCCTGATAGACTCAACATACTTTTTCATAATTTTAAAAAACTCTAACTATATTTTAAGATAATTATTTTTTATAAAATAAATAAAGTAATATATTTTCATGAAGCCTATTCATTCTATAGGATCAATCTCATCATTTAACAAAGTGTTCTTGATTAGTATCCTCCACTAATCAGCTTCCTTCTCAATGCGATAAATGTACAATACTATTTTTTCTCATTTTTTAGCATTATAGTATAGAGATTATATTATCAATAGGGTGAATCCATTATTCTATGATGAGGGGATCAAAATATCCAATAAATATAGGATGTCATTTTCATAATGGACTTGACCAATAGATTATCATTCATAGGATAAGGAGGTAGCTTTACATGATTCAAGTCATTATTCATAACATGAGTCAATTATTCCAGTATATCCATGATGTTCTCATCCCCTTCTCCCATCTAGTTATGCATATGATAATGATAATCGTCATATTATATATCATATTGGTATTTGGAATGTTTCTTCCATTTTTCAACCATTAACTAAAATAAAGTAAATAAAAATTAAGGATGTGAATTCAAAAAATAAATTCTTATAAAATTAGAAACTATGAACATAGGAGGAATAACATATATATGACATGAAAATCAAAACAAAAGAGTATATAGGTTTCAATAAATTTTATCTATGTTTATTTTAACTATATTTTTTTCCAATGTAACAAAGTATTGATGTCCTTCATAATAGTTGATACTGATTTTATCAGTTCTCTGAAGCATACCCCTGTTAGTATCAAAATAGGCATGTAGAAAGGACTCTTTATCATAAACCAGATGAATATTGATTTAATACCCAATCCACTATAATTGGTTTTATTACCCATAGTTTAAATTATTCTAGATATTTATCCACATGAATTATCCAAATTGTTATGGTATTTCTTAGAAACCACATTCTCTATACTTCACCAAATCTTTTGGATATTCTTATATACTATGACTTATATATAGGGTTCACACTAATGTATTCTATTCTTCTTTACTAAAAATAATCAGTCCTAACTTTGATACCAACTACAGTTACCCAATCCTTTTACATAAATTATTTTATGACTTCTAACATAAATATCTAATAAATAAAAACCAAGGATCAAGATGCCTAGCATATTTGGGTGAATATGTACATAAAAAAATGAAAGTAAAATAAAAATTATTTCTTTCAATCATCATAATGAGATACTAAATAAATTTATGATTAAAAAAATTCAATAATATATCCTAGGAAAGACATAAAGAAAATGGTCAAGCAACAAATCCCAGTAAGGGGATAAATATGATAACAAAGAATAACATATGAGTCAAAAAATACTAACATCTTATCAGGAAAGACATGGATTACAAATATTCGTATAAAATCATAATATAAAGAACCTCGAATCATAAGATCATGATAATATAGAAATCTATAAACAAATTAAAACATGTCATAAACATAAGTCATCGATAGACTCCAAGTAAACATCCCTTAGTGTACAGACTCCCATCAAGGATTAGGTTCACTACCTAATCTCATACATATTATTTAATGTTACATAACTTTTACCCAATTAATTGGGGTTCCATTTTGGTTCACCCATATTAACAATTACATTAATATGTTTTGATATACGGAATCACACATAAGGCCTAAACAATAATATTACACATAGAAATAAATGGTTGCATAATCATATCTTATAGAATTAATAGAATGAATATCATAATGGTTTCATAAAATCAAAAAATTAAAAATTAATGCATTTTAATATCTGAAAAATAGTATTTCTTCATAAAATAAGGATTCCTATCGGAATTGAATGTATAAAAATGAGTGTATAGTTTACGTGGTAAATGTACCTCTTACAAAAGGATTTATGGATAATGGTAAAGAAACTTTAAAAAGGTAAAGAGTACATTAATATTCATAAATCCACAAGTAAACTAATTTTTTCCCATAATCAAATGGGAAATTATATAAACAAAGGATGGTTTAAAAAATTTATAGAAATTTACTTAAAATCGTTTAAGGGATAGATAAGTTCCCTTTAATCTTTTTTTTCAAAACTAATTATATTAAGAAAGGAACCATTATAATAGAATATCCCCATCAAATTAAGTTGAATTAAAATAGTTATATATTATTGGGATATATACTTATTTTATAGAATAGTTAAATTAGAAAAATACAAAGATAAATAAGATAGATAGAGAGACAATATTACCCAAAGAAAATAGGGTGGTTTGGGGGGGATCCCTTACCATATATTTTAGAATCAATATTCACATGCACTTAAAACCATAAAAAATAAAATAAAATTTATTAATTACCTAATTTATAAAATTTTATACTTATACTTTTTTTATATAATTATTATTTTTTAATAATAATTTTAATGTGATATTTTGTTTAATTTCACTGTTCTAAAGACATTTATTTCTTTGTTCCCGGATTATATCACTTGAGGATAATTGTGTAAATTCTTTGAAAACAGGACTAGCACTCCAAAAGTGAAATGAAATCATATTAATGGCCTTACATAAATTTAAATTTCTGAAATTCCCTTAGTTATTCCAACATATTGAGGATTCCTTTAGTAAAAACCCATAATGTTATATGGTTAGTTTATTGTGTTTGTTTTACCAACCATCAAGAATAAGTTTCATATTTTTTAAATTATGGGCATATATACATTATATAATTTGAAATATTTATAATATATATATATATATTTATTAAATCATTTTTAATCCATTTTAGTTGAATTTATTTCTTACAAAAAAAAATTTAATGGAAATGTAAAACTAATTATTCACAAAGGTGATGAAACGTCGTAATATGAACAATGGTTTCATTATTAGAATAAGAGATTAAGAAAAGTGGATGGATTGTATATAAAAACTATCATTAAGAAATAAAAATATACAAATATATATATGATAATATTTTTTATTTCCTTTGGGATTATGGAGGTGAAGAAAAGGTAGAATAATGAATAAATTTAAATGATGTAGCTTCAGAAAATTACCTCTTGAATGTTAACTCATTAAAAAATACTTAAGGAATTTTTATTTTTTCTTTTGGTTAGACCACAAGAACTAAAACATGTGAGATTGGATTCTGAAGATAATTTTGTTTGAAATTTTTCATGATATATTGATTATAATATGAGAGGACAATGGGATGAGGGGTGATATTTATAGGGGTAGATGGGTGTTTTTTAGAATATTACATTAATTAATTTAATAATTTGGAATAAAACAAAAAAAATTTGTGATTATTATGTCTATATATGTATATTGTTTCATGTGAGTTGAAAATAATGGGTTCTTACATAATCCCTCATTCAATTAATCATGTATTTAACTTATAATGTTAAATAAAAAATTGTACTTTATTTCGTAATTCAAAAGAAATTACTTTAGAGATATAAAAAATTACCATAAAAATTTTTATAAATGCATTCTCCCTAAATTATATCAATTCTATGAACATAACTTTATAAATATGGGAAATATAATTTTTAAATTAAAGACATATTTTTTTGAGAAATACTTATTTTAATACCGTGATCAATTTTCAGACCGTTTGAAAAATTACATATCGTATCATAAAAATATTTTACCAATAAAATAAATCATAAAATTAATTTATTAACATGTTTAATGAAAATTTACTTCTTTTTAAAATATTATATTTGTAATAAAAATGATAATAAAAATATATGGTTTTAGAAAATATAAACATTTATTTTATCAATTTAAAAAAAAATTATTTACCATTTTCATGATATAAATATATCATATTTTCAATTTATACAATTCCTATATATTATTATAAACTTCCTTTACTGAGGATAAAATTATAATGTTTAGGTAACAATTCATTATGGTCAAATTTCTATCACAACATCAAGATTTCAATTGTCATATTACTGTTACAATGGTCATATTTATAATGGTTATTTAGGGAATGTATATCCAATAAATGAATCATATTTTATTCATTATTTGTTAACATATTTTTGTTCTCAAGGTTATATATATTTTTAGTTCTACAATGAAAATTATATTATTACTATTTTTTCATTTTTATATATTTTTTCATCAGTGTAGTTATTTTTTTTTTTGATCATATCAAAATATTCATATTTTAGTTGTCCTGTTTTTTATTTTAATATAATTATAATTTTTTGAATTCATTAGGCCATTTTCTTTCCCCAAATTTAGTGTCCAAATTATTATAATAAATTCTTCAGTTTTATCATGTGGTAAATGAGATTTATATAATACAACATTTTTCAGTATGACACAATTATACAAGTTGAGTGGATATTCTATTGATAAAATTTTGTAGAATTATGTTATTTGTAAATGAATGTAAAATTTATTTTGTTAGCGAAAACAAATCAATCATAACTATCATATGATGCATGTGTTACTACATTAGTGACTAGAATGGTATTATGAGTACTCAATATTTCTGAATTTGAAATATATATATATAATATATATAATTTCAAGGTATTTTTTATATTAAATATATATTACCAAAACTAAAATGATACATATATTTTGATACTAAATCATCTAGAAATGTTGTAATTATTATCTATATTGATGTCTAGAGACCCTCAATAACTTTCCCAATCGTGTGATTTGAAATGTGAAAGACACGGTAATAAAGACATTAATTATTTTTAAATAATTATAAAATAAATTGGATACATAAATAAAATATACGTAATCAAATAATATAAATATAATAATGATGTATTATTTTTAAAATTGTGTGCTATTGTCATTATAAAAAAATTATTTCTATAATATTTTTTAGTTTTTTATTTAGATGTATCAAATTTGAGGAAACATATATTCCTAAAATATAATAATAGAGTTAATAAATATATAGTTTAAATTTAAATGGAAAATATAAACATATTTATTTATATCAGTGGTATTGGTAAATAATTATTTAAAATATTTTATTAGTGGATGGTTTTCAATAAAATATTGATAACCACAATTTTAACCTACAACCTTATAAATTTAATTTTAATATAAAGGAATTTATTATAAATTTTTTATAATATGATATAGGGTATGATAAATTTATCACAATTATATGTTCTATAAATAATATGTTTATGAAAAATTAAAAAAACATAAGAACTAATTCAATATTAATAAAATAATTATGTGAGTAAATTTTTGATTTTATCAATATTAATTATGGTAACATGTACATACTGTAACACATTATTGTGGAATAATTAAACATAAATGAAAATTAATGCTATTTTAATTCATTTGATAGAATTTATATAATCAGTGAAGATCTTAATTTAGTATTAACACAATTAATATATTTACAAATTTCATAATGTTGATATATATGAAGAACTAAAAAAGTATTAAATATATCAAAGTAGATAAAATAAAAACAAACAAAAAACATATATACATGTTTTATTTATATAATAACTCAAACTATATATAAAAATACAAGCCATAGTGTAACAGATGTCATTAAATTACAATAATAAAAAAATAAAGTGAAGAGAATAATTATTTTCTAGAATTCATTGTGAAATGTGATAAAAATGATAATTTTAATAATAGTTATAACATATGTAGAATATATATATATTATGGGAATAAAAAAGCAAAATGAATACCAAATAAAATAATAATTTTTTGTGATTTTTTGTTAAGAGAACATCATAACTACCAAAAAAATAATATTTTTTCAAAAAACATATAATTTATTAACGGTACTTGTAAGATCAAATTTAATAGAAAATATTGTATAAATTCAAATATTTTATGAGGAAGATAATTTTATATTTTCATCCTCAAAAAAATTTATCAGTGCATTAAATATTTTTTGAAATCGTGTTAATATTGAAGAAGGCATGAAATGTATAAAAGGATGATTTTTTTACCACACAAAATCAGGTCATTTGTGAAAGGATCAACCTTTTCAATGAGAATACCATTTGAAGAATCATGATTGAAACCCTTTTAAGCCACATGATAGTCCCAAAAATGGCACAATATTTTTAGTGAGATAATTATTTATAGTATTGTTTCTGACTCCCTCCAATCTACATAGTAGACTCGTGGAAGGTTATTTGTTTGGAGAGACCTTATCATTTATAGTTTCGTCATGAACACCCATTTCATATTTATGAAAGACCCATGTAAAATTCATATTTTCATAATATTAGTGGGAATCCATAGTGTTCATACATGATTATTACAAAAATCTCAATCTGTGGAACGGTGGTGACATTCCTCAACATATGTATGTGAAGTTGCTGATAAGAAATTTTTGGTAAAGTGTATTAAAAATCCTTTATAATTGGATGAATTCTGTGTGTCTAGAGTCGTATGAGGTTAGGGTTCCACTAATATTAGGGATATTTTAATTGGGGTAGACTATATACTGCTCTGATAGAAAATTCAAAAATGAATTATTCTATCGATGCACAAATATTGATAAAACCACACCATTTATGATTCCCCTCTAAGAAAATCTATAAATAATACCTATTATATCTTATGAATCCATTTTTGACTAGAGAGAAGGATACTTCATAAATTGTATCCAATTATTCCTCGCCCATAAATGATATTTGGTTCTTCATATGTGAGATACATTTTAAATGGTTCCAACATAAAATCTTCTCAAAAGTTTTCTTGCTTAATTCTTATGAAATCAGCAGCCTTTAAACTCACATAACATTGGTTGACCCAAACCACTCATATAGAACAACGATATTACTTGAAACTTGGGCTTCGTAATGTTCATGTTTGACTCTTTCCAATGACCAATCATTGTTAAATATATAAACTATGGTTAATTACATCATGAAGGATCCCTATTATGAATACCCGAGATGCCATAACACCATTTTTTGTTAGGTCATCTATCCAGAATGTTATATTTCAAATTATCTCTTGATCCACTTTTAACCGTATTGAGAAAACTAAAAACCTATTCTAACAATGACTCGTCTAAATTCATCATTCTTATATGATCAAGTTACTATACACATATGTGTTATTTTTTTCGATCATGTATCCCATTGATAATGGGAATCCGGAATCCTATTAAGGATCTACCATAGATTTCCACACTAACCACGTGACTCCTTAGTCTAGAACCACTACCCAACAGAAGTAAAATATATCTTAAGAATTTCACCTCATATGACAAGGGATTATAATTAGATATGAGGTCCCAATCCAATTAATTGGGATATTATTCCCCAGAGTCAGAGTATAAGGCCCCAGCCTTAAACCGTACTTAATCTTGAGTTATTACAAGATTAAACATTGAGGATCTTTTCTGGTTTAGAGTTTTAGATAATTAGATCGTAAAACATGAATTACATTCCACATATAAACAAATTGGTAACATAAAGATAGTATTCTTCTTTCCCATCAATGGAAACATATTTAAAATAAAACATGGATTCTTTCATGACACTTCCTTGACACTATCATCATATCATGTACCTTTCCCTTGACCTGTGAAAAACATTTCAAAAAACTTGGGATGAGCATAAAAAGCTCAGTAAGGGATATAAAAATATAGAAAGGAAACATGGGTACATATATACATAATAATGAAATCATACTTTACCCATAAAACATAAGCACTTTAACATACCTCATCAAATCATGAATAAATCATAGAAATCATAAGACATAAAGGTAACTTGAGGCATTCATAACATTCTTACGTAGAGAGTAACCCTCTTGGTTACATTTGGAATACCCATTAGAGTATATTCCCTAAATCTCTTCAGAGAAACCTTAACGTTTCACTCCTTCTCATTACCCAATGCATTGGAGAGCTATATTGGTCTCACCTGCCCTTAGTTTATCATGGAACCACCCGTCTTCATAATAATGCCCAAGAACCTCAACATAATCGTATCACATAAAACATGCATAAAGGAAACATAACATTTCCACCTTTCAATCACAAGATATCAATACAACACATTGATATAAAAACAATATGAAAACCATTTTCAATACCAAAATAAAAGAAAAGTAAAACATGGTATTTAATTTCCGTTTAAAAAAAGGTATGGCTTGTAGAGGAATCCGAAACTCAAATAATGGTCACGGCGGCAGAGAAGTCATTGTCGCCAGATGCGTACGATAAAAACATTCCCTTTTGTCATTTAGTAAACTCTTTTTATAAAAAATATTCCTTTTGAATAAACTTAAAATTCAACGGGGTTTATACACCGTATAAAAGAAGGTTGTGTATAAAACAAAATATGTCTCAATAAAAGGAGATTGAGACGAAGCCCCATACCTCGGGTCTGACTTGACTCGGCCGTTCTTTAATCTCCGGAATAATAAACTTGAGTTAATTTCTACATGTTTGAGAACCTTTTTCAAGTTCATTATTCCTTTTATACCACTTATTGCCATGTCATGAGCACTATGTAATTATTCAAGTTAATAACGGTCGTTTTAAAGATCATTGGTACTTGAGTAAAAAATAAAACCTTTATAATTACAAGTTGTTCATGTATCCATTATATCCAGAATTATAATCATGATGTATATATCATATATATCATATATATCCAGTATATACATGCATTTATAATATTACATAATCATTTAGAGGTAAGAAATGAAATGCACCGTTCATGGAGACGGTAAGCCGTACGTACGCATGAACGCTACTTTCATTTCTATTTCATATTTTATAGAATGAAATCATAATTATATAAAGCTGTATTATAATTCCAGTGTAATATCATATATAATATCATAACTCCATCCTTTATACGTCCCACATATGGTGTTAACGAATCAAATCACTTTGAGGTGGCGGTAGTCCGCACTTCCTTAAATGAAGATATCGTGTTTACCCATAATGGAAACCATAAAGGTATACCCAAAATGAAAAATACAGAAGCTTAAGGAAAACATAAAAATATTATATATCATATATAAATATAGTGACATCTTAATGGATACCTTTGAAGGTGTTAAAAGAATGTTGAACAATCATCATTTTGGGAGACATAAATTCACCATCCACGGAAACAGTATGTACTTTAACCATTAGATGTAGGTGTGTGTAAGTGTAGCTAGAATCATTATTATAAAAACATCCTAGTATATTGAAGATACTTGATTTGTTACAAAATAAATGAATAAAAAGAGTTTAGGGGGTTGGAGAAGCAAAATAAAACAAAAGGACTCAAGTGAAGACATTACCTTAAAATCGGGTAACTCCCTTTGGTTTGAGCTCAAAGGCTTCCTTGGGAAGACTTTTTCCCAAAGTGAAGCATTAAGGAGTAATATATGGAAGTGGAGAGACAAAATGGGCAGGGTTTTGCCGAGACAAAGGCTTTGGGAGTGTGGGTAAGAAGTTAGAGGTGGGGGCCTCTTATAAGAGGAGAGGAGGGGCACTCTTGGAAAGTAAGGAAATGTTACTTTATTTGAAAATGCTTTTATGATTCAAAAGGTCCAAAATTGATATAATTATAGGGTAAGGTGATAAGGGTTCGAAATCCACCCATACAATAGGTTTTTTACATGTGTAGGTCCTAGATTTTACATTATCATTTCATTTTATTTAAATCCTTTATTAATGAGGTAATCGCTGCATCATCATGATGTCATAAATAATTTAAGTTATTTAAAGTCTAAAAATTATTAAAAAAATACCATGATGTTGGAAATATTTTTATCTTTCTAATGAATATTTATAGTCCAAATGATCCTTTATATAGACAAAACTAAAAATATTTTACTTAGGTGATACATTCATTGTCACATTTAACATTGTTTAAAAATAAAAAGATAAAAAGTCACTTTCTCACAAACGTGATTCCATGGGGCCCCCAAGTTTGGCACAAGGCATCCCATGGTCGGCCATGAGACAACCAGTGCCTTAGGACACATTTTGTGGTCTTTTTGTATTATTATGATATCATTTTATTATCTTTAACTACCTGATTACTCATTAATCAAGATAATTAAAGATAATTTCCATCGTTACTATTCATAATGTCCAAAAATAAAAGAGTCTTAATTACATAATTTGGAAATTCTTATTCCAAATATGTAATCAATTTTACGAAATTCCAAACACATAAATTGCAATAATTGATTTAAAAATAATTCCCGTTGTCAAAACAAATAGCGGGTTTTTTTGAAACAATATCTATGAAAAGTTTGGCATTAGTTTATGACCAATTCCAAAGTGAAATTAATCCTAATGACCACCATTGGATTAAATTGTAAAAATATATTCAGATTACACTTTAAGACCAATTAAAAGGATAATATAACCATATAATTAAATTAAATGAAAAAGCAGTTTTGATGTAAAATGCAGTATTTTTTCACTATTCATTAAAAAATGAACATTGTCAGAAAAAAACCAAAAATTTATCCAATGAAAATTTAAATGTCCCAATAATAATGAATATGTTTATTTTGACAAATATAGATTATAAAATTGTCAAAAGTTCGATTTAAAAAGGGTTTTCCATCAAAAGGCAGTAAAACAATCTTTTAAGAATATTAGTGTATTCCATGCATAAGATTGTATTTATTTTCATTTTAAGCCTCTAAAACACTATATTAATCATTAATAGACATAGACAAAAATATCTATTATTCATTACTTACTTGGTATGTTACATTCTTCCCCCCTTTAGAAAATTGTGTCCCCGCAATTTATTTACTTATCGAATAAATGGGGGTACTTATCCCTCATTGCATTTTCAGATTCCCATGTTGCCTCTTCCGTCATGTGGTTTTTCCACAAAACCTTTACCTGATTAATCACCTTATTCCGTAACACTTGCTCCCTGTGGTCAAGAATCTGGACCGGTTGTTCCTCATAAGATAGGTTCACTTCCAGCTGAACTACCTCTAGACTCAAAACATGAGATGGATTTGGCATATACTTTCTCAACATCGAAACATGAAAAACATTGTGTACCTGAGATAAACATTGAGGTAAAACCACCCGGTATGCAACTGATCCAACTCTCTCCAGAATTTCATATGGTCCAATGAACCTTGGACTCAGCTTTCCTTTCTTACCAAATCTCATCACACTTTTCCATGGTGAGACTTTGAGAAAAACATGATCACATACCTCAAAAGTTCGATCCTTCCTCCTGTTGTCTGCATAACTCTTCTGCCTACTCTGAGCTGTTCTCATGTGTTTCTGAATTAGCTGAACTTTTTCTGCCATCTCTTCTACCAATTATAGTCCCATCAAGTTCCTTTCACCCACTTCATCCCAAAAAGCTGGAGTTCGACACTGCTTCCCATATAACGCCTCAAATGGTGTCATCTGTATACTGGAATGAAAACTGTTGTTATATGAAAATTCAACCAAAGAAAGCTGTTAGTCCCAACTTCCCTGATAATCCATCGAACAAGCTCGTAGCATATCCTCCAAGGTCTGAATTGTTCGTTCTGACTGCCCATCTGATTGAGGATTAAATGTTGTACTAAAATTTAATTTAGTACCCAACGACTTCTGAAGGCCTTTCCAAAAGTTAGAAGTGAACCTGGGATCAAGATCAGATACAATGGAGAGGGGAACTCCATGTAACATGACTATCTCTTTAAGATACAAACGGGAAAGTTGATCTAGGGAAAAATTATCTCGTATAGCAAGGAAATGAAAAGATTTAGTCAAGCGATGAAAAATAACCCAGATTGCATTATTACCTCGAGATGTCTTAGGTAATCCCACAACAAAGTCCATGGATATATTCTACCATTTCCACTCTGGCACTGGTAAAGGCTGAAGCATCCCTTTCGGTAACTGCTGCTCTGCTTTAACATGTTGACATGTCAAAAACTTCACAGTAAAATCAGAAATATCTCTTTTCATTCCATCCCACCAGTAATACTCTCGTAGATCTCTGTACATCTTAGTACTTCCAGGATGAACTGAAAACGGAGAACTATGAGCTTCACATAACAACTCTCCCTTCAACTGTGAATCACAAGGCACACACAATCTCTTCCCAAATCTCAAAACACAATCACTATCAATGTTGAATTCAGGCAACTTACCCTTCTGAACCAGCTCTACCTTTTTCTACAACTCACTATCTTGCTTCTGTGCTTGCTTGATTCTATCTGATAGAGATGATCTCACTGATACCTAAAACAAAACAGAAGAACTTCCTGCACCAACAACTTCTATGCCAAAGTTCATCAAATCCTTAACCAAAGGATCACGTTCCAAATGCAACATTTCTAATGAAGCATTACTTTTTCAACTCAATGCATCAGCCACTTTATTTTCTTTTCCCGGATGGTAATGAATTGTACAATCATAATCCTTGATTAATTCCATCCATCTCCTCTGTCTCATGTTTAACTCTTTCTGAGTAAATATATACTTTAAAATTTTGTGATCATTATATATTTCACACTTTAATCCATACAAATGATGCTGCCAAATTTTTAAGGCAAAAAAAGCAACAGCTAATTCCAAATCATGTGTAGGGTAATTTACCTCATGAGTTTTCAACTGTCGTGAAGCCTAAGCAATTACCTGATCATTCTGCATTAGGACGCAACCAAGTCCTTTCAATGAAGCATCACTGTATATAACAAACTCACCATTCCTGGAAGGTAGTGCCAAAACTGGAGCATTCACCAATATTCTTTTCAATTCCTGGAAACAATCATCACATTATTTTGTCCAGATAAACTTAACACCCTTTCGAGTTAGCTTAGTCATTGGACTAGATAACCGTGAAAATTTTCTAACAAACCTTTGGTAATAGCCTTCCAAACCAAGGAAGCTACGAATCTCAGTTACATTTGTGGGTCTTGGCCAGTCTTCCACAACTTTTGTTTTTGCAGGATCAACAGTTATCCCATCTTTTGAAACAATGTGACCAAAGAAAGAAATTTGTTAAAACCAAAACTCACACTTGCTAAATTTTCCATATAGTTTCTTTTCTTTTAAGGTTTGTAAGATAACCCTTAAATGTCTTTCATGCTCCTCTTTACTTTTAGAAAACACCAAAATATCATCAAAGAAAATCACCACAAACTTATCCAAGAACTCATGGAAAATTCTATTCATTAAGTCCATGAATACAGTAGGTGCATTGGTTAGCCCAAAAGGCATTACTACAAATTCATAATGGCCATATCTTGTACGGAATGCGGTCTTCGAAACAACTTTTTCCTTTACCTTCAGCTGATGGTACCCCGATCTCAAGTCAATCATTGAAAAATACTGAGCTCCCTGGAGCTGATTGAACAAATCATCGATATGAGGCAAAGGATATTTGTTCTTAACGGTGATGTTATTCAAGGCTCTATAATCAATGCAAAGTCTCATTGAACCATCTTTCTTTTTAACAAATTAAACAGGAGCACCCCATGGTGATGTGCTAGGTTGAATGAAACCTTTCTCTAATAAATCTTGCAATTGCTCCTTCAACTCTAAAAGTTTAATTTGAGCCATTCGATAAGGGGGTTTTGAAATTGGCTTAGCATCAGGAACTAAGTCAACAGTAAACTCAACTTCCCGATCTGGTATTCTACCAGGAAACTCATCAGGAAAAACATCAGGATACTCATTTACCACTGGCACATCATTAATCTGAACAGTTCCTTTATTTTCAACGATGTGTGCAAGGTAACATTCATTTCCATATTTTACATGTTTCTTGGCCTCTTGATAAGTTATCAACAGTAAGGGTTCATTCTTATACACAAACTGAAAGTCTTTTTGAAAAGAAACTTCTTTATCTCTACAGTCAATCTTAGCATGGTAAATAGAGAGCCAATCCATACCCAGGATAACATCAAACTCTACTAGAGGTAGAACAATAAGGTTTGCAAGTAGGTTCTTTCCACAGATAAGGATAGAAAGATTCTTATAAATTCTTTTTGCCTCAACATTTACCCCATGTGTTTTTACCAAAAGTTTAGGAGTCATTTCTTGAGATGGTATTCCCAATTTACTAGAAAATTTTTCAGAGATGAAAGAATGTGTGGACCCCGAATCAAACAACACACTGGCATAATCTGAAAAAACAAACAAAGTACCTGATACAACTTAATTTGATGGCCCGACATCTGCTGAAGTAGTTGCAAAGGATTTCACCACCCCATTCAGCTTGTAGTCTAACTTCTTCCCATCACTCAAGATCTTTGTCGGACACTCGTTTTCATAGTGACCCATCTCATTGCACTTCAAACATTTCACTAACTGTAAATCAAATTTGGTCTTACCTTCACCTTGATCTTTTTCAGTGCAATCACGAGTCTTATGTCCCATCTTACCACATCGGTAACACTTTCCAGAATTCAGAAGACATTCTCCAGCATGCCTTTTTCCACATTTATCACAAACTGGAAACTTAGATTTCTTAGCATCATACTTTTTTGAATAATTCTTCCCTTTCTCCTGCCACCTTGGTCTCTTCTTGTGTTGGTTGTTATAGAACACTTGATCATCGGCAAACTCCATTTCCACCTTCTCAGCACATCGAACAAGATTTTCATAACTTTTAAACTCACGAGAGGCTAATGCCCTTCGATATTTTGGCTTTAATCCTGAGTAAAAACAATTGATTTTACTATCAAGGTCTCGGATAAACTTTGGAGCATACCTTTCCAATCGAGTGAACCTTTCTTCATAGGTATCCACTGAGTCTTCCTCTTGCCTCAATTCCAAGAATTGTTTTTCCATCCTAAGTCGAACAGCCTTAGGAAAATACTTTTCAAGAAACATACCTTTGAATTCATCCCAGTCGAGAGCATCAATCTCATCACCATCCCTGATATTTTTAACCATCGACCACCACTGATCTACTTCACCCTCCAAATGGTAAATAGCAAGACTAACCTTTTGATTGTCTGAACACCCCATGACATCGAAAATCTTCTCCAGTGCTTTAATCCACCCTTCAGCTAGCACATGGTCAGATGATCCTCTGAATGATGGGGGATGTTGCCTCATGAAATGTTCCACCACTGACATGTTCCTCTGCGGTTGATCTGGCTGATCTTGTGTATGGATACCACCGCCATTTATCGCTTGAGTCAACTGTGCCATTACTACAACAAACTATTCAGTTCCAATTCCAACCATCTCAGGATGTTGATTCGGAAGGTTATTTCCTTCTGCATGCCTTCCTTGCCCTGCTTCCCTATTTCCTCTGCGGAAAACCATTCTGAACAAACATGTCTTAGATAAAGCAACATGGTAATCTTCAAATACTATATCACTTCAATTTGACCATAAAAAAATTTTGGATAATCATTTAATAGAATTCTAACTCCTAAAGTTATCTAAACCGACCTCTGATACCAACTATAAGGCCCCGGCATTAAACTGTACTTAATCATGAGTTATTACAAGATTACACATTGAGGATCTTTTCGGGTTTAGAGTTTTAGAGAATTAGATCATAAAACTTGCATTAAATTCCACATATAAACAAAGTGGTTACATAAAGGTAGTATTCTTCTTTCCCATCAATGGAAACATATTTAAAATAAAACATGGATTCTTTATTGACACTTCCTTGACACTATCATCATATCATGTACCTTTCCCTTGACCTGTGAAAAACATTTCAAAAAACTTGGATGATCATAAAAAGCTCAGTAAGGGATATAAAAATATGGAAAGGAAACATGGGTACATATATACATAAGAATGAAATCATAATTTACCCATAAAACATAAGCACTTTAACATACCTCATCAAATCATGAATAAATCATAGAAATCATAAGACATAAAGGTAACTTGAGGCATTCATAACATTCTTATGTAGGGAGTAACCCTCTAGGTTACGTTTTGAATACCCATCACAGTATATCCCCTAAATCTCTTCGGAGAAACCTTAACGTTTCACTCCTTCGCATTACCCAATTCATTGGACAGCTATATCAGGCTCACCCTCCCTTAGTTTATCACAGAACCACCCGTCTTCATAATAATTCCCAAGAACCTCAACATAATCGTATCATATAAAACATGCATAAAAGAAACATAACATTTCCACCTTTCAATCACAAGATATCAATACAACACATTGATATAAAAACCTTATGAAAACCATTTTCAATACAAAAATAAAAGAAAACTAAAACATGGTATTTATTTTTCTTTTAAAAAAAAGGTATGCCTTGTAGAGGAAGCCGAAACTCAAATAATGGTCACGACAGCGGAGAAGTCGTTGTCGCCGCATACGTACGACAAAAACTTTCCCTTTTGTCGTTTAGTAAACTATTCGTATAAAAAAGATTCCTTTTGAATAAACATAAAAGTCAAAGGGGTTTATACACCGTATAAAAGAAGGTTGTGTATAAAACAAAATATGCCGCAATGAAAGGATATTGAGACGAAGTCCCATACCTCGGGTCCAACTTGACTCGGTCGGTCTTTAATCTCCTGAATAATAATCTTGAGTTAATTTCTAGTTAATTAAGAACCTTTTTCAAGTCCATTATTCCTTTTATATCACTTATTTTCATGTCATGAACACTATGTAATTATTCAAGTTAATAACGGTCGTTTTAACGATCATTGGTACTTGAGTTAAAAATAAACCCTTTATAATTACAAGTTGTTCATGTATCCATTATATCCAGAATTATAATCAGGATTTATATATCATATACATCATATATATCAAGTATATACATGCATTTATAATATTACATAATCATTTAGAGGTAATAAATTAAATGCACCGTTCATGGAGACGGTAAGTCGTACGTACGCATGAACGCTACTTTCATCTCTATTTCGTATTTTATAGAATGGAATCATAATTATATAAATCTATATTATAATTCCAGTGTAATATAATATATAATATCATAACTCCATCCTTTATACGTCCCACATATGGTATTAACGAATCAAATCACTTTGAGGGGGCGGTAGTCCGTACTTCCTTAAATGAAGATATCGCGTTTACCCATAATGGAAACCATAAAGGTATTCCCAAAATTACAAATAAAGAAGATTAATGAAAACATAAACATATTATATATCATATATAAATATAGTGACATCTTAATGGCCACCTTTGAAGGTGTTAAAAGAATGTTTAACAATCATCATTTCGGGAGGCATAAATTCACCATCCACGGAAACAGTATGTCCTTTAACCATTAGATGCAGGTGTGTGTAAGTGTAGCTCGAATCCTTCTTATAAAAACATACTAGTATATTTAAGATACTGTAGTTGTTACAAAATAAATGAATACAAAGAGTTTAGGGGGTTGGAGAAGAAAAATAAAACAAAAGTACTCAAGTGAAGACATTACCTTAAAATCGGGTAACTCCCTTTGGTTTGAGCTCAAAGGCTTCCTTGGGAAGACTTATGCCAAAAGTGAGGCTTTAAGGAGTAATATAGGGAAGTGGAGAGACAAAATGGGAAGGGGTTGGCTGAGCCAAAGGCTTTGGGAGTGTGGGTAAGGAGGTATAGGTGGGGGCCTATTATAAGAGGAGAGGAGGGGCACTCTTGGGAAGTAAGGAAATGTTACTTTATTTGAAAATGATTTTAGGATTCAAAAGGCCCCACATTGATATAATTAGAGGGTAAGGATATACGGGTTCTAAATCCACCCATCCAATAGGTTTTTGACATGTTTAGGTCATAGATTTTACATTATCATTTCATTTTATTTAAATCCTTTATTAATGAGGTAATCGATGCATCATCATGATGTCAGAAATAATTTAATTTATTTAAAGTCTAAAAAATATGAAAAAACTACTATGATGTAGGAAATCTTTTTAGATTTCTAATGAATATTTATAGTCCAAAAGATCATTTATTTAGACAAAATGTAAAAATATTTTACTTAGGTGATACATTCTTTGTCACATTTAACATTCTTTAAAAATAAAAAGATAAAAAGTCACTTTCTCACAAAAGTGATTCCATGGGGCCCCCAAGTTTGGAAAAAGGCATCCCATGGTCGGACATGAGACAACCAGTAGACTTAGGACACATGTTGTGGTATTTTTGTATTATTATGATATCATTTTATTATCTTTAACTACCTGATTACACAATAATCAAGATAATTAAAGATAATTACCATCGTTACTATTCATAATGTCCAAAAATAAAAGAGCCTTAATTACATAATTTGGACCTTCTGATTCCAAATATGTAATCCATTTTACCAAATTCAAAAAACATAAATTGAAATAATTGATTTAAAAATAATTGCCGTTGTCAAAACAAATAGCGGGTTTTTTTGAAACAATATCTATGAAAAGTTTGGCATTAGTTTATGACCAATTCCAAAGTGAAATTAATCCTAATGACCACCATTGGATTAAATGGTAAAAATATATTCATATTACACTTTAAGACCAATTAAAAGTATAATCTAACCATATAATTAAATTAAATGAAAAAGCAGTTTTGATGTAAAATGCAGTATTTTTTCACTATTCATTAAAAAAATGAACATTGTCAGAAAAATACAAAAAATTTATCCAATGTAAATTTCAATGTCCCAATCATAATGAATATGTTTATTTTGACAAATATAGATTATAAAATTGTCAAAAGTTTGATTTAAAAAGGGTTTGCCATCAAAAGGCAGTAAAACAATCTTTTATGAATATTAGTGTATTCCATGCATAAGATTGTATTTATTTTCATTTTAAGCCTCTAAAACACTATCTTAATCATTAATAGACATAGATAAATATATCTATTATTCATTAATTACTTGGGATGTTACACAGAGTGCAAAAAAAAGTGGAAATATAACTAAGAATCATACATATCTATAAGAAATTATGAGAAATAAAAATGGTATCATCCAATGTCATACATGATTCCTTCGTAAAACATTAATATGATCACCCATTGTTTCAATACAAAGTACAAGACAGATAAAAATAAAACAACATATAAGAGGCAATACTCCCTAAATGGAGCCTCATCTCAATCACTAATACCCATCAATAAACATTATCCATATCCACTACATTCCTCATGATCAACCTAAAATGAACGCATAAGGTATACACATGAACCAAAGGTCCTATGTAGGGATTCATAATATAAACTAGTAGTGTCTCACCAAGAATCTCTAATATAAACTTCCATATATGTATGTGTGTGTGAGGAAACAAAATGACATTTATTAACATTCACATAGTGCCTTCATTCACTATCTATAATACAATAGAACTCAATGAGGTACACATTCCTATAATGTCATCATATGATAACCAAGACACCCTGGAACATGAACATACCTTCTTCAATGCTATGTCAGAATCCATTCATTGTCTTGTCACATACTATCGATGAATATCCTACACTGTAATAATTAGACAAGGAATCATCTAATCCTTGTCCAAATACATAATGGAAAAAGTTATGATAATTCATCCTCATATCATCACAATTCTTTACCACTAAAAGATGGTTCCCTCATCCATTTCTCCTATCACATAACAACCCAACCCTCCCATGGAAATTCCTTAACCCAAGCCTTGTCATGGAATGATCTAATTTATTGACATCACATAGCCCCATTGGTGGACCTAATTATAAGACCACCAAGGAGAGGTTCCTTATCCTAGTATAGTATTATATGATAAAATATTCATATAAGAATTACTTGACCCATTATAAAAGAGGAAATGTCCACTAATCACACCAGCCATGCTTTGAACAGAAATATACCATGAAAATATTCAACCAGTATAACACATTTTCA
Source organism: Viscum album (assembly GCA_963277665.1). Taxonomy (NCBI): domain Eukaryota; kingdom Viridiplantae; phylum Streptophyta; class Magnoliopsida; order Santalales; family Viscaceae; genus Viscum; species Viscum album. The sequence continues at coordinate 120,481,194 of OY728132.1, read as the reverse complement.
CATACCTTTCAAATATATCACCATATAATTCAGGTATGCTAGTCACTCATAATCTATCCCTTTGTCACAACTCATATTAACTCACCATTGGGGTTTTTGCTCTTCCCTCTAAACATATCATAGTCTCATGTCATGGAAAACATCATACAAGTATTACCAATAGGTGAAATCACTACTTGAAGGCCCATCCATCCTATACCCCATGTTTTGAGTTTGGATTTCCAAATTCCCCCTACACATATTGTAAAAAAACATAGGGATTATTCTAACCTATAATGATCTACCCAACGCCGACCTCAATAGGTTGTATCTAATTCTCGATTGAAACTCCATTGGAATCCCAATTCTATATTTCAAACAAATATTGCAACCCTCAATTAGTTCCCATTACACTTCCCCTTAGGAGATCCCTCATCCCATCACACATAGTAATATCCTCTCCATCACACCCTTCCAATAAAAGAGGGATTACCTTACTCTCTACATACCCAAAACTCACCTCCAACCTCCAGAGGGAGTTCCTATTCACTCCCGATATGTAATTTCATCTTTATAATCATCACACATATTCAATCCTCTAATTCCATCCCACTATTCCTAGAAGTCCAAACTGGGATATTCCTCATTCCTACTCATAACCCATGATTTTACCATAACCCCATGTTGAATTAGTCAACAATATCACTCCTTGGTGACATAGAAACAGAGTGTTATTTATTAATTCGATAGCTAAAGTGAACCTAGTCAAGGAATATAAAGTATTACCCTATAATATTACATCATCCTAGGGAACCCATCATCCTTAAACACTAGGTTCAAACACATAAAATTAGTATGGAATGAATGCTCATAAATTGAAATTAATGTGAGGTTGTATCATAGGGACCACCTACCTAGAACACAAATTTTACCCCATAATGATCTCTATCAGGCCTTTCCCTAGCCTACTGAGAATCATCCATCCACTTGAGCTCCTATCTCATTCCATGAAGCAAATAAAATTCATTATAACAATTTATATGTAGTTATTAGAAAACAATAAAATTGGAATGAATGATTAATTTCTCATAGATAATAATCCACTTGTTATATCCAGGATCAGTGGAGGAATTTCCATTCCATCAATAACATGAACATAATAAATGAAAAACCTCAATTTATTTATACACTCTAATGCCCTATTTAACCTTTTTTTCAGAAAAATCCATAAATAAACAAATCTGAAAACATTCTTTAAATGAAATGATGAGAAATTGTTTGTGAAGGTCATCTAAAGTCCCACTATACATGAGAAATTTTCCCCTAATACTCAGTCAATTCATATATGATTTAATGGTATCAAAGGCAAACCTTCCCAATAATTCAATCCAATTTTGGGTTTGAAAAAAAAAATAAAAATGTAATGGAGATGTAAAACACACCTATAATCGCTGATAAGTATCATCCCATAGAAGCGGTTTTAGGGGGGGCTAAGAGTGGGGGAGCTGAAAAAATGGCCCTTCACATGAATTCTTATTCAACCATGAAAAAAGATAGGGATTTACCCCTTTTATTTTTTTATAAAATACCCACAGATACCTTTCTTGGTGTGAAAATAGCATTCATGCCATGAAACACCTAGGATGATGGAACCACCCTCTAGATAATGACTTCAATAGAATGAACATTATGTTTATATGATAAATGGGCATGTACTGATTTTTTCAAACATCTGCCCACCTTTACCTTCTTTGAAATCGTTATATGAACCCATAATCCCAATAGATATTTATAACTCCTCAAAAAACTATTTAAGGGTAACATAATTTTAATAATTCAATTATGATTATGAAAATTATAACTTTTCTATTATTATGATCAAATATCCAAATAATCCCCTCATCAAAATAAATTAAAATAGTCACCAAAGATTAATGACCACAAAAAATATGTGATGTTATAAACTCCCCACCACTTTTCTTATCATCACCCCTAAGTCATGCTTATCCTCCCACCATGTCTCCAAACATATTATGGTTAGAAAACAACAAATAAATCATTTTATTCCGGATTCAAATTCTAAATGCACTTCCACTGTGAATCTTTTAAAACCAAGACCAAATACATAGTCTTCCCTCCAAAAAATATTCTTTGATTCCTATAAAAAATAAACCATATTTCACCATATTCTATTAACATGGCTTCCACCTCACCACATCCAATTATTCTTCAAAATTTCATTCGGACATCCTCCAAATGACATTTCCAAAAAAAAAGTTCTCTCACCCCCCAAGGCATCTTCTCAACCCTCTATCACAATTCCATAACCCATGAAGACATACGATGATTGTATAAACACCCACATAGAATCTTAAACCCAACTCCCAGTGTAATTACATGGATGGATCACTAACAAGCAACTACTACCAACATGCTCTCTCCATAAGAAATGGTTAGCCTCGGATCCGATTCAATCATGGATTACACCACATCCACATATAACACAATTATAATATACTAACCCCACCCAAAAAAGTCATAAAACCCCATATTTTTGTATTTACTAAGGAATTATATCACATCTAATTTGAAAAAACATCAGAATATTAGTGTCACCTCGACTATCCACTAATCATTCTCACTATAACACTAACCCATAAAACATGAGGATCATTCCCCCATGGATGATTTAATGAACCTCATTGTAGGTCTATCATAATGAATATCATACCAGAATAAACATGGATCTCCATGAACCATGATATATTCATTTTTTAATGTAGTGACTTCCTATGGTCCTCAAACTCATAGATTATTAATAGCATAAAACACTTGGATACCCATTTCAAGCCTACGAGGAATGACATCCCCTAATAGATAGTGATTTTATCCCCACCATATGGATTCCATTACTCTAATCCTCTTAAGCTACTCTAAATTCTATAGAATCAACCCCAAAAACCAAACCTTTGTGATAATACCCCTACTAATGAATCCCTTTGTGTATACCATTCCATGGTACCCATATTCTTCACCAATGTCACCTCTCACCATAGATGTAAATTTACCATTTAACCATATATTATGACACCATTAATTTATGAATTTAATCCATGGAAGAACCAGGAAACCAACTTAGTTATTCCATAACCTAAAAAACTCTCAACAAACCCTCACAAGACCTGTTCAAAAAACACATCCCAACTGACATTGCACTTACACAGTGCACATGTTACCTCATATATTGATACATATCCAAAATCTTTCTCCAATGATCACTCTCCTCAAACTATGGTATATTGATCAACCACAAATTTTCCCATAGGATCAAAAAATACATAAAACCTCAACTAAGTATAAATAAATTGCTTCACACATGTGAATCCTAATACACAACCCAATTGACACTTTCATGAGTCGCATCTCATCTAAACTAGTATCACACTCCTATCCTACTGGCCATGCCCCCCATTCAATTCAGTTTCATCCAATATACCAATGTATCTCATTAAACATGTCTTACCACACTACCACCTACCACACAAGTGTCTTCGCAAAAGAAAAAGCATCTTAATTTAATCCAAATGTTCTACCAGAATAATATCTAGAATTAATGGTCAGCAATCCAATGAGGTCTTACCCATGAAATCAAACACGATACCCTAAATTATTCAAGCACGTAAACCTCATAATCATATAAAATTCACATTTCATTACCCAACTAATTGGTATACTTTTTTTGAATTACATAGATAATATATATGGAAAAATTCTCTTTATGGTGTTGTGGACATTTAAATAACCAAAACAATATCCCACTAACCCATGAGGTTCCATCATTCTTATGGAAACTTATTAATTTCCTAAGATTACTTATATAGTATATCATTCCCTCATCTATTCATTATAAATGCATCAATTACTGCACCTATCCTATGATAGGTCCTTATACGTTCATTGAGTAAGGGAAATTATATTCATCATAAGAGAAATACCCACTGTAAAATACATATGAAATACCATCGAAAGAAAATAAAAAAATTTCCCACTTAGTATAATTCCACCAAAATGGTTTATGGGAAAAAGATATATAAGTTATTTTGATGCATTAAACAACTAGAACTCTCATCATAGAAAAACCATAAGAAATTACCTAGATTCTATGTGAATTATATGTGCTTTCCATATTGCATGTACATTGAAATCTTTCAACTAGTCCATGAATCAATAATCAGTTTATCATAAATATAAAAACTAATGTGTTTCACCCATGGTGAAATCCTGAAAAATAAATCTTTCAAAACCAAGAATAATAATATCATACTTTGATATCATGTTCATCCTATTAGAAAGGAATTTCCTAACGCATTTGTCTGATATCCATCCTAATATATAAAAAATTACTAGACCACTAGTCTACCACATCCTCAAATAATAAAACAAAACAATTATTAAATACCAAATTGTGATTCCTAGGTCTAGAACCATAGTCTGAACCATAGTTCCACATATGATAGGGTTGCTTCCCCATATTCCATAGGGTGAAGACTATCGGTGAAGGCCTATTCTATATAATGGGGATACTTTTCCCTCAAATATGAGAGTAATAAATAGCATAAAAAACCAATCATCATAAACATCTATAAACTTTAGAATACATAAAATACCCATAAAAACATCATGTATCATACATGATGCATTTTTAAAAAACACACATTGATTTCACACAAGGATGTTCCCATGTGACAGATAATGAATAAAAAAATAAGGGGATTTACTATCAACCATGATCCACGTCCCTATTTTTGATACCCATCGAGATACCTCAACCCAATCTAGTTCACATATCATGCTCAACTAGAAATGAAGATATCAGTTATGAACAAGAACTGTAGTTCCCATGCAGGGTGTTAGAATATAAATCTGTAGGTTATCACCAAGAACCTCTAATAGACACCATCATATACATATTTATTCCTGAATTAATGAAATGAAATAAATATGAATTCTCTTAGAGTGGTCTTATGAAATCCAATCTACGATGACACTCAATTACGTACACACACTTTTCAAGTAATCAAGTAATAGTTTGGTAACCATAAAACATAAATATACTTTCTTTAGTTCCATTCTAAAATCCATTAATTTTATTATCATATACTATAAAATTATATTACATAACTAAAGACTCAATGTCACGCATGATGAAATCCTTTACCCACTACATGAATAAACATGTTAAATCCATGCGTCCACATCTCAACCTAATGCCTTATCACTCAATAAAGGTTCTATAATCCATGTCTCTCATTACCTTAAAACCTAACCATCTCAGGGGAAATCTTCAAACTCATCCTACCAAAGAAAAAATCTAATCAATTCAAATGACCCAATCCCCCCATGAAAGTCCTCAAACCATGTCTACTAATGTAAAGTCCTTCATCCATGTCCTATATCATATCACAACCAAACCCCCGTGGTGGTCCTCAATCCAAGAATAAAATTCATGTTCAACATAACACTATGAAAAATCCTCAAAATGAAAGGTCCCATGAGCAGTTTCAAGTACTATAACATAGGCTCAGAACCCATAACAGTGCTCACATGCTAATCCCAAGATGTTAGTCACTCCATACCTATACCCTCATAAAAACATCTCAACTCACATTTTATGATGTCCAATTTTTATTTTAAACCCATCCAGGTATCTGTTCGTTGATTTATTTGTGTGAAAATAACCCTTGAGTTACATCACTTCCTAAAGGCTCGACCAACCCATTCCCCATGGTCTATTCTAGTGACAAACTTTTCTTAGAATACTCATGTTCCTTCTACTCACGAACCATCCCAAAACATCATAGTCTTTTGAAACCTGGACTCAATATGTGAGGTCTAGTTCTGACCAAAATATTATTACCATACCAATTCCATGCCCCAAACAAATCTCAAAACCCTCACCATTGTCTCGTCACATATCACCTAAGAGGATCTGTCAAACCATCACCCATATAAAACTCATCTCTATAAAACATATGAGGCCCCAATAGACTTTTTTCACTCTGAATATACCCAATAAATTTATTGATCCCAAATAGAGTGTTATTAGTCAATCATGATATCTAAAACTATCTCACCCATCATCACTCAACCCCAAAACTCACACACATTCAAACTAGCCCTCATGTCCCCAACTAGGCTATTCTATATTTCTATTAATCCACCAAGTCTATCCCATTGACCAATTTCAAATTATATTAAACACTCTCCCATTGGAGATAGTCTCTAACAAATACCAGTTTATACAAGTGAAAAAGAAAACATATTTATTGCATTAGATGGATAATACTATCTTTTTGCATCTTCTTAAGGCACCCATAGTCCCTAAACACTATTCTTATGCCCAATAAATTCTGTGTTAATTCATTCTCAAAAATATTAATGTAAATTAGTTTGTGTCATAGGTTCTACTTAATTTAAATGTAGATTTAACCCCATACCTAGATCTTTAGAGCCTCATCCAAACCTACTGGGCCGCATCGATGATCCTGGGCACATATATCTTACTAATAAATAATAATAACAAATTGTAACCATTTATAAATAATTATATAAAATTAATCAAATATGATTAATCAATTAAATAATAATTATGCATTATATTCTCACTGAATCCTAAAGAAATAAGGAATGTTCCATTAATGACACATACCCATTCCTAATCTATACATATGCCTTGATTTAATTACATATTCCAATAGCCGATTTTTACAAATTTTTTAAAACCCCTTAAATTAACTCACTGGATAATTTACCTTCAATGGAATAGTGAACAACAACAAAAACATATCATCTTGTGCCCTAGTATACTCAAAATGAGCAAAAGTCACATCATCATCCGTCCATTCCATCAATATTAGGTAGAATCAATGATGAAACCATTCAAAAAAACCAAAATTACGTTAACAAATATAGAATAAAATTCATGTCAATGAGAGAATAATACCCCCTAAAATTTCAACGATGAATCATCCCATGTCATATGGGATCGAAGGGGGAGAATAATACTGGAGTATGAAGACATATATCCCACCCTGTGAGTTCCTATATAACAAAGATAAAGGGATTACAACCACTTTTTTGAAAAAAAATATCCCTTTGAAAAATTAAATGAATTTGATAATATTTTTTCATTTTTTGAACCACCAATGTATAAGGACCCTTCCTATCCCCTATTTCTTTCATGGTGTGATCATTATTTTAATGCCATTAATGGGATAACACAATTAAATTTTAGCAATCTAACCACCTATACATTCTTTGATACACTCACAAACATCTTTAATACCACTATATCCTTATAACACATCCAAAAACACTATTTATGTGTTTCCAAACACTTAAAATAGTATTATGATACTTCATTATTCAAATGATTCCCTAACCAGATCAAAATGAAAAATTTCACAAAAACATATTGACATGAAAATCCAAGAGGCATTACAGGATTAAGTAATCATTAATATACAATAAATAATTTATTACATTATAGATGAAGTCATTATTTCTTCATGTATTAGATGAATAGTATCTGGAATAACCCTCTCAGGCTCATCTTACCACTGATTTTGTGTTGGCACAATATCAATGTGGTATTTTGTCTATTATTCAATCATCCTCCTAAGTTAAATCATTGATCCTTTATTATGAAAGGGTTTACTATTAAATATAATCACCAAACATGACTTCTCTTATTAATCCAGTTGAAAATACGGTGAAAACAAATGGGCCTATCATGTTTGATCCCCACACAAACAATTGTTATGTTCTTCAATTCCCATAGTATATTATGTGTGAACTATTTTTTTTGTTTAGGACATATTCATAAGTCCTTATATAAACACACATTCATTTCTCTTTCATATAACATTAAACTAAAAGACATCATGGTCTTGATTTTATGAATTTAAAAGCCCCATAATTTGGTCCTAGGTGTATGAACAATAAAGTCACTTCAATTGGTACAAGATTCTTGATCATAAAAAGAACATCAATTGATCATGTACACATGAAGTTAAAAATATCTTAATTTTTCCATGGATATACAAATTTAAAATGAACAACAATGGTCATTGTAAATAATTCTTAAAATTATTTATGATTCCAACTATGTTTCGTCAAATTAAGTGGGTTATTATTTCTTTTAAGGGGGATATATAGGAAGCCTCTCTCATGAGTCTGATCATAACAAATAAAACCTATATCCCTTATGGATGGTAGCATATCCTAGAGTACCCAACTACATGTATTTAAAACATAGTAAAATTAAGTAATGATGTAGAAGATATAGAACATCTCAAATATGCAGTTGTTCATATTAATGCAATTTATTGATAAATCACTTTCACAACCAACATAATTTAAACTTTTATAATGAATAATTTCATGAGTAGATGTTAAATATATAATATATTCATGGAATATGAATTATAAACTTTCATGGGATGATCTGACCTCCAATACTCTTGATCTCAATGTGAAATTTAAAGCATGGTTTACTCATCTTAATGATCATATTCAATTAGATTGTATTTTTATCAAAAAATGATGACATGAGAATTAACATATAGGGGAATGAAATGGTGAAGCCGATATAAATCCTTTATTTGTGAAGAATACTGATAAGTAGTGTAATTTTTATACTGAAGTTTCATTGATGGGTTCTATATTTTTGATTTTTCACTCGATGATCTCCCTTAAATTCCATGTAACCTCGTCTCTCAATGAACTAATCAACATATAATTCCCTGAATATGATTGGTATAATGTAAAATTTTCTAGGGAACCCAAACATCATTATATGGTGACAATCAATAAATGTGACCCAACTAAAATGATGACTATGTACCCATAATCAAATAGGAATTTCTCAAAAATTCAATTACTCTATAGGATAGTAGTAGACAACGTAATTTGGATGTAAATATTGAACAACCCCATCATAGACTTTGAGTGTGATACCCTATAACTTTAATCCTTGAAAATTTCTCATACAATCATTCTATATATTCCAACATTGAAATGAATTGAAGAAACCCAATTCTAAACATAAATAATTTCAATATAAACTAAAATTATTGTAGAAAATACTTTTGAATGACCCTTTAGGGTTATTGTATTAGAGATTCGAGAAAATTTTAATTAAAAAGTGCCATATCTTTCTCTTAAAATTTATATTTTACCACAATATTACAAACTTATTAATCTATAATAAGTCTTGAATGTATCTAAAAATTTCACCACATTGGATATTATTTTTTAAAAATATTATGTGTAATAAATTATTCATAACATGGGGAAATAGAAATATAATATAGGTGTCCTCAAAAGCGGATAATGTGTAAACATAAATGATTAAAATCAAAGATATAAACTGATCAAAATATGAGAATAAATATTACGGCGGTGATAGAAAAAAGAAATTAATTCCACAATAGAATGAAACTAAAATCCCAATATATAGATGGATAAAAAATAAAATGAAAGGATTAGATGGCTAAAATTATCTAGTTAATTAAATATTAAATGAAAAATATTAAACCAATAATCTTGTACCTTAATCCATGACCTCATGATATATGACATCATGATCATACAATCGAGGACCTGTGTTTATGAGATATTTTATTATGGGTTGGCATGTATAAAAATACCAAATCTAGTTTTTCTCATGAGACCTAATGATGCATCAGGGGGCTATATAATACCATTCCACACTCAATACTACATTTTGTCTCATGTATTAAATATATAAAACAAATTAATATCAAAACAATTCATAGTCAACATTCCATGGGAATCAATAACCCTCCATATTATGATAAAAACATGAATAACATAAAAATATTACTATTGAATAAATGATATAACATTGAAATATTTAATATAGATAAATAAGGTGTTTTATTATAAAATATATAATCATATTTCCTTGGTAATCAACAAAAAACTGTATTGAAATGAAATATAAATGTATTTTCAATATTTCACTTGTTAATAAATGGAAGATATTTCTATACAAGAAACCCTAAAACTAATACAATATATGGTAATGTTTTTATGAAAATGTAGAAAATTTCTATATATAATTTATTTATGGAATCTTGGTTAACAATTATAAGTCAAATGAACAAAATATATAGTGTTCACAATGGAAATGTATTATAAGAATCATTATGCCTGTAAAAGAGGATATTTTGGATATACAAACATGGTGATGGGTTTTAGTAAGTTTAGTCACCCAATATAAAATAGTAATATGTGATTTATAATTTTATCCAAGACCAATATATACACACACAAATATAAACTAGTCTTTAATATAAATCAGATCTCAAGAAATAAAATTTTAGATACAAAAACCATTACAGTAATGGTAATGTATGAGTAAAAATAAAATTATATGGATAAACTAAAATGACAAATATAATGAAATGAAATATATTCATTATACTTGAGGTAAATAGGTAGTTAATACAACATATAAATGAAAATATAGTGTGTAATATTGAACATATCTCAAGGGATTGAAACTACGATAAAGAAACCCTTATGATAATAGATACATTCAAATCAAAACTAATTCAAAGATATGATTTGAAACGAAAGACTAAAAACAATAATTAGTGGATAAGGATATAAAATATTAAAGGATAATTTGATACAACATTCCAAATATAACATGGTTTATATAAAAAATATAACTCAATAAATCAAAATTGAGACATGAAACAACTTTTGATTTTAGAAACATTTGAATAAGTCCCCCTTGAAGGATATGATTTTACATGAAACATTAAATATCATGCCTAATTATAGAATCATGGTTAATTTTTTTAAATTGGAAGTATGAAAACCTTTAGAGTGAAAACATGGTGGATATTAAGAAATTTTTCTCAGGAAATTGAATTTGATATAAGAAAAGAATTTCCTTGATTCTTGACTTCTAATAAAGTACTTGATTCTATTATATAAAAAACATGAATATATTAAAAAATGATTTTATATATTCTTTAGTAAAAAATTATCATTTTTACCCATCATTTATATACATTATATATTTGTATATTATTTAATTTGTTATTTATATTCAAAATCACGTGTGAGTAATCTTGATAGTTATAAACTAGTTTCAGTAAAGTGGTTTTTTTATTCCATATTTTCAAAAAACATTTCTTTAATAAATCGTAAATTTTTCAATATTTTACTTTTTATAGTTATTTATAATGTTATAATTTCATTCTATTGTATTTTTATATACTATCCTTTGAGATAAAATTTGGAATATATATGTTTCAGTTATTTTTAATGAATGAATTTTGGCTTGTTAATTAAGGAGTTAAATATTAATGATCCAATTAATAAACCAAAAAAATCCATTATTTTATTATTTATATTATATATTATCTAAAATTATCGTTTAACACTTTTCCTAGATAATATTTTATATCATTCTTTATGTATGTGTTTTTTTCAACCTAAACATGATCATTATATAATTAACAGAAAATTATGATTATGAAACTGGTTTATTTAGGAATAATATCATCATTATAGAAGCATAATGATATTATAAATATAATTTTTCAGTTTTTAACCTTATTTTAATTAAAACAAAATAGATGAAAAATAAGATATCTTTCATAGTGGTGGTGATATTCCCTAGAACACAGGGTCAATGTTTTCATTTGTCAAACAATGAGAGGTAAATAAAGTGTATTATGATTTATCTCTTCATAATAATAATTATATTATATATTTCACATTTATTCTTCAACATTAACCACATAACTATCTATTTGCGTAAGTGTTGAAAAATCAAATTTTTTTTCGGGGAGGCGATTGGTCATAAAACACACAAATAAAATTTTTAATTATTCTTAATAGAAAATGAAAAGGAGAGTTAATATTTATTACCTTTTCATAATAATTATTTTTAAAAAAAATATAATTATTTTAATATATATAAATTTAAAAAATATATTTGAGAATGTAAAATATGAATAGAAAAAAAGCTAGGGAAAAAATTACACATGATGAGGGCTTGGAAATTTCTTTGGTAGACTCCATAGAAACAAGGGTCTTAGATTAATATTTTATGATTATGTTATTATAGAAAATGAATGTTATACTAGGGGAATTAAAAATGGTATATTTTAAATATGAAACCTAATTTTTCAGGTTATCATGATGGGTTTGTGATGGGGCTCTTTTATAAGTTGTGTGAATATTATTTTTGAAAATATTCACACTTAATATATAGAGGTTACATGTTTCACATGTTTGGAATAGAAAAAAATGGAAAATAATGAATTATGGGATGATATAATTTCAATAATACCTCAAACATTATTTTTTCTTAAAAAACATTAAACATGATTATATTTCCATTACTCATTGACTGAATTGGCCAAAGGCCTTATTTTTTTATGGATAATCCCCCTTTTAAGGGTTAAATTCTACCCATACATGACCTGTAGGTCCAAGGAAAAGGCCCGACATGACTGGAAATACTTGACCTGAAGGCCCAGATGTATACAATGCCCAATACATGAACAGTAGGCCCAACCCACTAGAACTGCCCCTATCCAGCTCTGCATCATTGATCCCCTAGATCCCCACCTTTCATTGATGATTAGCTAGAATTTCCCCATACAAAGCTATATGGTTCCTGGTCCCGATGGCGGTTTTCATACCCTCACATTCATCCAATTTGGTTAGCTATGCTTCTGTTGACTATTATTCTTGTTGATTTGATCCTTTTCTGGGGACTAGTTTGTGTTAATTGGGATACTACATGGCTTAATGGCTTGAAGGCCCTCTGGCTCGAAGGCATTTGATGGCCCGAAGGCCCTTGAGACATGTAGGCCCAAACCGATGGCCCCAAGGCCCAAATCGAGTGAATAGTTCCTACTACTACAATACAGAACAGTAAGTGCAACAGTACAGCTACAGTTCCCCGGAAGTTCGCCTCCACCCAGTTTTTAATATAGGTCTCTTGGATTCCATGAAAGAGCCATTACCACTCAGATGCAGGCTTGTTGTCTCCATTACTCATTAAACTTCCAATTTTACCATTTTTTGTTTTTCTATAGTAACTTATTTTTAACAATGTATTTTACATATAATACCTAAAAATTAAAATAATACTTATTATATAATTTCTAATTAATAATTAAAAATATAAAATAAATTTTCTCATATAAAATTTATATGTCTTCAAAATTCAATTTTAATAATAGCACATGTACACATAAAAACCAGTCTTTTTAAAATAGTTTATTTTTTAGATTAAAATTTATAAAATTATCAATGTTTATTATTTTTAGTTTATAAATTAATTTATTAAACCAATAAAAGTTATTTATATTACAAATCATTCAAAGATTATGTTTTTTTATAATATTGTATGATTATAAGAAAAACCCAAAACTGTTTTTATTGGAAAATATTACTGATGTTCGTAAAATTATAATAATAGGATTTATAAATTTTCAATTGTATTTAAAAATGAGTGTTTTAATGATTAATTAAATATTTTATCTATTAAAAGGATTATATACTTATATATTTTTCTTATATAACTATAATGTTTTAATTTTGGGAAAAAATTGTTTTCCCTGTTTACCTTAAAATAATTATTTCATTAAAAACTCAAAAATTCAAATCTAAATAATATTGTCTTTAGGAATATAAAAGTTAATGTTGTTTTACAAATTTTAAAATTAGAAAATTATAAATTTTATCTTCAATATAGAAACATAAAAAAAATTATAATTGTTTTCAATGGAAAATAATATTTTCTTTTAAAAAATATTAAATTTTTTATTCTTATTTTCTATTAATTAATAAACAAATTCAGGTTGATATATTTTTCATATGAACAATTTATATCATACATAATGTAATTAATTTCTCAAAAAACTTATAAAATCAATTTTTAGTATGATTTAATTTTCAAAAAGTTATTATTTTTATAAGTTATTTATCAAAATTGTTTAGTTTATTAGTATTTTAGCCTTGAAAATGAACATTATTTTTTATTTTTAAAAATATTTTATAATTATGTTATATATATTTTTTCCCTCTAATTAAAATAAAATTTTTTAATGGTTGTATATTGTTTTTGGATTCATTTTGGTTAAGTGTTGCTAAGGATAGATTATATTAAACTCTTTAGGTTCTTATGAAAGTAATGTATATTATATTTAGTATTAGGTAGTTACTCCCCCACTATATAAATTAAAACCTCATAATTTTTATTTATTTTTCTCTAAAGAAAATAATTCATTGTATCCAAAAGATAAAAAACTATCCATGGGTGAATATCTAATATTATAACAAATGTAAAATTTTATATAATAAAAAACACAATATTGAGTATCAATACCTATATGATAAAATTAATAATCACAATATGTTTGAACTCAACATGGATAGATGATAATTGGTTGATTCAAGAAATCTAGATGGATTTTCCATTATCAGAATTGATATGATCCCTTTATAAGTAGAAATAATCCATTCATAACACTAGATTAAATTGCAAGAAAACTAGATAAATAATAAGTAAATTTTAATAAACATTGAACAAGATTTAATAATATCCAAACCATAAATTTATTTATTTATAACTCAATACAAAATAGTTTTTGAAAAAAAATCATAATAATTGGAAAACGTGAGGTAAAAAACATTATCCTCTCGAATAGTATTCATTTAATTTTATTTTCCTTTTCTCTAATGATTTTGGAGGTTGTTTTTGTCTATTTAATCATTAACCACTAGATTGGTTTATTGATTTGTATAGTTACTAAATTTAAGGTAGTATAAGAATTAATTTTTAGAAGTTAATCTCATTATAATCCCCAAAATATATTTCCTCGACATACATATAGGGTTTTTTATAACTTTGAAATTATGATCAAACATAACTTATCAACTCTTAAATTACCATTAACTAACATTGTAGCCTATAAATTATTCAAAACCCTCCATTGATACGAACTGTGATTCCTCAGACTTGTTCTCTAAGATCCAGTTATCACAAATACATTATTTAAATACCATCTTGTAAATGAACTCAATCAGTAACAATTTTACCATTAATCATAATGAAATCTCCAAAAAAATATTGAATCAAATAAATTGTACTATACTTTTATGTTTGAATTTATAGAGATATAGAAAAATAAATTTTCTAACAATGACCATTCCTTTATCTTCCAAAGGAAATTTTTTTAATTATATTAAAAACTAAATAATCTATAATAAGTCATTAATTTCCCCCAAAAAATTAACTCGACATATTATTCTATATGATATACCATTTTTCATAAATTTCATTATAACCATGGGAAATTGAATCATAAGAAGGATGATATGAAATTTTATGTATGGGTTAAAATTAGGCATAGAAATAAATATCATAATTGTGCTTAATAAGGGTATAAATAAAATTTCCGGAATCTATAAAAAAATTAATTAAATAATACAATGAAATTAAAATCATAATATATAAATATATAATAATGTAAATGAAAAGAACATGTGGATAAGAATAACAATCTCTTATTTGATAAAATTCATAATGTCAGACATCTAATTACATTCCCAATTCCAAGACATCATGAAATTACTATTGAGGACATATGTCTAGAAAATATTTTATTCTTGGTAATAATACATCCAAATAACCAAGGTAATTTATCTCAAATGACCTAATAATGAATCATGGGGTTATATAATAAAAATCCACACTTTTACCTACTTTATGTCTAATCTATTAACTATATTAATTATATGAATATAAATATTGTGCCTAACATCATTTATTAAGAACCAATAAACATTTCCATTGAGATATAAACGAATGAAACATCAATAATTTCTTATTTAATAAATAGAAAATCATAAAACTAAAACATCCGGACAATTATGGTGTATGGTTTACAAATATATAATCAATTATACAACGTAATCCACAATAATTCTTATTGAATTAAGAAGTACTGATATTTCCACTATTTCATCGATTAATAAATTGAATAGTATTCTATATTAGTGTCACTCAAACTAACACCAAATATAGTTATGGGTATATTTTTAAGTGAATAATTTCCATTTTAAATCAATTCATGAAATATAAGTGAACAAACCCCAATGAACGGAATTAAATATAGATTGTTCATAAAAGAAGTTCATGGGAAGAAAAATTAGGCATGTAATATATTATGATTTGGCTAGAGAAATCTAATGATGGATTTATGGAAGTAAAATAAAATTTAAAAAAAATGTTATTAGATGATTAAAAAGGTAATTCCTGACTAATATATAATTAAAAAAGTGGAAACAAGTTTTTAAAATGATTAATATCTCAATAATGAAAAATTGAGATGAGAAAATCCATAAAGTAATGGTAATATAAGAATCAGCCTTACATGAGATGGATAAAATGAAATATAAAATATAACTAAATGAATTATATTTATTTTACATAAAGTAAATAATGATTTTAAAACATTATATAAATTAAAATGTATTATTGAATATAAAAAATGTCTCTTGGAATTGAAAATGAGACAGAGAAACCCTTATTACATTGAAAACATTCAAACTAATTACCCTTGAAGAATATAAATTCAATTGAATTATAAAATATCATGAATAATGAGGGGATTAATATAAAATATTTTTAAGGGCAATTATATTCCAAATTTAAATGAAAAAATGATGTATAATAAAACATATGTCTCAAGAAAATAAATTTCAGTCATGAAACCCCTTACGACATTAGAGACATTTGAATCATCCCCCATTGCAGGAAATGATTTAAAATAAATTACTAAATATCATTAATAATTAGATTATAGTTATAAAAATATTAGATTAAATTTAGATAAAAATAAATATAATGAAAAAATGGTGTCTAAAATGAAAAATGTCGCATGAAATCAAATTTTATAGAAGGAACCCCTTATCTTAATTCCATAATTTTGATAATTTCCCTGAATATCATATATAATTAACAAAAATATCATAATAAATTAAATTATAACCTTATTCATAAGTATTTATATTTTTAACCCTCATTTATAGTCCACCATTATATGTATATTAAATAGTTATTATATATTTTTAATATCAGGTGTCGGTAATCTTGATTGATTTGAACTTGTTTCAAAATATTATTGTTGTTAATAATTATTATAAGAAATTTATTTATTAAAAGATAATAAATGTTTCATTAATTTATGTTTTGTAATTATTTATAAGTATGTAATTTCATTATATTACAGTTTTGGATTATAACCTTAAAAGAATGGCAATGAGTATGTTTCAATGAATTTTAATGAATGGTTGTTGGTATGTAATTAAAGTGTTCAATATTAATGTTATCATTCCAAAACCAAAACCTGATATTTATTTTCTTTTTTATTTCTTATATAAATATAATTTTTTCATTTTCATTTGTGATATTATTTTATCGATTTTTTCATATAGGTGGTTGTATCAATAAAACGTGAACATACCATAATGAATGGAGGATTACGATTATAATAGAAGTTTATTTTATAACATTATATATATTATATATGAATAATTATAATATTTATATAAATTTATGGTGGTTATTTAGGTTGTAAGAGAGTAAAATAAATAATATATAAACTATATAATGTATGATATATTTAACTTATTGGAGGTGGTAATACATAGAAGGCATAGTTAATATTTACATTTATCAAACAATGAGAATGAATGAAAGTGGAAAAAGTTTTTTCTCTTAAAAAATAATTATATAATATCTATAATATTAATTTCTTAAATTTCACCATTATAACAATCCAGGAGAGGAGCTCGTGAAACATATAAGTGGTCACTTAGGGGAGGCAGTAGCCTGCACATTACACAAATGACATTATTCATTTTTTATAATGGAAAAGAGGAAGTTTGAGAATTTTTATTAAATTAAAATAATTAAATTATGTATAAAAATATTGATATAATTATATATTAATTACACAATTAAGTTAGAGAATGTAATAATTAAAACAAATGAAGTTATGAAAAAATGTATTACCTTTTCAGACTTCATTTTTTTCTTTGAGAAAACTTTAGAATTGGATTTATTAGGATAATTTCTTATTAGAATAAAATTAAAAAATATAGTCGATTTTAGGGTATGTAATAAAGGATATTTTTCCATGAGGAATTATATTTTTTGGTGTACATGTAAGGCTACTAAGAGGCCCCTTTTATGTGAATGATATTTCTTAATTACATCAACTTACTATAAATACACTACAAGTTCCAAAAGTAAATAGGACCAAAATAATATAAAATAACAGTTTGTGGGATAACTATGATTTTTAATAACTCAATAATTCATTTTAAATCATGTTTTAAACAATATTATAAGACCATTTATCTTAGAATTTTCACTCTTACCATCTTTCATTTCACCTTAGTAACTATAATTTTCATAGTAATTTAATTTTAATAAATTCAAATTAAATATAAATTAGGAGATAATTTTTTCAAAATGATTCAAAATGATTCAAAATATGAAATCCATTTTATCAAATAATATTTATTTGTATAGGAAAATACATTTTTAACAATAGTGCTTGTAACACTGATAAATTCATTTTTAGAAAAGGATTATTTTATATCATCTAATATATTAAATTATCAATGTATTTTATTTTCAACATATAAATTATTTTAGATAACCTATAAAATTTGTGTATCTTTAAAAGAAATCCAAATCCAAATTTTCCATAAAATGTTATTTAATTAAAATAAAATAAAAAATATATTTATTGAAAAAGAATATTATTTATCTTCCCAAAATTTTATTGACATGTTTTAAAAATAACGAATTGTATTTAAAAATGTATAATTTTAATCCTTAAACATATATTTCATCATTTAAAGGATTTATAAATATCTAGTTCTAAATTATTTAAATAAAAAGTATTTATTCTGACGAAAATGGTGTTTTCACTATTCAAATGAAAATAAAAAAATTTATAATAATCCCAAAAATTTATCTGAAGCTAATATTACCATTTTAAATATAAAGACAATTTTTTTTACATAATTAAAATTCAAAATTTTGATATGGTAACTTTTAGATAAAAACATAATAAAAATAATGAAAACTATTTTCATAAGAAAATAAATTTTAAAAAAAATAATATTAACTATTATTATTTTGATTTTCTGTCAATTTATAATAAAATTTATGATAATATATTATCCATATCGAAAATATATATTTTTCATGAAGTATATAGATTATTGAAAAAACACATAACAAGACCATTTTTAGGATAGTATCATTTAAACATATATAATAGTCAATTCACTCTACCTTTATACGTACATTTTAACTATTATATATTGTTTCTTGGTTCTTTTTGGTTTAGTGTTGTGTTATTCACAAGATATTGATCCCATTAGGTTCTAAATAAATAAATTATATTAAATTTTTTCATAAGGTTTTACATGGTGGTATATTATGATAACTTCGACGAGATAAATCCATGTATGTTATCACACAAATGACTAGATAATCGGATGTAACATGGCCCTATCACCATAAACAATTAAATTAAGATTTTGCCCTTAAATAACAACATCCCTTATCTAACTTGTATAAGTGATGTGGAGCAGGGAATCAACTACATCCCTACCAATATTCAAGAGCGACCTAGAATATCTAAGGTTAATCATCAACATTTAAAACATTTCATGGCCACATATCACTATGAATATTTTGAGGAGTCTTCCTTAGACATCCATGCCCTAGAAATATAATCAATGTCATCCATGAGGATGGATATTTAGGGGAAATTGGCCTATTATTTTGGGTATTACGTCCAAAAATCGGATATAATTAATACCCATTAATACCATCAGAAAATCCTAATGAAAATTGAGAATCCACCAATGATGGATCATACTGATAAAGTGAACTATCAACATTGTGTGAATATAATTAGGATCAAGGTTATTACCTTGTTCTCCTTATATAAATAATACATTTGGAAGGAACTGTAGGAGCAGCCTATGATAACAATTTCTTGAGAGGGCCCCTTTGACTATTAAAATTTTGAATTTATGAGACTCATCTACATAACCAAATCATCTCCTAAGGATTATACCAAGTAACTCTCAAAAATAATTATCAAGTAATGATAAGATAGACATTTATGGATGAATTATCCAATTTTTTATCAATAGTATAATTTGATCCTGACAATATTTTTCCTCCATGTGGAACACTAATAATATGGATGTTATCCATTGAACACTCATCATAGAGGTCATTCTCATGAAATTTGACATGGAAAACACAATGTTCATCCTCATAGTTGTAAATATGAAATCATCAACCATGTTGGTCTTCCCTCTGTTTTGGTTCATCTGTGAATCTCAAAAGATCCTCCCTAGATAACCCACCATGTAGTTTTTCTCTACATTTATTTTTAGAGTTATACTGTAATTCCTAATCATGAAACAATATGCAGAGTTCCTCCCAACAACATAATAACTAAAAAGAAGGTATTTCCTCCCAGTAAAAAATCATTAATAATCAATGAACACACAGAAATTCCCCAAATAATATATGGTAATCACTATATTGATCATCACCGTGGAATATATTAGAAAATTAGTTCAAGAAATAAATAATTCTTCTAAAATGGAGGTTCTCTCCAGAATAGTGAATTCATAATTGAGATACAAAATTACCTTAATATTGAGATACCAATTATATATCAAGACCAACTAGATTGAGTACCTCATCACTAATCTATAGTACTTTAACTGAGTCAATGTTAACATTGAGGGAATGATCATCACCTATGACTCCCTAAAACATTGAATCCTTTGATGTAACTTTTGAAATTAAATATAATTCCACTCCACTATATAATATAATATAGAAATTATATTTATGGTCAAATTAAGTTGCATAACCACTCACTGGGGATGAAAAATCCACACTGTCATGTGGAATTAATTTAATAATGATAGAATAAAAATAATGTTCTAGGCCTTGTCCAATTCTCAGTATGAAATCCAAAAATCCTTAATGGAAAAATAAATATCTAATATTCATAAAAAATTGATAAACTCACCATAATAACTAGTTTAGATATCCACACTAAGAGGAATATGTTATCCATATCATGTTATCATATGAACTTTTCCACCTTCTTAACCAGACTATGCTCTTGGTGCCTTGAAGTCCCAAGTTTAGAATATTGTGTGAGGGTCTCAAACATGCCTACCTCATTATTTTAAAGGAACTATACTCAATATTCATCAATACTACCATATTATTTTTGTATCATAGATTGGGAAATATAGAGCTCTATATTTACCTTCTCACATAAAATAACATGTTCAGTTAGGGAATGTATCTTTAAATTTTATTACATTATGATAAATTTATAGTCTTGGATCATCATATAATCATTGGTTCATGCAAAAAAAACCCCCCATTTCCAATTATTTGAGAAATCATACTATTCTATAGAAATACAATAACATGATTTTTAATCAGGCATCTAGGAAGGAAAAATTGGACTCTCATTTAGAGAAAAGTTAAACCAATACTGTAAAAAAACCCATTGAATGTGAGAAACTCAAACCTAGAAACTATGTTGCCTCTAGTTCATGTTAGAGTAAAATACTGAAATTCTTTGGATGATACGAATAAATTTCTATTGGTAGTATAGGAGATACATAGTTTATAAGTCTATGGGTATATATTTATCTACCACAAATATAAAATTATAAAATCATTCATAGAGCGAGACGATGGTTTTAGAATAGAAACTTTTACCACATCCGCTATGGTTGTTAGAATATTTACCATGACTACTGCCCTATTTAATCATCTAATCCATAGAAAATCATGTCCATAATTGTTATAATGATACATATACCCCATCCTCTATAGTCAAGGTAACATTTACCCTCCACCCCCTTTATGGAATATAGCATTTTATAGACCATGAGAAGATTCCCAAGAAGTGCCTCTATAGTTTCCTTCATTGATATTTTAGAAATAATATCCTTTATTAAGAGAGCATTCAATAAAAATATTTAGGGAATTACTCAATATTACTATCCAAAAAACACTTATATGGGGGAATCTAAGAGAGAGAGTAAAACTTTATTGGGTACATATGTCAAAAAAATTAACAAATAAAATAAAAAACATTGATGATAATGAGTTGTCCCTCTAATGATTTTCAGAGGATGAAAAATCCCCTTGCTACACAAATATGGAAAAGTATTTTATTGTTTATACATGATTCATATCAAATAATGTTAGTTATTTCAACCCCATAGATAATTCATAGCATAATAATGATAAAAATAAAAAATGTGATGAGATATCCATTCAAAATGTGGTGCACAACTAAATTCATGATGTAGTAATGTGATCCTTACAGTAAATTCATCCTCATTATTTATGAGATCCTTAAAATATTTTTATATCACACAAATAGTACGATTATTCAAAGGATAATGGTAATTAAAATGATATATTCAAATACAACCCAATAACCAAATAATAATATCCACTTTCCTCTAAGGAAACGATCTCCCAATACGAATCAACATTGTAAATGAAAAGGTAACATAATGTCAAATTATATGAGGATAATATTTTTTTTGTGAAACTATAAACACAAGATCAATGTTCCAAATATGATTAATAATATATAAAAAAATTAGTCAACTTAACAAAAAAGGTTAGAATAATGTCATCCAAAGAATATAAGTCGAATTCAAATATTTTATTTGATGCCAGAGTTTTTGGATTTTTATGTCTTCTAACTATTAGGTAAACAATCACCACAATCCCTAGTGAGTCATCTTATATTGTCCCAATCTAGTCACCAACCATAATAATAAGGAGGATAAAATTTCCAAGTCCCATATATTAGACCGTCACATTGATCATCCATGTTGTTAAAACCATAAGAGCATATTGAATCAATTGAATTATTTTACTCGTGGATGGAATCTATGGAAGGACTACGAGCACCAGTTCAAGTGGAAAATAAACTATATCTTGATTGGGTAGAATTGAATTCCACTATAATTAAATTCAGGAACCATATATTCCTTGAATTCAATGGTATATTAGATCTCCAACAACATCTCATGTACTTCTTAGCCCAATGAGGCCCTATGGTGGGAACACCAGAGCAGCATGTTGTGGAAAAAATTATTTCTTTTGTGAAGAATTGGAAATACCTATGTTCTTATTTTAAAAAATGTATTAATAAAATTAAATTCTAATAGAGTGGATATTTTATGAATGCTAATTTACTAATTAGACTTCATTATATGGATGGTGGTTTTCATTGAGCACTCAAATTGAAAAACAAACATAAAATGAGAGGGTTTCGTATGTCATTACTATATAGAAAGGCCTAACACAGTCGAAAAATTTTATACAATCACAATAGTATTTTATATTGATATTTATAGTCAATATTTGACATGGGTTATTGATTCTTCTCAATCCCCTAAAACATCCTAGTAAATTTTTTAAGATATCAATAGTATTGTAGTGACTAAAAGATCTATTCAATGTTACTAAACAAAATATTGGATGAATTAAATGACATAGGGGAAGAAATTTGGTAAAGTATAAACTAAAAACATCATTCTCAATCTAGTGATAATGATAATTCTTACTCTGGATACTAGTCATTATCATGTGGTACCTCCTTCTAAAAAATTAATATAAACAATGCCCTCATCGTGATTGAATAATGAAAGAAAATTCAGTGAAACATTGAAAATTATAAGAATAAATTTTGTTTCCTCAAAATGGGGATGTGTAACACCCCGAGCTTCCACGATACGCCTCTCTTTCAATAATTCAATAGCTTGCATTGTACGCATGTTCGAGTTCTAACACACCGCAACTAATCAAAGTAGCCGTTATGAATAGTAATAACCACGTTTTAAATTTATATAAATTTTATATTTCAAAATGGACTTCATTTTTGTATTCCTAAAATTGAAATTAGCCTATGTTGAATTTTTTGTAATTTTCCGAGAACTTCCAAATTTTTATGAATAGTGAAAAAATACTTAAAACAACTTTTTTAATCAAAATAATTTATAGTGATAAGTTATACTATTTAGTGGTTTTAAGGTATAATTAGAATATATTTTTACCATTTTATCCAATGGTGGTCATTATAATTAATTTAACATTGAAATTGGATATAAACAATTGCCAATCTTTTGATATAAATTGTTTCTTAAAAACACGCTATTTGTCGTAACAGTGGGAATTAATTATAAAATTAATTAATGCAACTTATATGTTTGGAATTTTTTAAAATAGAAATCATTTTTGAATTCGGAATATCAATTATAGATTAGGGTGAAATTTTGGCCTTGTTCTGAAAAACTTCAATTTTTGATGAATAGTGAAACCACTAAGTGGTAGTTAAATAACTGATTTTTCGTTTAAATGAAATATTACCACTTATGTGATTTGATTTTCAAAAATCCGACATACATGGTTGTCATTAAGAAGTAAAATTTGGTTCAATGAGATTAAAATAATTTTTTGGTGAATAGTAACTTTTAAGTTCTTAATCGCGATTAGAGGTAATTAGTGTAGTTTAAGGTACAAATAATGTTTTAATAATATGAGATGAGCATGAAACATGTCCTACTCCTATTTTATGAGACATGGCCGACCAAGACAACCCATGGGTCAACTTGGGGACCCCATGGAGCCACTTTAGTTGGAAAATGACATTAATATATATTTATTTAATGTTAAAATTAAATTGACACAAACATGAGTTGTTTTACTAAAACAGTTTTTAAGTGGGGATACACAAGTCCCAATTTTGACTATAAATATTAATTAGAATGCTAAAACGATTTCCTACATCATAGTATTTTTTTTATAATTTTTAGACATTAAATAAATTAAATTATTTATGACATCATTATGATGCAGCGATGACCTCATTATTTAACGATTTAAATAAAATGAGAAGATAATGCAAAATCCAAGGCATACACTTGTCCAAAGCCTATTGGATGAGGATATTTCGAAACCTTATCACCTTATCCTCGAATTATATAAGTGTTGGACCTTTAGAATCCGAAAAGCATTGTGAAATAATGTAACATTTCAATCTTTCCAAAAGTGCCCCTCCTCTCCACTTATAAAAGGCCCCCACCTCTCCCACCTCATTTACACTTTCAAGCCATTTGGCTAGGCCAACCTCTGCCCAAATACTCTCCCAACTTCACCCTCTTACTCCTAGAAGCCTCACTTTGGGCAGAACTCTTCCCAAGGAATCCTTTGGCTCAAATCAAAAAGAGTTACCCGATTTTGAGGTAATGTCTTCTCTAATGTTGTTTTGTTTTATTTTTCTTCTCCAACCCCCTAAACTCTTTTTATTCATTTCTTTTATAACAACACCAGTATCCTAAATATACTAGGATGTTGTTATAATAAGGATTCTAGCTACACTTACACACACCTACATCTAATGGTTAAAGAACATACGGTTTCTGTGGATGGAGAATTTCTGCCTCACGAAACGATGATTGTTCAACACTCATATAACACCTTCAAAGGTGGCCATTAAGATGTCAATATTTTTATATATGATATATAATATGTTTATGTTTTACTTATGCTTCTGTATTTCTCATTTATGGCATACTTTATGATTTCCATTATGGGTAAAACGCGATAATTTCATTTTAGGAAGTGCGGACTACCGCCCCCTCAAAGTGATTTGAATCGTTAATGCCATATGTGGGATGTATAAAGGATGGAGTAAATAGTATTATACACTATATTATACTGGAATTATATTATACATTTATATCATTATGATTTCATTCCATTAAATATGAAATTGAAATGAAAGTAGCGTACATGCGTACGTACGGCTTACCGTCTCCATGAACGGTGCATTTCATTTCTTACCTCTAAATGTTACGTGATATTATAAATGAATGTATATACTGGATATATAAGATATATATGACATCTAAATCATGAATATAATTATGGAGATAATGGATATTATACCACATAAACAACTTGTAATTATAAGAAGTTTATTGTTGACTCAAGTACCAAAGATCGACAAAACGACCGTTATTAACTCAAATAATTACATAATATTCATAACATTGTAATAAGTGATATAAAAAGGATAATTAAATTGAAAATGGTTCTTAATAAGGTAGATATTAACTCTAGTTTATTATTCAGGAGGTTAAAGAACGGTTGAGTCAAGTCGGACACAAGGTAAGGGAACTTCTTAACCCAACTTCCATTCTTTGGGTTAATCTCCTACTTTCAAATTATGTCATGATATTATTGTGTATTATTTTGTATTTTTACTTTCTTTATGTGTAACTATAGTGAATACACATAATATATCTATTTTATTTTAAAAATGATCTTTGTAAGGACTTCATCTCAATCTCCTTTCATTGAGGCATATTTGGTTTTATACACAAATTTCTTTTATACGGTGTATAAACCACTTTGACTTTTACGTTTATTCAAAAGGAATCTTTTTTATATGAAGCGTTTACTAAACGACAAAAGGGAATGTTTTTGTCGTACGTATGCGGCGACAACAACTTCTCCACCTCCGTGACCACTATTTTAGTTTCGGCTTCCTCTTCAAGCCATACCTTTTTTAATGAAAAATAAATACCATGTTATACTTCTCTTTTATTTTGGTATTGAAAATGGTTTTGAAAGCATTTTTATTATATCAATGTGTTGTATTGATATCTTGTGATTGAAATGTGGAAATGTTATGTTTCCTTTATCCATGTTTTATGTGATACGATTATATTATGGTTTATGATATGTTTTAACCTATTCATATGAGGAATGCATTGGACTTAATAAGTGACGGGTGGAGCCCGCTATAGCTCCTCGATGCATCGGTAGGTCTCATGAGACAACTAGACGTGGAATTGGCCGAGGACCTTTCCCAATTTGATTTATAGTTTTGGCCGAGGCCTTAATCATTTTAGACGTCTTGGCCGAGGCCTTGACAAAATGTTTCAGAATGTCTGGCATTATACATTCCCTCATTATGAAAGTGGTTATTGATATTTCATGTGATTATTCGTCTAGTAGAATATCCATGTGAGTAAGTAATGGCATTATTTTATTTTACTTTTGTCATATTATGCTGAAGTTCAAGTTCAATAAGGCTTTTGTTTTAGTTATACATTGCCTTAAATGCTTATTTTTTCTTATAAAAGCTTCCGCAATATTGTTATCCTTACTGAGCATCTGAGCTCACCCCTTTCAATGTTTAAATATTTTCCAGGATGTGAAGAAGTGTATTATGACTGACTTGCAAGAATAGTCAGTGAAGATATGAGTGTGGACTATGAAGACCATGTTATTGTAGTTTTTTGAATTTTGATGTAATGAAAGACTTATGAATGTATCTAGTGTTTCCAAGGCTACTAAACTAATCGGTCTTTCGAGACTTGATCTCTTGTGATCATGCCAATGTTACGAAGTAATGCACCGACTCTGGGTAGCTGGGGTCGGGGCGTTACAGTTGGTATCAGAGGCAGTTTAGTACTAACCTTGGAAGCTAGATTTAGATAAACTCTGATTAGAGCACATAACCCGAAGATAGACTTTGAGGATTAGTATAGAAGAACTTCCTAGAATTTTAGTATTATAGAGATGTTATGTGTTTTCCGAGCAATACATCCCTGTCTGGATACGAGCAGGTAGAGGTGGATCTGGCACAGATGTACCTAGGGGTAAAACCCAAAAACACCGCTTTGAGCTAGACTCGAACGGGAACTGGTGCACGACAACGGGCCTTGCTGCACTCTTGGTTACGACACTCTCGGGGGATATGCTTTGGATAATTCCCATTTTCTTTACAAACCACTATGAAGGGTTACGAGTATATACTTCCTCAAAGAAAACATTTTTATAATTATGGATTATATCCATAATTAGTTAAATTTATGTTAAGTGTTTTACAAGTATGGAATTATGTATTTTGATTAATAAACTAATCTAGTTTATGCCATTATTTAGAAATGGATCCTAGTGGAAGGAATGGAAACCGTATCAATGCACGAACTCCGTGTAGGGATTGCCCTCCTGCTCAAGATAATTATTGTGGATCTGGAGATACAACTGGTGCTGATCAGCTTCTCACCGTACTGGGACAACTCACGCAAGTTATGAATAATAACCTTACTCATATGGAGCACCCTGATCCGCAACGTGGAGGATCAATGCTAGACTGTTTCATGAGGAAACAACCACCAATCTTCAATGGTAGTAAAAATCCTATAGTAGCTGAGCAATGGATAAATTCCTTAGAGAAAATATTCCATGCCTTGGGGAGTAGTGAAAGGGAGAAGGTTGTCATGGCAGTTTACCGCCTCACTGGAGATGCCGATCAGTGGTGGTCACTGATTCAAAACACAAAGGAAGATGATGACGTATCGAATATGGAATGGAGGGAGTTCAAAGAGCTTTTCTTAGAAAAATACTTTCCTCATGACCATCGAGCAGATATGGAAAGGCAATTTCTGAGTCTGAGGCAGAAGGAGGATGAGAATGTCGCAAAGTATGAGGCTAACTTTACAAGGTTAGCGAGGCATGCTTCCGATTATATACGTAACCCAAGGAGTAAGATTGATCATTTCTTTGATGGGTTAAAACCATTTCTCTGTCGAGCTTTAGTATCACAATCCTTCTCATCATACGAAGATATTGTCTCGTGTGCTATCAAGACAGAAAAGGAATTCTCTAAGTCTTATGACAACAAAGTAAAGCAAGAGAAGAAGAGAACGGTGGAACAAGAGACAGATAAAGGGAAAAAGGGAAAGAAGGATTTTCCATTATGTGATAATTGTTGGAAGAATCACCCTGGTACTTGCCTAAAAGGAATGGGAGTTTGTTATAAATGTGGAGAAAAGGGTCACCAGGCTCGTGATTGCAAGGGAAAGAAAGAGGCTGTCAAAGTTGAATGCTACAATTGTAGGGAAACAGGGCATTATGCAAATGAATGTCCTAAGATTCAAGGAAACTTACCTCAGAAAAGGCTAAGGGATCAAGACCAATCTTATGCTGTGACTACAGTTGAAGCGGAATAATTAATGTATTGGTGCTTTTGGACTCAAGGATTATATTCTGGTTATAAGAATAATGTGATATATATATATATGGATTGTACTGCAGTACTTGTTGATTTCAGTAAGGTTTTAATATGATTAAGGTAATCATATTTTTAGTATGTGACAATAAGAGAAACTTTTCTTTGTTTGGGGAATCTGATGTTACAATTGATTTTGGAATTTAGAGACCTTTTAGAGAAAGTCTGGACGGAGGTATTTTGGATAACTATTAAGGTTGGAATGGATTAAGTTGAACCATGGATAGTATTGTTTAAGGTTAAAGAATTTCTGAAGATTATTTTTGGAATATTATAATACTATAGTTTTAGGAAAAGGACAACCTGCAGGGTGGGGAATAACCCGTCGCATCGGACAAAGCTGCAGGAATCGAACCCACAACCATAGTGCGACAAGCCTTTATTTCCTACCACTAGCCTACAGGAAGTCCCTGGTTATTACAAAATAATTTTACTAATCTAAATGGTATGTGTTAACATTTTGAACCTTATACAATTAGGATAAGTATAATATTTTTGAGTTCTATTATCTTTTTGAGTGAAAGATGAGTTGAAGGTTGAAACTCTAATTGTCAAGCATAAATATATATATACCTATCTCTTATTCAATGAATAAATTAATTCTTAAACTTTAGTAAAGGGATATTAAAACAAAAAAATGTGTTATCCTAATACCTTATGTCTTGTTGAACTGATGATATTTTAAATCAACATAGATTGAAGGCTTTGAGGCCCTCAATTTGACAGTTGATTGTGATTGATGACCTCAATCACTCCCTACAAATATTTACGTTTTTCCTCCAATTATATGTCTCTAATTGCCACCAATGTTCTCCTTATCGAGATTATAATTTGGTGGTGACTTTCTTATTTCCATTTCCCTCTTATTAAGACTAAATTTTATTAACCTTATTTACGATGTGGGTTTTCCACAAAGGTATTTTCTCTTTTCAACCTTTTATTTTCAAAGAAAAATTTCAAATTGCGAGGACGCAATTTATTGAAGGAGGGGAGAATGTAACACCCCGAGCTTCCACGATACGCCTCTCTTTCAATAATGCAATAGCTTGCATTGTATGCAAGTTCGAGTTCTAACACACCGCAACTAATCAAAGTAGCCGTTATGAATAGTAATAACCACCTTTTAAATTTATAGAAATTTTATATTTCAAAATGGACTTCATTTTTGTATTCCTAATATTGAAATTATCCTATGTTGAATTTTTTGTAATTTTCCGAGAACTTCCAAATTTTTATGAATAGTGAAAAAATACTTAAAACAACTTTTTTAATCAAAATAATTTATAGTGATAAGTTATAATATTTAGTGGTTTTAAGGTATAATTAGAATATATTTTTACCATTTTATCCAGTGGTGGTCATTAGAATTAATTTAACATTGAAATTGGATATAAACAATTGCCAATCTTTTGATATAAATTGTTTCTTAAAAACACGCTATTTGTCGTAACAGCGGGAATTAATTATAAAATTAATTAATGCAACTTATATGTTTGGAATTTTGTAAAATAGACATCATTTTTGAATTCGGAATATCAATTATAGCTTAGGGTGAAATTTTGGCCTTGTTCTGAAAAACTTCAATTTTTGATGAATAGTGAAACCACTAAGTGGTAGTTAAATAACTGATTTTTCGTTTAAATGAAATATTACCACTTCTGTGATTTGATTTTCAAAAATCCGACATACATGGTTGTCATTAAGAAGTAAAATGTGGTTCAATGTGATTAAAATAATTTTTTGGTGAATAGTAACTTTTAAGTTCTTAATCGTGAATAGAGGTAATTAGTGTAGTTTAAGGTACAAATAATGTTTTAATAATATGATATGAGCATGAAACTTGTCCTACTCCTATTGGATGAGTCATGGCCTACCAAGACAACCCATGGGTCAACTTGGGGACCCCATGGAGCCACTTTAGTTGGAAAATGACATTAATATATATTTATTTAATGTTAAAATTAAATTGACACAAACATGAGTTGTTTTACTAAAACAGTTTTTAAGTGGGGATACACAAGTCCAAATTTTGACTATAAATATTCATTAGAATTCTAAAACGATTTCCTACATCATAGTATTTTTTTTATAATTTTTAGACATTAAATAAATTAAATTATTTATGACATCATTATGATGCAGCGATGACCTCATTATTTAACGATTTAAATAAAATGAGAAGATAATGCAAAATCCAAGGCTTACACTTGTCCAAAGCCTATTGGATGAGGATATTTCGAAACCTTATCACCTTATCCTCGAATTATATAAGTGTGGGACCTTTAGAATCCGAAAAGCATTGTGAAATAATGTAACATTTCAATCTTTCCAAAAGTGCCCCTCCTCTCCACTTATAAAAGGCCCCCACCTCTCCCACCTCATTTACACTTTCAAGCCATTTGGCTCGGCCAACCTCTGCCCAAATACTCTCCTAACTTCCCCCTCTTACTCCTAGAAGCCTCACTTTGGGCAGAACTCTTCCCAAGGAAGCCTTTGGCTCAAATCAAAAAGAGTTACCCGATTTTGCGGTAATGTCTTCTCTAATGTTGTTTTGTTTTATTTTTCTTCTCCAACCCCCTAAACTCTTTTTATTCATTTATTTTGTAACAACACCAGTATCCTCAATATACTAGGATGTTGTTATAAGAAGGATTAGAGCTACACTTACACACACCTACATCTAATGGTTAAAGAACATACGGTTTCTGTGGATGGCGAATTTCTGCCTCACGAAACGATGATTGTTCAACACTCATATAACACCTTCAAAGGTGGCCATTAAGATGTAACTATTTTTATATATGATATATAATATGTTTATGTTTTACTTATGCTTCTGTATTTCTCATTTATGGCATACTTTATGATTTCCATTATGGGTAAAACGCGATAATTTCATTTTAGGAAGTGCGGACTACCGCCCCCTCAAAGTGATTTGAATCGTTAATGCCATATGTGGGATGTATAAATGATGGAGTAAATAGTATTATACACTATATTATACTGGAATTATATTATAAATTTATATAATTATGATTTCGTTCCATTAAATATGAAATTGAAATGAAAGTAGCGTTCATGCGTACGTACGGCTTACCGTCTCCATGAACGGTGCATTTCATTTCTTACCTCTAAATGTTACGTGATATTATAAATGAATGTATATACTGGATATATAAGATATATATGACATATAAATCATGAATATAATTCTGGAGATAATGGATATTATACCACATAAACAACTTGTAATTATAAGAAGTTTATTGTTGACTCAAGTACCAAAGATCGACAAAACGACCGTTATTAACTTAAATAATTACATAATGTTTATAACATTGTAATAAGTGATATAAAAAGGATAATGAAATTGAAAATGGTTCTTAATAAGGTAGATATTAACTCTAGTTTATTATTCAGGAGGTTAAAGAACGGTTGAGTCAAGTCGGACACAAGGTAAGGGAACTTCATAACCCAACTTCCATTCTTTGGGTTAATCTCCTACTTTCAAATTATGTCATGATATTATTATGTCTTATTTTGTATTTTTACTTTCTTTATGTGTACCTATAGTGAATACACATAATATATCTATTTTATTTTAAAAATGATCTTTGTAAGGACTTCGTCTCAATCTCCTTTCATTGAGGCATATTTGGTTTTATACACAAATTTCTTTTATACGGTGTATAAACCACTTTGACTTTTACGTTTATTCAAAAGGAAGCTTTTTTATATGAAGCGTTTACTAAACGACAAAAGGGAATGTTTTTGTCGTACGTATGTGGCGACAACGACTTCTCCACCTCCGTGACCACTATTTGAGTTTCGGCTTCCTCTTCAAGCCATACCTTTTTTAATGAAAAATAAATACCATGTTATACTTTTCTTTTATTTTGGTATTGAAAATGGTTTTGAAAGCATTTTTATTATATCAATGTGTTGTATTGATATCTTGTGATTGAAATGTGGAAATGTTATGTTTCCTTTATCCATGTTTTATGTGATACGATTATGTTATGGTTTATGATATGTTTAAACCTATTCATATGAGGAATGTATTGGACTTAATAAGTGACGGGTGGAGCCCACTATAGCTCCTCGATGCATCGGTAGGTCTCATGAGACAACTAGACGTGGAATTGGCCGAGGCCCTTTCCCAATTTGATTTATAGTTTTGGCCGAGGCCTTAATCATTTTAGACGTCTTGGCCGAGGCCTTGAAAAAATGTTTCAGAATGTCTGGCATTATACATTCCCTCATTATGAAAGTGGTTATTGATATTTCATGTGATTATTAGTCTAGTAGAATATCCATGTGAGTAAGTAATGGCATTATTTTATTTTACTTTTTCCATATTATTCTGAAGTTCAAGTTCAATAAGGCTTTTGTTTTAGTTATACATTGCCTTAAATGCTTATGTTTTCTTATAAAAGCTTCCGCAATATTGTTATCCTTACTGAGCATCTGAGCTCACCCCTTTCAATGTTTAAATATTTTCCAGGATGTGAAGAAGTGTATTATGACTGACTTGCAAGAATAGTCAGTGAAGATATGAGTGTGGACTATAAAGACCATGTTATTGTAGTTTTTTGAATTTTGATGTAATGAAAGACTTATGAATGTATCTAGTGTTTCCAAGGCTACTAAACTAATCAGTCTTTCGAGACTTGATCTCTTGTGATCATGCCAATGTTACGAAGTAATGCACCGACTCTGGGTAGCTGGGGTCGGGGCGTTACAGGATGGTTCCTGGATTTTACACTATTTTCATGGAAAACAACCATGTTTCATGGGAAAATATGAAAATATACCTTAATTTTAATCTAATCAATCACCCATTTCATTTCCCCTTCCATAAAATGTTGGGGCATAATATATAATAATATTGTGTCTTTAAGGTAGTGATCAAAAACATAATTGAAATTGGGATATAAAGGTAGGTAAACACCAAAATGGGTGACCTAAATCTATATTGACTTATCAAATTATAAGATTTTCATGATGTACTGAAGAAACATGTATGTAAATTTGATTATTGGATACGAAAAAATATATATGGCCCTTAAAATTATCAAGGGATGATTGAATCAACTAGTTGTGAGACCAATTCCATTTTAAACACATGATGTGTCATATTTATTATCATGATCTTCTATGAATTACTGAAATTGACATCATAATAATACTGTATTGGAATTATATCCCTAGTATGTATCCATACTAGTTTTGAATCTCTTAGATTTATTACACCCTTCATTGGATGAAAGTAATCACCCAACTAAATGGAGTTTTCAATTGATAAGGAGTCAAGAAATGACTCATTTGATGTTATAAACTTTGTATACATCATTTATAATGAGGAGGATTCATATTTACCTATGTTCCATATCAATAACTGGGGAGGGGGTTGTATTTTCATGATGAGGTAATGGTGGAACTTGTCGGTTAGTTCTAATTTCTGCTGAATCTAAAAATTACGATCAATAAAGGAAGATATGATCTTTAATGGGCACAGTAGGATCATCCATTTTATCGTAAAACCTATTTGTTTTATTTCAATGGTATCATAATGATATATTAATTAGAAGATAATAAATTAGTATAACAACACCAAGATGTGGTGAAACTATTCTATGAAACCTATAAATAGTAAAAACCCTTAATTTCCATCAAGGTAAGTAGTCACATTAATAATTCGCCCCATTCCAAAAGTCTCAGTATGGGGAGCATCCATATTTATGAAATAGTGGACCTTAGTCATAAATTATGGAATTTTCAATAATCTCTATATCATCCATGACAAAATCTCAATCTTGGATGTCCATTACCTTTCAAAATAACGTACAGAATCCCTTATTGAGGCTCTTTTAAGTCATCAAGCGCATGTGACTAAAATTAATTCCTCTAAGGTACATTT
Source organism: Viscum album (assembly GCA_963277665.1). Classification (NCBI taxonomy): domain Eukaryota; kingdom Viridiplantae; phylum Streptophyta; class Magnoliopsida; order Santalales; family Viscaceae; genus Viscum; species Viscum album. The sequence continues at coordinate 120,445,986 of OY728132.1, read as the reverse complement.
ATTATATATTGGTCCCACTGTGTATCATACAATCATTTATTTCACTGATAAATAATGGTAAACTACCATACATAAGAACATAAATTTTGTGTACATATCTATAAATCTGGATGATATCTTTTTTTATTGATTGTTATTTGATAATGGTTTTTGGATTATCTTTATCCTAATCAAGAACCCTGAATCTTTGGGAAATAGAGAATTTCACTTGTCTCCCTCCAACCTAAATATTAATTGGTATGAAAAGAGGGATAAAATACCACTCGAGATAATTAAGTTGGACCCCTCCAATTTAGAGATCTTATGTTGAATTCATAGAACATGTTGGTTATCCAGTAAATACATTCCAACGTATTTTTGGAATGTCCCTATCTCTACATGAACATAGTAAGGAAGAAATTTTAGAAAAAGATGTCTGTCACAATGTCTCAGAAGAGGATATCAAAATAATTTATGAAAGAAGGTTGCAAGTTGACGCTAATGAGGAGCAAGAGCTGTGGATAGACAAACAAGACTGAATTATGGCCTGGTGCTTCAACCAGAGCATAATCAACTCAGAGGAATTCATCCAGACAATGGAGATGATGCATACCCACCTCGAAGAGCTAATTAGAGAGGACCCAAAAACCCAGGTTAGTTTGCTGCATTAGGAACTTTATAGGGTAGCTAACTCGAGTATTCTAAGTCTCATGTTTAATAATTTTGTGAGCTCTTTTAGCACATAGTGGTCTATTTTTTGAACTTTGGTTTCCCATTTTTCCTCACAATGGATTAATAAAAATTTAAATTTGGATGGTTAAATGACCACTATAAAATAATACTACACATATGGATACCATTATTATCTTATAAGATATCCCTGTCGGTCTGGGGAGAAAACATGATGTTGAGTTTTTACTATCTATCAACTCTAGTGAGGAAAAAACTCCAAATTTGGGGATTCCCTATGTTAATTTAGCCAATGGGACAAACCATAAAATTAACATTATATCATATAATTTTAATATGGATGTCTCTATTGGAAAATAATCATTGATGGAGGAGGATATCCCCAAGCTACCGATGTGAATCAATCACACCCTTTAATTTCACTATATCAGTGTAGGTTTGAGGGATATTATAATGTATCCACCCTAGTGGAAACTACCCAGTTCCCCGAGCCATATTGTCACATGACCTCACGTGCACCTCCTCATATTACAGAGGCTTATGAAAATAAGAACGAGTCTATAAAGTAATGTTAAGGAGACTTTACCAACTCTTTAGAGTAAGCAACAACATAAAATAATATCAATATATATAATAATGAGGGGGAAAATAATATACAACATACATTATTACCCACAATTAACCAAGTAGAACATTCTATAAAAAATAGTTGAATACTCTACATGTTAAGAATTTAAACAATTAAACCAAATAAAAAATAATCATAAGACTTTGAACTCGGGTCCATGTCCCAATCTGGTCTTGATAACCTATGATCCAACCAAATATCCTATGAATGAACCACACATCATTCCCTATCCTGAACCAGAATATAAAACTAAGTACCTACTGCTGGGGTAGCCATGTGCCATGGCGTTCTAAGCAGGGTGTTAGTACAACTCATTAGGCCACTACTACTGTTGTCTAGGAAATAACCAGTCTTTAAAATAGTGGATGAAGATAATCAAGTGCAAGAAGAAAAATGCTAACAAGGTAATCATTAATTGGTTAATAATAAATATTTAATTTATTATGTTATCTATATTCAACTAATCTACTAAACTAAATCCATTCACACCAGGTACCTGATCCATAGTATAGGGTACTCATACACTCAATCAAAAAGGGAATTCATTAAGAACAAATCAGTACACAATTTTTTGTTTATAATAATTACTTTAACTATTACCATATTTATTTACAATTCATCAATTATATCATCATCATCAGTTAGATAATTTTTATAACATGTTCATGGGTTTAGTATTTAGATCTTTTACATTATGGCCTAAGTCGGTCAATTACCTTGAATAAGGGACTAAATAATGTTTCCTATATCACAAGGAAATAACAGTTCAACAAAAAATACATCACACAAACCTTGTATCCTCAGTCTAGGTAGTCTCATCAAATGATATTGTTAGGAGAATATAGCCATGGTCCCCTTCTATAACCCATGTATTATTGGGTGGGGTTTAGAGCCTAATTCTAGCCTAACCCATGGGAATAGATTTTCAAGTCCAGTACCCTTACAACCACCAATCCATGTGCACATTATTATTTATCTGATGACCACACATATGATATTTCAAAACATTCAGAATCAATATACATTACATAAACAAATCACATTTCATTTAACACATAAATCATCCTTATACATTACCCCATTAACACATTTACTACTTATTTAGAATATCCAATATAACCCAATTCCCTTTCACATGCGTTAACCTATTAAGTATAATTTAACATTTTCAAACTTTAGCCCATATACACTAAAAATTCATTTTTTATTTGATTTTCAAAAACACACTTTTCGGTTTAGCGGTAACCAACACACCATGGGGTAACCCAAAACCAAATGTTTCTCAATTCCAAAAAAAATCAAAAAATAAATTAGAAAAAACCATAGAATATATTGATCATAGATTAATTAGTGTAATTTTTAATCATTTCACCAGCAATCAACATCATTATTAAGACATTAATCATTGTGTCTTATCCCCACCATGATCATCACCGATGAAAAACCCCACCAGCACCCCAAAAATATGATTGGAAATTATTCTTATCTAATCATCACATGGCCATCTTATTCCATTCGATAAAAAGATACCATCAATGTAAGAAAAGAAAAATGAGATCCCCTCATGAAAAATGTATAAATCATCAACTTGGAATCTCCATGAACCGCACATATGTCCAACACCAAAACCAAACAAGAACAAAAATGAACTAAAAATAGAAATCAGAACCTTCACTGAATGACTAAAACAGATCAATCACCATAGAAGATGAAAGTAAAACCATCAATAATTACATGAGGAAGAAATATGAAGAACTAAAAAATTACCATAACATCTTTTAGGATACCAGTAAAAGCCACCGAAGTAAGAGAATCATATCGAAATCATGAAGAAAATAGACATAGTCTATGATAGGAGAACCACCAACTTCAAAACCCAACATCTGAAAACCTCTCTGAAAGAAATGATCCTAGTCTGACCGTGAGAGGGAAAGACGAATATGAGGTCTGAGAAGGTATAGGAATTATGAGGGTTCTGAAAAGTGAAAATGTTGTGAGAATTAAACTATAAGTGGAATAAAAGATTGATCCATCAAGAAGGCTCCTAGAAATTCAACAAATGTCTCCCCAAAAGTTCAAAAACCAATGACTTACTATCAATCTAGATATGATATGGAGAGGTGTAGTTGATCATGTGGTTAGATTAAAGTTTTAGCCGTTAGGGGATTCAATAGTGATCCACCAAGAGAGAAGAAGCACCTTAAAATATGACAATAACCCTCTCAATGGATCACTGGTAAGAAATTGAAACAATGGGTATGGGAATGGAGGAAGTGGAGGAATGTGGGCCACACCCCCACACCCCCATTTTAAATAATCAATTGAAATAAACTATTAAAACCTCCTTTTGAAATAATTTTATATCAAAACCTGATTTCAAAAAAATTCTCACATTCAAACATCATTTTCCTTAAATAAATTTGTGATATGGTAAAATCCTCAAGACACAACATAAAACAAATTTCAACATATCCTAGGGATCGAAAATATATAATATATAATCATTCCAAATAACCCATTATCCATACCCATAAATCCTAACTCACTTTACTACCAATCCACTTTCATAATTCCCCTTTATCAATGTTTACCATTTTATTTACAATTTTCAATGGTTCGTCTCAACCCAAGGGTAGCCCTAGGTTCGGTCTCACTTACCAATGGGACCTATGGGGTCTGTGAAGGTTTTTCACAAAAAAATAAGACCCATTTCATTCTCCAAAATTTAAGAAAATGGGACACCACAAGGAAACACATTGGTGCAACCTCATACACATATAGACCATGAAGACTGTGGGAAAATGCTCAAATACACTCTACCACATACTGGAAGATGATTAATATCCCAAACAAATCCCTTTATTCAAACTCAAACATCATTTAATTACCCTAGATAGAATATTTTGGAAAAGTTACGTGATTAGGGATTAAGAAGAATATGAGAGTTTCTACATGTTAAAATCCAAAAAATATAGCAATGAGGATTGTTAAACACATATGGATCTTCGATTTGAACACAAAAGAACTCCAAAAACCTAATAATAGAAGGAGAATCTAATCTGGGAAGACTTAGTGGGGTTGTCTTTTCACCAAAGCTGTATGGTATTTAATTAGGTGAAAATTTGGGAACAATGAAATAGATTCAGGAGGGAAAATCGAAAAACTCACTTTTTAATGGATTTAGGGTTTGGTCACACATGTTTCAAAACTATTTGCCAACCATGCAACTCCCTAAATCCAAGAAGTTACAACTCACATGTTTTCCTAGTAGCACCCAGATGGTTTTGAAATCTGAGTTGTCATTGTGCATTGTCCTCTATCCAAATGAGTATCCAAGCCATATGGTTTCATATTCCAAGAACACGGTTTACACTAACCATGTAATTCACAATATATGACCACATTTACCCTCTTTTCATGTCTTGAACCCCTAGTATAACCTAAAAACATGTCATACATCTATAACCACTCCATTTTCCACAATAACAGAGTCTTAACAAAAATTAAACTATGATATACCTTCACAAATGGTTGGGAACATGCAAACCCCCCTATAAAGAAAAATCCATGAGTCATGTTTCCAAACCATACTGATCCTCCAAGAAAAATGGTTTGGCCATAGGTCCTACTTTAAAATATTTGTTTCTAAAATTTTATCACAAAAACAACCATGTTTCCACCTCATTTGGACCAAGTAAACCATCGTTTTCCCCATGAAACTTACTCTAATAGACTCCACAAATATCAGCTGACACCCCTCAATGATGAAAATACAGCAAATAATTTTTTCCAAATTCGACATAAGGAAACTATATGGTTAATATCACTAATCCATCACCCGAAAGGATACTAATATGGCATTACAATAACCTGAATGATCCACATAGAATACCCTTAGTCTAATCCTCTCGATATTTCATTGTCTAAAACACATGACACCATCATACCTGGATTCAAAAAGTCTATCAGTAACCATAGATCGATGTCACTGAATGTATAAGTAGATTTCAACCATGCATATCAACCTAACATTGTTTAAAACTTGAGGCCCAACGTCCTCACCCCATTTCTGAACATCTGAAGTACACCCATTCATAAGCATCATCTTATGAAACTCAACTAATCAAAACCTGATCCAACACCTACCACTAATCCCACATCACCAAGATAGATCCAATATATATCCATCTAATTTGTTCTGCCTCTCACAACATCAATTAATCAATTTCCCTCTATGGATCTCTGCACCACATTATTTATCTCTCCACCACTATCACCTAGTATTGGGCACCACCATCATCACTAAGTGGACCAATATAGCAGAAACTCAACCTTTTCAACATACCAAATGTCTTTTCCATCAGACTATTCCAAAAAAATCCATGGAAACACCACACAACACTGGCTCTCAACCTTTTCATCGAGACCACCCAGATTAATCACACCTTCATAATCGTTATCTAAACCAAATATATTTTTGAAATTCCCCATAACCTATTCTCATATCAGAGCACACATAACATATCAGCATTAACCATTGTTGTATTACAACCCACCATATCCATTCCCTTTTACCAAAGTGATTTGGCCCCCCAAAATCAACTATCTCTATTGGCACCCAACATCCACCATTGGAATGTATTTATCTACTTAGACATGATGAATTATCACCTAAGTCATATATAATTATCTATTCCCACCTAATGGAGTCCATTTTTGACTTTTAGTTGAACTTACAACTATAACATACGATTGTTTTTGTGAATTGATATTTGTTCTATATAACTCAGCAATGTGTCATCCATAAAACACATGGTTCACCTCTAAAACCATCCAAAGTCTGAATCCATCACTTGAAATGATATACCACTATATCTGAGGTTTAATTAGATTTCTAAAAGGGATCCAAACTATCACACCCCGACCTATGTTATCATTTTATTTTAATTATTTTTCTACCTTTAAATATATATTTTCTTGGGTCTGGGGTGAGTCCCAGACGAGGCTTCTTATTTTTTGTTTAAAAGTGCATGTTTTGGGTTCGACATTGTTGGACACACGGGTGGAGCGCAATGCCATGCAGCTTTCCCCATGCAACTGCATGGTGTTTTCGTTAATTTTATTATTATCAAAATTATATTAATTCAATTATTATTGTTATTTTATCATTAAGATTATAATAATTATTATTATTGTTATTATTATTCTTTTCTTTTACTTTTATTTTATCTTTATTTTTATTCTTCTTATTTTTTTATTTTTCGTTTCTTTCATTTTTTTCCTCCTCCTTCCATGCACTTTTCCCCATCCCCACCCTACTCCTCTTCTGTGCAAGACCCCTCCTGTTCTTCTTCCCTGCCTCTACCTCTAGACCTTTCATAGAAGCCAGCATCGACCTATAATCCTCCTGTAGCCCGCACAACTCACTAGAAGCCCCCCTCTCCCCTGCATGTGCCACATCCAGCTAGCGCAGGACACCCCCCTTTTCTTGGAATGACCTATATCTTTCTCCATTATAGCTCATGACTACAGCACCAGCTACACTCCTCCAGTCTCGACCCTGCACGCCGCAGCTATCCGTTGACCTCACACAACAACCCATCATACGCCCCCTCTTTTTCCCTACATACACCCTCCTCCATGCCCCACAGCGTTGCTTCCCCTTCCTCTCCACCCACTGGTCACCCCCCTTCTGTGCAAAAACCCAGCGTGAAGCCATCCTCTCCTTTCCACAGTGACCCAACACACCCCAATAACCCTTGGATCTAACCTCCTCCCAGACGCAGTCTGCTCTCCACCTCTCCATTCCGGCGCGACCCCTCCAAGGTCCCTTACTTAGGTCATGCCAGTTGACCCCGACCCCCCTTGGCCTCTTTCCAGCACTGCCCACTTTCCCGGCTACCCGCAGCCCCGGTCGTCCCACTTCCAGCTGCTCAAACCTCCTCCGACCAGCACACGCAACACCAGCGAGCCACCTCCGGCCTTCCCTCCTCCAGTGTGTCGCCTATGCCAGTGCGATCCCCATCTAGGGCACCCACAACCCTCCACTCCGGCATGTTCCCTATGGCGCGACCCCTGCAGTCTGGCACGTTCCCTTGTAGTGCACCTGGTGTCCTCTCCTGAGGCTCTTCACCACCTGCCCTAGCCCTATTGCAGCCCACAACCCCAGCTGGCCCCCCATCAAACCATCTATTCGGTGCACAATAGCTTCTCCTGCTCACCCACACGTTGTCCTCCGCTGCCCGGCTCAACCGCCACTGCCTGGCTCAAACGCTAATGCCCACTGCTTCCTAGCTCACCTGTACCCTACCCACCAGCCACCTCACACCACCATTGTCTGGAGACCCTTTCCCATAGCCCTGGCCATACCACATCCAGCCGCGTAGACCCCCACTACTGGTTCGGCGCGGTTCTCTTCGGCATCGGCAGCTTCTCGGGCCTTCATCCGACCAATTCACACTGTCAGCATTACCCCGACCAGTCTGCATTTTCCTAATGATGCCACTACCAGTGTGATTCACCCTTTCTGACATGTTTTCCCCTTCCTCCAGACCTGCTTGGGGCTTTTCCTAGCGAACTAAGTCGTCGCGCTTTGACCTCGAGGTAGGTTCACATTGCACTGCTTTTAAAATTTAAGTTGCATATATTTCTTGTTGTTTGTGCCCTATATAAATGTGATAAATATTATTAATTCAAGTGTCACTGATAAATTTCATTGTTGTCCATTACAGTTTATTTGGAAAAATAAAATGATTTGGTTAGGTTTTTATAAATAAAATATTGACAGCTTGTGAAGTAGTATTTTGGGGTTCTTCATATGGTTTCCAACTGGTTTTGGTTCTTTTTAAAGTGGTGATGGGGAAATGTGTTTAATATTTGTTTTGAAGTTTATGGAAAATGATAAAAAAAATTATGGAATTCATTCAAAGATAACTCTCCTTCTTTGGTTGTGATAGATTGTTCGGGGGGGAATATATAGAGGCTCTCGGGTGCTCGAATGATTTAAAGGAAAGTAGTTGTCCCATGGAGTGGCTCAGGGTGATGCCTATTGTGCTTTATATATATATATATATATATATATCTGTGAGTTTTTGTGTGATTGGATGCTTGGTTGGCATCGGTTGGCTCACCCCCTTTCCAAATACTTAAGACCTAGAAATCTGGCATATTGAGAGAATATTCTAAGAATGAGTTCCAGACTGGTAGGTTATGGTACTGAATAGTAGCCCATAGTAGGTGGATATATTGGGTTTATTACTATGGTATTTTCTCTTAGCCTTCTAGAGAAAGTATGGTCGAGCATATTGGGTGTTTTGATTTCATCGTACGTGACATGTCAACGGGGATGAGGTATCATGTATTGGTGTCTTCTGGTTTATTCTAGATCTCCTAGGTTTACCCATGTCTTTTTAGATTTTGTTGCATTTAGTAGTGATTATGATGCTTATATATATACCTACATTTCCCTTACAATTCGATTTCTTTTGTACATTTTTTTATATTGTTTTTTGTGAAAAGTGATAAACTGGTTTTGAGTAGGTTTCTAAAAATGGTCTCCAAATGAAACTATTTATTCCACTTTTTACAAATTTGAAAAAAAATGAACATCATTTTCCCTTTCTAAAATTCCATTAACACTAATGAAATGAACCCAGATTTGAAAATGGTTAAGGGCTATGGTTTGAAATTTTATATTGAGTAAAATATTTAATGAAATCGTACTTTTATATATTGTAGTTCAAACTTGAAAATGGATGACTCTTTTATTTTTAAGGTAGTGCATTGGGAATAGATATCGGGCTAGCCAATTTAGTTTTAATACTCACACCTATAATTATTTTTATATTTTTATTTTTTGTGCTGGATACAGCTTGAATGTGTTCTCCTTGAGCGACACTTGATAGTTGAGTTGGAGAGTGACTCGCGGGGTCCCAGGGACTTAGATCAGACGTAGAGTTTGGTCAGTATTATTTTTTTCGTTCTTGTTAAGTCACCATAATTGATTTATTTTTTTCTGAACTTCTCTATTTTATTTATATTGCTTCATTTATTTATATTGGTAGAAATAGTTCACATCGCCTTTTTTGATGCCCTGGTGCTTGTCGCAAGCCCGAGAGGATCGGGAACGCCCCTCGGGCCATGTTGTGGACTAGCTAGGGTGACCGGTTCTGGGTTGACTGAGGTTGGTTCATGAAAATGTGGTTTTAGAGGAATTCGGCTCTTAGCGGACCTTGCTTTTTAGAGCAACCTTTGATATTTGGAATGTCAATGTAGATGGAGTAATATTTTCAGGACTCAAGGGGCAGGTGCTGGAAGATCGTCGTGAACTCTTTCTCATTAGGATGCTCGTGTTTCAATTGGAAGTCCAGTTTAATAATTTTCCATGGATTTTAATGGAATGTTTTGTTATTGGAATATGAAAAAGGAAGTTGGGCTAATATTCGTCCTAATCTGCACAGCCTGGCAAGCCATGTAGAGCTAGGGGCATGGTCCAAAAAGACTCTCTATGTTGGTGACGTGTTTGGCATATGGCCGCCAATTATATGGTCAAGTCACCTACTAACACTAGTTCCCTATTTGAATTCTTTTTGGTTTCTTCTGGCATCTGATTGTTGTTGGAATCAGAAAATGATGGTTTTGAAATGAAAAAAATGATTTGTTTTTGAAAAAAAGAAGTTGTTTTGTTTTAGCCATGGTGTTCCAAGGGGTGCTCACATGCATAGTGATATGTCGAAATGTGGATGGATGTTTTGTATAGAGGATGCATTCCCGAGGTGGTATAGAGACATGTATGTGAGTGAGACTCTAAAGAATACTAATGGTTGGGGTTTAACCCACCAATCTTGTTTTAAATTAAAAAAAAATTCATAAGGAAAGTTCTGATGTAATGATAGATTGTATCCCTGTGTTTATAACTTGTCACCTATGCAGTGTTTGATTTTAATGATTTTTATTTATTGAGTTGACCTTGATTGGGTTTTTGACTATTCTTGTCTAACGGTTGTTCCCTTGAAGCTTCGATGTATGATCATAGTGCGGTTGATCTACCTAAAGATTTTATGCTTGAGTTTTGGAAGATAGATCCACCTCTCTTTTATGGTCAAGCAGACCCGTATGTAGTAGAGGAGTGGATGCTGAAAATTGAAAGGGACAATAACCTTATTGAGTTTTCTAAGCTGTTGATGGTCATGTTTGAGACCTTCATGCTTGAGGGTTCACCATGGATGTGGAGGAAGTCAGTGTCTTAGAACAAGCCCTATCAAGATCTTACTAGGTTGTTTTTCAAGGATTTGTTCATTCGTTAGTATTTCTCTGAAGAAGAAAGGGTGAGTAAGAGGATGGAGATGTGTTGTTTTCATTAGTGTGACATATCCATGTTTGAATATTTACAACACTTTTTGGAGCTAGTCTCTTTTTATTCATGGTATGCCACATATGGATCCATGAAGGCTCGACGCTTCAAGGAGGGTCTCTGCCCTGATCTATAGTCGAAGGTGTCAGCATCCATCCTCAATTCATTTGCCGATGTGGCAAGAAAATCTTTTCATCTTGAAGCCATGATGGTGGGAGTGCTCATAGTGGTCATCCCTCCTTCAATTCATAGGAGAAGTGGGGTGACATCCAATAAGAAGATGAGTAAGTGATTGAAAGCTGATGGATCTGGTCGTGGAATCAAAAGGCCTTGAGATCATTCATCAACTTTTTCAGAGAAACAGATCCTCATGTGTTATCAGTGTGTCAAGTTGGGTCACAAGAAGTTATAGTGTACAAGAGCTCTGAGGCCCTGCCAGGCATGTGGACGCCTAGGTCACTTGCGAAAATTCTGTCGAGGCATCTCTAGAAAGCATCGCAGGGGAAGATATCAAGAGTTGTGTGCTCTTAGGATTTTGTTAAATGTCTCTTATGTATGTTTCCTTCCATTGTAAGAGATATTTTATAATGGTTGTTGTAAGGGTGTAGTTTTGGGTTTGAAATGCATGGGAATGTCGTGGGTTTTTGATGAACTCCAGTTTTCAATGCAAGTGACGTTTTCATTACAAAACACTATCATTTCCTTTTTTAAATCAAAAATATGTTTGTTTCTTGATAAAATTATCAGAACCTAACTGCGAGGAAAGAGATACTTCATTCATCTGAGCTCCAACCAAAAGTCCTCAGAGTGAAGCAAGCACGTAGACATGAACCCAAGGGAATTTTAAGAATCATGGATAATGTTTTGCCTCTATCGTTGTGGTGAGTCAGTTTTAGCATGTCTGTTGTGGATTCTTGTTCATTCTAATTCTCCTATAGTCGCAAGAGCATAATGGACTTATAACATGCACAATGTTAGTAATTATTTTGTTTGGATTAGAGTTGCCGATCAATGACCTTCCATTTACAACCCATGTGAATCAGTTGCGGCCTTGGTTTGTGTTCATCCCAATGTGGTGAGTCGTGAGTAGTTTTTTGTCCAAGTTTCATTGATCTAATCATTGTTCCCTCCCTCCCCAACCATGGGGTGATGGTTTTTCTTTCATACAATGTTTTCTGTTCAGATCATATTACTTTCAGACAGGATTGAGTGGCTTAAGTCTTCTTTCCGTGTTCTTTCTAGCTTGAGTAAGGCCCGGTTCAGATACTATTTGAATTATTATAGTGGGGACTCCGTTCAGGCCTCCCCTCTGCTGGTAATTGGTTTTTGGCGATAGGTTTAAGTCTTGTTTGTGGTTGATGGAATGACCATGTGTTAAGAGGATGGTTCGTGTTGTCTAGAATCCTTAAGTGTTGATCAACTGGCTGGTTGTTATCATGGCTTTCTGAGGATAGAAAGCATTATAGTTGGAAGAATTTTCACACCCTAACCCATGTTATCATTTTATTTTAATTATTTTTCTACCTTTAAATATTTTTTTCTCAGGTCCGGGGTGAGTCCCGGATGAGGATTCTGAGTTTTTGATAAAAAGTGTGCATTTTGGGTTTGGCATCGTCGGACACACAGGAAGAGTGCAATGCCATGCAGCTTCTCCCATGAAACTGTGTGGAAATTTCGTTAATTTTATTATTATCACAATGACATGAATTCAATTATTATTTTTATTTTATCATTAATAATATTATTTTAATTATTATTGATATTATTATTTTTCTTTTCTTTTACTTTTATTTTTTCTTTATTTTTTTCTTCTTTTTTTTTCATTTCTTTCTTCTTTTTTTCTTTTCCTCCTCCTTCCGCATGCTTTTCCCCCTCCCCACCTTATTCCTCTTCCATACAGGACCCCTATAGTTCTTCTTCCCCACTATAGCCTATCGACCTCACAAAAAAGCCAGCATCGGCCTCCTCTCCTCCTATAGCCTGTACATTCCCACCAAAGTCCCTCCACTCCACTGTATGCACCACATCCAATCAGTGCAGGACACCCCCTAGGCTCGTAATTACCTATCTCTTTCTCTCTTATAGCGCATGACCACAGAACCTAACCCTCTCCTCCAGTCATGACCTTGCACGTCGCTATTGCCCGTCGGCCTCACACAACAGCCCGCCGTCAGCCCCCTCCTTTTCCCTTCTTGTGAACCCCTCCATGCACCCCAGTGCTACATCCCCCTCCCACTCACCCACCGATCAACCTCCTTCAACATAGTATCCTAGCACCCATCCCTCCTCTCCTTATCGCAGGGACCCAGCATGCCCCAACAGCCCTAGGATTTGACCTCCTCCCGCCTCACGAACGCAACCTGCTCTCCTCCTCTCCAATTCGCAACGACCACTCCCCAATCCCTTGCTCCTACCATGCTATCCAACCCTGAACCCCAATTATCCTCCATGTAGTGCCGCTCCCTCTTTCCTCGCTACCCGCAGCCCAAGTCGTCCTGCTTCCAGCCGCTCAGACCTCCTCTGACTAGCACACGCAACACCGACGAGCCACCTCCGAGATGCCCTCCTCTGGTGCATCGCCTCTGCCGGCATGATCCCCTGCTGGTGCACCCACCACCCTACACTCTGGCACATTTCCTCTAGAGTGACCCCTATAGTCTGGCGCGCTTCATCCCCGCACGGCTGACCTCTCGGCTATCCCACCCAGCAAATCCCTAAGCTTTCCCTTGCAGTGCACACATTTTCATCACGTGAGTCCATCTGCCACCGGAATTCACCCTCTTGCATCCTAAAACCCTGGCCTCCACTCCCCCTCAGACCTTTTTTTTAGTGTGCAATAACTTCTATAGCTCACCTGCACTCTGGCCGCCGCTGCCCGGATCACCCACTGATGCCCGCTGCTGCCCGGCTCCCCTACACACTGCCCACCGGCCACCTCACACCACCACTGTCCGGCGGCCCTCACCTATTGCCCTGGTAGGACTGCATACATCCACGCAGACCCCCTCCACTAGTCTGGCGTAGTGCTTTTTGGCGGTCGCAGCTTCTCCGGCATTCGTCTGGCTGATCTGCACTGCAGTGTTGCCCCGACCAGCCCGCTTTTTCCCGACGTCACCTCTTCCGTTGTGCTTCACCCTTTTTAGTGTGTTTTTCGATTCCTCTAGACCCATGTGGGGAATTTTTGAGTGAGCTTCATCATCACGCATTGACCTCAAGGTAGGTTCTCATTACACTACTTTTAAAATTTATGTTACATCTATTTCCTGTTGTTTGCGCCCTATATATATGTGATAAATATTATTAATTCATGTGTCATTGATAAATTTCTTGGTGGGATCTTATGGTTTATTAGGAAAAATAAAATTTTTTGATTTGGTTTTTATAAAAAAAGTATTGGAATCTTGTGAAGTAGTATTTTTGGGTTCTTAAAATTATTTCAAATAGGTATTGGTTCTTTTTAAAGTGCTGATTCCGAAATGGTTTTAATGTCTATTTGGAATTTTATAGAAAATGATGAATTTTTTTATGTAAACCCTCATAGGATAACTCTCATGCAATAGTTGTGATAGATTATTAGGTGGGTCCCACAAATAGAGGCTCTTGGGTGCTCGAATGATTTAAAGGTAAGGGTTTGTCCCATGGAGTGGCTTGGGTTGATGCATATTGTGATATATATATATATATATGTGTGTGTGTGTGTGTGTGTGTGTGTGTGTGTGTGTGTGTGTGTGTGTGTGTGTGTGTGTGTGTGTGTGTGTGTTTGTGTGTGTGTGGTTGGATGTTCGGTTTGCATCAATTGGCTCACCCCCTTTCCAAATACATGAGACATGGGAATCTGGAATATTGAGAGAATAAACTAAGATTGAGTGTCACACTGGTAGGTTATGGTACTGACCAGTGGACCATAGTAGATGGATATATTGTGTTTATTACTATAGTATTTTCCCGCAGGATTCCTGAGAAAGGATGGTTGAGCGTATTGTGCATTTTTGATTTCATCATGTGTGACATGTCAACGGGGATGAAGTCTCATGTATTGGTGTCTTCTGGTTTATTCTTGATCTACTATGTTCACCCATGTATATTCGGCTTTTATTGCTTGCAGTAGTGATTATGATGCTTATATGTATACAAAAATTTCCCTTTCAATGTGATTTAATTTGAGCATTTTTGTGTACAATTTTCCTTGGAAAGTGATAAACTGGTTTTGATTAGGTTTCTAAAAATGGTTTTCAAATGAAAGTATTTAATCCACTTTATACAAGTTTTAAAAATACAAACATCACTCTCCCTTTCTAAAAAGCCATTGACACTGATGAAATGAACCCAGATTTGAAAATGGTTGAGCGCAATGGTTCGTAATTTTCTTTTGAGTAAAATATTTAGAGAAACCTTACTTTTATATATTGTAGTTCAAAAATGAAAATGGATATTTCTATTATTTTTAAGGTATTTCATTGGGAATAGATATCGGTCTAGACTATTAAGTTTTAATACTCTTTCCTATAGTTCTTTTCAGTTTTTAGTGTTTGTGCAGGCTAGAGATTGAGCGTGTTCACCTTGGTCGACACTTTATCGTTGAGTTGGAGAGTGACTCATGGAGTCAAACAGACTTAGTTCGGACGTAGAGTTTGGTTAGATTTGTTTTTTTTTCTTTTTGTTCTTGTTTAGTCACTTTAATTGGTTCATTTTTTTCTGCACTGATCTGTATTATTTCTGCAGAATTATTTATTTATATTGGGCGAAATCATTCCCATATCCTCTGTTGAAGCCCTATAGCTTGCCTCTAGCTCGTCAGGATCGGAAATTCCTCTCGGTGCATGTCGTGGAATGGATTGGGTGACCAGTCCAGGGTTGACCTAGGTTGGTTCATGACACAAACATTACCTTATAGACATCTCATTTTCATTCTGATGTCACCACATCCACTCCCTAGTCTTCTTAATACATCCATGAATTTCATACTACTCCTCTCCATGGGAGTATTATTCTTACCACATTCTTCATTCCCTTTCACCCGTTGTGGTTCATGATTCAATCATAAGCTTAACCTCACACATGGAAAAAAAATTCTAGCCTTTGACAAATATCCAAACCAATATCAACTGATACCCATTATTGACTTCCATGAACGAAACCCATGGAATTAAATGATATTCATCCCATTCTGAGGACCTTTCTGGGAACTGGTCTATGGTGTTCTCCTAACCACATGACTACACACATTCCTCCCCAAGAGTGCAGACCCTAGTGTTTCCCATACCAAACTTTGACCCAATAAATCCACTAGGGATAAATGAAGATCCTTCTTAGAATACCTAGGATAATGTCAAGATATTGAACATGATCAACACTAATTAAAGGTACACCATAAACATGTGAAAAACACCACCAAAAACTACCCATAAATAATGTCACCCACCACTACTAGGACACCTTATCCTACCACAATCCTTGGGCTTCCCTTCTCTCTAATGTCACATCTAGATTCAAACACCACAACCCATAAATGGAACTTCTAGCCAAAACTCATTATGACTTCACAACCTTCTAACATGCATCCACAACCTAACATTTACTTAGGCACCACTACAATTACCATAAATGATATTTTCTAGCATGAAACTGGTGATTTATAAGGAATTCATCATCCAGCACACTGAAATACATCCCAACTACTTCACACATAACTCACACCTTCCATTGTGATTACAAATAAATATGAAAAGCATTTATCCCAATCCACCTGAGAATTTATCTCAACGATATCAAACATTTACAAAGGAAGACCACATATGGATCTCCTCAAATTCCTCAAGGTCTTGAAATCTCCTATGAAAACTCTAATCCTGGATCAAAATCACACGGATCACCCAACACCGGATCTATGCCCGCTAACTTGACTAACCATGCCTCCTGGTCCATCAGCCTTACTAGCCATGAGGCATTATCAAAACATTCATCTAACCATCCAAACATTATACAATCATACCATGATAAGTGACCACCACTACTTCCGCTGCCCCATCAATACCAAAATCATTCATCCTAGCATTTTTCACCACTTTTTTTCTTTCCAAGATCATATCGATTCTCACAAAAACCACCATCTATTCCATAAGGATAGACTTCTAATGACCATGAATATTCCTTAAATCTACCATACAACAAACCCTAATCACTCAAGAACCATTCCAGAAACGCAATAATGCATAACCATACACTTTTACCACACATGATGACACCTACCAAGCATTGATTTGACATCAAAAGAAACCTCATGTGCTTTGCATCTCAAGACACCATCAACAATGCTCTAACCATCATTAAGGATCACCAGATCTCTAAAACTATCATCTCATAAACACTTCTTGATTCACATCCCCAACACTATTTATATTTCAAACTAGACTTATAGGCTAATCCCTCACTATGGAAAAATATCTGTATGGAACAACCATGGTCTGAAAAGTATGATTGTTTCATACGCACCCAAATGCACTAATAACCCATCTAAACTCTCTCATATTTCATCATCAATGATTAAATGGTAATGACTCCCAAAAATGGAGTCACATCACACAAAGATCACTTTCTCCAACACTAATTAATTCACACCAAATTTCAACTAACTCACTACTCACGGCGATACTCCAGACCCCACTCAGAAACATTCTACATCTAATGGACCCCAATGAACATTTACTCTAGGACTCAAACCCAGAACACCCACACAAATACATGGAAACTGAGAGCCAAAACCCAACCCTAGAGTCCAAAATGAAACTCACATGATTACAGACCTTAAGAGTTTCCACATCCACATTACTATATAGTAACTCATACCTCAAGATCACAACCATATCGAGGTTTCAGGAAGTACATCCCATTTACCATCAAATGAAATCCAAAAAAATCCCACATTCCAGAAATAAGGTCTCTAACTAGTGCACTCTCAATACTTGAAATTCCCTTACACAGGGTCTAATAAGAACTCTAGGGAGACCCATTTCCAAAATTATTACAAGTTAATTCATGGTTCCTCTACCTTCTTAAATAAACTATACCAATTAAAACCATTGTTTTCTCTTTTCAAAACATATTATTTTAAAACCTGTATAGATTTATACTTTCAAAAACCTTTTCATTAACCCAAAATTTCAAATATCCATGATTAATTCAAATATATATTAATTTTATCAATAATTTTAATGGAAAAAATTATTAGTCAACATTTAATAGAATAAAATTACACTACCAAAACTTGAATCCTTAGGTACTATCAATAATAGGAAATATGTGTATGATCAATCAATCCTATGTGGCTATCTCAATGAATGAACTCATACCCAATATAATCCCATACTGATCCAATATATAAACATCATAAATCAATACCATCACATCCAACTACACCATTCATGCTGGAAAAAGAATTACATGTAAAAACTCAAAATTGAACACCAATTCCCTCCCCTAGAAGTTGGATTTTCCCTAAAACGTGGAGCTTTAGGCACCCATGCATGAGATCATTACCATTCCCTGAAAAGATCTTAGTATTTTATCTACTATATCCCATATATAATATGAAATTCCAACTCAAGTACCACTTTTTAGCATCCCCATACAAGTAGAAAATATTTTGTGCCCTGAGCTGGGTCATCTCATGACCTTAGGCGCTCATCCCTAAATGTCGGAGGCTATAAACAAGAAGGATGGGTCCATGGAGTAATTATGGGGTGACTATACCCACTTTTAAAATTAATTCAAAATAGAAAATAATATAAAAAATATAATAACCAGTAGAAACAAATAAATAGAAAACATGCAACATTGGATACAAATAACGATGTATCACATTCTATAACAATAATATGAACACAATACATGCCAGGAAGTAAAAAAACCAAATCCAAAACTAAGAAAAGAAATTGAACTCAATAACGAGTCCTAACCCAGTCCTAACAGCCCATGATCACACCAAAAAACCCTTGAATGAAATGAACAATAGGTCCCTGTCATAAACCTATACATAAAAATATGTATCATCTGCTCAGGTACCCTTGTTTTATGGTGTCCTAAAAAGGGTGTGAGTACAACCCCATAGGACAATGTATCATCCCAAGTAAATAAAGATTAATGAATTTTCATATCTATTAATATTTTTGAATTGAATATTAATTTTACATTAAATAGGATGATATGTTTGATGGCATAACTAATATTCCACAATGGGTTTCTTTGAAATCTAACATTGCACACATGATGGGATATACTGAAAAATAATAATATAATATTATTTCAAATTGTAGTTAACGCATAGACGTTGTATTGGAGGGAATGAACAGAACTAAAAATATTTTGATTGAAAATGTTTTTAATTTTTTTACATTTATCAAATAAAATTTAGCGGTTTAAAATGTGAATGAATCTAATTTTAAACATAAATACTCTAGTATTATTTAAAAGGCCGATTTACCACCTTTTGATGGAAAACCACTCTTAAATCTAGTTTTGGTCCCTTTTATATGTTCTATATTCCAAAATAAAATTTTTCTTTAGAATCGAGACATCAAAATTTACTCTGGGTAAATGTTAGGTATTTTTATGAAAAAATCATTTTTTCATGAATAGTGAAAAATAATGTATTTTAATTCAAAAAGGGAATTTAATCTAATTTATTTATATTGTTATATTATCTTATTATTTAGTTTTGAAGTATAAGTAGATTATATTTTTACCATTTAATCCAATTTTGTTCAATGGAAGTAATTTCACTATGAAATTGGTCATAAACTAGTGTAAATATTTTGAAAGTTATTATTTCTTAAAAAGATGCTTATTGTTTTGACAACGAGAATTAATTTTAATTTAATTAATGAATCATCTATGTTTTTAATTTGGTAAAATAGACCTCAATTTTGAATTCGTAATATCAAATATAACTTAGGCGGAATTTTTGGTATTTTTTTGAAAACCTTCAAGTTTTATGAATAGTGAAAAAACTGAGTAGTAGTTTAAAAAACTAACCTTTTCATATAAATGAAATTTTACTACTTCTATGAGTTGAATTTCAAAAATTTTACATACATGGTTGTTATAAATATGTAAAATGTGGTTCAATGAGATGAAAATAATTTTTGTGGAATAGTATCTTTTGACTTTTATTTACCGCCTTTAAAGGTAAAGAGGGAAATTTAAAGTAAAAATAATATTATAATAATATTAAATTACCTTAACACTTTTCCTAAACTTAATAGATGAGTCATTTACGACCAATAAAATCCTTGGGTGAGATTTTTAGCCTTTGAATGCCATTTGGGTAAGATAATGACATTAATAACTTTTTATTTAATGTAAAAATAAAAATATCATAAACATGTATTGTTTTGCAAAAAAAATTAATATGGGGTTATATAATTGATATATTTGACTATAAATATTAATTATAAATATTAAAATATTTCCTACATCATGGTATTTTATTTTCATATTTTAGACATCATATAAATAAAATTATTTTTGACATAATAATGATACACTGTTTATCTCATTAATGAATGATTTAAATAA
Source organism: Viscum album (assembly GCA_963277665.1). Lineage (NCBI taxonomy): Eukaryota > Viridiplantae > Streptophyta > Magnoliopsida > Santalales > Viscaceae > Viscum > Viscum album. Next base: position 120,425,764 of record OY728132.1, on the reverse strand, counting down.
ATAAGATTATAAAAATTAAAACAATATCCAAAACTAGTCTAATTATTATTGTATTTTTATTATTTATAAGTAGATATATCTTATCTTAGACTTTAATATGTTTTGGACCTTTAGAAACTGAAAACAATTATATAATAAAATAATATTTTCAATCTTTCTTAAAGAGCCCCTCCTCCCCCTTATAAAAAAGCCCTAAACTCTAACCCATTAATCACACCTCTCATGCCTCATGTCTTGTCCAAAATGTACCCAAATAATCTCTCATTATCCCACTCTTCCACCAAGAAGACATACTTTAGGCATAAGGCAATTTAAAAAAACCTTTTGGTTCAAACTAAAGGGAGTTACCCTATTTAATGTTTACATCTTCTCTTAAGTTCTTCTCTTTTATTTTACATATCCAACCCCCTAAAATCATTTTATTCCTTCTTTAATGATAACACCTATATCATAAATATACTAATTTGTTGATATGATATGGATTCTAATGACACTTACACTCACCTCCATCTAATGGGTAAAGAACATATTGTTTCTCTGGATGGTGAACTACTGCCTCACGAAACGATGATCGTTCAATCTTCTCCGACCACCTCTTATGGTGTCCATTAATATAGATATATATTTACATGGGTTATATATTATATTTATATTTTCTCTATACTTTTTTATTTTTAGTTAATATCATAATTTTATGGTTTCCATAATGGGTAAATATGTTAATTTATTTTCAGGATATGTGGACTACCGCCCACTCAAAGGGATATAACTCATTCATTCCATATGTGAAACATATAAAGGATGGAGTTAATTAAATTAAATGACATAGATATTATACTGAAATTATAATATATCTATTTTTTATTAACTTTTCATTCCATTAAATATAAAATAGAAATGAAATTAGGGTTCATACGTACGTACGGCTTACCGTCTCCATGAACGGTGCGTTTCATTTCTTAACATCAAATGATATGTAATATTATAAATACATATTCACAGGATATATATGATATATATGTTATCTAAATCATGAATATAAATTTGGAGATAATAAAATTTTTACCACATGGATAGTTTTTAATTATAATAAGTTCAATTTTGACTAAAGTTCCAAACATTGACAAAATGTACGATATGAACTCAAATAATTAACTATATTTTATAGAAAGGAAATAAGTGATATAAAAGTAATAATAGAATTGAAAATTGTTCTTAAAGAAGTATAATTTAACTTATGCTTAATATTCTAGAAAAACACAGAATATATGAGTGAAGTCATGCACGAGGTAAGGGGTTTTTATCTCACTTTTTATTCCTGTGAGATTCATGCTATTTTTTCCACTATTTTCTTTTGTGTGGTGCATGTACTGACCATTATTGTATTCATTGTGTAATATAATTTAATTTATGGGTATTTACATATTCATTGTATGATCATTCCTTCAGGGGGTGTATCTTTCGTAAGTTACCAAATCGATAAGGGAACCTGTCACCGCACTCAGTTAGTCAAAGACTTCTTTTATGTCATGAATTTTAATTTCCTTTTTTATTTTGGGATATGTTATTATATATCCTTATAGTTGTAAATTGTATTTCCATGTGACTATATACCGTTTTCTCTCTCATAAAATCATTTTAGGAATTTTAAAGCGACGTTGTTAGGCTGTCGAATTTCTATAAAAGAAAATAATAACCCAATTTCAATTATTTGGGTTAAACTTATACTTCATGATTATATAGTGATATGAATATTTTTGAATGACATATTATTGGTTTATACATAATATCCACTTATATTGGGTGTATTATAATTTTTCACACATAATTATTTCATTGATTTGTCCTTAATCTATGGATATGATCTTTGCCGGGGAATTTGTCTCAATTAACATTCCGTTGAGACTTTTATATTGTTATACACCAATTTAATTTTATATGGTGTATATACATACCTTTGTCATATTATATTATGAATCTCGTTATTCTCATGATATTATAATCTTTGATTAATGTTATTCTTCAAATATTTGTATTCAAGCATCTCTAATTTGGTTAAGAACTCTTTAAATAAAATATATTTTTAAATGTTTTAATGATTTATTCATCTAAATATTTCTCATTAATGTTCATGTTTTAAAAATGGTTTATAGATTTATTTATATGTAAGTGAATGTTTTAAAATTAAAATTTCTTTAAAAAGCTTCAATGTTGTATGGGAAACATTGATTAAAAATTATCTCTTTTTTAATTTTTTAAAACATTATGAAAATGGTTTGATAAATAATTAATTATATCAATATCATGAAATGATATATTCTGATTTAAATGTGGAAATGATATCTTACATTTATGATTATTTTATGATTTATGAATATATTATGGTTATGGGGAATTTTTTATGTATATAGGTGGTTCTGTGATAAACCTAGTGTGGGTGAGCTTGAGATATCTCTCCATTTCATTGAGTAATGTGATAGAGGTAAACATTAAAGTTTCTCCTAATATATTTAGAGAACATACTGTGATGGGTATTCCAAATGTAACTCCCTACATATCTCTGAAATATACAATGTAATTTGGACATGGATGTCACAAGTTACCTTTATGATTTATTAATTCTATGTGTTATTCATAAATATTATGATTTCATGTTGTATGTTAAAAAACTGGTGTTTTATATGTATTAATGAACTAATTTTTTTTTCTTTCTATATTTTATAACCCTTAATGAGCTTTTTATGCTTATCGCATGTTTTTGAAATGTTTTCTACAGGGTATAAGGAAGATTAAGAGAAATAAAGAACTCAAGAAGATTTATATAAAGAAAAGATTTATTGATTTCTTTTATGAATTTTTATTTTATAAAAAAATGGATACTGAGTAGAAGTGTCTAATTTGTAATTTTTGAGATGTAATGTAATTGTTATGGCCTAATTCTCTAAAAATATAATCCTGAAAAGATCCCCAATGTGAATTATTAACATAATTCAATATTATGCAATGCTTAAGGCTGGGGCCTTATAGACACCACCAATGGTGTATAAGTAATTACATTCTATATTATAGTTTATGCAGATAATCAAGTGAGAAAATAAAACAAGGTAACAAGTAAATAATTTTTTTAATTACTAATAACTATCTAATTTATTATGTTCACTAGAGTCAACCAATATACTAAACTAAATCTAGTCACCCCATGGACCTAATCCATATTATATTCTACACATTAACTCAATCACCAAGGGCATTCATTAATAAAAAATCTATACATACTCGATATTTTAAAATATTTACATTAACTATTACTATCATTATTTTTAATTCTTCTCTTATAACATCTTTATCACTGGGTTAATTTTTATCACATGTTCATATAGTAGGAATTTACATCATTTACATTAGGGAATAATCTGTTCCATTATCCTAAATAAGGTAATAAATCAGGTTTCTTATCTCATTAGAAACTAACATTTCAACAACAAATACATCACACTTACCTTAGATCTTCATCCTATTTAGTATCATAAAATTAAAGTGCCAAGGGAATATATCCCTTGTCCCCTTCTGTAACCCATGGATTATAGGGTGGGTTTTAGATCATCTATTTAACCTGACTCGTGGGTGTATATCCTCAAGTCAAATACACCACAATATAAAATCCATGTGCACATTCATATTTATCCATTTACAATATATAACACATCAAAAACAATATATAATTAATACATATAACATAAACATTTAAAATTTAATTTAATAGATAAATCATCCTTTTTACATAACACATTAACAAATTTTCCACTTATTTAGCATAACCCATCTTTCCCATTTCCATTTCCTATTTATTAACAAATTAAGAATATTATATAATTTCTATACATTATCCCATATAGCAGTTTCAATAATTAATAAGTCACTTTGAAAAATTACTTTATTCTATTTCACCATTTTGACGTCATGATAAAAACACCCTTTTGATAGATCTTCAACTAACACATTTATCATTTATTTTATCTCAAAATAATATTAACATCTCAACCTACTCAGATAGGTTCTATCACACTAACCAATACTTTCTTTCAATCAATATGGTCTCATCAAAACTTTTAAACTACGTCACGCCTAAAAACACAAGTCAATACACATTTTGAATCATTTTGAAACCACTAATTTAAACATAGGATTTACTCTTTTGAAAACTAATGAATTCACCAATTCTTCCATTTTTATTTTCAACTACTCAAAATAATAATTAAGAATTTTCCAAAGGAATGGAGGTCATACCCCCCCCCCCCCCCCCCCGAAATCACAAATCATCATTTGAAATCAATTATTTAAATCACCTTTATGAAATAATTTTTGTTCAACTCCTTCGTTCAGATTTTTACTCACTTTCAAACATCAATTTCTTTAAATAAATATGTCATCAAGTAAAATATCCAAAAAAATGCATAAAAACCATTTCAACGCATCTTAGGAATCTATAAGATCCAACTTATAGTCATTAAAACAAATCTTTTAGACATACCCACATATCCTAATTCACATTACTACCCATCCACTCTCTAAATACCCTTTTCTCAATGTTTACCAATTATATTTAACATTTTTAAGGGTTTGGTTCACCCCATGGTAGCCTTATGTTCAGTCTTAGTCACCCATTGAACTAATGGGGTCTGTGAAGGGTTTAATACATCAAAATCAGGCCAAAATCATTATCCAAAATCATATACATGGGAATGAAACAAGGAAACATATTGGTATACCTTCATGCACATATAAAAAATCGAGTCTATGGGATAAATCTTAAAGACCACCTAACTCATGTTGTGAGATGATTTCTAGCCTAGAAACATCCCATGATTCAAACTCAAACAAACTTTAATTACCAAACATAGAATTTATTTGAATTTTTTTGTTTTTAGGAATTTTTTAGAATTTATTGTTTTTATAATTCATAATTCACAAAATTTAGCAAATTAGAGTGTTAGAATCATCCAGATCATCGATTCTCACACAAATACACTCTAAATGACTTATAATCGAAGGAGGAATAACTCTTGAAAGCCTTGGAGGGTTTGGTTCATCATCTAATCTGTAGTGGGAAGAACGGGGTGAAAAATAAAGGAATTAATAAATATATTATAAAGGGAATATGAAAAAATATCACTATTTAATTGGCATACGATTTGGCCTTAATGATTTCCAAAAGTGCACCAATTGTGGGGATACCTCTGTCCAAGAGTGCCCAAGTCAATCAGTTTCCTAGAAGAACCCAAAAATTTTGGAAAACCATGCAGTAGCTATGTGATGGCCCCAATTCGAATGTTTCACTATGATTTATGGTTCCCCTGGATCGGCACATGGTTTTGCAATAACCATTTTCCAACCATGTGCTTCACACTATTTGATCTACTTTCCCCTATTTTCAAATCCTAAACCCCCAAGATACCCCAAAAAATGTCATAAAACAAAGAAAACTTCATTAGAAAAAATAAATGAGGATCGACCAACATTTAAAAAATTATTTACCTTCACAAATGGTAAGGATCTTAGAGATATTCAATATACATATTAAAATGTTTTTATGTAAGAATCATTAATTTAAAATTATATATTCCATTAAAATGAAATATATTTGATAGTTTTTTATCACACAACACCGAACCACAAAAAACCATAGAACCATATATAATAATTTAATTGTTCCCATATAATTATAATACAAAAAATATATGTAACCAAATTATGATGTATTTATAGAAATAAAAATAAATTCATTATTAATACAAAGTCATTAATAAAATTCATCTCTTGTAGAAAAACAATTAATAAGATTCATTTATGGGTTAAAATGTTTTCCACCAAAAATTATATTCCATGCACATTAATTTACGATAATAAACTCATTATTGATAAAATATATTATTTATTTTAATAATATATTCCCACAAATTTTTTGAGTAATTTTTAGGAAATATGAATGAAAGTAGTTAATATTTTTAAATGTTATTTTTGTATGAAACTACTTTTCATTATACTTTTATGTTTTTATATAAAAATTATACTCCAAAATTTTATAATTTGAATTTTAAAAAATTAACTAATTTTTTGTATTCATCTTTTTAGTATTATATTGGGAAAAAAATTTATATTTTTCTAAAATATTTTCATTTTCTTGAATAATGAAAAAATATTACTTTTGATAATCCCTTAACTTTTATAAATTTATCCTAAATGAATTATTATATAAAAACTTATTAAAAAATTTATTAGAACAAAAATACATATAAGGATTAAAATTTTTAATTTCAAAATAAACTCTTCTTTTTTAAAACATAATATTAACATTTTGAAATTCTGTAAGAATTAACATATTTTTAGTCTTTTTCATTTAACTATGTATCTAAATGGTTGAATTTTTATTTGGATTGTTATAGAATAGATATAAATTATATTTTTATAATGTTAAATCAATTAATTTCATAAAAATAAATAATATTGATAATTAAATCTTAGTTAAAAAATGTATTCCCTAAAAGTACACACTTCATAAAAAATAGGATTTTAAACATTACATTGAAATTAATTTCTCATTCAAATTGTAGTTTTATTTGATAAAATTTGATTTATATTTGGGATCACTAGTTCCAATTATGTAAAATGGATTATTTTATTTTTATTTATTAATGGTAAATTACTTAAGTATAAATTATTTACCACTGTAAAAACTAAAAATAGTAAAAGTCTGCAATCGAATTGTAAAAGACTAGAAAACATGGTATAACATATGTCAAAATTTATGGATGTGGATTTATCATCCTTAATCATTTTCCTCTTCCATTACTACAAATTTTTTAATCCATTTTAACTTTGAATAGTGAATTTTCCTTTTATATTATTTTAATAATTCTACCCATCCACTTATAAAAGGGTTCTCCACCACCACACTTCTCCTAAAAAATTTCAATTGTTCAACCAAAACTCTATGAAAATTCCTCCCAAACATTCACAGAAACCACATATTTGTTTCATTCTAAAAATACCACCCTACAAAATCTTATTCCTTTTTTCAAAATGCTTTTTGAAGGTTTAAGGTAAGAAACCATAATTAATACTTATTCATTTCATTTATTTTATTTATTCTTCCACCTTCTTTAAGATCTATTTTACCCATTATACTATAATGAAATAAATATTATTAATCTACTAAAAAATATTAGGGTGATGTATTAATAATTGATTATAGTTTCCCTTTTACCTATAAAAATAAATATGTCATGATGTGTACATGTAGACTACCACCTTCATGAATGATGTATTTGATTTTTCACCACCTATAAAAATGGATGGTAAATAAGTAGTATTAAATTAATTAATACAAAATTTATAAAATTATTAGTATTCCAAAATTTTAAACCATTTAACATCTTATTTTGGATCTATGGAAAATGAATTTTGTCACCTATATATACATGTTGACTACCACCTCCAAAAAAGTGACATATTTCATTACTCATAAAGTCTTTTATTCTTCATAAATATATAAGAAAATGTGATTTACCACAAGAAAAATCTTATTAAAATCATTACTCTTTTTCATAATTATATTATTATATAATAATTACTTTATTAACCATACTCACACATAGATTACATATTGTTCTGTATTAGGCTGGTTTAATCACGTAGATGAAAACTTCTATAAATTAATATCATGGGTTAATATGGAACATAAACTAATAACATTTCTATAAATTAATAAAAAAATATTTTTTATAATTGTCGATAGAATATATTAATATATAACTTCTTATAAATGTACCGCCATTTTGTTTGTTAAGAATTACTAAAAAAAGATTCTTATCGACTTCATCTTCAAAAATCATAACTGAAATAATGATGAAATGAAATTATAAAGTATTAAATCATAAAAAAACACATATTATTCTATATATTATGATATATAAAAATTAAACTTTGTTTTAACTGAAATAATTTCCATTACTATTATAAAACTTGTACAAAACAATAAATCTTGTCTAATAACATTTGATACTGAAAATAAAAAATAAAAAAGGATATATTTGTGATAAATGATTAAAAATTGTTTTTATAAAAGGTTATTAGTATCAGTTTGGTTATGAAATATTTCATTAAAATTGTTACTTTTTTAATACCTGATGTTAAATCATGTTTTACTAAAAATTATTATATATAAGGGTTTTTGTTAACTCATTTTTCATTTCATGAGTTTAGATTTATATTTTTAAAAATTATTCATATAATTTGGTTATGTTATTCCCTATGATTATTTCATGATTAAATTCATCTTCATTTTAAATTTATTTTAATTTCTATCACATAAATTTCTTTTTAAATGTTATGTATAATCTAGCATCCAGATAATTTGGAAATTCCATAAGGAATTTTAATTCTTATTTACTGGATGGGTCGACATTTGGATAAAGGATAAGAATGTAATTATGAGAATTGGAATTCCGTAATGTTGAACTTTGAGATGATTAATAATGAAAGGAAATATCCTAGATGTTATAATGATCTTTGGTGGCTTTATGTTATGTTTTTGGATTATGGATTTTTCTATCTAGGGTTCATAGTTTGGTGTGAACCGTTTGGCAAAAACTATGAAACCCCATCATGCTCAAATGGTTTTTAGTTCTATTTTAACTAAGCATGGTTGGGTATCATTATGATAGGGTAGTTTTTGGAAAACCATTTAAGCCAAATGAGAAACCATGCTAGGAAAATTAGAGCCTTGGACTTAGTGATTGACATGTGTATAGTTTTTGAAAAACTATTTCCTTGGTTACAAAGGGGTATATGGTGGTGTTTCATAGTTAGTGTAAGATTAGGAAAATATGAATCCAAAACATGTGGGATTTGATATTTTGTGGTTAGTGGGAGGTTCATGGTTGGATAATAGTATTTTTCATTCAGTGTGGTTAACTAATTCAAGAAGCTTAGTGTGGGATGGTAGGGGGTTTATGGTTGGCCCAAGATCTATCTAACTATGTGACGAAACCATGGGACTACCCCAAACATCATTAAAAAGTTAGTTTTACTGAAATAACCCCTTTGGTGTTTTTCCTACAACACAAACATTTCATGAAAAGAATTTCTTGAAAAAGAGGTTTATGAAACCCATTCCTCCCCAAACTCCTTGATTTGGGTTGTGTTCATGGTGATTATTTGGTATTTTAGGTGATCTATTCTCCTTTGATGACTCATCTTCCACATTATCTAATTCCACTAAAAATTGGAGTTCTCAGGTTTAGGTTATATTGATGATTCTATTAGGTCATGGTAGAATCATCCATTCCTCATGGGGATTTTGGTCATCTAGTATAGAGGAGATCCTGAGATGACCTATGATTGTTGTTCTATGATTTTCGTAAGGTATGATTAATTTGTCATTGAAATAGTATCTTCTCTTATTTATTATAATGATAATGGTTTCCCATGTCTATTGTGGACAACTTGTGGTGGTTTAATTTAGGTTCATTAATAGGCGAGTGCCCAGTGGTTTTTTGGCATTTCACTGAGATTGGTTTTAATGGATAAATTAATTACAATTTTTTCAATTAATTAATTGATGTTTATTGAAATGAGGTTAGAGATTGGGTGGTTTATGTATGATCATTTTTAATTTAGGTTCATGTGTATGTGGTTTATTCCTTATATACCATGAGTTTCATGTTTTATTCCTAGGTTATATTTCTGTTTTTGAGGCATTAAATGGATACCCTAGGCCTCACATGGATCCCATTTGACCTGTTGATGTTTATATGCCCAAACATATATCCTCCCATGGGATGTTAAATTTCATGAAAATGGTAATGTGGGGTTAAAATGGTTGATAGGGTAGTCTAAAAGCTTAACCCAATTAATCTCATTAGTTGGATTAATTGATTAGTTAAGGTAAACATTGTAGGACATGTTAATAAATGTTTTGTGACATTTTTAAAGGGGTAATTGAAATTTTTTTATATTATAATACCTTATGAAATAAAAATGATTATTTTAAAATGGTTAAACCCATATGTGTTTGTTTTTAACCTCATTATGCGAGTAAAAATTAGAAATATATTATTTTGAAGGGTTTTTTATTTAAAATGAGTCATTTAACTCTATCTAGTTTATAAAAATGTGTTTATAAATAAATTTAAAATATATATTTGTAATGGTTGTGTGTTTTACCCATTGGTGAAATATCATGATGACTATTTTAATTATTATAATGAAAAGGAATGCTCAGACCTTATTTTGGTCTTAATGGTCCATAGAGACGGTTTAGGATGCTGGACATGGTGATCCTTATCCATGGTTTTTTATTTTGGACATGGAGATCCTCATCCATTGTTCAAGATGTTGGGCATGAAGACCAGTATACATGGTCTAAAATGTTGGACCCAGTAATAGTCATCTAAATTTTAAGGTGTTGGACACAGTGATCCTCATCTGTATTTTAAGAAGTTTGACATGTAATTCTTCATCCAAGGTTAAAGGTTATTCATGTTATTCCACATCTATGAGTTAAAGATTAAAATACCATTCCACACTGATTAAATTATGATATATGTGATACTCCACATGAATTATTTCATATTTATGACTTGGAGTACCATATGTGGATCTTTGGAAGTTGGATATTACATCCCTTTCCCATGGTTTGGTATATTGGATATGATGTTTCATACTGGTACTGATAGTTTTGATACATGGTTGAGATGCATGACTAACACTCTGGGAAAAAATATCATGGGTACATGTGATATATACCATGGATAGATGCTTGATTCTACCATTAGTGGAAGGAAAAATGAAAATAATGTTAATTTATTTAAATTTGGTTTCATCATATGTTATGACTCAAATGACCTGACTGGTTCAATGTAAATTTTTTAGGATCAGGTGTCTCCTTATAACCGAAGATCCAGTGAATTACATTATAATTATATATTTATTTTGAGATTCATATTCCAATATATAGTATTCATTTCATCCATAGTTAATATACATGCACAATTCCTATGACTAGTATTTTCATTAAAAACTGTTGGTGGTGGACTACTGAGGTGTACTAACACCTTTCTTGGGCCCCCACTAAAAATTGGTACCTAAGTATCTGTCATATGATTATTAGCCTAAAATATCTAGGATGATGATTGTGGTGGGTTGTTCATGACCGATTAAGATAACTCAGATCCTATTACAGTACTAGTGACTTGGTATATGAAAAGGATCATAGTTTTTAGTAAAGCCTAATGTATTTTTTTCAATTTTTTTTATATGTTAACATACTCATTATTGATCATGGTTGTATAAATGTAATGAATATCTGTTCCATTAATTTATATTATTTTATTACAATAGGATTTTATTTCAGTTTATTTATCATTTATTCATACACTGATGTGTATTATGTTTACTTACATACTTCAGTTTGTGCACTCTGATATGTGGGTATAGTCTCCTCATTGTTCACCCTTATAACCCCACAACCAGTTAGAATCCTATTGTGTATGAGGAGGTGTACATGTGGTTTTGTTGAGAATTGGATCGGGGGACTACTTCAGTAGACTCTAGGCTATGATATTATAATATGGTATCTGAGCAATTAATTTCTAATTTCATTAATATTTGTGATTTTGTATACTGGACATACAAGAATGTATTATATATTGTGATGAATATCTAGCATGTTCATCATGAAAAACTATTTTGGTAGGATGCCCTGCTTAGCAAGTTTGTGATTTTGTTTTTTAATATTTGATGTTACAATAGTATTAGATTTTAACATGGATAAACACACTTATTGTTTAGATCTTAAGATTTATAAGTAATTTTTATCTATTGGCATATTAGAGAGAGGATATTGTGTCGGTTCTATCTCTGGGCCTATATAAGTTAAGGGCATCTTATGTATCAAGGAAGGCATGCATGATCCACATTTTATAGTTTTGATATTTTGTGATTTTTCTTAATACATAGTCATCATTGTTTAATGTTTTGAAAACTGCACATACATCATTTTTCTATATATATACTTGGTGGAATTCTACATAGCTAGACCAACTTGTTTATGGATCCCTTTTTGATGAAATATTATTGGGATCTATGTTAAATCACCTGAAGATGAGGATGGTGAAATGATCCTCATGCATAATAGGTTCACTGACCCTGGTGGGTCATTATTGTATGGGTATATAACTGATGGTCACCGTGAAAGTGGTTTTTGGAGTTAGTTGTTTGTCATGTATATCTAGGAAGTAGTCTGATGTTCAGATTCTCTGATAGAATGGGTTCCATGGATTTGGGCGTTTGGTTTGGAATGTGAAATATTTTGGATATGATATATATAGATAAGTTTTTGACATGTTGATATCATGTGATATTAGGATAGTAGTGTATTTAGTGCCCTATGGGTTGCAGACTTCTATGACATGGTATTGAACATGGTGGATTACCCTAGTGACTTTATGTGAGATTTATTGGTTGAGGTAGGTGGGTGATTCTAGTGACCTTCTTTAATGTGAATCTATGTTTTAGAGTTTTTTCTATTCAACTTTTGAGGGTCACCTATAATAGGGGTAGACTATGTTTTGTATGCTTTGTTAGGTACCAAGATGGTGCAACGAAAGCGGATGGGCTGGGAAATTAAAATTTTTTGCATCACTGGAGTGACATAACAACATCAAATCAGGTGATCTCACCTCGGTATGGTATGAGGACCACATGTGGATTTGAAAGAGAACAAAATAAAATTCAAACTACTACCTTATCTGAATCTGACATGTGTAAGCCAATCGCAAGACGCTGGAGACCATTTAACAAAGACTCCGACATCGAATCGCTCAAGATCTTCCACAAACACATCTTAAATCTTCTTTTATGTCATTTATTAGAATCCAGGTGCTATCATGACACTCCAAAAACTACATAGATGTATTGATGATCACCATAAGCAACATTCTTCTATCTAAGAAGAATGTTCTTGATGATCTTTCTTGATTGATATAATCTATCTCTAGAATCCAGGAGGTGAGAGAGGCTCTCAATTACAACGCATGAATAGTTACATGGGAATATCCTATCTCTTACTTATATAGGGAATATCTAAAATACTCAGTATGGGTTCTTGGACCCCCCCCCCCCCCCTCATGTAATCGATATTCACAATTATGTATTATGAATATTTGTTTATGACAAATAAAAATATTCCATAAATAATATGTATAATTTTTATCACAAAGAACAATATATATATATATATATGTATATATTAAATATATATTGAGTAAAAAACAAGAGTCTTTAACTCGACTCACATCTCCTGATAATATTAAATGAACCCATGATATTTAAATCCTTTCGAATTATATTTTATCATTATATACACATAATCACTTGTAAATACATGCAATAAATAAACTCAATAAATTATTCCAAACCTGAAAAAATAAAGAATTTATTTATTACTTGGTGATCCATAGAACATGGATAGTACTTGGACCCTGTCGTAGGGTCCACCAAGTTCTATATTCATATTCAATAGAATAGGGAAGATTCTCAAAGATCTATAGTATGTGACCCTCTAGGCCCTTATCTCAATAATAGTGAATAATATTCACTGACCGAGATTGGGTTCTAGCAACCCATCAGGGCCCCTATAGAGATAAGGTAATATAAAAACTATGACAACCCTTCCTATGAACATGCTTTGTGTAATATAACATCCTCTTCATCGATATATCAATAAGGAAGAATGAACACTAGTGTCATCACCCTTTATCATGATTAATTTTATTTATTGATCTATCTGTACAGACATACGTTCCACTACCATGGTCATGGATTTAATGAATCTGCAACCAACCTAATCAACTTGGCCCAAGATATATCTTCCTCAACACAGAAAGGATAATTCATATCTTGATCATTCAATCAATGCCCTGAAACCAATGACTTACCCAACAAAAACTACCCCTCCATGACTTCATCACCATGGTGTTTGTCTTACATCATAGTATGAAACTAAATGAAATACATTGATAATGATCTCAAGTCTGGAGACCATTACACATGTCCATTTATTGGAATGACTAATGTCACCTAAAACTTGTGGTGTTCCTATTATGTGGGTCTGTCCTCATGATCTCAACTACTAGATATCATCATGTGTGAACTTCATGAGATGAAGTCTAAATGCTTATGATCCCCCAACACCAGATAGTCATTGATCATCTGTTTCCTTTCAAAATGATGTAACTATACCATAGGAAATTACTTTATGATTACTTTCATGGAATCTCAGGGTTCTCATTATAGCCTGGGATCCTCTATAACCCTTTGATACTACATGTAATCTATGGAAATTTCAATAAAAAATGTGATTCGTAAGTATCTACACTATTATGGAAATATTAACACATTTTTATATAAAAAATTGCATAAATTTAGTGTTACACTACTACAAATACGGCTTTTATCAATGCTAGAAAAGCGCTGATAAAGCCGATGAAGACAAAGGGGGGTCCCCTTTATCAGCGCTCCAAAAATCGCTGATAAAAGGGTATTTTATCAGCGTTTTCATTTTAATGCTGAAAAAAGACCACTTTTATCAGCATTTTTTTATCGCTGATAAAAATAAAAAAAATAAAAAAAAATAAAAAATTAAAAAAAATTAAAAAAAATAAAAAAATACTGCCAATCTCAAGGGGGGAATTTTATAGCACTTAATCCCCCCTTTATCAGTGCTTTCCTGCACCTCCAGTGCCCGCCTGCACCGCCTACACCCTTTATCAGCGATTTCCCTTTAAATCAACCTTGCGCGTGCACCCGTGCCTCCACCTGGATTTGATCTCGAGACCTCCCCCCTGTGCACCTAAAGCCTTTGTCACTACTTTATATTGATTTGTTCTCTTATTCATGATATATCTATTTATTTATATATATATTTAGTTATATTTATTCGTATAGTAATATATATTTATATTAATATATATAGTTATATTAATATATATATATATATAGTTATATTTATATATATATATTGTTATATTAATATATACATATAGTTATATTAATATATATATAGTTATATTAATATATGTATAATTATATTATTATATAGTAGTTATATAAATATTCTTATATTGGTATTTTAAATAAAATGGATATTAGTTATTATTTGGATAAAGCTAATATATTTTATATGTAAATATGTTTAATTATTTATTTAAAAAATTTAATTTTTAGGTGTGAATATATAAAAAATATGTATATATAGTTATATATTTGATTATAAATAGCAGTGCATTATAAAAAAGGATGAAATTTCAAAGACATAATATCAATATGAATGTAACACCTTGGAATACATTCAGTCCCCACCAATAAAAGCCAATAATACCCCCTTAAAAAAGGCTGAAAATCCACAAAATGTTAAAAAATCAGGGTACCCCAACAAAAAACTCAGTTTTGTAGGCTTTATGGGCCCCTTTTGGCCTCGAAAAATGCTTTACCGGGGTTCCCATGGACATAGCGACGTAGAGCTCGTCGCGGTCTTCGATTTGATATGTGGTAGAGCTCAAACAGACACCCGGATCAAAAGTTATGGCCGTTTGAAGTTTGAGTTGCGTTTTCAACATATTTTGGATCTTTTTTTAATTTTTTTAAATTTTTTTAATCTTTATATTGTTATTAAATTACTATTACTCCATAATAATTATCAAATTATTAATTAAAAATATTTTTTAATTTTTTAAGAATCCATTTTCACTAAATATCTTATATATTAAATATATTATGTGTAAATGTACATTTATACATATCTAAAATATATTTAGAAAATAAATATTATATTTATATCAATATAACTATATAACTATATTTATATATTAATATATTTTTAAATTTTTTTTGAAGTCGACCCTTTATGATCACTTTTAAAAAAAGCGCTGAAAAAGGTCCCCCCTTTATCAACGCTACTAAACAAGCACTGATAAAGGGGGTCCCTTTATCAGCGCTAAAAAAAGCACTGATAAAGGGGGGCTTTATCGGCGCTAAAAAAAAAAGCGTTGACAAAGGGAACTTTTATCAGTTCTTTTTTAGAGCAGATAAAGTCACCCTTTATCAGCCCTTTTTTGAGTGCTGATAAAGACCCCCCCTTTATCAGTGCTTTTTCGTTAGAGCTGATAAATGGGTGGCGCTGGCCTTGCCCAGTTTTGTGGTAGTGGTAATCCATGTACAACACATGTTGGTTCCAGAGAACCCACTTTTAACACTCCCACATTCTTTATATCCAATTGCTAAAAAATATATATCTACTATGTAAAGACTTGTAAATTTGAAGGGAATTTTTTTTTCATAATTTCTATGGGATTTTACGAGTATGCTGTTTCTGACGGAACCTGATTCCGAGGCCCGGTGTGCCCGGAATCAATTTCTGAAGATTAGCTCGGGTACATTTAGTGAACGAATGAGCAGGTTTTTCTATCTTTTGAACTGGTGGTTGGAATTGAAATCTGAGGGTACCGATGAACTCGCAGTGCCGATATTTTCTTAAGATGACTTTTACCATTGATGCATGTGCTCGGGAGAAGAAGTTAAACATTGGGGTTTAAGTGAGAAGTAAATAAAATTGTGTACAATTTTATTTTATTAACCTTGGATGTTAAACTCTCTCATGGGAAGTTGTTGGTGGGTCCCACAACCACCCAACTTCCCATGTGTGGTTATGAGGGAGGTGGGGGCCACACGAGCCCCCATATTTTCACATTCCCTATAACCCCTTAAACTCCTCATTAAACCCCCTCTTGTTTTTAATTATGTAACTCTATTCCTTGTCCAATTTAATTTACCAACCAAACTCTTAATTAAATTAAGCTACTAAACATCTAATTAATTAAGGGGATTTGAATTTTTTATTTTTTAATTCATGGCATGAGTTAATAAAATAAGGATGAGCCTTATTTTATTTTGGTTTGGTTGGCTTGTTGTATTATGTCTTTCGAAGAGAGCTTTTCTTTTCTCTTGGAAGAACTTTGTCCCCCCGTGAAGAAAGACACCTTTCGTTGAAGAACTCCAAATCCCCGAAGGATGAAGACGCCCCCTCTTTCCATTTCTCTATGAAAAAATGGGAAGACGCCACTTCCTCCTTGGACGCTCTGCATTGACATCTACAGAACCTCACCCCGTGACATTGTTTTCCACGACGCCCGTCGTTCAACAACTTTTGTTGAGGTAGGGGTGTGTTTTGATTGAGCAATGTTGGTTTACCTTCCATGTTGTTTTTTCTCATAAAAAAACTTGTTATCAGACTAAAGCAGAAGGAACCAAACCAATCTAACATGGTCTGATTCCTCCGCCTTTCTTGTTGTTGTATGGTGTTCACCAACCGTTCTTGGATGGTGAATCAAGTTATGTTTTCAGAGCTGATCAGAGGCTCGAAAACATCGTAAACGGACTCAGAGCATCGGGGAAACCTACAAGCCGAAGTTTCGTAGAACTCAGATCATTGGAAAGATGAACGGACACCTCGGGAGGCGTGCTTTCCAAAGAAGTCGTTTCTGTAAAATTCCATAATATACAGTGTGTCCTCCAAGAGCACACGCCATATAGTACAAGCATACTGTGGCTACCATTTCAGACATTAGAAAAGTAACACACGGCATGTGACTCTAGTAACACGGCATGTCCTCTCCACACTGTTTGACAAAGGAGATTTTGAGGGAATCGAAGGGTATTTAGGGAAAATACACGGACATGGATAGAAATACAAGGCCATGTCACACATCGTGTATTCTCTTCATAGAAAGGTATAAGAGGCTTTACAATGCTCGTGGTGTAATCTAGAGGATACACATACATGGTCAGAACCACATATCTAGGGACATGGCTTGTACTACCTCACCATGGCAGAAGCGGCTTCGTGATGACTCAGCGGGTATTCTGGGAATACATCGACATGGGGTAGAGTTCACAGGCATGTACTCCATCACACAGCCAGGCATGGCCAGCGCACATGGAACCGACCCTAGAGGTTTGGACACGGCGTGTAACCATACTACACACTGTGTACTTACTTATCTACATGACCAGCACTGTGACACGGTCCGTATCACACGGTCAGTACGTGGTGTCGGATGACACGGTGTGTATCGCTTACCTGCATGCCGTGTACTTTAGGGAAATGGATTGGTTGTCTTTTTCTCCGTGACTTGGGCACGTTTTTCTTGGTTTTCCTCTATGATGTGGGATGGAACTATGGGATACATCAACTCTGGTCTTCGTGACAGTTGATGTATCGATCTCTGACTCGAGGAACAGACCCTCCAGAAATCAAGCGTGCTATGTGCGGGAACCCTAGAGCAGGCTGCGACTACGGTGATGATGACGACTGTACATGGATCCTCCATGGGTTCGGCAGTTATGATGACTGTACTTGGATCCTACATGGTTTTGACAGCGAGGATGACTGTACATGGATCCTCCGTGGGTTCAGCAGCGATGGTTACTATACTTGGATCCTACATGGGTTCGGCCGTGATGACTTATATATTTGGATCCTACGTGGGTTCGGCAGAGGATATGATTCAGAGGTTACATCTAATCATCTCCACCCCTCTTCGTGAGAAGTATACATGTGTTAGCCGAGTCCTGACTTTCAATCATTATCTTCGATATGATTGACTTTCTATCCTGTGTGGATTGGGTTGTGATTTCCTCTGTGGATTGGGTAGTGTTTTCCTTTGTGTACTTGATTGTACTTGGGCTTGTGACTTGGAGCCAAAATGGAAATGATGACTTAGGAATATGTATGGGCATATACCTAAGTATAGATGGTTGATACTTCATGTTTCTATCATTCCTTTGCGGTTTATACATTGTATATTCTAGGAGACCTTTGGGGGTCTCTGTCTCCCTATTGAGTGTTGTATACTCACCCCTGCACGGGCTATGCATGCACTATGTTGTGTTGGTTTCAGACGATGGATAGTTTTGATCATGGTTGAGGCTTGTGGAGTGTGATGGTACCCGGAGGTGGACTATAAGTCGGGACGTACACTGAGCAGACGGCCGGACCTGAGGAGCTGAGGAGACCATCTATACCCACCCTTCAGTTGGGATAGTCGGAGGATGACATGGTGGTTGCTGATTTACTATACTGCTTCTATACTTCCTTTTCTGTTGTATTATACTTTCAGTTGGGTTTGTATTCTGGCCCATTTACTTTTCAGCACTTACATTTGTACTCAGTTTACTTAGTGTTTACTTCATATTGCATACTCTGTGGTGTTTGTTTTCTTATATAAAGGCAATGACTTCCCTTTTATCAGGATTTATGCCTTTGGTGCTAGTCGCCAGCCCCTGGACTATGGAAGGCGGGCATGGGGTAGTCACTGCATAGGCCCCGAGGACGGGTTGTGACAAATCGGTATCAGAGGAGTCAGTTCTACCGCAGAACTCAGGACTCTAATAATTTATTATGTGTGAAGCAATAGTGTTAAGGGTATTGAGTGTGGTTATCAATCTAGGGAGTCCAGTGTTGGTGCGGCGGCCGATGTATCCATTCACCAGGACCCTGACTTCTGATTCCCGACTCAGTGAATGAAAACATTGATTGCTTGTGTGTTTCAAAAGTTTTATTGTGTTTACATTGTGTTAGCTCACCAGGTATACTGTATTAACCATGGAGCACCTATTTCTTTTCAGGATGTCCTGACAATTGAATCCATCTAGGGTTCTGAGCATTATGTAAGACAGAATCCCACCGAGTGACGAGGCCTCGGTGCACGACCCCATTACAGCAGAGGCACCGGCGGTACCTCTACCCACCGAGCCACCGATGCCACCAGCCCCAGCAGCTTAGAGTGCACATTTCCTGAGTGCACTGCATGAGTTTCAATGTCATAGACCACCAAGGTTCCATGGGGAGACGAACCCTCAGGTAGCCAAGGACTGGCTGGAGTCTATTGTTTGAGTCTTTAGATTATAAGGGACATGAGCTGACCTTATGGTGATCCTTGCGGCGAGTCTCCTACACGTAGTAGCAGGAAGAAGGTAGAGCCTGATGTTCCAGGTGCATGGAGAGGAATCTCTACTTTGTTCTGACTTCTAGAGCCTCTTCTGCTCAGAGTTTGTTCTAGACACCCTTCGTGCAGTGTACATACATCTGCGGCAGGGCATCATGACAGTAGCCTAGTACTCGGCGTGATTTACGATCTCTCACGCTACTATAAGGACATAGTATGATACCCATTCTTCCAAGCCCAGACCTTCGACCAGGGACTGAGGCATGAGATCAGGGAATCGATGATCTCCCTCAGTATTCCGACATTGGCAGGAGTACTGGAGAGAGCCCTTCATGTGAAGAGCTCTTGCTGAGCCTATGCGAGTAGTGAGGCCTACCATAGGGCGACATGTGGCAGAGTCTTCTGCAGCTGGCAGTAGACAAATGTCGTAGAGGTCCAAGAAGACCAAATCATCATGTGGATAAACTCAGGATACTAGTTCGGAGGTGCGGGGCACACGCAGCTGAGCCATTCATTCGAGAGGTAGGCAGTGCTATGCATGCGGCGGGCAGGGCCACATGGCTCGTGACTGCCCGACACCCCATGCAGAGGAGCAGCAGACAGTTGAGGTACCACCCAGGCTGAAGGCAAAGGTTCGACCGTGGTAGTCCGTAGGGAGCAGGTGGATGAAGCAGAGGATCTGGCCGAGAATTGGGTGGTGGCCGATGCTTTGAGGCTCTACCACCACCACCACCAGGAGGTCCACCTCTACCACAGGGAGCTGGAAGACAGAGGCAGGATCAGCTTCAGGTAGTGGAGGCCTACGAACACGGCACACCTCAGATTATTTGAGGTACTGTCTGTGTCTACTCCACCCTTGATGTAGTTCTTATAGACACAGGACCGAGTCATTATTTTATTGCTGCTGCCCTTGTTCAGAGCTCGGAGATTCCGATGGAGCCATTGGCTCGATCCTTACGGCTAGAGTCTCCTAAAGGAAAAGACTCGACAATTATGCACTTGTGCCGGCAGTGTGAGCTTACTCTAGGAGGTGAGAGATTCAGATGGGATCCTCTTGTAGCGGCATCGAGGCCTTATGACGTCATCTTGGGCATGGATTGGTTATCTATGGTCCATGCTCAGATCGACTATATTAGGCACAAGGTGCAGTGTGTCCACACCGATGGGAGTAGGTTCACCTTCACTGGTGAGAAGGGGTACTTTACAACGTAGGATGGACTCACGCAGAGGAGATGACAGCTAATCACCCATCAGTTGGCTAGTCTAATCCTATGAGGAGTTTATGTGCGGAGTTCGATTTTTCCTGTTGTGGTGGATCAGTATGCAGATGTTTTTCCTAACAACGTTCCTGGAATACCTCCTCATATAGAGGTAGACTTTTATATTGACATTTACCCCGTCAAATCCCTGATATCTACTCCAACATATCAGATGGATCCCACTGAGCTTCGAGAGCTACGGGTACAACTGGAGGACTTGCTGGGCATGGGATTCATCCGACCCAGTGTTTCACCATGGGCTTCCTCGATTTTTTTCACCAAGAAGGAAGACGGGAGCTTGAGAATGTGTGTCAACTACCATCACGGGAATTAGGTGATTATGAAGAACAAGTATCCACTACCGAGGATTGACGACCTCTTCGACCAGCTCAAGGGAGCACGATGGTTCTCGAAGATAGACCTCAGTTCAGGCTATCATCAGCTCAGAGTTCGAGACGAGGATGTGCAGAAGATGGCCTTTAGGTGTCGGTATAGCCACTATGAGCTCATGGTTATGCCTTTCGGAATAACCAATGCTCCAGTGGTGTTCATGCGTCTCATGAACAGGATATTCCAGCCTTACCGTGATCAATTTGTCGTAGTCTTCATCGACAACATAATGATATACTTGACTACTGAGGAGGAGTATGACTACCACTTGCGGGTTGTACTAGATACACTCCGAGAGCACCAGCTTTATGGTAATCTCTTGAACTATTAGTTCTGGATTCCAGAGGTCCACTCCTTGGGACACATCATCTATGACGCGGGTGTTGGGGTGGATCCTATGAAGATTGAGGCAGTTCTAGATTGGTAGCCACCCAGGAGCATGACGTAGGTGTGGAGTTTCCTAGGTCTGGTTGGGTACTATCATAGATTTTTGCCATTCATCTCCAGAGTTTTAGCACCACTTTAATCTTTGACGAAGAAGGGGAAACCCTTCGTGTGGTCAGATAGTTGTATGTAGATCTTTCAGGATCTGAGACAAAGATTGACCAGTGCACCCATCTTAAGGCTTCCAGAAGTGGGCGTAGGGTACGTAGTTTACTACGATGCATCAGGGACTGGACTCGGGTGTGTCTTGATGTAGGAGCGGGCAGTAATCACATATGGATCACGACAGTTGAGGTAGCGTGAGCAGAACTATGCTACCCATTAACGGGAGTTAGCAGTAGTGGTATTCACCATAAAGATGTGGCGGCACTATCAGATGGGCGAGCACTTTACAGTATAATCTAACCACCAGAGTTTGAGGTACATCTTCTCACAGAAGGACCAGAACCTGAGACAACAGCAATGGCTCGAGTTCCTCCAAGACTATTACTATCATATAGTCTACACTCTTGGTAAGGGGAACGTAGTACCTGATGCTCTCAGCAGGAGGTCGGGCATCTAGATACTTGGAGAGGTGACGGAGCAGCTAGCCGCGTTGCAGATATCCTTCGTGGATAGAGATGTGGCATCTGTTCTACAATCTCTCATAGTCACACCACAATTACTTCAGCGGGTCAGAGAGGCACATCATGGGGATGTTGACTGTGAGACGTGTCATGATATGTTTTCCATAGGGCAGGCACCTGTGGGATTTTCTATAGGAGGAGAAAAAGTCATCCTTTTTAGGGGACATACCACGGTACCAGCTGTATTAGGGGAGGAGGTGATGAGGGAGTTTCGCACTTCCCCACTGGTGGTAAATCCAAGAGTAGTGAAGATGTACCAGGATCTCAAATGATAGCACTGGTGGCCAGGTATGAAGAAGGCTATGGCTGAGATCACTTCATGATGCCTCAATTTCTAGTAGGTGAAGGTAGAGCATTAGGTACCATAAGGCTTGGTATATCCCTAGGAGGTCCCAGAGTGGAAGTGGGATGGGATATCTATGGATTTCATGATGGGAAGTCAACATACTTCCAGAGGTCATGACTCTATTTGGGTGATTGTCGACCGACTCACCAAGTCAGCCAACATCCTACCTATCAGAGAGTAGGGCTCAGTAGAGATCTTGGGATACCTCTACGTTCATGAGGTCATATGGATTCATGGTGTTCCATCGTCCATAGTCTCCGATCAAGACGCCCGCTTTACTTTCTGGCTTTGGAAGGGGTTGCAGGAGGCATTTGGGACGCAACTATGCCTGAGCACCGCCTTTCACCCTCAGACAGATGGTCAGACGTAGAAGACCATTCAGACTCTCAAGGACATGCTTCGTGCATGTGTCCTTGACTTTGGTCATAGCTGGGAGGATCACCTACCCTTGGGGGAGTTGGCATACAACAATAGCTACCACTCCACCATTGGGATGGCACCATATGAGGCATTGTACGGCCGACCTTTCAGATCCCCTCTGTGCTGTACAAACCCTGGGGAGTCAGCACTTGTAGGACCAGAGATGATCCAGGCCACTACGGAGAAGGTACAGGTCATCCAGGAGCGGATGAGGACTGCTCAGATCCGACAGAAGTCCAATGCTAACAGGAGGCGGAGACCACTAGAGTTCGAGGATAGAGACCACGTATTCTTACGGGTCTCACCTCGATGTGGATTACAGAGATTTTCTCGGGAAGACAAGTTATCTCCACGCTTCATTGAAC
Organism: Viscum album; assembly: GCA_963277665.1. Classification (NCBI taxonomy): domain Eukaryota; kingdom Viridiplantae; phylum Streptophyta; class Magnoliopsida; order Santalales; family Viscaceae; genus Viscum; species Viscum album. Next base: position 120,401,851 of record OY728132.1, on the reverse strand, counting down.
CATTCCAAGTTCTTAGCGGGATAGGCAAGGTGGATTATTGCCTGGCTCTTCCACCTCAGTTTCACCGGGTGCACGACGTCTTCCACGTATCTCTGCTTAGGAGATAGATGTATGACCCAATGCATATCATTGATCATGGGGATCTAGACATTGATGATAGGGAGATATTTGCAGAGGTCTTGGTGAAGATTGAGGATCAATAGGAGCAGGTCCTACATGGACGGTCAATTCCTCTGGTGTGCATTCTTTGGTAGCACGGGAACCTCCAGGAGAGCACATGGGAGTGGGTGGCTCAGATGCATGCACAGTACCCTCATTTCTTCCCATAAATTTTTGATGTATCTTTAAGGGGATGTAAATCCATGAGGTGGGAGTAATGTAAAGACACATAAATTTCAAGGAAATTTTTTTTCTTAATTTATTTGGGATTTTATGAGTACACAGTTTCTGACAGCACCTCATTCCGAGGCCCGGTGTGCCTGGAATTAATTTCCAATGTTTAGCTTGGGTACGTTCAGTGAACGAATGAGAGGGTTTTTCTATATTTTGAACCAGTTATCGGAATAGAAATATGAGGGAACTGATGAACTTGCAGTGCTGATATTTTCTTAATATGACTTTTACCGTTGATGCGTTTTCTCGGGAGAAGAAGTTAAATTTTGGGGTTTAAGTGACAAGTAAATAAAATTGTGTACAATTTTATTTTAATAACCTTGGAAGTTAATCTCTCTCACGAGAAGTTGTTGTTGGGACCCACAACCACCCAACATCCCATGTGTGGTTATGAGGGAGGTGGGGCCCACACGAGCCCCCATCTTTTCACATTCCCCATAACCCCTTAAACTCCCTATTAAACCCCCTCTTGTTTTTAATTATGTAACTCTTTTCCTCTTCCTATTTAATTTACCAACCTAACTCTTAATTAAATTAAGCTACTCAACATCTAATTAATTAATAGGATTTGAATTTTTTTTCAATTCATGGAATGAATTAATAAAATAAGGATGAGCCTTATTTTATTTTGGGTTGGTTGGCTTGTTGTGTTAAGTCTTTGGAAGAGAGATTTTCATTTCTCATGAAAGAACATTGTCCTCCCATGAAGAACGAAACCTTTCATTGAAGAATGCCAAATCCCGGAAGGACGATGAAGCACCTTCTTTCCTTTTCTCCATGAAAAAAATGGATGACACCGCTTCCTCCTTGGACCATCTCCGTTGACGTCTACGTAACCTCACCCCGAGATGCCGTTTTCTGCGACGCCCATCATTCTAAAACTTTTGTTGAGGTAGGGGTGTGTTTTGATTGAGAAACATTGGGTTACCTTCCTTGTTGTTGTTTCTCATGAAACCACTTGTTATTGGACTATTGTGGAAAGAACCGGACCAAACTAACACGGTCTGATTCCTCCACCGTTCTTGTTGTTGTATGGTGTTCACCTACCATTCTTGAGCGTCGAATCAAGTTATGTTTTCAGAGCCGATCAGACGCCTGAAAAAATCATAAATGGACTCAGAGAATCTGGGCGACCTAGAAACGGATATTTCAAAGAACTTATATCATTGAAATGAAGAACAGACACCTCGGGAGGCGTGCTATCCAGAGGGATCATTTCTGGAAAATTCTAAAATACACGGTGTGTACTCCAAGAGCACACGTCGTGTAGTAAAAGCATATCGTGGCTTCTGTTTCAGATGTTATAGATGTAACACATGGCGTGTGACTCTAGTCACACGGCATGTAATATACACACTATTTGATAGAGGATATTTTGAGGGACTCAGCGTGTATTTTGGGAAAATACACAGACATGGACAAAAATACACGGCCATGTCACACGACGTGTATTCTCTTCATAGAAAGGCAGAAGTGGCTTTGTGAGGCTTGGCTTTTAATCTGGAAGATACATGGACACTGGTAGAATCACACAGCCAGGGACACGGCATGTACTACCTCACCATAGAAGAAGCGGCTTCGTGATGACTCGGCGTGTATTCCGAGAATACACAGACACAGGGTGGAGTACACGGGCATGTACTCCATCACACGGCCAGGCATGGCCAGCATACATGGAACCGACCCTAGAGGTTTGGAAACATTGTGTAACCATACTACATGTCGTGTACTTACTTATCTACATTTCCAGCCCTGTGACATAGGCCATATCACACGGGCAGTACCTGGTGTCTGATGACACGGCGTGTATCGCTTACCTACACACCATGTACTTCAGGGAAATGGCTTCGTTGTCTTTTTCTCTATGACTTGGGAATTTTTTTCTTGGTTTTTCCCCTATGACGTGGGACAGAACTACGGGATACATCAACTCTGGTCTTTGTGATAGTTGTTGTATCAATCTTTGAATCGAGGAGGGGACCCTCCGGAAATCGAGTGTGATGTGTGTGGGAACCCTAGAGCTTGTTGCGACTGCGATGACGATGACAACTATACATGGATCCTCCATGGGATCGGCAGCGATGATGACTGTACATGGATACTATGTGGGTTCGGTAGTGAGGACGACTATAATTAGATCCTCTATGGGTTCTGCAGTGGTGGTTACTGTAATTGGATCCTATGTGGGTTCGACAGTGAGGACATCTATATTTTTTTTCCTACGTGGGTTCGGTAGAGGAGACGATTGAGAGGTTACATCTAATCATCTCCACCCCTCTTAGTGAGAAGTATACCTGTGAGAGCTGAGTCTTGAATTTCAATCATTATCTCTGATATGATTGACTTGATTTCATGTGTGGATTGGGTTGTGCTTTCCTCTGTGGATTGGGTAGTGCTTTCCGTTGTGGACTGTGTTGTACTTGGGCTCATTCTTTGGATCCGAATAGGAAATGGTGACTTAGGAATATGTATGAGCATATACCTAAGAAGAGATGGTTGATTCTTCGTGTTTGTATCCTTCCTTTGTGGTTTATCCTTTGGGGATTTTGGGAGACCTTCGGTGGTCTTGGGGTCCCTACTGAGTATCGTATACTCAACCCTACACAGGCTATGCCCGCACTACGTTGTGTTGGTTGCAGATGACGGACAACACTGATCATGGTTGAGGCTTGTGGAGTGTGACGGTACCCAGAGGTAGACTATCAGGCGGGATGTACACGGAGCGGACAGCTGGACCCGAGGTGCTGAGGATACCATTTTTACCCACCCTTTATGTGGTATAGCTGGAGGACGACATGATGGTTGCGGATTTACTTTATTGCTGTTGTACATTCTTTTCTATTGCACAATACTTTCAGTTGGGTTTGTATTCTGGCCCATTTACTTTTCAGCACTTACTTTTGTACTCATTTTACTTAGTGTTTACTTCAACTTGCGTACTCTATGGTGTTTTTTTTCTTATATAAAGGCAATGCCTTCCCTTTTATTGGGATTTATTCCTTTGGTGCTATTCTCCAGCCCCTGGCCTATGGAAGGAGAGCCTAGGGTAGTCACGGCATGGGCCCCAAGGATGGGTCGTCACATACTAGCTCTCACATGAGAACCATGCTCTTGTTGAGAAATGGATATAGATAGGGGTGTTCCACATTGTCCTCTATGACTTCTCTGATGACTGTGACTTCACCTCTCTGAGTAAAATCACTCAAGATGTAATGCCCCAACCCTAGTTACGCAGAGTCGGTGCATTATTTTAATACAATGGCATGATTACAAGGATTCATGTCCTGAAAGACCGATCAGTTTAGCAGTCTTGGAAAATAGATTACATACATGAATGTTACATTACACTTCATAACATACAAAAAAATAGAAATAATCCATTATGAACGTCGTTATTCCCTTGTCTTAACCCTACATATCAATCACAATACACTTCTTTGAATCTTGGAAAAAATAAAACATAAAAATGGGTGATCTCAGATGCTCAATAAGGATAACAATACAGAGGAAACATTCATAAATAAGCATAAACATTTAAGGCAATGTATAACTAAAACAAAAGCCTTTTAAACTATAAATTCATCATAATATGGCAACGATAAAATGAAATAATTCTATTTACATATTCACATGGATATTCTACTAATTGAATAATCACATGCAATATCAATAACCACTTTCCAAATGATGGAATGCATAATGCCGAACATTAATTTCTGTGTCAAGCCCTCGTGCCAAGACCTAAGGGATAACTCTAATCGGAACCCAACACTAAGAGCCTCTGTAACTGGACTCCATCACAGAGAGCCTTTGTAACCGGACTCCAACCTGAGTGCCTCTAATAACTAGACACCAACCCGGAGTGCCTCTAATATCCGGACACCAACCCGGAGTGCCTCTAATAACAGGACAACAACCCGGAGTGCCTCTAATAACCAGAAACCAACCCGGAGTGCCTCTAATAACCGGACACCGACCTGGAGTGCCTCTAGTAATCGGACACCAACCCGGAGGGTCTGCTGTAACCAACCCCAACCAGGAGGGCTTACTTTTACCAGTTCCCAACCCGGAACATACTAGTCCAACACATTCATCTTAAGAATATGATGAAATATAACATAAACATTCGTATTAAAAATAGCATACGAAATGCCAAAAAATTAATCAAAAACCATTAATGGAATAAAAATAACTCATCCATATTAAAAAATGTCACAATACCTCAAATACAATATGGAATATTTGTATTGTAATAAATCAACTTCAAAAAAGTTTAAAATTTATCAAAGGATATTCACATAGATGAAATCAAAACTATTAGAGAGAAATATATCTTTATCATGAAAACATTTCAATGTAACACAATTTGGAAACGAAGTCAATTAAAGACAATTTTTAATCAAAGTGTCCCATACCACTTTCAAACTTTTTAAGGGAAGTAACATTTTAAAAACATTCATGTCCATATGAATACATCCTTAAAAACCATTTTGAATACATGGACATTAATGAGAAAGATTTAGAAGAATAAATATTTAAAACATTTGAAATGATGTTTTAATAAAAATTCCCTTAAAATAATCCCTTTGAAAACTCTTTTATAAAACATGAACATGGTTAATAAATATTTCCCATTAGATACTGACGTATAAACAACCTCGGATAATGAAGGGATTGTGAAATAAACCCTTACCAATTTGGTAACTTATGAAACATACACCCCATGAAAGAGGTATGATACAATGAATATGTAAATACACATATATTAAAGTGTATTACACAAATAATAAAATTATGGGAAGTATATACGCCACACAAAAGGTAATAGTGGCAATATGGCATGAATCTCACGGGAATAAGGAGTGAGATGAAAACCCCTTACCTTGTGTCTAACGTGACCTGTTCATCCTTTTACATCCTGAATAATAAAATAAAGTTAATTTATACTTGTTTAAGAACCTTTTTCATGTTTATTATTCATTTTATATCACTTATTACCATGTTATAAACATTATGTAATCATTTAAGTTAATAACGTTTGTTTTGTCGATATTTGGCACTTGAGTAAAAAATGAACACCTTATAGTTACAAGTTATTCTAATGGTCTAAATATCCTTATATCTAGAATTATATTAATGATTTATATATCATATATATCATATATATCATATATATCATATATATACATGTATTTATAATAGTACATATCATTTTGGGGTAAGAATGAAATGTATCGTTCATGGAGAGGGTAAGTCGTACGTACTTATGAACGCTACATTCATTTCAATTTCATATTTTAATGGACATAAAACATAATGATAAATAGGTATATTATAATTACAGTATAATATCATATATAATATCATTAACTCCATCCTTTATACGTCCCACATATGGTATTAACAAGTCATATCACTTTGAGGGGGCGGCAGTCCGCACTTCCTCAAATGAAATTATCGCGTTTACTCATAATGAAAACCAGTAAGGTATGATATAAAAGAAAAATAAAGAATCATGAAGAAAAAAACATAATATATATCATATATAAATAAATTTCTATCATAATGGCCACCATGAGAGGCAGTAGGAGGTAATTGAACAATCATCATTTCGTGAGTCGTTAGTTTGCCATCCACAGAAACATTATGTTCTTCACCCATTAGATGGAGGTGTGTGTAAGTGTAATTAAAATACATATCAGAAATGCATCCTAGTATATTTATTATATTGTTTCTGTTATAAAATAAATTAATAAAAAGAGTTTTGGGGTTGGAGTAGTAAAATAAAAGAAAATAAATTAAGAGGAATTGTTACCTTTAATTTGGGTAACTTCCTTTGGTTTAAACCAAAAGGACTCCTTGAAGTTTCTGCTACCTAAGTTAAGGATTCTATGAGGAGGAGAGTGATGTAGGGAGGTTAATTGGTCAGATTTTGGATGAGCCTAAATGCTTGATAGGTGTGAGAAATGGGTTAGAAGTGGTCCCTTTTTATAAGGGGGATAAGGGACTCTTTAGGAAAGTGTGAAAATAATATTTTATTATATAAAGATATTCGGTTTCTAAAGGTCCAAAAAAATTAGAGTCGAAGATAAGATGACTCATGAACGATGTAAAATCATCCAATAATAATTGGACATGTTTTGGAGATTATTTTAATATTTATAGTTTAATTTATTTAAATCATTTATTAATAAGGTAAATACTGCATCATAACATTTTCCTAAATAATTTAATTTATTAGATGTCTATAAATTATAAACAAAATACCATGATATAGAAAATCTTTTTAGCTTTACAGTGAATATTTATAGTAAAAAATATTACTTCTATAACACCACATAAAAATTAATTACTAAAAGGTTTTTGTTTATGTCAATTTTGCCTTTACATTAAATTAATTAATCTAAATTGTCAATATCATTCATAAGTGGCTCCATGGGGTCCCAAAATCGACCCCAAGATTCCCATGTTCGGCCACCACTCATCCAATATGGTTAGGACATGTGTTAAGTTAATTTTGAATTTTTACTATATTCTTTTTAACTTGGGTTACCCTATTTACCCTTAACCGTGGTAAATAAAAGAAAAAATTTACTATTCACCAAAAATTATTTTTATCTTATTGAACCAAATATTACTCCTTGATATTATCATTATCTCTCGGATTTTCAAAATTCAACTCACAAATGTGGGAAAATTATGTTTTGTGTGAATTTGCAAATTCTCCTAGGAGGTGGGTAAAAGACGGTGAAAAGTTAAATTAAATTTTTATATATCTAAAATAATTATAAACTAAATCCAATGAATTACATTGAACTTATATAGATATTATGTATCTATTTTGACCTTATTCAAATTTAAATAAAATAAATAATTATTTAAATAAAAATTCGGTTTTAAACTATAACTCAGTGTTTTTCATTATTCATCAAAAATTGAAAGTTTTGATAAAAATACAGAAAATTAACTCTATGATAATTTTGATATTTTGAATTCAAAAATGAAGTCTATTTTTCCAAATTCAAAAAATATAATTTTCATTTATTAATTTAAAATTAATTCCCGTTGTTGAAACCAAAAGGCGTATTTTTAAGAAATAATAATTATCAAAAGATTGACACTTGTTTATGTCCAATTTCAAACTGAAATTACATACAATGACTATTAATTGATTAAATGGTAAAAATATAATCTATTTATACTTCTAAACCATTAAAATGCATAATTTAACAATATAAATTATTTTAATTAAAAAAGTTCTTTTCAGTTAAAATATAGTATTTTTCACTATTCACCCAAATATGATAGTTATCAGAAAAACACCAAAACATTATTGAAAATAAATTATTATGTCCATATTCTAAAGAATAATTTTATTATTTCAAATTGAATATATAAAAGTTTCAAATATTGGATTTAAAAAGGCTTCACCATTTAAAGGTGATAAAATTGCATTTTTTGATAAGTACTTCTTTTATCTGAAAAAATGTATTTGTTTTTACATTATGTCTATTAAACTCATAATATGAATTATAAAATTATAAGGATTATATAATGTTCAAAATTCAGTTAATACTATTCATAACTACTTTTGAACGTCAAGTTTGGTAATCTTGTGGTGCGCTTGAACTCGGTGTTGCGTGTAGTGAAATTTATTAATTATATTGAAGAAATAATGTACTATGAAATATTGGGGTGTTACACAAGATATGAAACTTAAAAAAAATAATTCTTTGTCCACCGGTGATACCTAGGCTCCATGTAAAGTAGCACTATAGTAGTATTATCATAATATACTGGAATAGGGTCTACACTGCTAGGAACAACAACAATGTCGGAGATAAATTTGTGTATCCAAAATGCTTCCATTGCTGCATCAGAAGATGTAATATTTTCGGACTTTGCTATAGAAACAACAACCACATATTTTTTTGAGCTTCTCAAGTTCACTGCACCCCCATTCAAGAAAAAGATATAGCCTAACTACTATTTCAGATCATCATGATCTCTCTGGAAACTAGAATCAGTGTATCCTATCACTAATAGTTCCTCATCTCCTCCATACACCAGGAACATATCTTTTGTATGCCACAAGTACATTATGATACTTTTAAAATCTTCCCAATTTAGATCTTTTATATTGTATTTATATCTACCCACCATGCTTAAAGAAAATGAGACATCAAAGCGAGTAAATAGCAGGGCATACATGATATTACCCACTACTGAGGCATAAGGTATTATACTCAATCTTCAAATCTCCTCTTGTATTTGTGGACACATTTTTATGGAGACATTTATAACATGTGACATAGGAAACAAACCTCTTATGGATTGTTCCATATTGTACCATTTGAGTACCTTGTCAATAAATGTACTTTGACTTAGCCCATGCAGCCTTTGAGATCTATCTTGATAGATCATGATCCATAGAATGTAGGCTGCTTCACCTAATCCATTCATGGAGAATAATTCATTTAACGAAGTTGTAACTAACTATAATACTTACACATTGTTCTCTTTAATTAATATTCCATCAAAATATAACACTAGGAAAATGATTTCATTCCCTTCATCCTTTTAATAGACACAAGGTTCGCTTTCTTTTTTGAAGAAACCAAATTCTCTTATGGCCTCATTAAAAACTAACATTTCATGACTATGATTCCAAATTTATCCCATAAATGTATTTTTTCATCTTACAATCTTTATTGGAATTCTATGACATGAAAAACTGTTTGAGTTGAGTCATATAGACATCTTCAAAAAACTTCGCATTTAGAAAATAAGTTTTGACATCCATTTTAAAAATTTCATAATTACAAAAGGCTTCTATTACAAGCAATATTCTAATGGATTTAGGCATTTCCACTGCGGATAAGGTTTAATCATAGCTGATGACTTGGAATTTCATGAAACCCTTTTCAACTAGTCTTTCTTTAAAGGTAGTCACCTCACCATCCATGTCTAGCATATTTTTGAATACCCAATTTCATCCAATGGGATTTACATTAGCTAGAGGTTCTACCAAAATCCAATATTGATTATGGTAGATGGTATTCATCTTAGAATGATGGGCTTCTTTCGATTTAACATATTCTTTTACTTCTTAATATTCATATTATGTTATAGGTTCATCATCTTCATGGACTAATGTGTCACATGACTCAATGATAAGAAAACCATAATGCTATGGTTCTCTATATTCTTGCTTAGACCTATGCAATTTTTGTGTCTTTGAAAAAACTTCTTCATTCACTTTCTCTTGTGGAAATTGTTCCTATACCAACTCTTGTGCACAGAGAGCATTAACTTCATCAAATTCACCCTTTCTCCCACCATTTCCGACATAAAAGTGTTCCCATTTTAGAAATATGGCATCTCTCGGCACAAAAAAAATCTATCTAAAGGGTTTTATAGGTAATATCCTTTGGTTTCTTTAGGATAACCTATAAAGATGAACATCATGCGTCAAGATGCTAATTTTTCACTTGGAAAAGTCATTAAAAATACCTCGCAACACCATACACATATTTGTGTTAGACTGGGTTGCTTTATATACCGTAACTTATATGGAATCCCATCTGCAGTAATAGTTGGTACTCAGTTATGGGTATATGCTACTTCCTGCAAAGTGTATCCCCAAAATGATAAGATAATAGTTGCATGAATCATCATTGATTTGACCATGTCAAGAATGATCATATTCTTCCTTTCACTAACATCATTCCATTGTGGTTTATATAGAAGAGTGAGTTGGGATACTATCCCACACTCCTGTAGGGGATCAATGAAAGCATGGTTTAGATATTCTCTACCTCGGTTTGAGAAAAGTGCTTCTATATTCTTAACGTTATAGTTTTATAATTCATTTTGGTATTCCTTAAATATTGAAAAGGAATCATACTTATACTGAATTATGTATATATATCCATACCTACTATAGTCATCAGTAAAAGTAATGAATTATGAAAAATAATCCGTCATCTCAACTAGAAATGGACCACATCCATCTGTATGTATTATATCTATTTCTACATTGGATCTTTCTCCTTTTCCTAAGAAAGGTAATTTTGTCATTTTTCATTGAAATCAAGATTGTCATACATCCAAGGGTTCTAACTATACCGAGTATAAATACCATTCTTGATGTAGTCTTTGTAATCACTTATTGTTTAAATGACATTTCCTAAACTAGACTACGTAGGTGATATATGAGTCATGTTGACTTGTTTTTTCATTTATTTCCATCATGGGGTTATCATAATCCAGCATGTATAAACCATTGTTATGATGTTCCATTCCATAACATGTGTTATCCCTATAAAAGAGACAAAATTTACGTCCAAACTAGAAATAAAATCCCATAGTGTATAAACTCAACATAGAGATAATGTTCCTGGTTAGAGAAGGTACATGATAGTAATTTTATAAAACTAGAACCAAACCACTTGGCAAGGTTAATTGATTGTCTCCCACTGCCAAGGCTATCAGACTTTCACCATTTTTAGCTAGGGGTTTCACTTCACCTTTTTCAATCTTCTTAAACCCACATGGTTCTTGTATATGAATAAAAATTTGAGAGACACATAGCATATCCAATACCCAAAATGTAGATTAAGATAGATTTAATTCAATTTCCAAAATACCGCAAGTAGAAGCATTAGTTTGCTTCTGTTTTCTAGCTCAGTAATTCTTCTTCTAGTGGCCTTTCTTGCCACATAAAAAGAAGATAACTTCTTTTTCGTTACTCTGGCCTTGAATCTTTGGATTTTTGTAGGATAATGAATTGGATTATTTTTTATTTATTTGGGTTTAGACCCCTTTGCATTTCAATTTATTTATTTATTACCATAAGGACAGATGAATTTCTATTTTTCATATCCTTTTCACCTTGTCGAACTAAATCGAAAAGGTCCACGGGTGAATTTCTTATACCATTCATGTTATTATTGACAATGATAGTTGAGAAACTTGGTGGTAAAGAGCCAAGATTGAGATTCACTTCTAGTTCTTGGTTCAATTTGAACCCAATGGATTCAATACTCTCAATATACCAAATCATCTTGAGTATGTGGGGACCATCTTGGTTCCCTTCTTCTAGCTTTCACTTATAAAAGGAATTAGAGATCTCATTCCTTTCCTTCTAGGCCCTCTCCTAATATAATTTTTGTTGATGTGAAAGCATCTTGTAGGAATCCTCAGCCTCATGAATTTTATACAATTTTCTAGACATGGGTGACACATGATGAGTTGGACATTAAATTAACTGTCTACATGATTTTTTCATTTATATTTTTCCACCTTACTTGATCACTAAGGAGGCTTAGTAAAAACTAAGGACTCCATCACTTATAACATTTTTTCATAGCATAGTACTTTGTGCAAGAAACTATAACACTCCTAAATGTTTTTACTGGTCATTATATTTTCTTTATCAAGAATTGGTCGTTGTGATAAATTATGTGTTGTGTTAGTGATTTCCATTTTAAATCTACATCACATAAACATTAGCAGTTACTACATTATCTGGATAAAATTTTGAAATTAATGATTAATTAATTATTATATCATTTTAATGTCTCCCACTATTTTGGAAAACCTTAATATCCCTCACTATTAGATTCAGAATAATCTTTCGCTTGAGTACTATAGTAGAAATGATCCACAAAACCTCCCTCACAGTCTATAAGTTATGGCTACACCACTACTCGAAGGGTTTCAAGCTAGGCACTTGGCTGGCCAACCACTTGACTCGTGGTTCCTTGTATTGTTCATTAAAGTCCCAGCTTTTGGAATCTGAAACTAATTCCTTTGACATCTTTCCTCTAAAGTGATAACAAGTTAGCTTTGGCTAATCCTTGACTACTCACTTTAGTTAATTCAAACTAATTCTCTCAGGAAAATGACCTAGCAGTAAGAGGCACTCTCAACTATGGTTGACGAGCACCACAAACACTCGGTTTTGTCTAAATGTGAGTTATGGAAGGAATTTATTACTTTATGGTACACCCCATGCTTCCACAGTACATTTCCATTTGAATAATTCAATAGCTTGCGTTATACGCAACATTGAGATTCTAACACATCGCGACCAATCAAACAAGATGATATGAATAGTAATACCCACTTTTTGAAATTTTATAAATTTTATCATTCAAAATGGACTTCATATTTGGATTCAGAGTATCAGAATTAGCTTTGGGTGAATTTTTTTTATTTTTTAGAAAACATTCATTATTTGATGAACAGTGATAAACACTGAGTTATACTTTAAAACAGAATTTTTATTTAAATAATTATTTATTTTATTTAAATTTGTTTTAGGTCAAAATAGATACATAATACCTATATAAGTTCAATTTAATTCATTGGAGTCATTTTATAATAATTTTAGATATATAAAATTTTTATCAAACCTTTTACTATCTTTTACCCACCTCCTAGGAGCATTTGAAAATTTACATAAAACTTTATTTTACCATTTCTGTGAGTTAAATTTCAAAAATCCGAGAGACATGGTTTATATCAGTAAGTAAAATGTGGTTTAATAAGATGAAAATAATTTTTCGTGAATAGTAACTTTTTAATTTTATTTACCAATGTTAAAAGTTAATAGGGTAATTAAGGGTAAAAATGATATTATTATTGTCCTAACACATGTCCTATTTCTATTGGATAAGTGTAATTTGACCAAAAACAACCTTTGTAAAAACAATTGTTCCTTTAGTTCCTCTTTGATTAGATTAGGACATTTATTATTATTTAATTCAAAGAAGAGTTAAAAGTGTTAAATTCAACGTTTAAAAAATAAACCATTTTTAATATAGGGTTACAGATAAGATAAATTAGACTATAAATATTCATTAGAAATATATAAAAAATTCATACATGATGGTTTTTTATTTATATTTTTTAGACATTATATAATTAAATTTATTTATGACACAATGATGATGCAGTAATTACTATATTACTGAAAGATTAAAATAGTTGATATTATAAATAACCAAATAAATGTAATTTTAGATTTTTTATGAATTCAACTAATTTTCAAGTTTATTATGATATATTAGGGTTGGTTAGATGATTTTTTTCTAAGTAACAATGCTGTTATAAATTTAGAAAAAACAAAATACCAAATAGTGTTAAAATTGACATAAAAGAGTTTTTTAAACAAATATTATATTATTAATTGATATTATATTCCTAAAAATCTATGGTTCTGACAAAAGGATTATATAATGATAGGTGAATCCTTAATGAACCACTTGGGGTTCGCTTGGATGTATATAGTATGATTATTAACTATGTAATATAAAAATACAAAGAGACATAGTAAATGTCTAACTATTTAACTAAGAGTTAAATCTAAAATATATGGAAAATATAGTGGCTGAAACTAGTCTAAAACCTATTTTTTGAGTGGTTTTTGACCCATATCCAACTTCTCCTTTATATAATTCATTTTCGATCCATTAGAAACTAAAAATGATTTAATTATAAAATAATATTTCTAGCTTTTCCTAAGGTGCCCCTCACGCCTCTAATGAAAGAAAACTCACCCTTCTCTCTAATTCAAACCTTCAATGACATTTGGCTCGGCCAAACCCAGCCCAAATATCCTCCCAAATATCCTCCCTTCATCCTAGATGGCTTCCATTATTCAGAAATCGATCCTAAGGATTCCTTATGATCAAATATAAAGGAAAAACCTGAAGAAGAGGTAAATATTTCATCAACTCTTTCAATTTCCTTTCTTCTTCCACTTATTCGTTCTTTGTTTTTTCCATTCTAAAATAATAACTCCAGTATCTTTTATATACTGTAATGTTATAATAAAAATTTTACCACCATATTCATTATTTTATCCATCCCTTGAATGAAATGTCACCTTAGGTGCGTACGTACGACTTACCATCTCCACATTGTGGTGTAGTTTTTTTTAAGAGGTGGTGACTCAGTCAAAAACCAAGGCACAATTTATTGAAAAAATAGAAAACAAGTTACAAAAGTCTGAAATATGGAAGTTTCTTACAATATTTTTCATAAAAAGGGAGAAGATCACCAAAAAAATCATCCTGCCTTGTAATTTCCTAGTTGACCCCCTTGTTTGCAAGACCATCAACAACCATTTTCTCTTCACGAAAAGCATGTGTGGCAATTTAGTTGATATCCGAGAGAGAAGTAAGGAAATTCATCCATCGGGAAGTAAGTAGCCATGAATGATGTGTTACCCCCTTCCAAATAGATTGGACTATTGTTATTGAATCACTTTCAATCCAAAGGTTATTCCAACCTTTTTTGTTTGGCCTAGTCCACCACATGTATAACCTCTAAAATTTCTTATTCTAGTGACGAGGCCATACCACAACCTGCAAAGAAGCAACCATGACACCTACCAAGATAATCGCTAAAAATTTCTCCACATCCAGCAGGTCCTGGGTTTCCTTTCAAAGCACCATCAACATTCACTTCGATCTATCTTGGAAGAGGAGCTTTCCATAATACTTAAAATGTGCATCGTGGTTTCCTGTAGGAACCAATAATTAGTAGACGTTGAAGTATCTCAAAATCACCAATAGTGTTGTCACAGTAAGCTTTCTGAATTGAGTCAGCATCTCGTATTGCAATGAGTATCTGGTCCTTACCTTCATTATGCCTGGATGAGAAGATATTAAAAAGATTATTATTTCTATCATACCAAATCACATGTAGGAGTTCAGCCACCACAGTTAGGAAAATATTCTTGATTTGTTGAGAAGAATTACAATTAACACAATGCTGCAATTGAGAACTAATAGAATTATGAAATAACCATAAGCAACCATAAATATAAATGATGTAATTCCAAAGGGTTGCAGTTGTATCATAAGATAGAATCAAATGATTAGTATCCTCTCTGTGTTGGTTGCACATGTGGAATCTACAACAAAGAGAAATCCCAAAATATTGTGCGAAAGCTTCTGTAGGGATTCTATTATAGGCAATATGCCAAATAAGAGTAAATCTCAGTGGTTTGATCCAAGGTTTATTAATTAATTTCAACCAACATAGATCAGAGTCCAAATTTATGGAACTATTGAGGTGAAAACTTTTAGAGTCTAGAACACCATTGCAAGCAGGTTCCCAAATGAGGAAATTCTCAAGGTTGTAAAATGGATAATTTTAGATAACCTGGATGATGTTATTAGGGGGAATGGTGCTATGGGAGTTAATGAAATACCTAATAGTGGAGTTTATGTTGTCTGGAGGAGTAGTGGGAGGGAGCATGGATATTAAAATCACCCCAGTCTAGTTATCAAGCCGAAATTTCAAAGAGGAATTAGTACTGACCATCCATCAAGAATTTTTCATAATTTTGGTGAAGGATATTCTAATGGACGACCAGATGGAAGAGTTGATGTAGTACAAATTTCCATTCTTAAGTTTTGGAATGAATCTTTTTTTAAGTAAATCTATGGAATCATAGTTAGTATGAAGCAACCTCTAAGTCATCACCGCTTGAAGAGAGTCATTTTAAATCTTAATATTTATGATTCCAAGACCACCTTTGTCCAAGGGTTTACAACAGGTGACCCAAGGAATTGTCACAAGCATCCGTTAAATAGTACTGCCAGTCCAGACATGATTTTTATGTAAACATTGAGCTTCTTAAGAAAAACAGCAGGCCATTGGTAAACCATCATTGAGTTAACCATTTTGGAGATAATTGTAGATTTCACAAGGAAAATTCTGCCATCCATAGAGAGAAATTTACCATTCCAAGAAGAGAGTTGATTGGTAATATTATAAAAAATGTTATAGAAGTAATTAGATTTAGGACTTTCCCAAAAGATTGGAACCCCAATATATGTGTAGGGTAAGGAACCTTCCTTGATACCTAAATAATTGATGTTGTAGTTTTTTCTGTAAGAAGAAAAATTCATCCCAAAGAAAACAAAATATTTTTTCTAGCTGATAGACTGACAAGTGATTTCCTCATAGTGAGATAGGGCATTTTAATAGTTTTGGATATTCCATTTATCACCTTGTAAGAACATAATGATGTCGTCTGCATATAATAGATGAGTGGGAACATTTAAGTTTCTAGAGTTCTGGATTGGCTATGTCTTGTTTTGATCCACAAGGCCAGTGAAAAGTATGCTTAAGTAATCTTTGACAATAGCAAAGAGAATGGCAGGAATAGGATCACCATTTCTAACTCCTTTGGTGTATTTAAAGTAGCCTTTGGGTGCACCATTGACTAGGATGGAGATGGAAGCCGAGTTGAATAACGAACTAATCATACATGTGAAAGAGTAATTGAACCAAAAGTTTTTGAGAAACTTAATAATGAAACTCCAATCCATGGTATCAAAAGGTTTTCCAATGTCAAGTTTAATGGCTACATTACCCCCTCTAGTGACTTTTTTTTAAGGTATTAGTGCATTATGAAGAAATACAAATGAAATATTGACTATACCTACCTTTGATGAAACCAAATTGGTTCCAGGAATCAATTATATTGCAAATGTCAGTATGTTTATTAGAAATATGTTTAGAGATAATTTGTTTAAATAGTATTAATTAGAGAAATAGTTCGGAAGAGGTGAATCTCAGAGGCATTTCCTCCTTTGTAATAATAGAAAATAATTGTTCATTTATCCCATGTGGGATAACACCATTAGTGAAGAAAGTTTTCAAAATCCTGCAAACATCTGTATGAATGTTCTCCCAGTAGTGTTGAAAGAAACCATTTTGAAACCATCATGTCCCGAGGCACTATCAGGGTTCATGATAAAAATTGTATCCCTGATTTCATGATCCATAGGAATGCTTAAAAGGACCTTATTGTCCTCCATAGTCACCATATTTGGTAGGAAATTAGGCAAAAGATCATTAGAAACAATCGGACCATTAATCAAATTGTGAATGTACGAGACAACATGATTTTCAATAGCCTCCTCAGAGTTAGGAATAGTGTCCCCAATTATAAGAGAAACAAGAGGTTTACTGGGCTTTCATATTATCTGGAGAGAGTTTTATAATTCTGTATTTATGTCCCCATCAGAAAGCCATTTGGTTTTAAAAATGTGCTTACACATATTGTCCATAAGTATCATAAGAGAGATGAGATTCAAAGAGGTAGTAATTTATAATTGAGAATCTAAGGAAAAATCAGAGGATGTATAAGAGTTTTGTAATTTATTGAGATAATTATCCATGGAGGGCATGTCCTTGTGAAGCTATTTAAATTTGGAGCTAAACCATCCCTTCAAACATGGTTTAAGGTGATTATGTTTAGTAATGAAAGAAAAAACATCCTTGTTGTGACTCATGCCATCCCAAATGGATTTAATAGTGCTCATACATTTAGGATCCTCAGCCCAAGCATTATTAAATTTAAAAGGGAGAGGATTTAGAATTTTTTTAACAAGACTGACTAAAATAGGATGATGATCAGAGTTAATCTTAGGTAAGGTAATACTCGATATGGAGTCCCAATTATCGAGGCCACATATATTAGTGAAATCCCTATCAAGTTTTCTTTTCACAACAATATTTCGATGTCTTCTATACCAAGTGAACTTGGCTCATGTGAGATTGATTTCCATAAGATTATAATCTTCCATTGGTAATTTAAATTCTCTTGAGGAGATAGAAGAGTGGGACAGACCAATTTTTTCACTAGTGGTAAGAATAGCAATGAAATCTCCTATCACATACCACGGATCTTGTATAAGGTTAGATAGGATATTAAGATCATTCCCTAGTGGTCTACGATCTTGATATATGTTCTTAGCATAGAACATATTGCAATAGGAATGTAGACCATCATAAAAAAATTACAGGTGAACTTCTTATCAGAGACTTTGAAAACACTAGCAGACTGCAAATAGGAATGATAAAAAAACTAAAGTGATTCTGTGGCAATTCCATCCTTTCAAGCACCAAGAAAAATAAAGGCATTAGAAAAAATATTCATATACCTCAACGAAAACATAGTCTTAGGCTCTGTTATAGAAAAAAAATTGGTTTATGAGTCAAAATAAATCTCTAAAGAACAATATAAGTGTTATAATTACCAATACCCTAACAATTCCAAAATAAAATATTCATTTAATCATGCGTTTGGAGTTAGAACTCCCTTTTTCTGAGCCTACTGAGCCCTTCTTCCTCATCGATCTTCGGGGAATTCAAGAATGGGTTGGGCTAGATTTATTTTCCTATTCATTCATTGATGAAACAATAGTTAAGTTAGAAGAATCTACCTTATCTGCATTTTGATTTTTATCCAAGTATTTTTCATTCAATGGGGATGTTGTTGGGCTAACCCTTGGAGTCAAAAGAGGAGTTTTATCATATGTATATATGCATGAAGCTAGAGTAGCAGTGGAAATATTTAAAGATCCCCCTGCTACTGCAAATTCACTAGAAACTAAAGCCTTAGTTTGAGGTTTCCATTCAGTTGTAGGTTTCTGAATGACATTATCAGAGTGTTGAAAATTCACAACATCTGTAATATCATTAGTAGAACAAGATAGAGGATTGTTGGAGTCACCTGCAGAAGCATCCATTGTTATCTTACCATAACGGACACCACCATCCGGCCTGCCAAGTATGACCACTGGACCTTCAAATACTACCAATGTTCTGTTATCCTCCCCCTCGTGTAAAGCAACGAGCACTGAAACCTGCTTCCCATCGTTTATAGTGTTGTGTTGAAATGAGACCTGCTCATCAGCAGGTGCTTGCGACTACTTATAAACAGTAATCACCATTTGCTCAATCTCTTATAATATATCTTCACCACTATTGGTGGTATCTTCTTCCTCCACAAAAAAAGAGTAGTTATAGAATATAGACTCCCCCATGTGTGTTGTATTTTTAACCCATTTATTATTTATCTTCTTGAAACCTTTAGTTTTATCCATGCCAAAGGATGTATCCTTTTTATTTCGTTGAATTTTATTCCAGTCATCCTATTTTGATCATTCCTCTTGGAATTTAATCTGACCTTTAATCACTCTACAATTCATTATGGAGTGACCAACAATTTTCTAGAGTTCATAAAAGGGAGGCTTGAATTCATACTCAAATTGTACTTATGTTTTATAGTCCTTTGTAATGAAGAAAACTAAATCTAGATGTTTATTTTCCAGATTTACTTTAAAAATGATCCTTGAATATAACCTGAGCTCTACATTTAGCATTCGTTGTTAAATATTTTACAGGGTACTGGTGCAAGAGTTATTGTCATTTAAGATTTTTAGATGCCAAAAAAGAAATTGAGGCCATGGATTCGAACCCAGATTTTCACCATCGTGTTCCTGTGAGTGTGCAGATTAAAAGTGAAATCCCATTCCGAGAGTCTGAGAAGACCAGGTTTAAGCTGGAATTTTCCCACCTTCCAAACTCAATCAAGATCCTCCTGCAAGTTTAAAATTATGTGAAAATAACCATGTTTGATTGGTATAGGTTTCCAGTTCGTGAAACCCCAGATATGTGAAATTGGTGGTTTAAGATCCATGAACTCCCATGGTTTGTCACCTTTGAGATATACAATACGACCCATGACTGAAAACATTAAAATTTGAGATCATTGTTGTAATGCCTATGGATCAGCTTAGAACGCATAGTGGCCATCTTCCAATTTCTTGCAGAGCGAATCCTTCATTGGGTTACTCTTGCACAGATCTGATCCCTTGAGAGATTCAAGAAAAGATATCGCTTTGGGTTTTTCACTCAGAAGAGTGTGTTCCTTCTGCTCCATGCTTCCACAACCATCGAATACTGTCTCCAATTCTAGATCAAAACCCACCATGATGAATGATCTAAAAATCTTCATGGTGCAAAATGCATTTGATGTAAGCAAGACCTAGAAATTGTGAAGAGAAGACCGTTGAGAGCTCCTGAGAGGTCATCTATTCGTCAAATGATAATTTGGATGGGTATAATAATGATGTATAATTGATGTAAATAATAAATATAACATGATAATGATTCTGTATATATGATATTCTATCCAATTATATATTATTTTAATATCAAAGGAATGATATTTTCATTCATGCGTACGTACGGATTACAGTCTCCACCAACGCGAGGAGATTAACTCCCCATCGTATCAATTCAAAACTAATTTTCATTTGATGATTAAAAATAATGTCTAAAGTCTTAATATAATTCTTATTGTGAATAAGATACATCCCATACATAACAAACATTACTTACATAACCGACCATATAAAGGAAAACAAATCATTTAACACCTGAAATGATGATACTACTTAAATATCATTTACAAAGCAAAATTAAAAGATAATATATGTATCATATTAATGTATATGGTTCGTCTATAATTAAACAACAATTATTTTTACCATTATACAGGAGGTTAACCTACCCTCGACTAAGGAAAAGTACAAGGTAAGGGTTAATTTTACAATCTCTTCATTATCTGAGGTTGTTTATATGTAATTATCTACTGGGACCGCTTTATCATCAACATACATGCTTCTTAAAAATGTATTTCAAAACTTTTTTACCATTTACTAGAAAATGGGTTAATGTCATTTATACACTTATTTGACCTTATATGTTTTGAAAGGAATCTTTCCATCATTTTCCAAATATGGTACTTTTTGTCTATTTCGACAAATTTAAGGTAAGAATGTTTGTTTTAACTTATATGGTGGGTCCGCCTATTTTCTACCATTATAACATCATCTAATCTTCCCTTAAAATCTTATAAGAATATTTACACAATAATTTTTTTCTTAAATGATTTCAAAATAGAAAGATATATTTCTCTTAAAAGGATATGATTTCATCTATGTCAACATCCTTTGATGGATTTTAATCTTATTTGAAGTTGATTTTTTGTGATAAAAAACATCCAAATTGTATTTATTTTTTTGTGATATTTTTGACTAAGGATGTGTTATTTTTACACCATTCAAGATTTTTTGATAAAATATTGACATTTCGTATGCTATTTTTAATAGAAATGTTTATGTTATGTAAAATCTTTTTCATATGAGGAATTAATAGGACTTAGTAAGTGAGGGGTGGAGCCCACTATATCTCCCCTATACATCAGTAGGTCTCATGAGAAAAAAGAGTGTCTTGGAAAAAGGCATTGATAAAATCTTATTTGTAGTCTTGGAACAAGGCCTTGACTATGTGGTTATGAAAGTCTAGCATTATTCATTCTATCATTATGAATGTGGCTATTGATATGGCATGTGATTATTCGACTAGTAGAATTTCCATGTGAGTAAGTAAATGGTATTGTTTTTATTTTTATTTTCCATATTATGATGTAGTTTATGTTGAAAAGGATTTTGTTTTAGTTTTATACATTTCCTTAAATGTTTATGCTTATTTATGAAAGTTTCCACTATATTGTTATCCTTACTGATCATTTGAGCTCACTCATTTATATGTATTATTTTTCCTAGGATGCGAATAAGTATATTATGACTGACCTGCAGGGATAGTCCATGGGATCTCAGTGTTGTCCATGGAAGCAATGTTGTTATAGTTTTCCATTTTATGATGTAATATAAACCTTATGAATGTATCTAGTACTTCTAAGGATACTAAAATAATTGGTCTTTTCAGAAATTATCTGTTGTGATCATGAAAATGATACGTAATAATGCACCATCTCTAGGATTTTGGGGTCGGGGCATTATAGTTGGTATTAGAGGATGTTTAGTACAAACCCTAGAAACTAGATTTAGATAAACTTTGATTAGAGCACATATCCCTAAGATAGAATTTGAAGATTAGTATAGATTAACTTCCTAGAATTTTGGTATTGTCTAGATTTTGTGATTTTTCGAAAAAATACATCCCTTTCTAGATATGAGCAGGTATAGGCGGCTCTATCATAAATGTACCTAGGGGTAAAACCCAAAAACACCGGTTTGAGCTAGACTCGAACGAAAACGGGTACACGACAATGGGCATTGATGCACTCTTGGTTGTAACACTCCCAGGGGATATGATTTGGATAATTGTCATTTTCTTTACAAACCATTATGAAGGGTTTATGAGTATGTACTTCGTCAAAGAAAACATTTTTTATGATTATGTATTATATCCATAAACTTTTC
The DNA here is from genome assembly GCA_963277665.1 of Viscum album. Lineage (NCBI taxonomy): Eukaryota > Viridiplantae > Streptophyta > Magnoliopsida > Santalales > Viscaceae > Viscum > Viscum album. Next base: position 120,379,352 of record OY728132.1, on the reverse strand, counting down.
AATTTATGTTGAGTGTGTTACAAGTTTGGAATTGTGTATTTCGATTCATATAATAATATAGTTTATTACATTGTATAGAAACTATGCCTAGTGGAAGGAATGGAAATCGTATCAATGCACGCATTCCATGTAGATATTTCCCGCTTGCTCAAGATAAATATATTGGATATGGCGAAGCAACTGGTGTCGATAAGTTTATCACCATAATGGGACAAATCAATCAGGATATGAATAATAACCTTACCCATATGGAACACCTTGATCCATAGAATGGAGGATCAATGTTTGACCGCTTTGTGAGGTAACAAACACCAATATTCAATGGGGGTAAAAATCCACTAGTAGCTAAGAAATGGATAAATTCTTTAGAGAAAATATTTCATGCCTTGGGGAGTAGCGAAAGGGAAAAAGTTGTCATGGCAGTTTACCACCTCACTGGAGATGTTGATCAATGGTGGTCATTGATTCAAAACAAAAATGAAGATGATGATGTATCAAATATGGAATGGAGGGAGTTTAAAGAAATTTTCATAGAAAAATACTTTCTTAATGACCATCGAGAATATATGGAAAGGCAATTTTTGAGTCTGAGGAAAAAGGAGGATGAGAATGTCGCAATGTATGAGGCTAACATTACAAGGTTAGCAAGGCATGATGCAAATTATATACATAACCCAAGAAGAAATATTGATCATTTCTTTTATTGGTTTAAACCATTTCTCTATCGAGCATTAGTCCCACAGTCCTTCTAATCGTATGAAGATATTGTCTTATGTGCTATCATGACAGAAAAAGAAATCTCTAAGTCTTATGAATTTAAAGCAAAGCAAGAGAAGAATATATCTATCAAACACTCTGGGAATGGAAATGAGGGGAAGAAAGGAAAAGTTTAATATCTATCCTGAAGTAAATGTGGGAAGAAACACCCTAGTACTTTCTAGAAGAAAATGGGTGTCTGTTACAAGTTTGGTGAAAAAGGCCACTAAGCTCATGATTGCAAGGGGAAGAAAAAGGATGTCACTGTTGAATTCTACAATTGTTGAGAAAGGGGGAATTATGAAAATGAATGTCCTAAGCGACAAGGGAACATACCTCAAAAAAGCCAAGGGATCAAGGCCAAGCTTATGCTATCACTATTGCTGAGGTTGAAGCTTCGAATGACATGGTGGCAGGTAATTTATTGGTTTCCTAATGATTAACCATTTCTTTGTTTGATTCAAGATCATAGAATTGTTTCATATCTTCCCTATTTTCTAATAAAATTATATATTTAAAATTTGATTTAACATAGGAGTTGTCAGTCAAAACTATTAATGGAAGTATCATTGCAACAATGTTTTGGGAATCAGTCCCCATTTGGGAATATAAATGTTCTTTCTCTGCTGATCTCATAATCATACCCTTGATTGAAGTTGATATAATCCTCAGTATGGATTGGATTTCAGACCATGATGTGAAAATTTATTGTAAGAAGAAGGAGGTTACAATTTTTTATGATGATAAGGAGTACCTTATCTTTAGAGAAGAAACATCACCACCTAATTCTTATCTAGATCCACCCCCAGTAGCTCAACTAAATTCAATTATTAGGGAGGAAGGGAATGAAATAACTATGGGTGAGGAAAGGAATGTTCAAATAGATGATGTACCTACTGTGAATGAATATTATGATGTGTACCCCGAAGATTTACCTGGACATCCTCCAAAATGGGAAATTGAGTTTTTCATTGATTTAATTCCTGGTTTAAGGTCCATAACGAAGACCCCTTATAGAATATCCATTGTGGAATTATTAGAAGTAATGAAACAACTAGAGAAATTGAGTAATAAGGGATTTATTTTCCCTAGTGTTTCCATATGAGGATCCCCTATCCTTTTTTAAGAGGAAATATGGATCTATGTGGTTGTGCATTGACTACAGGGAGATCAATGCTATAACTATAAAGAACCAGTGTCCCCTACCTCACATTGATGATTTATTTGACCAACTTCATGGAGATAAATACTTTTCAATGATTTACCTTCAATCTAGATAACATCAGTTGTGTGTGAAGAAGGAAGACATTCCAAAAACAGCATTTTGAACTAGGTACGGGCATTATGAGTTTATAGTAATGCATTTTGGGATGACTAATGCAACCTATATTTTCATGGATCTAATGAACAGGGTTTTCAAGAAATAACTTGATGAATTTGAAGTGGTATTTATTGATGATATCTTGGTATACTCCAAATGCTACTAAGATCATTAAAATCACTTGCGCATTATTCTGAAGACTCTTAGAAGACATTAATTATATGTGAATTTTAGAAAGTGTGAATTTTGGCTTCAGGAGAATTATTTTCTGGGCCATATCGTCTCTAAGGATGGAATCTCTGTTGATCCATCTAAGATAAGAGCAATCCAAGAATGGCCAGCACCAACAAGTATTATTGAGGTACGCCTTTTATTTGTTTAGAAGGTAATTATCAGCATTTCATCCAGAATTTTGCCCGATTGGCTAACCCATTAACCAAGCTCACACGTAAAGGGGTGAAATTTGTTTGGAAAAAATAATGCGAAGATGTTTTGAAGAATTGATGAGAAGATTATTCAATGATATTATATTGACTCTACCATCTGGTAATGATGGGTTTGTTATTTAGAGTGATTCTTTAAAGCAAGGACTTGGTTGTTTCCTTATGCATAATGATAGGGTTATTGCCTATGCATCATGATAGTTAAAAATTTATGAGAAAAACTATCCTACACATGGTCTTGAGTTTGTAGCTGTAAATTTTTTTTGATGATTTGGGGACACTATCTATATGGTGAAAATTTTTAGATTCATATTGTTCAAAAGAGTTTTATGTATATTTTCTCATATAAAGAACTCAACATGTGGAAAAGGAGATGGCTTGAACTACTCAAGGATTATGATTTCACAATACACTACCACCCGAAGAAAGAAAATAAGGTGGTAGATGCTTTGAGCAGAAAAGATCATGGAGTTTTGAACAAGATGAGTATTGGAAGGGATCCTATTTTCATGGATCTAGTAAAGATGGATATGGGAATAACCATGGAAGGTGAAACTTTAATGCTTTTTCAAATAGTTACCAAACCATCTTTACGAGAAAGGATAAAAAGTTCTCAGGTTGATGATGAAGAGTTTCAAAAGATAATTAAAGCTGTGAATGATGGGAGATTGAGTGACTTCATATATGAAGATGGAATTTTGAAATTTGGGAAGAGACTTTGTGTTCCCGATATACCTGATATAAAAATAGAATTTTTGGATATTTCTCATTGCTTCAATTTCTCTATACACCATGGGAGAACCAAAATGTATAGATATTTGAAGAAACATTTTTGGTTGGATAACATGATGAGGGAGACTGTTGATTTTGTGTCAATATGTATGGTTTTTCAACAAGTGAAAGCTGGAAGACAACAGCCAGGAGGAGTCAGTCAACCTCTTCCCATACCAGAGTGGAAATGGGATAATATTACGATGGACTTTGTCATATGACTACAAAAGACCACTAGAAGGAATGATGTAATATGGGCCATTGTTGATCGACTTACCAAGTCAGAATATTTTCTTACTGTAAGAGAAGATTTACTACTTGAACGTTTAGAAAAACTATATATTAATTATCTTTTAAGACTTCATGGAGTACCACTATCGATTTTTTTTCGTGATCCCTGTTTTACATCATGATTCTAGAAAACTCTTCAAAATGCCCTGGATACTAAACTTTGTTTGAGCACTGCCTACCACCCCCAAACTGATGCAAAATCAGCACGGACTATTAAAACCATAGAAGACATGTTGAGATCATGATCACCTGACATTCAAGGTATGTGGGATCAATATTTACCTCTGGTAGAATTTTTTTTTACAATATCTTCTAGTCAAGTATTCAGATGGCACCATATGAAGCATTAAACTGAAAGAGATGTCACACACCAACCTATTGGGATGATGTTAGTGAAGGAAAACTCATAGGACCAGAACTGGTGGAGGAAACGATGGAGAAGGTAAAGGTAATCCAAACCCACATCAAAGTAGCTCAAAGTAGGCAGAAGGTCTATACCGATAACTGAAGGAAAAAATTTGGAATTTTAGGTAGGAAATAATGTTTTCATGATGGTATCTCTATGGAAGGGTGTTATACGTTTCAGTAAGAAGGGAAAATTAAGTCCTAGGTATATTTAACCTTTAGAAATTCTAGAACGAATTGGGGTTGTAGCTTAACGTTGGACAATGCCACCAAGTCTCTCCAAAGTTCACGATATATTACATGTATCACTGTTTAGAAAATAAATGCCTAACCCAACGTATGTACTTACCTATGAAGAATTAGAACTAGAACCTGGTCTATCTTATTGCGAAGAGTCTGTCAAGGTTCTTGATACAAGAGAACAATTTTTGTGAAACCATACGACTAGTCTGGTAAAATTTCTATAAAGAAACCATTAGATGGAAGAGGCAATGTGGGAACCCGGGGAATGTATGATGAAGAACCACCTGAATATTTTTATGTACTAATATTCTAGAAATTTCGAGGATGATATTATTTGAATGAGGGGATAATGTAACACCCCAAGCTTCCATGGTATTTTTCCTTTTGAATAATGCAATATCTTGCATTGTACACAACTTTGAGATTCTAACACATCGTGACCAACCAAACTAGCCATTTTGAATATTAATACCCAATTTTTAAAATTTTATAAATATTATATTTCAAAATGTACTTCATTTTTGGATTTAGAGTATCGAAATTAGCTTATGGTAAATTTTTGGTATTTTTCTGAAAACATTAAATTTTTTATGAATAGTGAAAAACACTGAGTCATAGTTTAAAACATAAGTAATATTTAAATAATTATTTGTTTTATTTAAAAAAATCAGTCTTAATAGATATATAATAACTTTATATGTTCAATTTAATTCATTTTATTTAGTTTATAAGAATTTTAGATATATAAAAATTTTATCGAACTTTTTACCATCTATTACCCACCTCTTAGGAGCATTTGCAAATTTACATAAAACATAATTTTACCACTTAGGTGAGATGAATTTATATAATTTGAGAGAAACTATTGATATTATTAATTAAAATGTGGTTCAATATGATAAAAATAATTTTTGGTGAATAATATCTTTTTACTTTTATTTACGACAGTTAAAAGTAAATAGGGTAATTAAGGGTAAAAATGATATTATTATTACCCTAACACATTTAATAATTCTATTGGATGCATGTAATTAGACCAAAAACAACCTTAGGAATAAAACATGATCCTTTAGGTCCATTTGGATTAGATTAGGACATTTATTATTATTTAATACAAAGAAGAGTTAAAATTGTTAAATTCAATGTTTAATAACTAAACCATTTTTAATATAGGGTTACAAATAAGATAAATTAGACTATAAATATTCATTAAATATATAATAATATTTCATACATAATGGTGTTTTATTTATATTTTTTGACATTAAATAATTAAATTTATTTATGACTGAATAATGATGCAGTAATTACCCTGTTAATGAAATATTAAAATAATTGATATTATCTGTATCCAACTAAATGTAATTTGAGACTTTTTATGAATTACACTACTTTTATATGTTAATATGACATATTGGGCTTGGTAATATGAATTTATTTTAAGTAATAATTTTTTTATGTATTTAGAAAAAACATAATACCAAATAGTGTTAAAATTGACATAAAAGAGTTTTTTAAACAAATATTATATTATTAATTGATATTATATTCCTAAAAATATATGGTTCTGTGAAAAGTCTTATATAATGATATTTGTATTATTAATTAACCACTTGGGTTTATTATGGAATTATATATTACGTTTATTAACCATATAATATAAAAATACAAAGAGATATGGTAAATGTCAAACTATTTAAGTAAGAGTTAAATCTAAAAGATAAGGTTAATATAGGGACCCAATCCTGTCTAAAACCTATTGGTTGAGTGGGTTTCGACCCATATCCACCATATCATTTGTATAATTCATTTTGGAGCCACTATAAACCGAATATTATTTTATTATAAAATAATATTTCTAGCTTTTCCTGTGGTTCCCCTCACTACTATTATAAAAGGGAACTGCCCCTTCTCTCTCATTAAAACCATCAAAGTCAATTGTATTGGCCAACCCCAGACCAAATATACTCGCAAATGTCCTCCCTTCATCCTAGATGCCTTAATTTATTCAGAAAGCAAACCTAATGATCCCTTTTCAAAAATAAAAAGGAAGAACCCGAAGAAGAGGTAAATATTTCATCACCTCTTTCAAGTTCCTTTCTTCTTCCACTTCCTTTTTCTTTGTTGTTTCCATAATAAAATTATAAATATAGTATCTTATATATAATGTTATTTTATTATAAAAATGGTACAACCATATTCATTATTTTATCCATGCTTTTAATGACATGTCACCATACATGCATATATATGGCTTACCGTATCCACGTCATGGTGTAGTTGTTATTCAATACATTGTTATTTGGATGGGTATAATTATGATGTATAATTTATGTAAATAATAATTATAACATGATAATTATTCTGTATATATGATATATCATCCAATTATATATTATTTTAATATCAAAAAAATGATATTTTCGCTCGCGCGTACGTACAGATTATCATCTCCACAAACACGATGAGATTCATCCTCCATCGTATCCATTGAAGACTAATTTTTATTTTTTGATTAAAAATAATGTTTAAATACATATTATAATTCTTAATATTAATAAGATACATTCTATTCATAACAAACATTACTTACATAATGGATCATATAAAGGAAAACGAATCAGTTAACACCTGAAACGATGATACTACTGAAATATCATTTACAAAGCACTATTAGAAGATCATGTATAATATAATATTAGTGTATATATTTCCTATATAATTTAATAACAATTATTTCACCATTATATAGGAGGATAACCTACCCTAGACCATGTAAAATTACAAGGTAAGGGTTAATTTCAAAATCTCTTCATTATCTGATATTGTTTATACGTAATTATCTTCTGGGACCTCCTTATCATCCACGTCCTTTCTTCTTAAAAATGTATTTAAAAACATTTATACTATTTACTAGATAACGGGTTAATGTAATTTATACCCTTATTTGACCTTATATGTTTTGAAAGAAATCATTCCATCATTTTCCAAACAAGTTACTTTTTTGCCTTTTCGACAAATTTAGGGTATGAATGTATTTTTAACTTATACGGAGGGTGAGACTATTTTCTACCGTTATAACATCATAAAAGATTCCCTTAAAATCTTATAAGAATATTTTCAAAATAAATTTTTTCTTAAATGATTTCAAAATAGAAAGATATATTTCCTTAAAAAAGGTTTTGATTTCATCTATGTCAACATCCTTTGATGGATTTTAATCTTATTTGAGGTTGATTTATTAAGATACAAAAAATCCAAATTATTTTGAATTTTTTCTGATATGTTTGACTGTGGATGTATTATTTTTACACCATTAATGGTTTATGGATAAGGTATTGACATTTCGTAAGCTAGTTTTAATATGAATGTTTATGTTTTGTTTAAACCTTTTCTTACGAAGAATGCATTGGACTTAGTAAGTGATAGGTGGAACCGATATAGCTCCTAGATGCATCAGTAGGACTCATGAGAAAAACTAGTGTCTTGTCACAAGGCCTTGAAAAAAAATCTTATTTGTAGTATTGGCACAAGGCCTTGAATATGTGGTTATGAAAGTCGGGCATTATGCATTCCATCATAATGAAAGTGGAAATTGATATTTCATGTGATTATTCGACTAGTAGAATACCCATGTGAGTAAGTAAATGGAATTATTTTGATTTTGATTTTTCTTATTATGATAAATTTTATGTTGAAAAGGCTTTTGTTTTAGTTTTATACATTTCCTTAAATGATTATGCTTATTTATGAATGTTTCCGCTATATTGTTATCCATACTGATCATTTGAGCTCACCTCTTTATATGTTTTATTTTACCTAGGATGTGAAGAAGTATATTATGACTGACCTATATGGATAGTCTATGGGATCTTAGTGTTCTCCATGGAAACAATGTTGTTGTGATTTTCCATTTTATGATGTAATGTAAACCTTTTTTTGTGTCTAGTACTTCCATGGCTACTAAACTAATCGGTCTTTCGAGACTTGATCTTTTGTGATCATGCCAATGATACATAATAATGCACCAACTTTGGGCTTCTGGCATCAGGGAATTACACTTTATATATATTTGTGGGGTTTTTATATTTATTGAAGAAAATAATCCTTTTTTGTTTATATGATCAAACTAGATTTTCATTCTCACAAATAAATATGAAATAGAAATACATTTTTCACATATTTAAGAATTATTTATCTTATTTAATATTCTATTTGATAAAGCCATAATTAGGCACTCACATAAAACAATAAACAATGAAGAAAAGTATATCATGAAATATGACTAGTCTTTAGCATTTCATTATGATCGATCCATAACAGATCAATCTTGACCCAGGGGAATTCATACCTAAGTCGACACATGACTCATGTTGCTGCTAGCCCCAGTGCAATGCGCTTGGATCCTATCTTTATTACCCCTTCAACTTGGTGGGGTCTACAACTCAAATCATCACTGTATAATTACAAATATACACTCACATAGGAGAGGAGGTCTAGGGGTACAAAATACAACTAGTGATTTGGAAGTGTTGGCCCTTATACATTATTCCATTAAAAGACGATTAATTGACTGTCATTTATCTAATTAATCATTACAATCATCACAAAAATTGAATAAATAATTAAATAAATAAAACCAGACATGCACGGTTCGATCTCTTTGTCAAAATTATTCAGTAGAAATAAAGCACAATTATAAGTAAACTGTAATAAATTTTAACAGTCTGAGGCCGCTCTAACAAATTAAATGAATTTAAATAAATTCGGTTAATTTCTTTTATCAGTTCCAATTGTTAAATTTAATTTTAATACAGAAAAATAAATTAATCCATCAATTTAATGTAATTTATAAAACTAAATTAATCCATTAATTTATTTTAATTATAAAATTTATATTAAAAAATTAATTTAATTTTGATCATAATTAAATCAATATTTCTGATTCATTCATAAACATAAATTGCAAATTAATTCTAATTAATATAATTATAAAAAATAAATTAATTAAATCTAATTACCATGGTTACCTATAGCTGGAGAAGGAGTCTGGTAGGACTGAAAACTACCATCGGGATGTCTTACTAGAGCAGGGCCGAATCACGGTGTAACCGCAGCATGACTGTAGCATTACCACAACACAACCGCAGTGAGACTGCGGCGAGACCACAGAGATTCAATAGTGAGACTGTGGTGAGACCATGGAAAGACCACTACGTGACCGCAGAGAGACCTTTGCATGACCGTGACATGTCTTCCCAGTCCAGCAACACCCCCATAATGACACTATCCTCTATGATACTAGACAAGTCAAGCAGCAGACTCCTTAGGAGTGGTTTGAGGGCAGCGGCCTACAGCTCTAGTGATCCTTGAGGGTGGTAGTGTGCAGCTTCTAGTGAGTCGTGAGGGTGTCATGTTGCTCTATTGTGCTCAAATGGAGGCATTGGCTAGGTTATAATGATCGTCAAGGGACGAGGTGTGATTCCTTGCAACTCGGATGGGGTTGGGGAGAAGGTAGCTAGTGGCTCGGAGCTCTGTTAAGACATAGTACAACGGTCAACTGCTTGTTCGACCATGATGGGGAGGCATTCCCTGGGCAACAAGGCCTATCTACAACAACAGCGACAAGGCCCTTTGGGATGAGGCGAGCTAACGCAGCACAATAGGGAGGTGGGGTGAGACGGCGTAGCAGGGAGTCGGGGTGGCGTGGTCCAACTTCAAGGGGAGTGGGGGCTTGGGTTGGTGCTTCACGTGGAAGGAGAAGACACTTTGGGGTCTTCCTTTGTATTAATTGTTTTGTCTTTTGACAAAAAAAAACCTCAACCACTTTTTCTTTTATCAAAGGGAATACTTGGGGTCTTTATCACTTCCTTTGTTATTTTAAATAATTTTATTAAGTCTAAAGAATTAAATAGTTTAAAAAAGAGAGATTAATTGACCCAAAGTCTAAAGGATTTCTCTTTTATTAATGAGAAAAATAAAATAATATTATTTTATAATATATTTTATTTATCTCCTAAAACAATCCCACTGGAAAAATTTTGGCGACTAGATTCTGACCAATGTGTGGCCAAATTTGGGTACTTTGAAGAACACATAAATAAAATAAAAATGCATTCTTAATAAAATTATAATCCAAATAACATAAAACTAACGACTTTAATCCATTTATAATTTTAAAATGGCCATAACATGGCCATTCAGTAATGAATATATGTACGGTTATATCCATCGGAATCGATTTAATGCCTTGTACTTAACATCAATGCAATTTATTTTTTTCTTTGACTTTGAGAATCCATGCATCCCTATGATACCACAATTAGGTACCAGGATGGAATAGAGGATGTTAATGGTTTGAGAAATTAAAATTTTTTGAACCACCAGAGCGATGTAACAATGTATAATCTGGTTATCTCATCCCGGTCAGTCTGAGGACCACACAAGGATTTTATAGAGAAAAAAATAAAATTCAAACTAGTAACTTGTTAGAACTTGAAGTGAGTAAGTCTGTCACAAGATTTCAGTGATCGTATCTGGAATAATCTAACATTTAAGCCCTCTAGATCATCGACAGAAACTTCTTAAATCTTCTTGCATGTCATTTATTGGAATCTGGGTGATAACACTGTACACTAAAGACCACTTCGATGTAGCGATGATCACTGCAAGAAAGATTTATTGATCCAAGAAGAATGTTATTGATGATAAGAATTACTTAATAGAATATCTCTCCAGAATCTAGGAAGAGATATAGGCTCCCAATTTCAAGGCATGAATAGTTATATGGGATGATCCTCTCTCTTACTTATATAGGGAATATCTTAAATACCCAGTATGGGTTCCCGACCACCCCATGTAATAGATGTTCACAGTATAATTATTATAAATATTTATTTATGTCAAAATAAATAATAATATAAAATAATTTTTATAATTTTTATCACTAACTACAATATATATATTTAATATATATTTAATGACAAACATGAGTCTTTAACACAACTCGTGTTTCTTAAAAATATTAAAAACTCCCGGGATATTTAAATTTGTTTGAGTAATATTTTAACCGTTTATATACATAATCATTTGTAAATATATATTATAAATGAACTTAATAAACTATTCAAAAATAGAATAATTAAATAATTATTTTATTACTTGGTGATCCATAGAACCTGGATAATATTTTGATCGCGTGGTGGGCACCACCATGTGCTATATTCATATTCCGAAGAATAGGGTAGATTCTCGAAGTGCAATAATATATGACCCTCTAGACCCTTATCTCAATAGTAGTAAATAACATTTACCTACCAATGTTGGGGTCTAGAAACCCATCGAGACCCCAATAGAGATAAGGAAAAGTCAAAACAATGACTACCATTCCTATGAACATGGTCTATGTAATATAATATATTCTTCTTCAACATTTCAATAAATAAGAATACACACTATTGTCACCATCCAATATTGGATTTATTTTATTTGTTGATCTATCTAGATGGTCATACCTTCCACTACCATGGCCATGGATTTAATGAAGGTTCAACTATCCTAATCAACTGGGCCCGAGATATCTCTTCCTCAACTCGGAAGCGAAAAATCCTATTTTGATCATTCATTCATTGTAATGTCACCAATGACATTCCCAACACATACTTCCTCACCAAAAATTCATTGCCACGGTTTTTTCCTAGCATCAATTTATGAAATTAAATTACATATATTAATAATGATCTCATGTATAGAAACCATTACACATATCTATAGATAGAAACGACCAATGACACCTAAAACATGTGGTGTTCCTATTATGTGGGTTTTTACACATGATCTCAACTACTAGATATCATCAAGTGCTAACCTCATGAGAAGAAGCCTCAATTATTATTGTTCCCAGCACCTGATAGTCACACATCATCAGTATCCTTTGATAATGATGTAACTAGACCATAGAACATTACATTAAGATTACTATCATGGAACCTCAGGGTTCTCATTATAGCCTGGGATATATTATAACCCTTTGACACAACTTGTAATCTGAGGACATTTATATAAACCAAGTGGATGTAGAATTATCTAAACGGTTTTAGAAAGATAAACTGTTGTATATAAAAAAACTACATACAAGTAGTGGTAAAGAAAGTACAACACAAATACGGTCTAGGGAACCCACATTCAATATGATTTATGGTGCATAAGGTGAAGATGGATGACCACTATGAATTTTCAGGGATGATAATTGGTATGATTTATGGGATGTAATATCATTCATCTTGATGATTTGGAAATTCCATATTAAATTTTCTTTTTTCATACGATAGGTTTAATTTTTATCATGGTAAAGAATAATTTTATGATAGTTAAAATGACTAAAAGTGGGGTTAGGAGATGAGGAATGATTGTCAGAAGGTAAACCACGAGTTTGAATGAGTTTGGGAGGAATTGAATTATTCTTTGGGTGTCATAGAGTTTTCTAGAAAGGGATTATATTTGATTGTGCTTGGTTTGGGAGAAACCATGGGACACTATGATTCTCAGAGGGTTTTCAGTTTATTTTGATCTGAGAACCGTTGGGTTTTAGTGTTAGATCAGGGTTTAATCTAAGTATTTCAAGACAGATGATAAACTGTACAATGTTTAAAAGATCCTGGGACTAAGTGCATGTCCTATGACCTATTTTAGAAAAACCTAGATCCTCATTAATATGTGGTCGAGTACAATGTTGCACTGTGGTTACATGGTTAGAAAAACAATATGGTCAAACTGTGATGGTGTTGTAGGTGTTAGATAGTGGGTGGTACAGGGTTGGTGTATGGTTTTGATTACCATGAATCCAAACCATGTGAGGGTGTAGTGTTGGACAATAGTGGCGCATGGTTAGAGTACGGTTGTACTAATCGTGTATCCAAAACATGTGACTTCCAAAAAAATCATTAAATGGGGGATTTTTCCAAAATAACACCTCAATTTTCTAGCTAATCCACACCCTTTAAATCCCATTTGTGTGAAAAAATCACAGGTTTCCCAAATCCCTTCCTCCATCTCCTACCCCATAATTTTGGGAGTGTTTATGGTGATTATTTTCTATTTTAGGTGAGTTATTCTCTTCTAGTGAATCCTCTTCCACTTCTTTTTACTCCTCTCTGATTTGGAGTTCTCATGTTTATGTTTTGTTGATGATTCCACTAGATCACTATGGAATCATTGGTTTCTCATAATGTTTTGGTTGGTTTGTGGAGAGGAGATCCCAAGAAAACTTAGACATGTCATTGTGTGATCTTTCATTATTTTGTAAGACCATGGTAAATTTTATTATGCTTTCCAAAATTAATTAAATTTATTTATTTTTGAAATTGTATTTCCTCATAAATTCTATCCTAGTAATGGTGTTAAGAGTTTTTTGTGGTCATCATGTAGTGGTTGCATCAAGTTTCGATAAGAGGTGAGCACCTGGTAAGTTTTTTGGAATTATGTTTGTAATGGCCCGACCCCAGCTACCCAGAGTCGGTGCATTATTGCGTAATATTGGCATGATCACAAAAGATCAAGTCTCAAAAGACCGATTAGTTTATTATCCTTGGAAAAACTAGATACATTCATAAATGTTACATTACATCATAAAGTGAAAAATCACAATAACATAGTCTCCATAGTCCACACTTCTATCCCCTTCAGACTATCCCTGTAGGTCAGTCAAAAAATACTTCTTCACATCCTGGGAAAAATAAAACATTGAAAGGGGTGAGATCAGATGCTTAGTAAAGATAACAATATAGCAGAAGCTTTCATAAATAAACATAAACATTTAAGGCAATGTATGTCTAAAACAAAATCCTTTTAAACTTGAACTTCAACATAATATGGCGAAAGTAAAATGAGATAATTCCATTTACTTATTCACATAGATATTCTACTGGTCGAATAATCACATGCAATATCAATAACCACTTTCATAATAATGGAATGCATAATGACAGACTATCATAACCACATAGCCAAGGCCTCGTGCCAAGACTACAAATAAGATTTTGTCAAGGCCTCGTGCAAAGACACTAGTTTGTCTCATGAGACCTGTTGATGCATTGAGGAGCTATAGCGGGCACCACCAATCACTTATTAAGTCCAATGCATTCCTCATATAAATTGGTTTAAAAATATTATAAACCATAACATAATCGTATCACATAAAACATACATAAAGGAAACATAAAATTTCCACATTTCAATCACAATATATCAATACAACACATTGATATAAAAAAACATTATCAAAAGCATTTTCAATACCAAAATAAAATAAAAGTAAAACATGGTATTTATTTTTCATTTAAAAAAAATTATAGCTTATAGAGGAAGTCGAAAGTCAAATAATAGTCACGGTGGTATAGAAGTCGTTGTCACCACATACGTAAGAAAAAACATTCCCTTTTTCGTATAGTAAAGACGCTTCGTATAAAAATATTCCTTTTGAATAAAAGTAAAATTCAAAGGGGTTTATACACCGTATAAAGGAAATTTGTGTATAAAACAAAATATGCCTCAATGAATGGAGATTGAGACGAAGTCCCTTACAAAGAATATTTTTTTAAATAAAATAGATCGATTATGTGTATTCAATATATATACACGTAAAGAAAGTACAAATAAAAGATAAGACATACTAATATCTAGACATAATTTGAAAGTACGAGATTAACCCAATGAATGGAAATTGGGTTAAGAAGATCCCTTAAAAAGATCATTTTTTTAAATAAAATAGATCTATTATGTGTATTAACTATAATTATACATAAATAAAGTACAAATAAAAGATAGGACATAATAATATCATGACATAATTTGAAAGTAGTAGATTAACCCAAAGAACGGAAATTGGGTTAAGAAGTTCCCTTACCTCGTGTCCGTCTTGACTCGATCGTTCTTTAACCTCCTGAATAATAAACTAGAGTTAATTTATAATTGATTAAGATCATTTTTCATGTTTATTATTCCTTTTATATCACTTCTTACCATTTTATGAACATTATGTAATTATTTATGTTAATAACGGTCGTTTTGTCGATCTTTGGTACTTGAGTCAAAAATAAACTTCTTATAATTACAGGTTGTTCATGTGGTAAAATATCAATTATATTCAGAATTATATTCATGATTTATATGTAATATATATAATATATATCCAGTATATACATTCATTCATAATATTACATAACATTTAGAGGTAATAAAGGAAATTCACCGTTTATGGAGATAGTAAGTCGTATGTACGCATGAACACTACTTTCATTTCTATTTCATATTTAATGTAATGAAATCATAATTATATAAAGTTGTATTATAATTCCAGTATAATATCATATATAATATCATTTACTCCATCCTTTATACATCCCACATATGGCATTAATGATTCAAATCACTTTGAGGGGGCGGTAGTCCTCACTTTCGAAAATGAAATTATCGCGTTTACCCATAATGGAAATCATTAAGGTATGCCATAAATGAGAAATAGAGAAGCATAAGTAAAACATCAACATAATATATATATCATATATGAAATTATTGTCATAAAATGGCCACCATTAGAGGTGTTAAAATAATATTGAACAATCATCGTTTCGTGAGGCAGCATTTCGCCACCCACAGAAACAGTATGTTCTTTAACCATTAGACGAAGGTGTGTGTAAGTGTAAATATAATACATATCCTAAAAACATCCTAGTATATTTAAGATACTGTTTTTTTACAAAAAAAAGGAATAAAAACATTTTAGGGTGTTGGAGAAGCAAAATAAAACAAAAGAACAGAGGAGAAGACATTACCTTAAAATCGGGTAACTCTTTTTGATTTGAGCCAAAGGCTTTCTTGGGAAGACTTCTTCCCAAAGTGAGTCTTATAGGAGTAAAAGAGGGATGTTGAGAGAGTATTTGGGTAGATTTTGGCCGAGCCAAATGGCTTTGATGGTGTGAATAAGGTGGTAGAGGTGGGGGCCTTTTATAAGAGGAGAGGAGGGGCACTCTTGGAAAGATTGAAATGTTACTTTATTATGAAATGATTTTCGGATTAAAAAGGTCCCACAGTGATATATTTCGAGGATAAGTTGATAATGGTTCGATATTTTCCAATCAAATAGGTTTTAGACAAGTGTTATCCTTATATTTTACATTATATTTTCATTTTATTTAAATCATTAATTAATGAGTAAATCGATGCATCATCATGGTGTCATAAACAATTTAATTTTTTTAATGTATAAAAATTATAAAAAAAATATCATGATGTAGGAAATATTTTTTTCTTTCCAAAAAATATTTATAGTTGATATGTTACCTTATATAACCCCATGAAATAATTGTTTTAGTAAAACAACTCATGTTTGTGACATTATTATTTTAACATTAAATAACAAGTTTTTAATGTCATTTTCCTACCAAAGTGGCTCCATGGGGTCCCCAAGTTGACCCATGGATTTTATTGGTTGTCCATGACTCATCCAATAGGGTTATGACAAGTGTAAAGGTCATTTCATATTATTATAAAATTATCTTTACCTTAAATTACACTAATTACCTTTAATCGCAATTAATAAAACTTAAAAGTTACTATTCAACAAAAATTATTTTAATCCCATTGAACCACATTTTATTTCCTAATGACAACCATGTATGTCGGATTTTTGAAAATCAAATCACAGAAGTGGTAACGTTTAATTTAAACGAAAAATCAGTTTTTTAACTACCACTTAGTGGTTTCACTATTCATCAAAAATTGAAGTTTATCAGAACAATGCCAAAATTTCACCCTAATCTATAATTGATAATCCAAATTTGAAAATGATGTATATTTTAAAAAATTCAAAACATATGAGTTGCATTAATTAATTTTATAATTAATTCCCGCTGTCACAACAAATAGCGTGTTTTTAAGAAACAATATATATCAAAAGATTGACAATTGTTTATGTCCAATTTCAAAGTGAAATTAATTATAATGACCACCATTGGAAAAAATGGTAAAAATATATTCTAATTATACTTTAAAACCACTCAATAGTATAATTTATCAATATAAATTATTTTGATTAAAAAATTTGTTTTTAAGTATTTTTCACTATTCAAAAAAAATTGGAAGTTCTCAGAAAAATACCAAAAAATCAACTTTGGATAATTTTTGATATTCCGAATCCAAAAATGAAGTCCATTTTGAAATATAAAATATATATAATTTCAAAAAGTGTGTATTACTATTCATAACGACTATTGTGATTGGTCACAGTGTGTTAGAATTCGAGGTTGCATACAACACACGCTTCTCTATTATTCAAAGAGAAGTGTACCATGGAAGCTTGGGGTGTTACATTCTCCCCTCCTTCAATAAATTGTGTCCTTGTAATTTGAAATTTTTCTTTGAATATAAAAGGTTGAAAATATAAAATACCTTTTTGGAAATCCCACATCAGAAATAAGGTTAATAAAAATATAACTTTAAAAGAAATAAAGGGAAGTACAAAGGTCACCCGAGATAACCAATACGAGGATTCTATGAAAACATGGATATGAAGGAAAAACAAACCATCAAGGTCTGATGGAGAGTTGTATAAAATAGGATTAGTAGAAAGTTTAACTACAAGAAAATCACAAACTGGTGATTGGTTAAATGATCATTGATTCCCCAGTAGGAAAAGTTAACCGAAGTTACCTTTCATAAAGTTGAGGAATTTATTTAGGATATTTACTAAGAATGTAAAGAAATATTCATACATGTCATGTATACTTTCATTCTATTATAAATTTTTACCACAAACCCATCTTTCACTCATTAAGATAATAGAACTCAAAAATATTATATTTATCCTAATCATACAAGGTTCTAAATTTTAACACATACCATTTAGATTACGAAAACTATTTTTTAATAACCAGGGACTTCCTATAGGCTAGTGGTATGTAATAAAGGCATGTCACACTATGGTTGTGGGTTCGATTCCTGCAGCTTTGTCTGACGTGATGGGTTATCCCCCACCCTGCAGGTTGTCCTTTTCCTAAAAATATTGTATTACAATATTCCAAAAATAATCTTCAGAAATGTTTTAACCTTAAACAATACTATCCAAATATCAACTTAATCCATTCCAACGTTTATAGTTATCAAAAATACCTATGTCCAGACTTTCTCTAAAAGGTATCTTAATTCCAAAATCAGTTGTAACATCAGATTCCCCAAACAAATTAAAGTTTCTATTATTGTCACATACTAAAAATATGATTACCTTCATCATATTAAAACCTTAATGAAACAACAAGTACTGCAGTACAATACTTATATATATCACATTATTCTTATAACCAGAATATAATCCTTGAGTCCAAAATCACCAATACATTAATTATTCCACTTCAACTGTAGTAATAGCATAAGATTGTCCATGATCCCTTGGCCTTTTCTGAGTTATGTTTCACTGACTCTTAGGACATTCATTTGCATAATGCCCCATTTCTCTACAATTGTAGCATTCAACATTGATAGCATCTTTCTTTCCCTTGCAATCACGAGCCTGGTGACCTTTTTCTCCACATTTATAACAAACTCCCATTCCTTTTAGGCAAGTACTGGGGTTATTCTTCCCACATTTATCACATAATGGAAAATCCTTTTTTCCATTTTTCCCTTTATCTGTCTCGTGTTCCACTGTTCTCTTATTCTCTGGCATTACTTTATTGCCATAATATTTAGAGAATTCCTTTTCAGTCTTGATAGCACATGAGACAATATTTTTGTACAATGAGAAAGATTGTGAGACTAAGGCTCGACGGAGAAATGGTTTTAACCCATCAAAGAAACGATAAATCTTACTTCTTGGGTTACGTATATAATCTGCAGCATGTCTTGCTAACCTTGTAAAGTTGGCCTCATACTTTACAACATTCTCATCCTCCTTTTATCTCAGACTCAGAAATTTCCTTTCCATATCTGCTTGATGGTCATGAGGAAAGTATTTTTCTAAGAAAATCTCTTTGAACTACCTCCATTCAATATTTGATACTTCATCATCTTCCTTTGTGTTTTGAATCAATGACCACCATTGATCATCATCTCCAGTGAGGCAGTAATCTTCCATGACTACTTTTTCCCTTTCACTACTCCCTAAAGACTGAAATATTTTCTCTAGGGAATTTTTCCATTGCTCAGCTACTAAGGGATTAGTAGTCCCATTGAATGTTGTGGTTGTTTCCTCATGAAGCGGTCTAACATTGATCCTCCACGTTTTGGATCAGGGTGCTTCATACGAGTAAGGTTATTATTCATAACCTAAGTGAGTTTCCCTAGTATGGTGATAAACTAATCAGTACCAGTTGTATCACCAGCTCCACTATTAATATCTTGAGAAGGAGGGAAATCCCTACATGTAGTGTGTGCATTGATACAGTTTCAATTCCTCCCACTAGGTGCCATTTCTAAAAAATGGCATAAACTAGAGTAGTTTATGAATCAAAAAACATAATTCCATACTTGTAAAACACTTAACAAAAATTGAACTATAATCATAAAAATGTTTTCTTTCAGGAAGTATATACTCATAAACCCTTCATAATGATTTGTAAAGAAAATTAGAATTATCCTAATCATATCCCTCGGGAGTGTCGTAACCAAGTGTGAAGCAAGGCCCATTGTTGTGCACCAGTTCCCATTCGAGTCTAGCTCAAAGCGGTGTTTTCATGTTTTACCCCTAGGTACTTTTGTGCCAGAGCCGCCTCTACCTGCTCGTATCCAGACAAGGATGTATTTCTCGGAAAACTCACAAAATCTCTATAATAGAGAAATTCTAGGATATTCTTCTATACTAATCCTCAAAGTCTACCATAGGTTTATGTGCTCTAATCAGAGTTTATCTAAATCTAGCTTCCAAGGATAGTACTAAACTGCCTCTGATACCAACTGTAACGTCCCACCCCAGCTACCTAGAGTTGGTGCATTATTGGGTAACATTAGCATGATCACAAAAGATCAAGTCTTGAAAGACCGATTAGTTTAGTAGCCTTAAAAACACTAGATACATTCATAAATGTTATATTACATCATAAAATAAAAATTCACAATAACATAGTCTCTGTAGTCCACACTTCTATCCCCTTCAGACTATCCCTGTAGGTCAGTCATAAAACACTTCTTCACATCCTGGGAAAAATAAAATATTGAAAGGGGTGAGCTCAGATGCTCAGTAAGGATAACAATATAGCGGAAGATTTCATAAATAAACATAAACATTTAAGGCAATGTATGACTAAAACAAAAGCCTTTTAAACATGAACTTTAATATAATATGGTAAAAGTAAAATGAGATAATGCCATTTACTTATTCACATGGATATTCTACTGGTCGAATAATCACATGCAATATCAATAAACACTTTTATAATGATGGAATGCATAATGCCAGACTATCATAACCACGTATCCAAGGCCTCGTGCCAAGACTAAAAATAATATTTTGTCAACGCCACATGCCAAGACACTAGTTTGTCTCATGAGACTTGTCGATTCATCGAGAAGCTATAGCGGTCTCCACCTGGCACTTATTAAGTCCAATTCATTCCCCATATGAATAGGTTTAAACATATTATAAACCACAACATAATCGTATCACATAAAACATTCATAAAGGAAACATAACACTTCCACATTTCAATCACAGGATATCAATACAACACATTGATATAATAAAAACATTATCAAAAGCATTTTCAATACCAAAATAAAACAAAAGTAAAACATTGTATTTATTTTTCATTTAAAAAAAGTTATGGCTTATAGAGGAAGCCGAAACTCAAATAATAGTCACGGTGGTAGAGAAGTTGTTGTCGCCGCATACATAAGAAAAAACATTCCTTTTGTTGTTTAGTAAAAATTCATCCAATAAAGAGATTCCTTTTGAATAAAAGTAAAATTCAAAGGGGTTTATACACCGTATAAAGGAAATTTTTTGTATAAAAAAAAATATGCCTCAATGAATAGAGATTGAGATGAAGTCCCTTACAAAGAACATTTGTTAAATAAAATAGATCTATTTTTTGTATTCACTATATGTACACATAAAGAAAGTACAAATACATGATAGTACATAATAAGATCATGACATAATTTGAAAGTAGGAGATTAACCCAAAGAATGGAAATTGGGTTAAGAAAATCCCTTATAAAGATCATTTTTTAAATAAAATAGATCTATTATGTGTATTCACTATAGGGACACATAAATAAATTACAAAAAAATATAGGACATAATAATATCATGATATAATTTGAAAGTAGGAGATTAACCCAAAGAACGGAAATTGGGTTTAGAAGTTCCCTTACCTCATGTCCGTCTTGACTCGACCGTTCTTTAAACTACTGAATAATAAAATAGAGTTAATTTATAATTTTTTAAGAACCTTTTTCATGTTTATTATTCCTTTTATATAACTTATTACCATGTTATGAACATTATGTAATTATTTATGTTAATAACGGTCATTTTGTCGATCTTTGGTACTTGAGTCAAAAATAAACTTCTTTTAATTACAAGTTGTTCATGTGGTAAAATATCCATTATATCCTGAATTATATTCATTATTTATATATCATATATATCATATATATCCATTATATATATTCATTCATAATATTACATAATATTTAGAGGTAAGAAATGAAATGCACCGTTCATGGAGACGGTAAGCCGTACGTATGCATGAACGCTACTTTCATTTCTATTTCGTATTTAATGGAATAAAATCATAATGATATAAAGGTGTATTATAATTCCAGTATAATATAATATATAATATCATTTACTCCATCCTTTATACATCCAACATATGTAATTAACGATTCAAATCACATTGAGGGGGCGGTAGTCCGCACTTTCTAAAATGAAATTATCGCGTTTACCCATAATGGAAATCATAAAGGTATGCCATAAATGAGAAATACTGAAGCATAAGGAAAACATAAACATAATATATATATCATATATGAAAATAGTGTCATAAAAATGGCCACCATTAGAGGTTTTAAAAGAATATTGAACAATCATCGTTTCGTGAGGCAGTATTTCACCACCCACAGAAACAGTATGTTCATTAACCATTAGACGAAGGTGTGTGTAAGTGTAAATCAAATACTTATCATAATAACATACTAGTATATTTATGATACTGTATTTGTTACAAAATAAAGGAATAAAAAGATTTTAGGGGGTTAGAGAAGCAAAATAAAACAAAAGTACACAAGAGAAGACATTACCTTAAAATCGGGTAACTCTTATTGATTTGAGCCAAATGCTTCATTGGGAAGACTTATTCCCAAAGTGAGGATTATAGGAGTAATAGAGGGAAGTTGATAGATTATTTGGGAAGAGGTTGGCCGAGCCAAATGGCATTGATGGTGTGAATAAGGTGGTAGCGGTGGGGGCCTTCTATAAGAGGAGAGGAGGGGCACTTTTGGAAAGATGGAAATGTTACATTATTATGAAATGATTTTTGGATTATAAAGGTCCCACAATGATATATTTCTAGGATATAGTGATAAGGGTTTGAAATATTCCCACCCAATAGGTTTTAGACAAGTGTAAGACTTAGTTTTTACATTATATTTTAATTTTATTTAAATCGTTAATTAATGAGGTAATCGCTGCATCATCATGGGGTCATAAACAATTTAATTTATTTAATGTCTAGAAATTATAAAAAAAATATCATGATGTAGGAAATATTTTTAGATTTTCAATGATGATTTATAGTCTAAAAGTTACTTTATATAACCCCATGAAATAATTCTTTTAGTAAAATAATACATGTTTGTGACAATTTTATTTTTACTTTAAATAAAAAGTTATTAATATTATTTTCTTACCCAAGTGGCTTCATGGGGTCCCCAAGTTGACCCATGGATTGTCTTGGTCATCCATGACTCGTCCAATAAGGTTAGGACAAGTGTAAAGGTATTTTCATATTTTTATAATATCATTTTTACCTTAAATATCACTAATTATCTTTAATCGTGATTAATTAAACTTAAAAGTTACTATTCACCAAAAAATTATTTTAATCCCATTGAACCACATTTTACATCCTAATGACAACTATGTATGTCAGATTTTTGAAAATCAAATCACAGAAGTGGTAATGTTTCATTTAAACGAAAAATTAGTTTTTTAATTACCACTTAGTGGTTTCACTATTCATAAAAAATTGAAGTTTTCAGAACAATGCCAAAATTTCACCCTAAGATATAATTGATATTCCGAATTCAAAAATGATGCCTATTTTAAAAAATTTCAAACATATAAGTTGCATTAATTAATTTTATAATTAATCTCTCTATCACAACAAATAGCGTGTTTTTAAGAAACAATATATATCAAAAGACTGACAATTGTTTATGTCCAATTTCAATGTGAAATTAATTATAATGACCACCATTGGGTAAAATGGTAAAAATATATTCTAATTATACTTTAAAACCACTCTATAGTATACTTTATCACTATAAATTATTTTTTATTAAAAAAGTTGTTTTTAAGTATTTTTCACTATTCATAAAAAAATTGGAAGTTCTCAGAAAAATACCAAAAATTCAACTTAGGATAATTTTGATATTCTGAATCCAAAAATGAAGTCCATATTGAAATATAAAATATATATAATTTCAAAAGGTTGGTATTACTATTCATAACGGCTACTTTGATTGGTCGCGGTGTGTTAGAATTCGAGGTTGCGTACAACACACGATGCTCTATTATTCAAAGAGAAGCGTACCATGGAAGCCTGGGGTGTTACATTCTCCCCTCCTTCAATAAATTGCATCCTTGCAATTTGAAATTTTTCTTTGAATATAAAAGTTTGAAAATAGAAAATACCTTTATGGAAAACCCACATCACAAAATAAGGTTAATAAAAATATAACATTAAAAGAATGAAAGGGTAGTACAAAGGTCACCCTAGATAGCCAATACAAGGATTCTATGAAAACATGGATTTGGAGGAAAAAAACCATCAATGTCTGATGGAGAGTTGTATAAAACAGGATTATGAGAAAGTTTAACTACAAGAAAATCACATACCTGTGATTGGTTAAATGATCATTGATTCCATAGTAGGAAAAGTTAACCAACAACATTTTTGTTTTAAGTTACCTTTCATAATGTTGAGGTATTTATTTTGGAGATTTACTAATAACGTAAAGAAATATACATACTTGTCATGTATACTTTCATTCTTTTATAATTTTTTACCACAAACCCATATTTCACTCATTAAGATAATAGGACTCAAAAATATTATATTTATCCAAATCGTACAAGGTTCCAAATATTAACACATACCATTTAGATTAGGAAAATTATTTTTTAATAACCAGGGACATCCTATAGGCTAGTGGTAGGTAATAAAGGCCTGTCACACTATGGTTGTGGGTTCGATTCCTGTAGCGTTGTCCGACGTGACGGGTTAACCCCTACCCTGTAGGTTGTCCTTTTACTAAAACTATAGTTTTATAATATTCCAAAAATAATCTTCAGAAATGTTTTAACCTTAAACAATAATATCCAAATATCAACTTAATCTATTCCAACCTTTATAGTTATCCAAAATAACTCTGTCTAGACTTTCTCTAAAAGGTCTCTAAATTCCAAAATCAATTGTAACATCAGATTCCCCAAACAAATTAAAGTGTCTATTATTGTTACATACTAAAAATATGATTACCTTCATCATATTAAAACCTTAATTAAACAACAATTACTACAGTACAATCCTTATATATATCACATTATTCTTATAACCAGAATATATTCCTTGAGTCCAAAAGCACCAATACATTAATTATTCCACTTCAACTGTAGTAATAGCATAAGATTTTCTATAATCCCTTGGCATTTTTTGAGTTATGTTTTAATGACGCTTAGGACAATCATTTGCATAATGCCCCATTTCTCTACAATTATAGCATTCAACATTGATAGCCTCTTTCTTTCCCTTGCAATCACGAGCCTGGTGACCTTTTTCTCCACATTTATAACAAACTACCATTTCTTTTAGGCAAGTACCGGGGTGATTCTTCCCACATTTATCGCATAATAGAAAATATTTCTTTCCCTTTTCCCCTTTATCTGTCTCTTGTTCCACCATTATCTTCTTCTCTTTCTTTACTTTATTGTCATAAGATTTAGAGAATTCTCTTTTTGTCTTGATAGCACATGAGACAATATCATCGTATAATGAGAAAGATTGTGAGACTAAGGCTCGATGGAGAAATGGTTTTTACCCATCAAAGAATCGATCAATCTTACTTCTTAGGTTACGTATATAATCTACAGTATGTCTTGATAACCTTGTAAAGTTGGCCTCATACTTTGCAACATTCTCATCCTCCATTTGTCTCAAACTCAGAAATTGTCTTTCCATGTCTGCTCGATGGTCATGAGGAAGGTATTTTTCTATGAAAATCTCATGAACTCCCTCTATTCCATATTCAATACTTCATCATCTTCCTTTGTGTTTTGAATCAATGAACACCATTGATCTGCATCTCTAGTGGGGTGGTAAGCTTCCATGACTACTTTTTCCCTTTCACTACTCCCTAAAGCTTGAAATATTTTCCCTAGGGAATTTATCCATTGCTCAGCTACTAAGGGATTAGTACTCCCATTGAATGTTGTGGTTGTTTCCTCATGAAGTGGTCAAACATTGATCCTCCACGTTGTGGATCAGTGTTCTCCATACGAGTAAGGTTATTATTAATAACCTAAGTGAGTTGTCCTAGTATGGTGATAAATTGATCAGCACCAGTTGTATCACCAGCTCCACTATAATTATCTTGAGTAGGAGGGAAATCCCTACATGGAGTGTGTTCATTGATACGGTTTCCATTCCTCCCACTTGGTGCCATTTCTAAACAATGGCATAAAGTACATTACTTTATGAATCAAAATACATAATTCCATACTTGTAAAACACTTAACATAAATTTAACTATGATCATAAAAATGTTTTTTTGATAAAGTATATACTCATAAACCCTTCATAATGATTTGTAAAGAAAATGAGAATTATCCTAAGCATATCCCCTGGGAGTGTCGTAACCAAGAGTGCAGCAAGGCCCATTTTCATCTACGAGTTCTCGTTCGAGTCTAGCTCAAAGTGGTGTTTTCAGGTTTTACCCCTAGGTACATTTGTTCCAGAGCCACCTATACCTGCTCGTATCTAGACAAGGATATATTGCTCGGAAAACTTACAAAATCTCTATAATAGAAAATTTATAGGAAGTTCTTCTATACTAATCCTCAAATTATATCATAGGGTTATGTGATCTAATCAGAGTTTATTTAAATCTAGCTTCCAATGATAGTACTAATCTGCCTCTGATACCAACTGTAACACCCCGACCCAGCTACCCAGAGTCGGTTCATTATTGCGTAACATTGGCATAATCACAAAAGATCAAGTCTCGAATGACCGATTAGTTTAGTATCCTTGGAAACACTAGATACATTCATAAATGTTACATTACATCATAAAGTGAAAAATCACAATATCATAGTCTCCATAGTCCACACTTCTATCCTCCTCAGACTATCCCTCTAGGTCAGTCATAAAATACTTCTTCACATCCTGGGAAAAATAAAACATTGAAAGGGGTGAGGTCAGATGCTCAGTAAGGATAACAATATAGCGGAGGCTTTTATAAATAAACATAAAACTTTATGGCAATGTATGAATAAAACAAAAGCTTTTTAAACTTGAACTTCAACATAATATGGCAAAAGTAAAATGGGATAATGTCATTTACTTATTCACATGGATATTATACTGGTCGAATAATCACATGCAATATCAATAGCCACTTTCATAATGATGGAATGCATAATGCCAAACTATCATAACCACGTAACCAAGGCCTCGTTCCAAGACTAAAAATAAGATTTTGTCAAAGCCATGTGCCAAGACACTAGTTTGTCTCATGAGACCTGCCGATGCATCGAGAAGCTATAGCAGGCTCCACCTGTCACTTATTATGTCCAATACATTCCTCATATGAATAGGTTTAAACATATTATAAAACAAAACATAGTCGTATCACATAAAACATGCATAAAGGAAACATAAAATTTCCATCTTTCAATCACAAGATATCAATACAACACATAAATATTATAAATACATTATCAAAATCATCTTCAATAGAAAATCAAAAGAAAAGTAAAACATGGCATTTATTTTTCATTTAAAAAAAGTTATGGCTTATAGAGGAAGATGAAACTCAAATAATTGTCATGGCGGTAGAGAAGTCGGTGTCGCCACATACATAAGAAAAAACATTCCTTTTGTCGTTTAGTAAAAATGATTCGTATAAAAATATTCCTTTTGAATAAAAGTAAAATTTAAAGGGGTTTATACACAGTATAAAGGAAATTTGTGTATAAAACAAAATATGGCTCAATGAATGGAGATTGAGACGAAGATCCATACAAAGAACATTTTTTAAATAAAATAGATCGATTATTTTTATTCACTATAAGTACACATAATGAAAGTACAAATACAATATAGGACATAATAATATCATGACATAATTTGAAAGTAGAATATTAACTCAAAGAATTGAAATTGGGTTAAGAAGTTCCCTTACAAAGATAATTTTTTAAATAAAATAGATCTATTATGTGTATTTACTATAAGTACACATAATGAAAGTACAAATAAAATATAGGACATAATAATATCATGACATAATTTGAAAGTAATAGATTAACCCAAAGAACGGAAATTGGGTTAAGAAGTTCCCTTGCCTTGTGTCCGTCATGACTCGACCGTTCTTTAACCTCCTTAATAATAAACTAGAGTTAATTTATAATTGCTTAAGAACATTTTCCAAGTTTATTATTCATTTAATATCACTTATAAACATTTTATGAACATTATGTAATTGTTTATGTTAATAATGGTCATTTTGTCGATCTTTGGTACTAGAGTCAAAAATAAACTTCTTATAATTACAAGTTGTTAATGTGGTAAAATATCCATTATATCCAGAATTATATTCATGATGTAGATATCATATATATCATATATATCTAGTATATAAATTCATTCATAATATTACGTAACATTTAGAGATAAGAAATGAAATGCACCGTTCATGGAGACGGTAAGCCGTACGTACGCATGAACGCTACTTTCATTTCTATTTTGTATTTAATGGAATGAAATCATAATTATATAAAGGTGTATTATAATTCCAGTATAATATCATATATAATATCATTTACTCCATCCTTTATACATCCCACATATGGCATTAACGATTCAAATCACTTTGAGGGGGCGGTAGTCCGCACTTCCTAAAATGAAATTATCGCGTTTACGCATAATGGAAATCATAGAGGTATTCCATAAATGAGAAATACAAAAGCATAAGGAAAACATAAAAATAATATATATCTCATATATGAAAATAGTGTCATCAAAATCTCCACCATTAGAGGTGTTAAAAGAATATTGAACAATCATCGTTTCGTGAGGCAGTATTTCACCACCCACATAAACTGTATGTTATCTAACCATTAGACGAAGGTGTGTGTATGTGTAAATCAAATAATTATCATAATAACATACTAGTATATTTATTATACTGTTTTTTTTACAAAATAAAGGAATAAAAAAAATTTAGGGGGTTGGAGAAGCAAAATAAAACCAAAGAACACAAGAGAAGACATTACCTTAAAATTGGGCAACTCCTTTTGATTTGAGCCAAAGGCTTCCTTGGGAATACTTATGCACAAAGTGAGGATTATAGGAGTAAGAGAGTGAAGTTGAGAGAGTATTTGGTCAGAGGTTGGCCGAGCCAAATGGCATTGATGGTGTGAATAAGGTGGTAGAGGTGGGGGCCTTTTATAAGAGGAGAGGAGGGGCACTCTTGGAAAGATTGAAATATTACTTTATTATGAAATGCTTTTCAGATTATAAAGATCCCACAATGATATATTTATAGGATAAGGTGATAAGGGTACTAAAGTTTTCCATCCAATAGGTTTTAGAAAAGTGTAAGACTTAGATTTTACATTATCTTTTCATTTTATTTAAATCGTTAATTAATGAGGTAATCACTACATCACCATGGTGTCATAAAGAATTTAATTTATTTAATGTCTAAAAATTATAAAAAAAATATCATGATGTAGGAAATATTTTTATATTTCCAATTAATATTTATAGTCGAAAAGTTACCTTATATAACCTCATGTAATAAATATTTTAGTAAAACAACACATGGTTGTGACAATTTTATTTTTACTTTAAATAAAACGTTATTAATGTCATTTTCTTACCCAAGTGGCTTCATGGGGTCCCCAAGTTGACCCATGGAATGTCTTGGTCGGCCATGACTCATCCAATAAGGGTAGGACTAGTGTAAAGGTATTTTCATATTTTTATAATATCATTTTTACCTTAAATTTCACTATATAACTTTAATCGCGATTAATTAAACTTAAAAGTTACTATTGCCCAAAAAATTATTTTAATCCCATTAAACCACATTTTACATCCTAATGAAAACCATGTATGTTGGATTTTTGAAAATCAAATCATAGAAGTGGTAATGTTTCATTTAAATGAAAAATTAGTTTTTTAACTACCACTTAGTGGTTTCACTATTCATAAAAAATCAAAGTTTTTAGAACAATGCCAAAATTTCACCCTAATCTATAATTGATATTCCGAATTAAAAAATGATTTATATTTTAAAAAATTACAAACATATAAGCTTCATTAATTAATTTTATAATTAATTCCCGTTGTCACAACAAATATCGGGTTTTTAAGAAACTATATATATCAAAAGATTGACAATTGTTTATGTCCAATTTCAAAGTGAAATTAATTCTAATGACCAACATTGGATAAAATGGTAAAAATATATTCTAATTATACTTTAAAACCACTCAATATTATAATTTATCACTATAATTTATTTTGATTAAAAAATTTGTTTTTAAGTATTTTTCACTATTCATAAAAAATTGGAAGTTCTTAGAAAAATACCAAAAATTCAACTTAGGATAATTTCAATATTCCGAATCCAAAAATGAAGTCCATTTTGAAATATAAAATATATATAATTTCAAAAGGTGGATATTACTATTCATAACGGCTACTTTGATTGGTCGTGGTGTGTTAGAATTCGAGGTTGCGTACAACACACGCTGTTCTATTATTCAAAGAGAAGCGTACCATGGAAACTTGGGGTGTTACAATGTTGGGTTGGGGTTTAATTCATTAATTAATTATAATTGTTATAATTAATTTATCTTTTTTTTCTTGAATATATATTATATCATGGTTGAATGATATTATGTCATTGGGATACTGAGGATTTTGGATGGGACTTGGATGTTCCTTGTCAAGTCCACCGTTCTTTGGAAATGTTTGGGAAATTATCGTCAATGAGGTATGTTGTAGAAGAGCTTTACCCGTAGTCTTAAAAGATGACTATCATGTGTATGTTGTTTTTTTAATTAAAGCCATTAAGTGGTTTATTTTCTTCCAAGGTTAAATTTATTGGATTTGGGATTCAAAAGGTTACCACATACCTCCCATGGATTATATTGGATATTTTGATGTTTATACGAATGATCGTACAACCTCCCTTGGTTTGTTTCATTTCTTGAAAATGTTTAAGTAGGCCTGCAAAGGGTAAATAAGGTGGGTTAGGAGCTTAACTTGGTTACAAACATTGGTATTATTTCTTTATTTGTTATGGGATATTGAGTTGGAATTGGAATAACTATTTTATAATGATTTGAATTGTTGAATTGAAATGTTTTTATATGATAAGTCTATATGAAAGACCATGGAGGCCTCTGAAATGGTTCTATCCATGTTAGTTGGGTTTTGAAAATATTAGATGTGAAAAAGAGGGGAATCATTGTTTTGAAGTTGTTATTTTTGAAAACATTTTGTGTTTACCTCTAAGTAGATTATAAAATGTGTTTTATTAAAGGATTTAAAATATTGATTGGAAATGGGTGTGTGGTTTTCACATTCCTGGAATACATTGATGATACTTTTAAAAAAAATTAGTTGAATGAAAGACATGTGAATTAATTTGGTATTAAATTTATACAGAGATTGTGGTAAATGATGAAATGGTTTAGGATGTTGGAAATTGAGATAATCATTCACGGTATAGGATGTGGGATATGGAGATCCTCATCCATAGTTTAGGATGTTGGACATGGAGATCCCCATCCATCATTTATTTTAGTGATCATGGTGATCCTCATCCATGGTTTAAGATATTGGACATGGAGATCCTTATCCATGGATTAAGATGTTGGATATGAAGATACCCATCCATGGTTTGAGATATTGACATGAAATTCCTCATCAATGGTTAAACACTACAAAAAATGTGATTCCCTATGGGGTTTTTTGGACCTTTTTAGTGGTTCAAACTTTCACTAAATGATGCACGCTGTTTTCTTAAATCGCCACTTATTTTCTTGTTGGGAATCCTTTTGATGTGGTTATTCAATGGTGGGTTTTTATATAAATTAGTTTTATTTAGAGGCGTTTTAAACCACCACTAAATGCTTTGGTGCAGTTTTTTTCCAGATTTTGTTTTTTAATTTTTTTTAATGTTTTATTTATGTAATTAGTTATTTAATTATTTAATTATTTATTTATTATGTATTATTACTGTATGTTATTATTATTAATTTATTATTATTAAATATTATTATTATTATTAGTCTTTTGTTACTTATTTATCCTACCGTGCATGCATATTCCATGTTTCCCATTCATAAATCAGATGTGTGTGTGTGTGTGAGTGTGTAGAGAGAGATTCAAACCCCTTACCTCTTGGTTATTCCGTAAAGATATTTCCACTCTAGCAAGATCATCAAGTGGTGATAAAACAGTTCGTAATATACTTATATATACACATAAAAAATAAGTGCTGATTTTAAAGAATAATAAAAACATGAATATATAATGAATATATAATAACTATGTAAGAAATAAATAACACATTAAAAAATAATATATAATACATAAAAAATAAATATATATATATATAAAATAATAAATAGATAAAAAATATATAATATTTAAATATTAAGTAAATAATTTATAAATAAATCATAAATAATGAATATATAAAAATATAAAATAATAATAAATAAAAAATAAAAAATAAAAAAATATGTCATAAAAAATATAATAAATTAATAAATACGCAATAAATAATAAATAACTATTAAATTAATGATAAATAACTAATAAATAAATAATCAACACTAAATAAATAATAAATGAATACTAAATTATCAATAATCAATAAATAATATCTAAATATTAAATAATAATTAAATTATAAGTAAATAAGTAAATAAATAATTAATTAAATAATACATAATAAATATTAAATAGTTAAATAATAATTAAATAATAAGTAATAAATTATAACATATCAATAAATAATCAATAAATAATAAAAATTAATCGAAAAATATTAATAATAAATAAAAATAATTAATAATAAATGGTAATAAATAATAAACCAGTAATAAATAATTAAGTAATAATGATTTTATAATAAATAAATAAGTAATAAATAATTGAATCAAAATCAATACATAAAAATTTAATTAAAATTAAATAAATAAAAATTAAAAACTAAATAAATAATAAATTAAGTAATAATAAATAATAAATAAATTCTAAATGAATAATAAATAATAATAAACTAAATAAAACTAAAAATAATTAAATAATAATTAAATAATAAATATGTAACAAATAAATAATGATTAAATATTAAATAAATAATAAATAATAAATCAATAATCAATAATCAATAAATAATAATAATAATAATAAATACTAATCAATGATAAAAAATATACATAATTAATAATTAGTTATAAATTATGAGTAATAAGTAATAAATAAATACCTAATAGATCCGTCATAAATTAATAAATAAAAAATATAAAAAATAAATAAATAATTATCATGTAAATAATAAATATGTAAAGAATAATAAATAATTTAACATTAAATAAATAATAAATAATCAATGATTAATTAAAATAAAAAATCATAAATAACTATGAATCATAATGAATTATAATAAGTTATAAATAAATAATAAATATGTATTAAATAATATATAATTAATAATAAATAAACAAATAATAAATAAATTAAAAGTCAATATATATTTCATAAATATTAAAAAATACAATAAATAATGAAATTGTCAATAATAAATAAATAATCATTAAATAATAACACAATTAATAAATAATAATAAATGATAAATGATAATAAATAATAAATAGAAATAAATAAATAAAAAATGATAAATAAATAATAAATAAATCATTACAGTAAATTCGAAAAAAAGTAATAAATAATAAATTATAACTATATTAATAATAAATTAATAATAATGCAATAAATGATAAATATATAATAACTATATAATAAGTAAGAAATAAATAAAAAAATAGCTAACTCCTAAGTTATTTATAATTATATAAATAATTAAAAAATAATAATGAAATAATGAAAAATAATAAATTAATAATGAAAAAATCAGTATATATTAAATAAGTAATCACTAAATTATAAATCAATAAAATTAATAATAAAAATTTATCGAGTAAGATTATTCAAATAATAAATAATAAATAGATTATTTGATAATAAAAATATAATCATGATAATTTGGTAATAATATTAGTAAAAAAATATTTAATAATAAATATGTACTAATAGATAGTAAATAGTGTTAAATAATATATAATATATGTTAAATTAATATTAAATAACAATTCAATAATAAAATAATAATTAACAATATGTATAAACACCCACAATTATATATATATATACACACATAAGTAAATATATGAAAAATATGCATAAATATTAATAAATATATACATATATATATATATATATATTTATTTATTTATAAGTACATATAAATATGCATTGATAGATACAATTATATATAGTATTAAATAAATAATGTGGAATATATATAAATTAGAAATAAATATACATATATATATAAGTGAATACAATATACATACATACATACATATATATATATATATAATAGATAATGAATCACTAAAAGAGGGAAACCCACAACAACTACAACACCATCAAACCAATAGGAATGTAAATCAAAGGAATAAAATCGTTGATTACCTAAAATAAAATGAATACACTCTTAAAAAATGATTATATCCCTTCAAATGTTCAAAAATCATGATATCAGGGAAAAAATTAGTTCCGGGGGCCTTTGGGGCCTCTTTTGACCTCTATAATATAGTGACCTTGGTCACATCTGGTAATAATGGTGTAGAACTCATCACATGTTTTAATTTTATAAGTGGTATATGCCAAACTGACTCTCAGAGCAAGAGTTATGGATATTTGGAACTGATGTTCAATTTCCAAATTTTATTAAAACTGTAATAAATATTATTATATTAGTTATCAAATAATTATTATCAAATTTCATTGTAGTCCATTTCCAATGCTTCTATTTAACTATTTTTGAAGCTAAAACAAACACCTCTATCGAATGTTCTTGTCATCTGATGGTGAATTATGAATTTTAACGTATAGAAGAATTAATTTATGTTTTGGATAACTATTAACAAATAATTATACATAATTATTAATTAACACATTATAATAAATTAGTGTTCTAAATTATTAAAAAATGATTATAAATAATGAAACATTATTTTTAATAATAAATCATAATTTTATAGTTAATAGTTAATATTTTTATTATTAATTTAGCTGTTATTTTAATTGAAAATAAGTTATTTCACAATGGTTGCTATAAACTGCTATTAAAAATGATTTTTTTTTCAAAAAATAAATACAATCTAAATTATATTTTTTTTACAACAACCTAAAAAATTAATATAAAAAATATATATTTTCAGTTTTAGGAACTATTGTAAAGTAGTTTTTTGAGAGATTTAGCAATGGTTTTCAAAACCACTGTGAAACCCCGTGTTCTTTTATTGAATGGTTGGACATTATCTTCCATGATGTTGAGTTATGGTTAGAAATGACATTAGACACTTATGAGTTGAGGTTAGACATGACACAACAAAGCCGTGGTTATGGATCACTCATATGGAATCCCACATTTGTGGCTAATAATGATTTACATTACATCCCAAGTCCATGGGTTAAAATATTGTATGTGATGTTTCATACTAGTACTGATAGTTTTTATACATGGTAGAGATGTTAGACAAATAATCTTTTCACTAATTGCACGTGTCCATGAGATAGGTGCCTTGTATTGATGCTTCGTAGTTCTATTTTTTAAAAGAAAAATGAAAATACACTCCCTTTGTTTAATGTATATTTCATCATGGTTAATAACTCAGACAACTAGATTAGGTCTATGTAGGTTTTCTAGGACCACACGTCTCCTTATGACCTAAGGGACAATGGATTACTAGATCATCTATTTCTTCTTTGAAGAAGTGTCTTTCTATTTATAATGTTCATTTATTCCACTATTTGTGTACATACATTATTTCTATGATTGGTATTTTCAATAAACACCATTGCTGGTGGCCTAATTAGTTATACCCACAACCTGCTCAGACAAACACTGCACATGGGTACCCGAGAACAACCTATATGTTTATTGTAGGAAGTGGTTTGGGATGAGATTAGTGTTGGGGTTTTCATGATCAAGAACGATAGCTTAGATGGTATTATGGAACTATACACTGGGTATGTGTCATTTTGTGATGTTGGCAGTAGAGCATAATGTATTTATTTATTTTTCTTATATTTTATTTTTGATATGTGAGCTACATAGTGGGAGATCATACTTTTATATATGGTGTGGCGGGTCATGGTTTTAATATACCTGAATTTATTTCATAACTATTTTTTCATTTTGTTTATCCTATCACATACTCTGATGAGTATGATGCTTCTTATTTTCTTCTTGTTGTGCACTCTAGTGTGGGGGTATAGCAACTCCATAGTTACACCTTATACCCTCTCTATTAGTCAGCAGCATATAATGTATGAGAAGGTGTTCTAGAAGGACATGTGGTGAACCCAATCAGGTAATTAGTTTAGTGGAATCTGGGATGTGATGTTATATGTTACATACTTTATGAATTGTGATGTTAATAATGGGCTTTATTGTCGATTCCATTTTGTTGAGACATATTTTTTATGTTCCTAATTCCATTTAAATGACATTTATAATACCTATTTTTATAGAATATCATGATGTATATTTTAGTTATTGTATTTGAAGTTCAATTTCAAGTCCCCTCTTTCAAGGGATTTCTATTAAAATGATTTTTATTTCATAAAGTATATTGATAACTCAAATATTCTTTCTTTGAGTAATGATATTTTTTATCTTCTTTCATACATTCTTTGGTTCTTAATCCATAATGTTTTTGTAAAATTTGGCTTTATATTTCACTTTGGCTAAAATTGTTAACCTAACTATATACCCATTATTCTATATGGTGTTATTTTCAGGGATGCCTACATTGAGATTTATTACATTTATTGATTTTAAAAAATTGAAAACCTATTTTATTTTTTTATATGTCTTAGTTGTGTTATTGAAAACAATAATATAACCTAGAATAAGACCTTTATGATATGTAGTTTCATGGAACAAGGCCTTTCAATGAATGTAATTATGCACTCCATCACCATGAAAATAGTTATTATTATCCATATGAAAACTTATATTGTCAACCACCACTACGGGAAAAATGAGCAATTGCGACGGGTTATTTGCGACGGGATTTATTCCCGTCGCAAATAGTCATGTTAAAAACTTATTTGCGATGGGGGTATTTCCCCGTCGCAAATAAGGAGGCTTTTGCGACGGGATTGCTTTCCCCGTCGCAAATAGTTTTCCCGCGATGCGCGCCAAATCGCGGGAAACTTATTTGCGACGGGGGAATATTCCCGTCGCAAATAACCGGCGGCGGTAAAAGGTAGTTGCGACGGGAATATTCCCCCGTCGCAAATACTATGTCGGCAGGGGTTATTTGCGACGGGTCCCGTCGCAAATAACTATTTACCGGTTGACCGTAATAAATGTTGGCTAAGGTATTTGCGACGGGTACCGTCGCAAATAATACTATTTGCGACGGAAATCCCGTCGCAAATAATCTAACCTATAAATACCCCCCATCCGTTTTTTTCATTTCATTCTCATTCCTTCTCTTCTCCTTCTCTCAAAATTATATTTCTAGAGTTGAGTTTTTCTCGAGTTTAATTTTTTTCTCCGGAGCTGATATTAAAGTTTTGAAGAACGATCATAACAGATCAATTTTCAAGGTATTTATCTTCATTTTAATTTTTTATTTATTTTGAATTTTTTATTAGTTTCAATTATTATTAATTAGTTGTAATTTAATTATGTTTACATTGTTTTATTACTTAATAAATTTAAATTATTAGTATTGTTTATAGTTAATGGTAATTAGGAATAATTAGTAATAATTTTTAATAATTAAGAATAAATATTAATAATTAATAATAAATACCAATAATTAGGAATAAAAACATTATTACATTATTAGTTTATTTTATTATTAATATTAAAATAATATAATTTTTTATATATATACAATTCTTTTTTGATCTGTGTGTTTGCTGTCTTCACATGTATTATTTGTATGTGGAGATAGAAAACGCACAGATCAAAGAAGAATTGTATATAAATTAGAAAATTATATTATTTTAATATTAATAATAAAATATATTAATAATGTTATTATTTGTAATTATTGGTAATTATTTCTAATTATTGATAATTATTCATTTAATTACTAATAATTAGGAACAATTATCAATAATTATCAATAATTAAGAATAATTAGTAATAATTAGTAATAATTACCAATAATTAGTATTAATTACCTATAATTAGTATTAATTACCTATAATTAGTATTAATTACCAATAATTAGTATTAATTACCAATAATTAGTAATAATTAGGAATAATTAACAATAATTAGTAATAATTAACAATAATTAACAATAATTAGTAATAATTACCTATAATTAGTATTAATTACCAATAATTAGTAATAATTAGGAATAATTACCAATAATTAGAAAAAATTAGGAATAATTAACAATAATTAGTAATAATTAGTAATAATTAGGAATAATTAGTATTAATTAGGAATAATTAGTAATAATTACAAATAATTAGTATTAATTACCAATAATTAGTATTAATTACCAATAATTAGTATTAATTACCAATAATTAGTATTAATTACCAATAATTAGTATTAATTACCAATAATTACCAATAATTATCACTATTTAGTAATAATTAACAATAATTGCCAATAATTACCAATAATTAGTAATAATTACCAATAATTAGGAATAATTACTAATAATTATCAATAATTACTAATAATTATCAATAATTAATAATAATTAGCAATAATTAGTAATAATTAGCAATAATTAGTAATAATTAGCAATAATTAGTAATAATTAGAAATAATTAGTAATAATTAGAAATAATTAGTAATAATTAGAAATAATTAGAAATAATTAGAAATAATTAGAAATAATTAGTAATAATTAACAATAATTAGTAATAATTAACAATAATTAGTAATAATTAGGAATAATTAGGAATAATTAGAATTAATTAGGAATAATTAGTATTAATTAGGAATAATTAGTAATAATTACCAATAATTACCAATAATTAGTATTAATTACCAATAATTAGTATTAATTACCAATAATTAGTATTAATTACCAATAATTAGTATTAATTACCGATAATTAGTATTAATTACCAATAATTAGTATTAATTACCAATGTTTAGTAATAATTACCAATGTTTAGTAATAATTAACAATAATTGCCAATAATTAACAATAATTGCCAATAATTAACAATAATTAGTAATAATTACCAATAATTATCAATAATTACTAATAATTATCAATAATTACTAATAATTATCAATAATTAATAATAATTAGAAATAATTACTAATAATTAGCAATAATTAGTAATAATTAGAAATAATTAGGAATAATTAGAAATAATTAGTAATAATTAGAAATAATTAGTAATAATTAGCAATAATTAGTAATAATTAGCAATAATTGGTAATAATTAGCAATAATTAGTAATAATTAGCAATAATTAGTAATAATTAA
Organism: Viscum album; assembly: GCA_963277665.1. Lineage (NCBI taxonomy): Eukaryota > Viridiplantae > Streptophyta > Magnoliopsida > Santalales > Viscaceae > Viscum > Viscum album. Next base: position 120,339,827 of record OY728132.1, on the reverse strand, counting down.
CAATAATTAGTAATAATTAGTAATAATTACCAATAATTAGTAATAATTACCAATAATTAGTAATAATTAGTATTAATTACCAATAATTAGTATTAATTACCAATAATTAGTATTAATTACCAATAATTAGTATTAATTATCAATAATTAGTATTAATTACCAATAATTAGTATTAATTACCAATATTTAGTATTAATTACCAATATTTAGTAATAATTACCAATATTTAGTAATAATTACCAATATTTAGTAATAATTACCAATATTTAGTAATAATTACCAATAATTGCCAATAATTAACAATAATTAGTAATAATTACCAATAATTATCAATAATTATTAATAATTATCAATAATTAATAATAATTAGCAATAATTAGTAATAATTAGCAATAATTACTAATAATTAGCAATAATTAGTAATAATTAGAAATAATTAGTAATAATTAGAAATAATTAGTAATAATTAGTAATAATTAGTAATAATTAGTAATAATTAGTAATAATTAGTAATAATTAACAATAATTAGTAATAATTAGGAATAATTAGGAATAATTAGTATTAATTAGGAATAATTAGTTATAATTACCAATAATTAGTAATAATGATTATTAATTACCAATAATTAGTATTAATTACCAATAATTAGTATTAATTACCAATAATTAGTATTAATTACCAATAATCACCAATAATTACCAATAATCACCAATAATTACCAATAATCACCAATAATTACCAATAATCACCAATAATTACCAATAATCACCAATAATTACCAATAATCACCAATAATTACCAATAATGACCAATATTTTCCAATATTTTCCAATAATTACCAATAATTACCAATATTTTCTAATAATTACCAATATTTACCAATAATTACCAATATTTACCAATAATTAGGAATAACTACCAAAAATTAAGAATAACTACCAATAATTTGGAATAATTACCAATAATTTGGAATAATTACCAATAATTTGGAATAATTACCAATAATTTGGAATAATTACCAATAATTTGGAATAATTACCAATAATTTGAAATACTTACCAATAATTTGGAATAATTAACTTATTACATTATTTGTATATTTTATTATTAATATTAAAATAATATAATTTTCTATATTATATACAATTCTCTTTTCTTCTGTGTTTTTTTGTCTCCACATGTAATATTCGCATTCTTTTTCAAAATTATCAACCTACTCGGCAATGGAGAGGTGAAAGTGAATGCGAATATTACATGTGGAGACAGAATGTTAAACACACAGATGAAAGGAGAATTGTATATAATATAAAAAATTATGTTATTTTAATATTAATAATAAAATATACTAATAATGTAATAATGTTATTATTATATAATTAATATTTATGAAAAAATTATATTAGTGTTATTAAAATAATAAAAAATCAATATAATATTAAAATTATCAATATTTGTAACAAGTTTTGCTTTATTCTCAATATATTCAATCATTGCTTGTGTTTTTTCTAACAAATTATTCAAAACCAGTAATGCTTTTATATTTTATAGAAAAATATGGAACAACGAGGTCGTCAACAGTCATTATTAGATGACCGCATATGGATAAATCAACGTAGAAATCCAAATGGTTCTGGTTTAAATCCAGTATATATAGAGGGTGTGGAGAGTTTTTTATCATTTACGGCATCAAATCCAGAATTTGTTTCAGAAGGAAAGATAAAATGCCCTTGTAGAAAATGTGCATTGAGAACGTTTGACACGTTTGACAAAGTGGGGGAACATCTCTTGCGTTTTGGTTTTCAAGCAGATTATGTTTTTTGGTATCAACACGGTGAACGCAGTTCCAGAGCAGGTGATACCAACTTGATTCCGGATCCATCCCAGTTTCAAGATTTAGTACATGATGTTGCAGGTTCATCTGTTCAACATACAGAAACTCCGGCTGATATAGCTTCAAATCCTGAGTTGGGACTGTCTGAATTTTATGAGTTGTTGAAGTCTGCTGAGGATGCATTATATCCTGGCTGCAAGATGAGAAAATTAGAAGCAGTTGCAAAATTTATGGCTATCAAATCAGATAACGGAATGTCAAACACCTGTTTTGACCAGATATTTTCTTTGCTGAAAACACTGTTACCCGAAGGAAATGTTTTACCTGCAAATTACTATGAAAGTAAGAGGTTGGTTCGAAATTTGGGACTTACTTGTCAGAAGATTCATGCATGTTCAAATGACTGCATTTTATATTCAGGGGAAAATGAGTCGTTGGATAGTTGTCCCACATGTGGGCAAATGAGATATAAAGAAGGACAACACGGGAAGTCTGGTTTGATTCCTGTAAAACAGTTGAGATATTTTCCGCTTACATCCAGACTTCAGCGTTTATTCATGTCTAAGAATACAGCGACAATGATGTCATGGCATAAAGAGAATAGTTCAACCGATAAAATCTTGAATCATCCAGCCGATGGTGATTCATGGAAACATTTTGATAGAGTGCATCCATCATTTGCTTTAGAAGCTAGAAATGTTCGACTGGGCCTTTCCACTGATGGTTTCTGCCCGTTTGGATCTTATGGTAGTCAATATTCATGTTGGCCTGTTTTTTTAACTCCGTATAATTTACCTCCATGGATGTTGATGAAGGAGCCATATATCTTTTTGACTTTACTAATTCCAGGACATCCGAAGAAAAATATTGATGTTTATTTGAAGCCATTGATTGATGAATTAAATTTATTGTGGAGTACTGGTGTCAGTACATATGATGTTGCAACGAAACAGAATTTCATACTGAGAGCAGCATTGATGTGGACAATAAGTGACTTCCCGGCTTATGGGATGTTATCTGGCTGGAGTACACATGGTCAGAAATCATGTCCTTACTGTATGGGAGAGAACAAAGCATTTATGCTCATTCATGGAAAGAAACCGTGTTATTTTGACTGTCATCGCATATTTCTTCCAGCTGATCATCCTTTTCGCAGAAACAGATCTCATTTCAGAAAAGGAACAACTGAAAGGGATGGACCTCCAAAAATGCTATCAGGTTCGGAGTTAAAATCGGTTGTATTTTCATTACCTCCCATCACTTTTGGTCCCACAATAAACCAACAGAAAATTTCTGGTTTTGGGAAAGAACACAATTGGATTAAACGTAGCATATTTTGGGATTTGCCATATTGGTCTGATTTTTTGGTCCGACACATGTTAGATGTCATGCATATTGAGAAGAACTGTTTTGATAATTTGTTTCATACAGTTTTGGATACGTCAGGAAAGAGCAAAGACAATGTAAATGCACGTTTAGATCTTGCCCAAATTTGCAGGCGTCTAGAATTGGAACTATTTGAGAATGTCAGAACAGAAAGGTTACTGAAACCAAAAGCAGCTTATACACTGTCTAAAGAAAACCGTTTATTATTTTGTCAGTGGATTGCAGATTTGAGACTTCCAGATGGCTGTGCTTCCAATTTGGGTAGATGTGTAAAGAATGGTCATATTACTGGATTAAAAAGTCATGATTGTCATGTTATAATGGAGAGACTTCTACCCATTGGATTAAGAGGTCTGTTGAATTCTGTGATTTGGGATTCCATAACAGACATGTCTCATTTTTTTCGGGAAATTTGTGCGGCTACGGCAGATTATGATGCTCTAGGAAAACTTGAAAAAGATGTTGTTGTAATTATATGTAAACTGGAAAAAATATTTCCGCCGTCTTTCTTCGACTCAATGGAACATTTGATGTTACATTTTCCATATGAAGCCAAATTTGGAGGTCCGGTACAGTTTCGATGGATGTACCCATTTGAAAGATGCATGCAAAAATTGAAAAGAAAAGTACGCAACAAAGCATCTGTTGAAGGATCTATTGCAGAAGCTTATTTGCAAGAGGAAATATCTTTTTTCTGCTCCCATTATTTTGAATCTGAGTATCCTTCAAAACACAACCGGATGGGACGGAATGAGAGGAATATTGATGAAATCGACAATCAATTATCTGTTTTCAACCCGTCAGAGCTTGGTTTTGGTGGAGTTTCTGAACGCTGGCTTTCAGATGATGAACATCATAGAGCTCATACGTATGTTCTGCTCAACTGTGAAGAGATGACATCAGTTGTACTGTAAGTGTTTATATCACTTATTCTATCATTTATGTTACAGTAAATAACTTTGGTTTTTATAGGTTGTATGATAATCATATCAAGAAACAAATTCCACAAATTACAGCAGCTGCTCTCGAAGAACGTCGACTGAAAAATTTCTCTCAGTGGTTTCAAAAACTGGTAACGTAAATTCTTTATCATTTAACAACTCATTCAATGTATAGTTTACTATATTGATAATTATTTCACAAATCTTCAGGTGTCTCGACATGCTGATAAAATTGACAAACGGCTGTGTGTATTGAGTAACCCACCTTCCAAACTTGTTAAAACTTATAATGCATATGTGGTGAATGGATTTCGATTCCACACACATGCATATGGGGAATCGAAAAGAACAATGAACAGTGGAGTTAGCTTGAGAGGATCTCATCATCGAGAAAATGAAGTTGACTTTTATGGCATACTTGATGAAATCATTGAACTCTGTTATCTTGGACAACATTACATAACCATGTTCAAATGTCGGTGGTTGGATACAGAGAGAGGCGTGCGTGTTCATCCGACTCATGGAATCATCGATATTAAATGTAAAAGTGTTCTCGCAGTAAATGAACCATTCTTATTGGCTCAACAAGCATATCAAGTTTATTATGCAAAGTACTGTGCAACATCAAGAGACTTGACTGATTGGTGGAGTGTAATAAAAATCAAAATTCGAGACAATCAGTTTAGTCAAAGTGAATGTGCTTTCACTGATGTGCAAAGAATTGAAGTTTTTCAAGAGAGTACTCAAAATCAATCTTTTTTACAAAGAGACATGAGTATCGATGACGACACCCCACATTTAAGAGTCGGTGATGACGATGATGTTAATGATGTCACACATGAATTTGAAATCGTAAGAGATGAAGCAACTGCAACTCGAATGGATATCGATGATGTTGAGGAGGAATATGAAGATGACATTGACATATATGAAGATGATGATGAAGATGAACACTTATAGAATTCCATGGTATTTATATATAATCATAATATGTATATATGTATATATAATAGTAATTATCAATTATTTGCTAACATTAACATTTTCTGTTTCAGATGGACGAGGCCACATTTCGTGCGTTGGCGGATGCTGACCTGCCTTTCGATGCGGATGAGTTGCTGGCAGATGACCCTCAGCCTGCAGGCGCTCCAGGGAGTACGCGGAGGGGGCGCGGTCTTGCACGATTGATGATTCCTGACCCCGTCCCCGAGCGACGTCCACGTCTTGGGTTTGATCCGCGCACCCAGAGGTGTGATAACCTGTGTAATAACCTGTGCATTTGACTAAGATTTCATTAATCCATTCACATAATAAATGTTTATTATTTTTTCAGTTTTTCACATATAGCAGTCGGACAGGGCAGCGCTATTTTGCGCAACTATTTCTCTCAGTCGTGGACCACATGGGAGCAGATTCTCATTGATGTGCAGCAGGCCATGTTCGGCCATTGGTTGGTACGTACGTAAATAAATAATTTTTATTTTGAAAATTATCTCATTTCTAACTTGATATTTTGATTTATTTGTAGGGTTTATGGTATCCGATCGAGGATACCATGCGTGACGCCATCCACGAGGCATGGGAGGTGGCCATGCGTGATCGCCTTCGTCAGTTTTTGCACAATTTAAGAAAAGCTGCGATGAAGAAAACAGGAGTGTCAGAGTTTGATGAGTCATGTAGAGTACACCGACCAGAGTATATTTCATCCCATGTATGGGATGGATTATGTGCGCACTGGTTGAGTGGTGCCTTTCAGAGGAGATCATCGGTGGGGAGGCAGAATCGAGGGAGGCAGGAGGTGACTCATCGAGCTGGGAGTCGTTCTTTCAGTACTCATAGACAGCATCCGGTACGTACATTATTTATAAATATTTTATATAACTATAAATATTAACAGTTTATTTTTTATTCTTATAGGCTGTCGAGCACCCCGATATTACAGAGTACGACGTATATCGGAGGATGTATAGTGATCCTGCTACTGGGGAGCTCAGAGGTGATCGTCAGCATCACATCGTGGTCAGTATTATTTGTTTTCAAGTTTAAAAATTAACTGCATATAATTTATTCACAATTTTAATTTTAAATTGCAACTATAGGAGTCATATGAGGCCGCAGCGGCACAGGCCCGGCCTGAGAGTCAGGCCGAGTCATCAGATCAGACCACTGCCCGTCAGTTTGATGAGGCGGCATGGATGCAGGCCACCCAGTATGCCTTCGAGAAGGGCCGGGTAGTTGGTATCAGATCTCGACTGACTCCCGGAGATTATTATGGCAGTGCTGCGATGTCGGCGTCCAGCTCGAGAGGAGCTCGTGCATCTTCTTCTACACAGTATGAGGATCAGTTGCAATCTCAGACTGCACAGATAGAGAGTCTCCGACAGGAGCAGGAGCAGATGCGTCAGCAGCATGAGGAGGAGCGTCGACGCCAGCAGCAGCTGTACGAGGAGCAAACGAGTCGGTGGCAGCAGCAGCATCAGGAGCAGATGAAGTACATGCGCCGACTCACTCATGCTTTAGGGATGGAGTTTCCTCCACTACCATCTGCAGATCCCCCACCTCCCCCCCTCCCCCCCTCCTACAGATTAGAGTTTGTATATCTGTTATAAAATTTGTGAAATCAAAATATTTTTTTTTCTATTCGTAGTTTCTGTCTCATTATAAAATATTAATAATATTATATTTTTAAATAACAATATTAATATGAATAATAATATTATTTATATTTTATAATATTAAATTTTATATATATATTAAAATTTTATTTATATATTAAAATTTTATATATATATTAAAATTTTATAATATTATAATTTAATTATTTTTTTTGTAATACTTGAATTATTTTAATATTTGAATGTAAAATAATTCTATTATTTTTATATTAATTAAAATAACTTATTAATATTTTTTTTATTTATGAATTATAATTGTAATATTATTATATTAATTAAATTATTTATTAATATTCTATTATTTTTATTTTTGAATTATAATTCTACTATTATTATAGTAATTAAAATAATTTATTATTTTCATTTGTAAATTATAATTCTATTATTATATTAATTAAAATAATTTATTAATAATTTATTTTTTTTATTTTTTTTATAGTATTTGCGACGGGATACTATGCCCGTCGCAAATACGAGTATTATTAATATTTTTTATTTTTTTTAAAAAAAGTATTTGCGACGGGTCCCGACTCCCGTCGCAAATACTAGTATTATTATTTTTTTTATTTTTTTAAAAAAGAGTTTTTGCGACGGAACCGTCGCAAAAGCTATTTGCGACGGGTCCCGTCGCAAAAGGTATTTGCGACGGTTCCGTCGCAAAAACTGTTTTAAAAGTTTTTTACAAAAAAACGGAATACTATTTGCGACGGGGAGAATGCCCGTCGCAAAAACAGTCTTTAGCGACGGGCCCGTCGCAAATAAGTGTAGTTGCGACGGGATCCCGTCGCAAATAGCCCGTCGCAAATACCTGTTTTTCTAGTAGTGCACGGATTGGTTTTTAGATCTTGTGATTAGTGATATGGTAATATTTTATTATCATTTATTTTTTGACAAATTTTCCATTTCATGTATATTATATGATATATTTTTGTATATTATTTCCATTACTGAGTGTTCAATATAACCCTTCTTATAATTCAATTTTCCCAAGTTATAAAGAAATATATTACATGAGATATTCCTAGAAGAAAATAGAATGTCCTGAGAATTTATTAGATATTTTAAATAATTATTATGGATTAATTAGTTTCATATATAGATGAAATAATATCAACCAGTTGATAATGTCATGGGCTTTGTCAATTATGGTTTTATCATAATTCTATAAAACCCACAACTAAAAGGTCCTCGTAATGTATGTAATGCACTATTTTCTATAAACCATGTAAGTATTGGAAAATTCATTCTAAGAAATCATGGTTGGTATTAGGGAAGGATTTAGATAAAATTGGATATTATAGTGTTTTTAGTAGAGGGAAATTTACGAGATAAAAATTGAATCGAAAATTCATTAGTTTTGTTTGATCATAATTTTAAAGGTCCGTATAAACCTTTGGCCTAGTTGATGTAATATTGAATATTTTAATTTTTTTATTACTCAGAAAAATAGGACTCTATTATAATCACTAATAATACCCTGATGTTTAGGAAAACATCCTTAAATTCTGTTAAAGTGGATATTGTGTGGTTCTCTAAGAAATTACATCCCTGTAAAGATAGAAGTAGGAGGATATAGTAGGGGAAAATATGAACATAATGATAATTAACGTGAAAAATGCAATTTGAGTATCAACTCAATAATTACATAGTCCACGACGAGTGGTCCTAAGACTAAATTTTATCTAGAAACTCCCTAGAGATGTTATTTGAAAATTAAATTAATCGTTATAAAAAAATATGAGGGATTTGATTGTATTGAGTCTATAGAACGTAATTTAAAATTACCATGGATATCCTAGGCTGAAACCTCGAGATTCATATGTTTTCAAATACATGATATTTATGAATCACATCTTACATGTTTATAGTTTCATTTTTAAAAATTATAAATTCATTCATACAAAAAATCGTTTATATACGTACGGATTTGGTGATAGTTCAACCAAGATAAAATTGGATGAGATGGAAAATATGGTGATTGTCCCAATGAGTAACAAATAGAGATATGAGTTGTAGTGAGAAGTATTTTAATAATTCCAAACTAAAAATCAAAATTTATGATTAAAAATGTGAACATAGTTGAATTCCCAGACATGAAAAAGAAGTGAATCATGGATTATTAAGGAGGGAAGGGGAAGATGCACCCGTAAGGTGCTCTGGTTTAGGGTTTCTTCTCCCCGCTGCCGCCTTCTTCCCCCTCGTTGCAGGTCGGCTTCCTCTCCTCAACGCTGGGCGTGCTCTGGACGTGCGGTTTCTCTTCTTGTGGCAGAGTCTCGTCTTCATGGGCTCGTTCATCCCGGAAAATCTCCCATATGCCGGCCTTTCCCACGCACTTCTCTTCGATCTGGAGAGGGCTTCCCTTGGTGGCACGGTGAGGGTCCTATGTTCGAGTTGCCTACTTCTGCGGTGAAGGATGATTCTTATTGTCTGAGTTGGCTTGGGGTGCGTTCGAAGGATCTAGTTATCGTGTGCGGTATCTAAGGCGGCGTCGGGCTTTACTATTCAGGCTTATGGATGTCACGACGGAGGTGATGTGGTGTATTGAAGGTTTGTTCCGTCGGTTTCTGCAGCGACGTCTACGGATCTGGTTTGGTTTTTCGGATTTTTTTCATCTTCAATAGGGTTTAATTCTTGTTCGATGTTTGAGCCATTTTCTGGTTGGGTTTTGTTAATTTCTTGCGATTGCTGTGCTTCGACGGCCTCTGTCGAGTGGTTTTTGGATGGGTTCGTGGTCTCCCGGTCAGCGATGGTCTGGCCGTTGTTTCATCCTGCATAAGAACGTTTTTCCTCCTCTCTCGAACCAGGCTTCCATCGTTCTCTCCAAGGTGGGGTTTGGGAAGTGGTTTCATGGCTCTTTGGGATGTGAGCTTGAGCGGGTTGTGTTGGAAGGTTGATAGTGGCGAGTTTGATCGTCGATGGCGAGGTCTGGTAGGGCTCTAATGTTGATGTTATGGATATTGGTAGTGACACGTCTGTTGGTGTTTGCGCAATGCTGGTGGGCTTGCGGTTCATGTTCTATTTGAATTATGAATTTTGAAATTTGGTAATATGTCTATTGGCGGTACATTTGAGTTTGGAGTTTTTATGGCTAGTTAATCTTGCAATGTGTGGATTTTGGGGTCTACACTGGACTCGACCACATGGATCAGTTCCCAGAGGATGTTTTAGAGCTAGTGTTTTACCTTTGCAGAGCTTTTCTAATTTGGTTGTTTGAGAGGGTATGGTGCATGCCATCGGATCAGGTCTGTGCTTTGACATAAGACATTTTCTAGCTGAATAGCTATGCAATGGTGAAGTGCATCATCATCATCAATTTCTAGGGAGTTGTAGATTCCTGTTGTTTGTCTGGTTTTACTCTCTAAAACCTTCGGTTTATGATTTGTCTGATGTTTTTGAGGTCTGTCTAGGTTTCCCCTTCACCCCTTAAAAGGGTATTTATTATAAATAAAAAAATTCAAGGCCTTCGGGCTGTTGGACGGATTATTAAGGAAGTCTGAGGGATAAAGATAAATAAGTAAAAAATATTTAATTTCAAACATGTAAAAAAGGATTGGAAGACCCACATAAGAGATTAACTCAACTGCACATGGTGATACTTTATGTGTTGAAAATGAGTGAATAGGGAAAACAACATATAATGGAAATATGATATAATTTGTTGTCATTATGATGGAGAATAATTAATATCTATTTCAAACCTATGAAATTAATCCAAACACCTCATTTGATAATATATCTATAGTTACTTCTTATCTTTCAGATACCCTTTACTAATTCTATTTGTTAGTGAAAATAGAAAATTTAGGGATATAATTTATTGAAGAGGGGATAATTTAAGACCCCAATATTTTGAATTATATATTTCTTCAATACGGAAAATGTTTTATAATATTCATACACACACCATTATACCATAACGATCCACATAATTGTATATAAAAATTAAAATGTAGTTGTAGACCTCACGACTAAAAATAGAGGTGACATAATTATGAAATATATATAATAATGAGAATTAATATCATTATTAATTCTTATTCATCGATAAATATCAAATAATTTAGAAAAATAACGAATAAGACTGATTTATTATTTAAAATATACCCATTTTAAAATTAACTTTTAGGTTCATTTATGTAAGATACTGAATATATGATGGATAAAATATATTTTTGATAGAAACAATAAATTAACAAAATTTTGAATAGAAATTTATACGAAATAAGAATAAGAATAGTTCATATTTTTAAATTTTATTTTCATATGAATAAAGTATTCATTATATTTTTATAATTTTATTTATAAATTAATTTCCCAGATTTTTTTAAAAAAATTAACCATATTTGAATTCATTATTTTAAACATATCTTTTAATGATTTTTTAATATTTTTCTCAAATAAATGAATTTTTATGTGAATAAAGAAAAAATATCATATTAAAAAAATACTCTAATCTTTATAATGTTATGATGAAGTTACAAATAGTTAAAAAGTTTTATACATTTTTATTAGACAGGAAATAAATTTATAGAGTAATGGATTCATTTAAAAATACCGTTTTCAATTTTGAAAACCCATGTTTAACATTTGGAATATTTATTAATATTTAAGTAATTTTAGTTTATTTCATTTCACAAAGTATCCAATAGGTGGAAGTCAATTTTGGATTTTTTTTAAAGACACATTAATAATATTTCGTAATATATAGACCAATTAAATTCATGTAAATAAAAAAACACTAATAATTTCATCTTAATCATAATATTTATGCAAAAATATATACATTTTATAAAAAAAGGTTTTTACACATTATTTTAAAATTAAACTATCTTACATGTATAATTTTTTTTGATAAAATTTATTTAATTTCTATAATAATTTGATAATTTTTTTTACTAAGATTCATTTTATTCTTATTTATTAAATTTAAATTACATATATAAAAACAATTAATATGGTAAAAACCAAAAATGGAAAAAAGGAAAAATCTATGAGTGAAATACATAAAAATGTGAAAAAGAAGTGTGTAAAAATATATTATTAAGACTTTATAAACCATAAAACTTCCAAAATCCCATTATTTTCCATTATTGAAACCATTTAACCCTTGTATAGTGGATTTTCATTTTATATTATTATAAATATGTCAATCCCTTACTCTTCTAAAAAGCCTTCACCACCCTATGTATGCTCACACCCAAAGCCACTTAACTCAAAAAAAAAATCATCCCAAATACCTTCCCAAAATCACTATCCATATAGTAGTAGTTCAGGTATTTTCAATAGGAATCCATTAAAATGACTAATTCTTTTTGAATAGGAGTTTACCAAGGACTAAGGTAAAATTTCATATTACTCCTTTTCCATTTATATTATTTTTTCTCCTACCACCAAGATAATATATATTTTATCTATAATATTATAAAGAAATAATTATTATTAATATTCTAAAATTTTCTTATGTGGACATAATATACTTTAACTACCCTTTCCCACTTACATGGAAAACCAAAACTTCCATCATTAGTACATATGGACTCCAAACTCAATGAACAACATGATTGATTTTTCATCTCCCACTTGTATGGATAATAAAAAATGGATATTAAATTGATTAATATGATATATATAATGTTTTTATAATTATGAAAATATAAAATATTCACAGTCTTTCTATTATTATATATAAAATGAACATGTCACCCATATATATTTTTCAAGTACGGCCTCCAGAAAATTTTCACATTACATTTTTCATCTAGTTTATTATTGTTTATAAATCTCTCACAAAATATGATTTAGCATATATAAAATACAAATAATATCATTATTATTTTTTAATGATATTATTATGTCAAAATAATGACTTTCATAACTATACTCAATTACAAATTATTGTTTGTTCTAGTTTGGCTAGTTTAACCACCTATATGAACAATGATATAAATTTCTATCATTGATTAATATGAAAACATAACTACCTTTTTAATTAAAAATTAATGTGTGAATAATTTTTTTTATAGTTCTATAATTATTATATTAGTATTTAACTTATTATTATTTTACCACCCCTTTGTTCATTAAAAATTTCTGAAATAAGATCTCCACCGACTTCATCATCCTGAATCCTAACAAAAATACATATGAAATGATATTATAACATTAAAAATAATTATAAAAAATATATTTTGGTTACTATAATTATCCTTAAATGATGATATTTCAATCTATAAATAATAATTGACAAAAAGATTATGAATCTTATTCTAAATTAACAATCAAAACAAATAACATTCGACAATTAAAATAAAATATAGATAACACGTTTATTTGTAATAAATGATTATAAATGAAGTTTATAAATGGTTATATGTGTGAATAAAATTATTAATAAAATATTTTATTTATTTTTTATATACGATGTTAGAGAATGTACAACCAAGCCGCAATAAAGGTACATGTTTTTGTTAACCAAAATTTCATTTATTGAGATTTGATTTATCTTCTTAAGATATATTATTATAAATTGGGTATGCTATTCCATATGATTTAGTTATGTTTATATTATTATTTATTATATATATATATTTTCTACCACATAAAACTCTTTTCAAATGTTACTTACTTCATGAAATTTGATGTTAATTTTGGTATTTCATATCAATTTCCATTATTTAAAAAAAATTTATTTATGCACCTTTTTTCATTTAAATTGTTATTATACATTATATTGGATACATAATATCATGAATTATCATTTATTCATTGTATTTTGTTTTAAAATTTATGACCTATCCTTAAAGGAGTTTTTAATAAAATGTTTATGAATTCGTAAAAGATTTTAATATCTCAATACTTCTTTCTTTGGGTTATGAAATTTATGGTGTTAAATTGATGGATTCTAAAACTGAGAGTTATTCAATTTATTGATTGGGGATATATTCATAATCTATATTTTTCTACTATTTTAGTTAATTTATTACTAAATAATGTTAGTTTTGTACTGTATGGTTTAACAATTCCTTCATGTGATGAATTCATTTGATGAAATTAGTAATGGGAGGGGCCCACATTTTATCCTATATGAATCAATAGGTATCATGAGATAAACAAGCCAAGGTATTTATTGCTTCCTTGACCATTTCTTTAGATTTAATGTATATATTTTTGATAATTAAAATATTGAATTCCATAAGACCATTATGGTTCACAAAAGGCCTTGATATGTCTGGAATTATGTGTTCCATCACAACAACAAAAATTTCTAGTTACCCATATGTTTATTTATTTTATTAAACATGGATTTATTTCAAGATCTTATTGTCACATCCAAAAAAAATTATTATATATTTATATATAAATAAAATTTAATTTCTTGGATATATTTCATTACATTCCACACCGAGTTTAAATAACCCTTAATATATTATTGAAATATGTTTATTTAATGTGACTATTAATGTCCATCCATTGGATAGGATAATATGAACATGAATAACTAAATTATGAAAAAGTATTTTCAATATATATATATAATATTAATTCATTTTTTCAATTGGATATAAATTAAAAATAAAATTATTTGATGTTATAATGATATCTTTTTATAAAAAAAATCACATAATGTGTTTTAATAATAAATAATTACATTAATAATTATATTTGAATGAATTTAAATTAATTTGTAGATAATATATTAAATAAAATATTTTATCATTCATCTCATGGTTTTAATAGGAAATTCTTAATAATAAATTCATTTTAATTCTTAAATTTTATATTGATTGGACAACGGTTTGATACATTTTGAATAATAATTTTAAAAATGAATTTCTTCTATTTGTAGAAATTGAATCCAATAGAATTTATTCCATATTTTAAATAATAATAATTATTGTAATTTAATTTGTTCAACATATTTTTTGGCCATAATTAATATTGAAAATATTAAGATTTTGACATAATATTTAGGGATAAGACGAGTTTACAAGAGGGGTTAAACTAAGATATAAGGTTAAAAATGGAACTTCATATTTTCTAAAACTTATTGGATAATGAGGTTTTTACCTTATATTATCATTAATTTTAGGTCTTGGACAATTGTTTTTAATTTTAAAATAATGTGACTTTATATTATTTAAATTTTTATCCCTCCCATAACATACAAATGAGAACATCTTCAGCCCCATTATTCACATAATTTGAGCCCTTTATCTCATACAATAGTTTCTTATAAATCTTCCAAGATTTACTCACTTCAATATTAATCTCCCAGACCTACCCTAAGACTATCCTAAGATGTATTATGATTTAATCCAAATGTGGTCCTTCCATGAAGATGTAGTTATCCTACCAGACACTTCCAATGTTTATTTCTCTATATTTATTATATAAATATGTAGCGTCTACAATAAAATTTTGAAAAAATATAATTAATATAAATATATTATACTTTTATTATAGGAAATAAATTTTCTGACTCATTTACATCTAATGGGAAAAGAAAGTATTGCTCTTGTGTACGTGTGAACTACCACCTCTACATTACATTATGATTCACTTTTCATCACCATGTACATTGGTTAGTTATATGGACAAATTTAATGAATATATATAATATTTATGATATAATAATGATAATATAATTCTTAATTATTATTAAATTTTATTTTATTACATCCATTAAAAAATGGAAATATCACTTGTGCATACGTTTTGACTTTCGTCTCCATGAAGTGATATTATTTATTTTTCATCACTTATTTATATGAATAGTCATAAAAATTCCTATAATGAATTAAAATTTTACATATATAATTATTAATATAATAAATATTATTAAATGATGACCAAGGTGTAAGTACCAAATCCATCAAAATCGAAACTTGTATAGAAAACAACCAAGGTTTCACCCGAATGGTAATCTTAAGGAATAAATAGTTAATAAAATGATAATTGGAAATCAAAAATCAATGAAAGAAGTATGTTATGAATAAATATGGCAGTTTAATATATTTATAACAAATATTTTTTTATACATGATGTTTTAATATGTATGAATAATGATGTGAATTTAGGTAAGGGTTTAAGTTATAGTCCTATTTAAATCTAGGATTGTATATTCCAAATTTCCACGGAGACAAATTATATAGGTATTATAATTTAAACCTTGTATATTTTATTCTTGTTTAGATATTCATAATATTTTAAAGCTATAATACCATTTTCCTCAGCTTTCTACTAAAAATAGATCAATTGTTTTTTAGAAAAGCTGCTCTTATTTTGGTAAGGGTTGAAAAACATTTCCGTCCATAATATTTTTCCTTAAAATATTATATGTAATATTATATTATATGTTCAAATGATTTTTAAAGCCATTTTTATCCAAATATTAATTAAAAAATTAAAATCTATTTTTAATTTTTTTTGGAACATGTAATTTATGAATTTTATAAAATATTATGAAAGAAATATTAGATTTATATTTTAATTATTGAAAAGCTTTTCCCAAATTCATAAATGTTATTTTATTGGTATATTAATTTAAAATTTTTCATGGTTATTTTAAAATAATTTTTTTCTTTAACATTCTAGGAATTATTATTTTTTAATGATATTAATAGAAAATGGTATATTTCGCACATTCAATGAAATATTCAAAGGATATTTTAAAGGTAGTTATCATCTATTTAAATATACTTTAGGTATTATTATGTTTAATAGAGGATATGTTCTTAATATACCATAGAATTTCATTCTTTGGAAGATTTATAATGTTTTAATGATGATTCTATGAAACCAATTTTTGTCCCACATATTAATTAAGTTATAATGAGATAATGGAATGTTTATAAAACCTATTTTTTCATGGGTTTTCTATGATGAATTAATGAAATATTTCTGAAATATATTTATTTTACAAAGGCTATAATCTGAGGATATGAATCATTTTTTATGCTCTTATAGAACACATATATATGGGTTTCATTATGTACTAAGTGGGACTAAAATATATATGCGTCCAATGATTTTGATACATAATTATATCTCCTAATACAATAAGAATAAAAATGGGGGGTGGACCTAGTTATACAAGGGACTTCATCCACTTTTATTATAAGGCTCTAGCCTTAAACCTTACTTAATATTGAATTAAATGAATAATTCACATTGAGGATATTTTCATAGTTTAGAGTTTTAGAGAATTAGGACATAACTATTACATCTCAAAAGATTACAAATTATACACTTCTACTAAGTTTCCATAAAATAAAAACTCTTAAAAAGTAACATGTTTAGTTCCATGTTTTAGATAGAATGACTTTCCCTTGATCCAATCCTTGACCCTATTCCACATTAAGTCCTGTGAAAAACATTTAAAAAAAAACTTGGGGTGAGCATAAAAAGCTCAATAAGGGATACACAAAGAATGAAAACTGTTAGTTTTTTCAAAACAACAAGTAAACCATGTATACTTTATCAAAGTAATAATTTTCACCTTTATGAAGTAGTAAAAACTATTCACTGAATAAAAGTTCATTACTTACCCTCCTGTAACCAAAATATTACCATAAAACCCATATAAAGATCACATAACATATAAAGGTAACTTGGGACATAAACATACTTAAATGGAATAACCATACGGTCGACTTCCACACATACTTAATGGAATATCCATACAGCCGACTTCCATACCCAATGCATTGGAGGATATAACGTAACCACCCGTCCTGGTATTCATGGCACCACCTGTCATATGGTTTATCACATAACCACCCATAAAATGTCCAAGTACCTTCATTACACATAAAATATTGCAAATATAAACATTTCAATAGAAACATTTCATTTTCAATCAAAATAAGTAATTCCAAGATATTGAATTAATCAATCCATTTTCAAAAATCATTTAAAAGAGATTTTTGAATCAAAGTGTCCCATACCACTTTGAAGATTTTATTGGAATTATAATTTTAAAACATTAATGTCCATATAAAGAAATACTGAAAACCATTTTGAAAACATGGACATTAAAGATAAATATTTATAATAATAAATCTTTAAAACATTTAAAATGATATATTTGTTAAAGAGTTCTTAACAAAATGAGAGACTCTTGAATAAAAATAATTACGGAATAACATTTAATCCGAACATTATAATATCATGAGAATAAAGGGATTCATGATATAATATTTCAATGGATAGTATACACCCCATATAAGAGTGAATTGGTTCCTAACAACAATGAAGTCTCAAAAGAAATGTAAAATGAGATGAAATCCATTATAAAGAAGGTATCCTTAAATTAAGGATAAATCAATCTCATAATTATGTGTGACAAATATAAATAAACCCAATATAAGTGGATATTAATTATAAAACAATCAAAGGTCATTCACACATATTCAAAGGATTACATATTCAATAACTACATGTTGAACACAAAGAAATCGAAATTGGGTTAAGAAGTTCCCTTGGTAAAATTCGACAGCCTAACGGCATCACATAAAATTTTACAAAAAGGGTTTATAAGAGAGATAAAGGGGATCTCATCACTAGGAAATAAAATTTACATAAATAAGGATATAGAAGAATATATCCCAACATAATAGTATGTGAATTAAAAGACATAACAAAAGAAGTCTTTAAAAAAAAAGAGGGTAAAGGTCCCCGTACCGAGTTGGGTAACTTTCAAAACGTACACCCCATGGAAGAAGGGTCATACAATGAAGATGTAAATACCCATAAATGAATTTATATTACACAAAAAGTACAATAATGGGATGTATATACACCACTCAAAGGAAATGGTGGCAAATGTAGCATAAATCTCACGGGACTAAAAGTGATATGAACAACCCCTTACGAAAACTCGGCAGCCTAACAGCGCCACATAAAACTTCCAAAAATGGATTGATGAAATCAAATAGGGTCTCTCATCATATTAAAATAAAATTTACAGCAATAGGAATATAAAATAACACCCCCATCATAAAAAAGAGGATCTTAAAATAAGTGACATAAAGGAGAGTACTTAAAAATAAAGAGAGAGGTTAGATCTCATACGAATATTTGAGAGCCTAACAGCGCCACTCAAAACTTCCAAAATGGATTGATGAGATCAAATAGGGTCACTAATCATATTAAAATAAAATTTACAGAAATAGGAATATAAAATAACATCCCTCATCATAAAAAAGAGGAGCTTAAAATAAGTGACATAACAAAGAGTACTTAAAAAGAAAGAGAGAGGTTGGATCTCTTACGAAAATTCGGCAGCCTAACGGCGCCACTCAAAACATCCAAAATGTATTGATGAGAGAAAATAGGTTCTATCATCATATGAAAATAAAAAGTACAGTAGGATTAATATAAAATAACATCCCAATCATAATAAAGATGAGCTTAAAAGGAATGACATAAAAGAGTGTACTTAAAAAGAAAGGGAGGGGTAGGATCCCTTACCTCAAGTCTGACTTGTCTTGTTTGTTTCTTTATATTGATGAATAATAAACATTGGTAAATTTTTAATTTCTTAAGGACCTCTTTTAAAGATTATTATTCAGTTCATATCACATGTTATAACGTTATAATAATTGGTCAATAATGTGAGTTCATATCAGACGTTTTTTTTTCGTTGTTTGGGACATTAGTCAAAAATGAACTTGTTTGAAAATGATTGTCCATGTAGTTATAAGTAAATCATCTACATAATAGTATTAATTATTTAAATATCATATATATACAGTACATATTCATTTTATACTACTCCATAACATTTGGAGATAAAAAGAAATGAAATGCACCGTTCATGGAGACAGTAGGTCGTACGTACGCATGAACGCTACATTCATTTCTTTGTCAAATAAATGTAATTAAAAATAATTGATAGATAAATATATTATAATTAAAGTGTAATATATATGTTATATAGGTCACATATGTTCATTAATTTCATTCTTTATACATTCCATATATTGCATGAACGAGTCACATCACTTGAGGGGGCGGTAGTCCACACTTCCTCGTACGAAATTATCACATTTGCACAACATGAAAAGCATAAAGGAATGTTTTAAATATAAAATTCAGAAGCATATAAAAAAAAACCATATATATCATATATAAAATATATTGACATCATAATTTCCACCTTTAATGGTGTTAAAAGAATAATGAATAATCATCATTTTGTGAGGCAGAAAATCGCCATCCACAGAAACAGTATATTCTTTAACCATTAGACGAAGGTGTGCGTAATTTTAGCTCGAATAATTCACATAACAACATAATATTATATTGAATATACTGGTTTTGTTACAAAATAATGGAATAAAAAGAGTTTAGAGGGTTGGAGAAGCAAAATAAAACATAAGAAGACAAGAGAGGACACTACCTTTAAATCGGGTAACTCTCTTTGATTTGAGATCAAAGGCTTCATTGGAAAGGATGCTGCCCAAAGTGAGGCATCAATGATGAATAGAGGGATGTGAAGAGATGAAATGGTCAGGTTTTGGCCGAGCCAAAGGCTTGAGAGGTGTGTGTAAGGTGGTAGAGGTGGGGGCCTTTTATAAGAGGAGAGGAGGGGCACTCTTGGAAAGTCAAAAAAGGTTACATTATTTTCAAATGGGTTTCAGATTTTAAAGGTCCCACATTGATATATTTCAAGGATACGGTGATAAGGGTTCTCAATACACCCATACAGTAGGTTTTTGACAAGTTTAGGTCATAGATTTTACATTATTGTTTAATTTTATTTAAATCGTTAAATAATGAGGTAATCACTACATCATCATGGTGTCATAAATAATTTAATTTATTTAATTTCTAAAAATTATAAAAAAATTATCATGATGTAAGAAATATTTTTATATTTCCAATGAATATTTATAGTCAAAATTATGACTTGTATAACCCCATTTAAAAATTAATTTAGTAAAACATCTTATGTTTGTGACATTTTGATTTTAACATTAAATAAAAAGTTATTAATGTCATTTTCCTACCAAAGTGGCTCCATGGGGTCCCCAAGTTTACCCATGGATTGTCTTGGTCGGAAATGACACATCCAATAAGGTTAGGACATGTTTTTAGGTCATTTCATATCATTAAAACATTATTTTTACCATAAACTACAATAATTACCTCTAATCGCGATTAAAAACTTAAAAGTTACTATTAAAAAAAATTATTTTAATCCCAGTGAACCAAATTTTACATCCTAATGACAACCATGTATATTGGATTTTTTAAATTCAAATCACAGAAGTGGTAAAGTTTCATTTAAACGAAAAATCAGTTTTTTAAACTACCACTTAGTGGTTTCACTATTCATAAAAAATTGAAGTTTTTCAGAAAAATACCAAAAATTAACCGTAAACTATATTTGATTTTCTGAATTCAAAAATAAAGTCTATTTTACAAAATTCAAAACATATATGTTGCATTAATTAATTTAATAATTAAATCCCACTGTTAGAGCAAATAACGTGTTTTTATGAAACAATAAGTATCAGAAGATTGACAATAGTTTAAGTCAAATTTCAAGATAAAATTAATTCCAACAACCACTATTGGATTAAATGGTAAAAATATATTCTATCTTTACTTTAAAACCAATTCAAAAGATAATCTAATAATATAAATAAATTATATTAAAAAGAGGTTTTGAATTAAAATACAACATTTTTCACCATTCATTAAAAAATGAACTTTATCGTAAAAATACCAAAAATTTACACAAAGTAAATTTTGATGTCCCGATTCTAAAGAAGAATTTTATTTTGTCAAATATAACACATAAAATTTTCAAAAAGTGTATTTAATAGAGGTTCGCCATCAAAAGGCGGTTAATCGACCTTTTAAAGAATATTAGAATGTTTACGCTTAAAATTGGATTCTTTCGCATTTTTAATCCTCTAAAATTTATTGTAAAAAGTAAAAAATATTTTACAAACATATATAATCATTTTTAGTTAGTTCGGTTCATTCCCACCATTACAACATCTAGGAGTTAACTACCATTTAAAATAATATTATTTTATTATTAGAGTGCAACGTAAGATTCCCAAGAAACTCGTTGTTGCGTATTGCATACGCCATCCAGCATAGCGTCCCCTTTAAAGTAATATTAATACCTTATTCACAAATATGGATAAATATAAAAATTTCATATTCTTTATTTACCTGGGGTGTTACATCCTTCCCCCCTTTTGGGAATTGCGTCCTCGCAATTTTAAAATTGAGCTTGGAAACATCATTGAAAGTCCCACATCGGAACAAGAGTCGGTAAAACAATCACATTAAAATAAAGAAAGATAAGTACAAAGGTCACCCGAGTTAACCCATACTAGGATTCCAAGTATGAAAATATGGACATGGAGGAAAAAACAAAGGGTCATGTTCTGATGGAGAGTGATAGAAAACATGTTTAGGAGGAATTTAACCACAAGAAAATCACAAACTTGTGATGGGTTAAACGGTATTCGATTCCCCAGTAGGAAAAGTTAATAGACAAGATTTTTGTTTTAAGTTACTTTTTATTGAGTAATTTATTCATAAGGAAAAATAATCACTTATCATGTTGACTTACAACTTTTTTTAGATTCCTTACACAAACTCTAATTTTCTCCAAAAGACGAGTATTTAGGAAGACTTGTTCACATTAAGAGTACTATAATCAACTTCTAGAGAATCACCTAATCCAAAAAAGAGATCTATATACTTCCCATGTCTTTAGAAATTAACCAAAACCAAAACCAAAAAGGTTAGTACAAGATCAGATAATCCAGAAAAGGATAACCCTTTATAAAAAGAAAATCTATTCTTAATCTCCAAAATTTGTCCAACAAAACCCAAAGTTCAACGAGGACCATTCGATAAACAATTTTTCCATAAAATTCTTCAAAGTAAACCAAACTAAGATTGAAACCCAAATATTTGAAGGATTTAGTCACATAGTCTTCCAAGTTAAATCGTAACATTTATCTCCAACCAACATCAGTTGCTCTTAATGTCTCGTATTGAAATGTAATTAACCTAGTCACATATCCTCCATGATAGGTTAATAAATTTACATAGATAACCCAAAATCGTCTTACTCTTAATTCATAAAATCATCTAACTGAAAAGAATCATTCAAAATAACCAAGGACTTCTCATAGTCCAGTGGTAGGTGATAAATACCAGTCACACTTTGGTTGTGGGTTTGATTCCCGCAGCTTTGTCCGACGCAACGGGTTGTCACACGGTCTGCATGTTGTCCTTTTTATAAAACTCAAAAAATAACCCTAATATGTTTTAACCTCAATAGTTTCTTTATAAATATCATTTTCATCCGAATTCGTTACAATCTCAACATCTTAATTCTTGAAGTCTTATTTCACCACAATTAGATAAAATAAAACGATACCCAAAATGAATAACATCATACCTTGATCATGGCGTCCACTCAGTTTCATCGTCATCTTGCTCACGTAGGTAGAAGTCTCAAGCATTACAACATTGATTTAGGGATCTTTCAAAATCATTTGCTTCCTCCATCCAAATACACCTTGTACAAAATGGGTCATATGGGTGTTCACAGAAAAACAGTTTTGGAAAATAATCATGTATGACATATAATTCCAAAACATCTGATAAAACATGATTTCTATAAAATAGTCGGACAGAATTTGAGTTGAAACTTTCTATTATTGGTCCTTTTAAAATACCATAAGTATGTGATGAGACACTATATTTTAAAAGCAAATATAAATAGGTTGCGCAAGGGTCTCCTTCCTCAGCACCATTTTTAAAATCATAATATGCTTAAAATGCTTGTGATAAGGTAAAATATTTGAAAATACCTTGATAATATTTACCTTTCTTGAAAATATGAGAATATTGTGAAAATAGTATTTGTCTAAAAACAACCCATGATCCACGATGATAAAGAGGTATAGTGGAGGTGTTTGATATCTCAAACAACTGCTTGAAAGTGAGTTGTATGCTAGAAAAAGTTTCATAATCATTTGAGCATGACTTTGCAATGATTATTGCAAGAATGTCATTAGGAAGAGATATGAATGTCTTTTGAGATCCTTCTCCTTCCATTCGTAAATGACATTACATGACCATAAAAAAAGTTATAAAACAAGGATTTTACTGAAATAATAGATATAGGGACTAATCATGTGTCTAACAAAAACTCCTAATCCCTAAAGTTGTCTAAACCGACCTCGGATACCAACTATAAGGCCCCAGCCTTAAACCTTACTTAATATTGAATTAAATGAATAATTCACATTGAGGATCTTTTCATGGTTTAGAGTTTTAGATAATTAGGACATAAATATTACATCTCAAAAGATTACGAAGTAGACACTTCTATTATGTTTGTATAAAATAAAAACTCTTAAAAAGAAACATGTTTAGTTCCATGTTTTAGATAGCATGACTTTCCCTTGATCCCATCCTTTACCCTATTCCACATTAAGTCCTGTGAAAAAAATTTCAAAAAAAACATTGGGTGAGCATAAAAAGCTCAGTAAGGGATACAAAAAGAATGAAAACTGTTAGTTTTTTTCAGAACAACAAGTAAACCATGTATACTTTATCAAAGTAATAATTTTCACCTTTATGAAGTAGTAAAAATTCTTCACTGAATAAAAGTTCATTACTTACCCTTCTGTAACTAAAAGATTACAATAAAACCCATATAAAGATCACATAACATATAAAGGTAACTTGGGACATAAACATACTTAAATGGAATAACCATATAGTCGAATTCCTCACATACTTAATGGAATAGCCATACGGCCGACTTCCATACCCAATGCATTGGAGGTTATAACGTAACCACCTTTCCTGGTATTTACGGCACCACCCGTCATATGGTTTATCATGTAACCACCCATAAAATTTCCAAGTACCATCAGTACACATAGAATATTTCAAATATAAACATTTCAATAACAACATTTCATTTTCAATCAAAATAAGTAATTCCAAGATATTGAATTAATCAATCCATTTTCAAAAATCATTTAAAAGTGATTTTTGAATCAAAGTTTCCCATACCACTTTGAAGATTTTATTGGAATTATAATTTTAAAACATTAATGTCCATATAAATAAATACTGAAAACCATTTTGAAAACATGGACATTAAAGATAAATATTTAGAATAATAAATCTTTAAAACATTTAAAACGATATTTTTGTTAAAGAGTTTTTAACAAAATGAGAGACTCTTGAATACAAATAATTGCGGAATAACATTTAATCCGAACATTATAATATCATGAGAATAAAGGTATTCATGATATAATATGTCAAAGGACAGTATACACCCCACATAAGAGTGAATTGGTGCCTAACAACAATGAAGTCTCAAAAGAAATGTAAAATGAGATGAAATCCATTATAAAGAAGTATCCTTAATTTAAGGATAAATCAATCCCATAATTATGTGTGACAAATATAAATACACCTAATATAAGTGGATATTAAGTGTAAAACAATCAATGGTCATTCACACATATTCAAAGGATGACATATTCAATAACTACATGTTGAACCCAAAGAAATCGAAATTTGGTTAAGAAGTTCCCTTGGTAAAATTCGACAGCCTAATGGCGTCACATAAAATTTTACAAAAAGTGTTGATGAGAGAGATAAAGGGGATCGCATCACTTGGACATAAAATTTACATAAATAAGGATATAGAATAACATATCCCAGCATAATAGTATGTGAATTAAAAGACATAACAAAATAAGTCTTTTGAAAAAAGAAGGGTGAAAGGTCCCCGTACCGAGTTGGGTAACATTCGAAACGTACACCCCATTGAAGAAGGGTTATAAAATGAAGATGTAAATACCCATAAATGAATTTATATTACACAAAGAGTACAATAATGGGAAGTATATACACCACTCAAAGGAAATGGTGGCAAATGTAGCATAAATCTCACGGGACTAAAAGTGAGATGAACAACCCCTTACGAAAACTCAGCAGCCTAACAGCGCCACATAAAACTTCCAAAAATGGATTGATGAGATCAAATAGGATATCTCATCATATTAAAATAAAATTTGCCGCAATAGGAATATAAAATAACATCCCACATCATAAAAAAGAGGAGATTAAAACAAGTGACATAAATAAGAGTACTTAAAAAGAAAGAGAGAGGTTAGATCTCTTACGAAAATTCGACAGCCTAACGGCGCCACTCAAAACTTCCAAAATGGATTGATGAGATCAAATAGGGTCTCTTACCTAAAGTCTAACTTGTCTTGTTCATTTCTTAATATTCCTGAATAATAAACTTTGGTCAATTTATAATTTCTTAAGGACCTCTTTTAAAGATTATTATTCAGTTCATATCACTTGTTATAAGGTTATAATAATTGCTTAATAGTGTGAGTTCATATCAGACGTTTTTGTCGATGTTTGGAACATGATTCAAAAATGAACTTGTTTGAAAATGATTGTCCATGTAGTTATAATCAAATCATCTCTAGAATAGTATTAATGATTTAAATATCATATATATCTAGTACATATTCATTTTATACTACTACATAACATTTGGAGATAAAAAGAAATGAAATGCACCGTTCAAGGAGATGGGAGGCCGTACGTAAGCATGAACGCTACTTTCATTTCTTTGTCATATAAATGTAATTAAAAATAATTGAGAGATATATATATTATAATTCCAGTATAATATATATGTTATATAGGTCACATATGTTCATTAATTTCATTCTTTATACATTCCATGTATTCCATGAACGAGTCACATCACTTGAGGTGGCGGTAGTCCACACTTCCTCGTATGAAATTATCGCATTTGCACAACATGAAAAGCATAATGGAATGTTTAAAATATAAAATTCAGAAGAATATAGAAAAAATAAATACCATATATATCATAGATAAAATATAGTGACATCATAATGGCCACCTTTAAAGGTGTTAAAAGAATATTGGACAATCATCGTTTCATGAGGTAGAAAATCGTTATCCACAGAAACAGTATGTTCTTTAACCATTAGACGAAGGTGTGTGTAAGTGTAGCTCGAAACCTTCACATAACAACATCCTAGTATATTTAAGATACTGTTTTTGTTACAAAATAACGGAATAAAAAGAGTTTAGAGGTTTGGAGAAGCAAGATAAAACATAAGAACACAAGAGAGGACACTGCCTTTAAATCGGGTAACTCTCTTTGATTTGAGCTCAAAGGCTTCCTTGGAAAGGATTATTCCCAAAGTGTGGCTTAAATGATGAATATAGGGATTTGTAGAGATGAAATGGGCAGGGGTTGGCCGAGCCAAAGGCTTGAGATGTGTGTGTAAGGTGGTAGAGGTGGGGGCCTTTTATAAGAGGAGAGGAGGGGCACTCTTGGAAAGTCCAAAAAGGTTACATTATTTTCAAATGCGTTTCGGACTTTAAAGGTCCCACATTGATATATTTCTAGGATAAGTTGATAAGGGTTCTAAATCCCCCCATAAAATAGGTTTTTGACAAGTTTAGGTCATAGATTTTACATTATTGTTTCATTTTATTTAAATCGTTAAATAATGAGGTAATCACTGCATCATCATGGTGTCATAAATAATTTAATTTATTTAATGTCTTAAAATTAATAAAAAATTATCATGATGTAGGAAATCATTTTATCTTTCCAATGAATATTTATAGTCAAAATTATAACTTGTATAACCCCATTTAAAAATTGTTTTAGTAAAACATTTTATGTTTGTTACATTTTTATTATAACATTAAATAAAAAGTTATTAATGTCATTTTCCTACCAAAGTGGCCCCATGGGGTTCCCAAGTTGACCCATTTATTTTATTGGTCGTCCATGACACATCCAATATGGTTAGGACATGTGTGTAGGTCATTTCATATCATTAAAACATTATTTTTACCTTAAACTACACTAATTACCTCAAATCGCGATTAAAAAATTAAAAGTTACTATTCACCAAAAAATTATTTTAATCCCATTGAACCACATTTTACATCCTAATGACAACCATGTTTGTAGGATTTTTTAAATTCAAATCACAGAAGTGGTAACGTTTCATTTAAACGAAAAATCAGTTTTTTAAACTACCACTTAGTGGTTTCACTATTCATCAAAAATTGAAGTTTTTTAGAAAAATACCATAAATTCACCCTAAGAAATATTTGATATTCCGAATTTAAAAATGAAGTATATTTTACAAAATTCAAAAAAATATAAGTTTCATTAATTAATTTAATAATTAATCCCAGCTGTCAGAGCAAATAGCGTGTTTTTATGAAACAATAAGTATCAGAAGATTGACACTAGTTTAAGTCAAATTTCAAGATGAAATTAATTCCAATGACCACTATTGGATTAAATGGTAAAAATATATTCTAATTTCACTTTAAAACCAATTAAAAATATAATCTAATCATATAAATAAATTAGATTAAAAAGAGGTTTTGAATTAAAATACAACATTTTTCACTATTCATTAAAAAATGAACTTTCTCGGAAAAATACCAAAAATTTACACAAAGTAAATTTTGATGTCCCGATTCTAAAGAAGAATTTTATTTTGTAAAATATAACACATAAAATTTTCAAAAAGTGGATTTAAAAGAGGTTCGCCATCAAAAGGCGGTTAATCGACCTTTTAAAGCATATTAGAATGTTTACGCTTAAAATTGGATTCATTCGCATTTTTAATCCTCTATAATTTATTGTAAAAAGTAAAAATATTTGACAAAAATATATAGTCATTTTTTATTTAGTTCTGTTCATTCCCACCATTACAACAGCTAGGCGTTAACTACCATTTAAAATAATATTATTTTATTATTAGAGTGCAATGTAAGATTCACAAGAAACTCGTTGTTTCGTATTGGGTTCTCCATCCAGCATAGCGTCCCCATTAAAGTAATATTAATATTTTATTCACAAATATGGATAAATATAAAAATGTCATATTCTTTATTTACTTGGGGTGTTACATCCTTCCCCCCTTTTGGGAATTGCGTCCTCGCAATTTTAAAATTGAGCTTGGAAACATCCTTGAAAGTCCTACATCGAAACAAGAGTCGGTAAAACAATCACTTAAAAATAAAGAAAGATAAGTACAAAGGTCACCTGGGTTAACCCATACTAGGATTCCAAGTATGAAAATATGGACATGGAGGAAAAAATAAAGGGTCATGTTCTGATGGAGAGTGATAGAAAACATGTTTATGAGAAAGTTAATCACAAGAAAATCACAAGCTTGTGATGGGTTAAACGGTATTCGATTCCCCAGTAGGAAAAGTTAATAAACAACATTTTTTTAAGTTACTTTTTATTGAGGAATTTATTAATAAGTAAACATAATCACTTATCATGTTGACTTTCAACTTTTATTAGATTCCTTACCCAAACTCATATTTTCTCCAAAAGATGAGTATTTAGGAAGACTTGTTCACATTAAGAGTACTATAATCAACTTCTAGAGAATCAACTAATCCACAAAAGAGAACTATATACTTCCCATGCCTTTAGAATTTAATCAAAACCTAAACCAAAAAGGTTAGTACAAGATCAGATAATCCAGAAAAGGATAACCCTTTATAAAAAGAAAATCTATTCTTAATCTCCAAAATTTGTCCAACAAAACCCAAAGTTCAACGAGGACCATTCGATAAACAATTTTTCCATAAAATTATTCAAATTAAACCAAACTAAGATTGAAACCCAAATATTTGAAGGATTTAGTCACATAGTCTTCCAAGTTAAATCGTAACATTTATCTCCAAACAACATCAGTTGCTCTTAATGTCTCGTACTGAAAAGTAATTAACCTAATCACATATCCTCCATGATGGGTTAATAAATTTCCATAGATAACCCAAAATCAACTTACACTTAATTCATAAAATCATATAACTAAAAAGAATCATTCAAACAAACCAGGGACTTCACATAGTCCAGTGGTAGGCGATAAATACCAGTCGCACTTTTGTTGTGGGTTCGATTCTCGCAGATTTGTCCGACACGACGGGTTGTCACATGGTCTGCGTGTTGTCCTTTTTATAAAACTCCAAAAATAACCCTAAAATGTTTTAACCTAAATAGTTTCCTTATAACTCTAATTTTCATCCAAATTCGTTAAAATATCAATATCTTAATTCTTGTAGTCTTATTTCACCACCATTAGATAAAATAAAACGATTCCCAAAATGAATAACATCATACCTTGATCATGGCGTCCACTCAGTTTCATCGTCATCTTGCTCACGTAGGTAGAAGTCCCATGCATTACAACAATGATTTAGAGATCTTTCAAAATAATTTTCTTCCTCCATCCAAATACACCTTGTACAACATGGGTCATATGGGTGTTCACAGAAAAACAGTTTTGGAAAATAATCATGTATGACATATAATTCCAAAACATCTGATAAAACATGATTTCTATAAAATAGTCGGACAGAATTTGAGTTGAAACTATCCATTATTGTTCCTTTTAAAATACCATAAGTATGTGCTGAGAGACTATATTTTAAAAGCAAATATAAATAGGTTGCGCAAGGGTCTCCTTCCTCAGCACCATTTTAAAAATCATAATATGCTTCAAATTCTTGTGATAAGGTAAAATATTTGAAAATACCTTGATAATATTTACCTTTCTTGAAAATATGAGAATATTGTGAAAATAGTATTTGTCTAAAAACAACCCATGATCCACGATGATAACGAGGTATAGTAGAGGTGTTTGATATCTCAAACAGCTACTTGCAATTGAGTTATATGCTAGAAAAAGTTTCACAATCATTCGAACATGACTTTGCAATAATTATTGCAAGCATGTCATCAGGAAGAGATAGTAATGTCATTTGAGATCCTTCTCCTTCCATTCATAACCGACTTTACTTGACCTAAAAAAAAGTTATAAAATAAGGATTTAACTGAAATAATAGATATAGGGACTAATCATGTGTCTAACAAAAACTCCTAATCCCTAAAGTTGCCTAAACGGACCTCTGATACCAACTATAAGGCCCCAACCATAAACCTTACTCAATATTTAATTAAATGAATAATTCACATTGAGGATATTTTCATGGTTTAGAGTTTTAGAGAATTAGTACACAACTATTACATCTCAAAATATTACAAAGTAGACATTTCTACTGAGTTTCCATAAAATAAACCTCTTAAAAAGAAATATGTTTAGTTCCATGTTTTAGATAGCATGACTTTCCCTTGATCCCATCCTTGACCCTATTCCACATTAAGTCCTGTGAAAAACATTTCAAAAAAAAAACTTGGGGTGAGCATAAAAAGCTCAGTAAGGGATGCACAAAGAATGAAAACTGTTAGTTTTTTTCAAAACAACAAGTAAACCATGTATACTTTATCAAAGTAATAATTTACACATTTATGAAGTAGTAAAAACTCTTCACTGAATAAATGTTCATTACTTACCCTTCTGTAACCAAAAGATTACCATAAAACCCATATAAAGATCCCATAACATATAAAGGTAACTTGGGACATAAACATACTTAAATGGAATAACCATACGGTCTACTTCCACACATACTTAATGGAATAGCCATACGACTGACTTCCATACCCAATGCATTGGAGGTTATAACGTAACCACCCGTCCTGGTATTCACGGCACCACCCGTCATATAGTTTATCACGTAACCACCAATAAAATTTCTAAGTACCATCATTACACATAAAATATTGAAAATATAAACATTTCAATAAAAACATTTCATTTTCAATCAAAATAAGTAATTCCAAGATATTGAATTAATCAATCCATTTTCAAAAATCATTTAAAAGATATTTTGGAATCAAAGTGTCCCATACCACTTTGAAGCTTTTATTGGAATTATATTTTTAAAACATTAATGTCCATATAAATAAATACTGATTTTTTTTGAAAACATGGACATTAAAGATAAAGATTTAGAATAATAAATCTTTAAAACATTTAAAAAGATATTTTTGTTAAAGAGTTTTTAACAAAATGAGAGACTCTTGAATACAAATAATTGTGGAATAACATTTAATCCGAACATTATAATATCATGAGAATAAATGGATTCGTGATATAATATGTCAAAGGACAGTATACACCCCATATAAGAGTGAATTGGTTCCTAACAACAACGAAGTCTCAAAAGAAATGTAAAATGAGATGAAATCCATTATAAAGAAGGTATCCTTAAATTAAGGATAAATCAATCTCATAATTATGTGTGACAAATATAAATACAACCAATATAAGTGGATATTATGTTTAAAACAATCAATGGTCATTCACAAAAATTTAGTGGATGACATATTCAATAACTACATGTTGAACCCAAAGAAATCAAAATTGGGTTAAGAAGTTCCCCTGGTAAAATTCGACAGCCTAACGACGTCACATAAAATTTTAAAAAAAGAGTTGATGAGATAGATAAAGGGGATATCATCAATTGGACATAAAATTTACATAAATAAGGATATATAAGAACATATCCCAATATAATAGTATGTGAATTTAAAAGACATAACAAAAGAAGTCTTTTAAAAAAAGGAGGGTGAAAGGTCCCCGTACTGAGTTGGGTAACTTTCGAAACGTACACCCCATGGAAGAAGGGTCATACAATGAAGATGTAAATAACCATAAATGAATTTATGTTTCACAAAGAGTAAAATAATGGGAAGTATATACAACACTCAAAGGAAATGGTGGCAAATGTAGCATAAATCTCACGGGACTAAAAGTGAGATGAACAACCCCTTACGAAAACTCGGCAGCCTAACAACGCAACATAAAACTTCCAAAAATGGATTGATGAGATAAAATAGGATATATCATCATATTAAAATAAAATTTACCTCAATAGGAATATAAAATAACATCCCACATCATAAAAAATAGGAGCTTAAAATAAGTGACATAAAGGAGAGTACATAAAAAGAAAGAGAGAGGTTAGATCTCTTACGAAAATTCGACAGCCTAACGACGCCACTCAAAACATCCAAAATGGATTGATGAGATAAAATAGGGTCTCTCATCATATTAAAATAAAATTTACACCAATAGGAATATAAAAGAACATCCCCCATAATAAAAAAGAGGAGATTAAAATAAGTGACATAAAGGAGAGTACTTAAAAAGAAAGAGAGAGGTTAGATCTCTTACGAAAATTCAGCAGCCTAACGGTGCCACTCAAAACTTTCAAAATGGATTGTTGAGAGAAAATAGGGTCTCTAATCATATGAACATAAAAATTACAGTATTATTAATATAAAATAACATCCCAATCATAAGAAAGATGAAGCTTAAAATGAATGACATAAAAGAGTGTACTTAAAAAGAAAGGGAGGGGTTGGATCCCTTACCTCAAGTACGACTTGTGTTGTTCGTTTCTTTATATTCTGGAATAATAAACTTTGGTCAATTTATAATTACTTAAGGTCCTCTTTTAAATATTATTATTCAGTTCATATCACATGTTATAATTTTATAATAATTTCTTAATAATGTGAGTTCATGTCAGACGTTTTTGTCGATGTTTGGGACATGAGTCAAAAATGAACTTGTTTGAAAATGATTGTCCATGTAGTTATAATTAAATCATCTCCAGAATAGTATTAATGATTTAAATATCATATATATACATTACATATTCATTTTATACTACTCCATAACATTTAGAGATAAAAAGAAATGAAATGCACCGTTCATGGAGACGGTAGGCCGTACGTACGCATGAACACTACTTTCATTTCTTTGTCATATAAATGTAATTAAAAATAATTGAGAGATATATATATTATAATTAAAGTATAATATATATGTTATATAGGTCAAATATGTTCATTAATTTCATTCTTTATACATTCCATGTATTGCATGAACGAGTCACATCACTTGAGGGGGCGGTAGTCCACACTTCCTCGTATGAAATTATCGCATTTGCACAACATGAAAAGCATAAAGGCATGTTTAAAATATAAAATTAAAAAGAATATAGAAAAAATAAATACCATATATATCATATATAAAATATAGTGACATCATAATTTCCACCATTAAAGGTGTTAAAAGAATATTGAACAATCATCGTTTCGTGAGGCAGAAAATCGCCATCCACAGAAACAGTATGTTCTTTAACCATTAGACGAAGGTGTGTGTAAGTTTAGCTTGAATACTTCACATAAAAACATCCTAGTATATTGAAGGTACTATTTTTGTTACAAAAGAACCTAATAAAAAGATTTTAGAGGGTTGGAGAAGCAAAATAAAACATAAGAACACAAAAGAGGACACTACCTTTAAATT
This sequence comes from Viscum album, assembly GCA_963277665.1. Classification (NCBI taxonomy): domain Eukaryota; kingdom Viridiplantae; phylum Streptophyta; class Magnoliopsida; order Santalales; family Viscaceae; genus Viscum; species Viscum album. Next base: position 120,305,652 of record OY728132.1, on the reverse strand, counting down.
GGGTAACTCTCTTTGATTTGAGCTCAAAGGCTTCCTTGGAAAGGATTCTGCCCAAATTGAGGCTTAAATGATTAATAGAGGGATGTGGAGAGATGAAATGGGCAGTGGTTGGCCGAGCCAAAGCTGGAGAGGTGTGTGTAAGGTGGTAGAGGTGGGGCCTTTTATAAGAGGAGAGGAGGGGCACTCTTGGAAAGTCAAAAAAGGTTACATTATTTTCAAATGAGTTTTGGATTTTAAAGGTACCACATTGATATATTTTGAGGATAAGTTGATAAGGGTTCTCAATCCACCCATAAAATAGGTTTTTGACAAGTTTAGGTCATATATTTTACATTATTGTTTCATTTTATTTAAATCATTAAATAATGAGGTAATCACTGCATCATCATGGTGTCATAAATAATTTATTTTATTTAATGTCTAAAAATTATAAAAAAATTATCATGATGTAGGAAATATTTTTATCTTTACAATGAAAATTTATAGTAAAAACTATGACTTGTATAACCCCATTTAAAAATTGTTTTAGTAAAACATCTTATGTTTGTGACATTTTTATTTTTACATTAAATAAAAAGTTATCAATGTCATTTTCCTACCAAAGTGGCTCCATGGGGTCCCCAAGTCGACCCATGGATTGTCTTGGTCGTTCATGAAACCTCCAATAAGGTTAGGACATGATTCTAGGTCATTTCATATCATTAAAACATTATTTTTACCTTAAACTACACTAATTACCTCTAATCGCGATTAAAAACGTAAAAGTTACTATTCACCAAAAAATTATTTTAATCTCATTGAAATTTTTTTTTCATCCTAATGACAACCATGTATATCGGATTTTTGAAATTCAAATCATAGAAGTGGTAAAGTTTCATTTAAATGAAAAATCAGTTTTTTAAACTACCACTTAGTGGTTTCACTATTCATCAAAAATTGAAGTTTTTCAGAAAAATACCAAAAATTCACCCTAAGATATATTTGATAATCCGAATTCAAAAATGAAGTATATTTTACAAAATTAAAAACATATATGTTGCATTAATTAATTTAATAATTAATTCCCGTTGTCAGAGCAAATAGCGTGTTTTTATGAAACAATAAGTATCAAAAGATTGACACTAGTTTAAGTCAAATTTCAAGATGAAATTAATTCAAACGACCACTATTAAATTAAATGGTAAAAATATATTCTAATTTCATTTTAAAACCAATTCAAAAGATAATATAATCATATAAATAAATTAGATTAAAAAGAGGTTTTGAATTAAAATACAACATTTTTCACTATTCATTAAAAATTTAACTTTATCGGAAAAATACCAAAAATTTACACAAAGTAAATTTTGATGTCCCGATTCTAAAGAAGAATTTTATTTTGTCAAATATAACACATAAAATTGTCAAAAAGTGGATTTAAAAGAGGTTCGCCATCAAAAGGCCGTTAATCGACCTTTTAAAGAATATTAGAATGTTTACGTTTAAAATTGGATTCATTTGAATTTTTAATCCTCTAAAATTTATTGTAAAATGTAAAAATATTTGACAAACATATATAATCATTTTTTAGTTAGTTCTGTTCATTCCCACCATTACAACATTTAGGCGTTAACTACCATTTAAAATAATGTTATTTTATTATTAGAGTGCAACGTAAGATTCCCAAGAAACTCGTTGTTGCGTATTGGGTACGCCATCCAGCATAGCGTCCCCTTTAAAGTAATATTAATATTTTATTCACAAATTTGGATAAATATAAAAATTTTATATTCTTTATTTACCCGGGGTGTTACATTTATAGACTTGGGAGTGATCCTTGACTATGGAAATGATAGAATGTTAATGGAACCCAATTCACTATGATAGTCTTGGTAGTGATACATGGATATGGGAATGAATTTCAATTATTATTTATATACCAATAACTTATGTATTATTTGTATGATGGGTTCCCATGGATTATGATAGATTATTTATTTTTTCACTGTTATGACTGATTTATTTTCTTATAACAAAGGCTTAAGCCATGATTTGTAATTAATGATATTTAACAAATTGATTATTACTTTTAAAAGTTATGATCATGTTATCATACCCTTACACTTATCTCATTCTAATTTATGATTATTGATTAATATCTCATATGTGGGCCCATACTGAATTTCTCTATTCACCCTATCTTATCATTCCTTTCCCCCGATCATGAATAGTTTTTTAATTAGGGTATGTACAAGTAGATTTCTGTGTGAGAAAACATTTGCAGGACATGTTGATGATATTTCATGAAATATGTTGATTGGGTATCTACTATCTGAAGACACATTACCTTTACAATTTTGAGGAATTTATTATTAAAATAACTTTTTATTCTTCAACTAAAATTACGTGACATTTATATATGGCGTTCATGGGTTTACATGCTTATGATAAGTTATATGGAATTATTTTATTATTATTTACTTCCACCCATATTATTGAAGATTTTCTTATACTATGATGGATTATAGTATATGATTCCATTTATTGATTATCTAAGCTCACAATTCGCATTATTCAATTTCCTTATTTTATGAAGAAATGAATTAGAAATAATTTTTATAGTAGAGAATAGAATGTCTGTGGAATTTGTGGTATATTTGATGATTCATTAGGGATTATGTAGTTTCTTATATATTTTTTCCATGAGTTAAGCACAAAATATTTATTAATTAATTATTTTTCTTAATTATCTAAAAGTTTATTCTTAAAACATGTGATGGAAAGTATGAACTGAAATATTCTCTATAAATAATGTTTTTATGTGATAGTTTTATCCATGGTGTTACAATTTGATCGATTGGGTATGAATTTTAGTAGATGATCTAATGTATTGGACATTATTTCTAATATATCAATTGTCACACCCGCCATTTCAAAATTTATTTATTTTATTATTTCTTTTTATGTCAGGTAGTTCGGGTCGAAACTTGACTTACGATTTTGAGTTCTTGGTGTTTTGGTATTGTTTGCGTCCAGCGCAACGTAGTCGAAGCTGCGCGGCCTCGCCTGGGTCGCCGCACGACCCCGCTCGGTTCACTGCACGCCTTGCCGATGTTTAATTAATGTAATAAAATGAATTAACAATTATTTTAATAATAATAATAATAATAATGATAATAATGTTACTTGAGAGTATTATTATTATTATTATCTTGGATACTAATTTAATTGAGAGTATTATCTTGATTATTTGAATTTTATTAGGTTTATTATTGTAAAGTTTATTATTTAATTCATTAAGTTCATTTTTACCTTATTATTATTATTATTATTATTATTATTATAAGTTTTACTTTTACCTTTTATTTATTTATTTATTATTTTCCCCCTTTCTTTCTTTTCTTTGAGTAGGGTTTTCCCCCTTACTGTCCACAGCTTTTCTCCCCACTTGCTCTCCGCGTCGCGCTGCCCTCTACACCAGCCGCTGGAACTCTTCCTCTCCTCCTGTTTTTATTTCTTCATCGTGTCGTACCCCTTATGCCCAGCGTGTTGAGCCCCCGCCTCTATCTGCGCCGTCCTGTGCGCTGAAGCCTGACCGCCCTACCTCTCCCTCTCATCTTCCCCGCTGGTCACCCCCACTAGGTTCGCGCCTACCTCCACCGTTCGGCCGCACCGTCCCTCCACGCCTCCACCATACCGCTTGACCACCAGCTAGCCTCCACCTCTCTGTCCATGCATCCTCCTGGGCACGCCTCGGACGACCAGCATAGTCCTGCTTCCAGCAGAAAACCCCCTTCGACCAACCTGTTTGGAGACCATTTACCTCCCAAGCGACCCTTACTTCCATCCAGCAGCCCTGCATGCCGTCCTCTCCCTTCCTACGTGACTTGCTTCCAACATCTTTCCTCTGGCCATGACCTGTGACCAATGGCGCAAGAGCTCCGAGAAGGTCTCTTCTCATATCCTTTGATTTTTTGGGCCTTCGTCAGGTATAAGGTTTGTTAGGGTCATTGTTTAATCGCTTTTTGGTTCAAATTCTGGTTTAGTATTGTTTTCGGTTCACTTGTGGTGCTTATTGGGGTGCGAACAATGTGCGGTTGAAGTTTCTCTTTGGAATTCCGAAATTTTATTCCTTCTTGAGGTTGAATTTCATTTCTTATGCCTCTTTAAATTAGGTTTATTTTGTTTAATTGAGGTTTGCATCTCTCGAGTTGCTAGGTATTCGTTGTAGTTGTTAAATTGATGATATCATGTTGAAATTGTCGGTTCTCCCTTGTTTGGATAATTGTTTCATTCAGTTAATTAATTTGGCGTTTTTTTGTGATTGATTAGCTTAGTGTAAATTTGTTTTTCTTTTTAAAAGAATTTAGTTTGTGTTTGATGTATTTTCAATAAAATTTTCATTTAGTTTTCTTTTCGGAAATGAAAGTTGTGCGTTTTTTTATTCCGGCATATTGAGGATGTGCGGCTGATCAAATCAATGGTTTTGAAGGGGCTTTGGGTGTGTAAGGTCGTGGGTTTCTTTGGAATGGTTTAATAAATTTTATAGGGGTTTATTAAACAGTGCAGATGGTACACATTGTGTTTTGAAAGTATGTCGAAATGGTCTTTGCTCCGTTTGTTCGTTTGAATTGTTTTAGGTCACTGGTTATATGATTTTAATTCTTGTGCGGTGCTTACATCATGATGGTGATGAAAACCGTGATACTACGGTCATCGGGTTGCGTGGTTGCGCACCTTTGCGAGGAGTGTCACGTCATCATGTTTCCACTATGTGTCGAGGTAGTTCTCCCATTTCACTCACATTTATATTTAGAATTTATCAATTGCTTGATGTTTTGTTAATTTTAATGAATGATAAATAATATTAGATAATAAAATTTTAAATGATTATTTAGTGTGAAAAGAGCCGTTTATTTTATACCGAAAACTTGGAACATTTTCTTGACGGGCAGACACCCACTTTTGAAAGAATGCCCGTTTGGCCTTTAAACATAATTCACAGAATTTCAAATGTACTTCTAGTTTTAAGGATAAATGATTTCTTCTAAACAAGTGTTTTGGGTTTTATCGAGAAATGAAGTTTTTCTTTAAAATTGCAGAAGGCCCGTTTGGCACTTTAATAAAATAGATTATTTTGGAAAACCCAATCGGGGGTGATATTTGGTGTTCATTGATTACGTGAGCTATATATGATGTTAGTACTTTGTGACTGCTTGATTTACATTGTGGACACACTCCTCTTTTATTATATGTGTTGACATGGGAACCTGGCATATTGAGTGAGTTTTCTAAGAACGATTGCTGCACTAGTTTAGACCACGCACTGGCTAGTGGCCCAATAGCAGGGGAATACTGAGTTATTGCTGCTATGGGGATTGGGCCCCTCGGTTAGGGCATGTAGGGCTATGCCGGGAGTTAGGGCATTATGACGTCATCGAGTTAGGGCATGCCTTCAGGATGAGTCAGATGTATAGTATGTTCTGTATTGTTCACGGTCTCCTAGATTCGACCCATGTTTCTTTTAGTGTTTATTTGTATGTGACGGACGATTGAGAGGTCGAGTTCGGTTGCTGACCTATGTGTTCCACTTTTTCCATTGCCCTTAGTGTGTGTTGTGTGTTTTGTGTGATTTTCATTTTTACTAACAAATAAAGTTTGGATTTCTAAATTGTTTGCAAAATGTTTTAAAAATGCAATGCACCTATTTCATTCAACATTAAACATGTTCTAAATTAAGAAGGGCAATAGACTGTTACTTGTTTTAGAAATGAAAGTGTGTGCGGAAACCATATTTTATATAATTTAGTTCAAACCTAGAATTGATAAATTCTTTACTTAATGGTATGTGCATTGGTAATAGAATTAGTTGGGCCTACCTACTGAGTTTTAATACTCACGCCTATAGTGTTTTCCTGTTTTTAGTTTTCTGTTTCAGGTTGACTTGAGCTCTCTCTTTGTGGGTGAGAGTTGGTTGTGGGCTCGTGAGCGACTCTCGGAGTCGTGAGGAGTTTTGGTCGTGGTCAGGTTAGTTGTTGTTGTTGGTCTTTCTTTATTTTCATGTTGTTTTTTTCCTATGTGTTGATAATTTTCTTTCTTTCCGTTGCTTTATTTATTTTCTCTGGGTGAAATCATTCCCTCTTGCTCTCTTTTGATGCCCTGGTGCTCGTCGCCAGCCCGGGAGGATCGGGAATGCCTCTCAGGCCATGTCGCGTGCCGACTCGGGTGACCGGTTCAGGGTCGACCTGGGTTGGTTCGTGACAAAATGGTATCAGAGGGAGGTTTTCCCTCTAGGGTCTTGTTCTTTTGGGATAGCCATGGTAGACATGAGTTAAGGTTGTCTAGACTCGACATCCTAGCAACGAGTAAGGTGCCTGGCCAGCACACCTCATGGCGGGACTCAAGTTACCAAAGTATGTTGAGGTTTGTCTGAGTTTTTGGTCTTTGTGGTTAATCTTTCCTAAGGGAAATGAAAAGGGATTAGGTTCAGTTGTCTTAGTGAGCTCGCAGGGTCTGGAAAGCCTTTTGGAGCTGGGGAAACTGTCCTAAAATACTCTCCATGGCCAATGGCGTGATTGGCGTATGGATGCCAACCATATGCTCCAATCACCCTCTGACACCAGTTTCCTCTTGCATTGTTTCTCATCTCTTTGTTTTGGATTTGTGGACTTTTTGTTTTTACGTAAAAATTTTTTGGTCATGGAAAATATTTTCAAATGAAGCGCTTTAAAAATGAAATAGCGTGTGAGGTTTGAAAAGTGTGGGTTGGCTAATTTGGTTTTGAAATAATTGGAAAGGTTTGGTTTTTATTCTTGGTGTTCTCATGGGAAAGCACATGAATGAATGTATGTGGGAAAGAGAAATGGTTAATGGAACGCATGGATAAGTGCCTGAATGAATATGAGGTGGGTGCCAGTGCGGCATGAGAACATGCATGTGCGAGGCCCATGGGACACCATTGGTGTTTGTGTAACCCACAAGCTTTGCTTATTTTTCAAAATGTTTTATTAAATGAAAATATGGTGTTTTAGTAACCGGTGATTGTGAGGTGTGTCCTTGTGTTTTGGAAATGTCGGATGTGAGGAGTTTTGAGCCGAAGATCCTTTCGGAATGATTTGTGTCATGTGTTTGAATTCTTACGTGTAAGTTGGTATGCAAGCGTGTAGTTAGTGATTTCCTTTGAAAAGTGCTTTGGGAAGCCCTTGCAGTGGTTCCCTCTACACGTTTAGTGTTCTCTTGTAGTATGTCCTGACCATTGGACTAGTTTAGTTGGGTCCATGGTTTTCTTCCTTGACTACTAGACGCCCCCAGAAAGCATGAACATTTGATTAATGTGCGGCCACGAGTAATTCTCCGTTGGCTGACCCTCCAGTTGATTAAAGTAAGGACTTTCCCTTTTTGGGTGATAGTGCAAATTCTTTTCCTTTTCTTTTCGGTTGAGTGGATCCTCTAGCATCAGGATGACAGGTGCGGGGGGAGTTGAAGGGAGTTTTGGTATTTTGAGTTTCTGACTCATCGAGTATGAAGTTTGACATCATTGCATCTCAAGGTTCCCCCCTTGAAACACAAAAAGGAGTTCCAGTAGGGAAGGGTAAAGGCGGTTCAGAGTTATTGGTACTAACCAATGTCTTGAAAAGCTTGTAGTGCTTTTATCGGCTGCAATGGTCATGGTTGGGTGACATCTTGCAGTGTGAGGCCCTTTGGATAGTCAATGGTTGTTTGGAAGCAGTAAAGGAGACTCCATTGGGGAAAAGGTGGAAGCAACCCTAAGTTGTTGGTGAGGTCTATTGTTCTAAATGACCCCTGGTCTTTGGTTCGTTTTGTTTAAGAAAAGGTTTGTGTTAGGCTACTGGTTTGGAAGACCCAGTCATATGAGGCTGCTATAGTCGTTTTCGGGAATCACGTGTTGTTCAAGACGCAGTTTAATGTCCTACTTAGCGTAATGTTTCTCTCAATGGTAATGATCATGCTCAGTGATGATTTGTGATGTCATGTCCTCATTCAGTGTAGCAAAGGGTGATGTGCATGCACCATTTCAGCTCTGGTGTTAGTGAATGTTCCGTGTATGATCAATTGGATGTCGTAATGTGTTGTGTTTGCTGGTGTTGTCTCGGTTGCAGTATGGTTGCATGTGACACCAAAAGGAGAAGCTCCGTTCGGGAGTCTTCAATACCTGACTGTGAGGAAGGAGATTCTTCAAACATTAGGGCTCCAGCCATAGGACTCGGAGTGAAGCTGGCGCGTGGTCAGGAACCTCGGGAGTGTATGGGACCTCGACTTTATTTCTGTCATAGGTGTTAAAAGTGGAGGCAGTTTAAATTATTTTCTGTGGTTGTTCCGTTCCGAAAGAACCATTTGGTTGTGTGGGATTTCTGTGACCATGCGGAGGCGTGGTCGTCTCATTGCCTTGGAGTCTTGGGGATTGCGTTCTAGTGGATGTAATTGCTTTAGTATTCCTTATGGGGTATGTTAGGTAAATCGATCTCAAATTTGAATAGTGCTCATCCAAGGATGTGAAGATGCTGTTTTGTTTTGGGTTGTGCATTTAACGCCCCGGTAGTTGGCCCCCTCCAACCCCGCCCCTTGTGGTGGGGTGTTTGGTCACCGTTGGAGAATCGTCAATGTTTGTATCCTCTGTCAGTCCCAAAGGTGGGGAGACCCACGATGGGTCTTACACAAATTCCTTTGAAATAAATCGATGTGGTGCTTTTCTTTAATGGTGGGGAGCCCTCTCGGACCTCCCCGATTCGGTCTTCCAGTCTCACCTTGGGAGTTTGTAGGTTCTTAATGGTGGAGAGCCCCTTGGGCTTCCCCATGTTAACCTTTTAGTTCTGTCTCTAAAGATGACTTGGTAATAAGTGATAAGAGTGTCCCTTGGACATGGTTTGGCCTTGTCTATTCGTTTTAGCCTAATCGCATGAGTTTCATTTAATAGTTCTTGAGATGTTTCAGCTTTTGAAATTGGTTTCTGCAGTTGCGAGGGTCTCTTGCCTTGATCAGTCAACTGGAGGCGTTCTAGCTCTTTAGGGCTGGCGACACATATCAAGAAGTCTTTTTTTTAGAGTTTCTTGAAGATGTCTTTGAGTCACTTTTTTTTTATCATGATGCTTTGACTTCTTTCACTTTTTTTGGGGGGATTTTTTTTATATCCTTAAGGGGGTATCAATTACTACTTCAGGGTTCAACCTTAGTTGTGGCTTTCTGGGGACGGAAAGCGCTATGGTGGGGAGAATTGTCACACCCGCCATTTCAAAATTTATTTATTTTATTAATTATTTTTATGTCATGTAGTTCTGGTCGAAACCTGACTTAAGATTTTGAGTTCTTGGTGTTTTGGTCTTGTTCGTGTCCAGCGCAACGAAGTCGAAGCTGCGTGGCCTTGCCTGGGTCACCGCACGACCCTGCCCTGTTCACCGCACTCCTTGCCGATGTTTAATTAATGTAATAAAATGAATTAAAAATTATTTTAATAATAATAATAATAATATTAATGATACTTGAGAGTATTATTATTATTATTATCTAGGATAATAATTTAATTCAGAGTATTATCTCGATTATTTTAATTTTATTAGGTTTATTATTGTAAAGTTTATTATTTAATTCATTAAGTTCCTTTTTACCTTATTATTATTATTATTAGTATTATTATAAGTTTTACTTTTACCTTTATTTATTTATTTATTATTTTTTCTCCTTCTTTCTTTTCTTTGAGTAGGGTTTTCCCCCTTACTGTCTGCCGCTTTGCTCCCCACTTGCTCTCCGCGTTGCGCCGCCCTCCACACCAGCTGCTAGAACTCTTCCTCTCCACCTGTTTTTATTTCTTCATCGTGTCGTACCCCTTATGCCCAGCGTGTTGCACCCCCGCCTCTATCCACGCTGCCCTGTGCGCTGAATCCCGGCTGCCCTACCTCTCCCTCTCCGCTTCCCCGCTGGTCACCCCCACCTGGTTCGCGCCTACCTCCACCGTTCGGCCGCACCGTCCCTCCATGCCTCCACCCTCCTGTTCGACCACCAGCTGGCCTCCACCTCCCTGTCTACGCATCCTCCTGCGCATGCCTTAGACCACCAGCACAGTCCTGCTTCCAGTAGTAAACCCCCTTCAGCCAACCTGTTTGGAGACCATTTACCTCAGAGCGACCCTTCCTTCCATCCACCAGTCTTGCATGCCGTCCTCTCCCTTCCAACATGACTTGCTTCCAGCATCTTTCCTCTAGCCATGACCCGCGACCACCGGTGCAAGACCTCCGAGAAGGTCTCTCCTTATATCCTTTGAATTTTTGGGCCTTCAGCAGGTATAAGGTTTTAGGGTCATTTTTTAATCTCTTTTTGGTTCAAATTCTTGTTTAGGATTGTTTTCGGTTCACTTGTGGTGCGTATTGGGATGCGAACAATGTGCGGTTGAAGTTTTGCTTTGGAATTCTGAAAGTTTCTTCCTTCTTGAGGTTGAATCTCATTGCTTATGCCTCTTTAAATTAATTTTATTTTGTTCACTTGAGGTTCGTATCTCTTGGGTTGCTAGGTAGTCGTTGTTGTTGTTAAATTGATGATATCATGTTGAAATTTTTGGTTCTCCATTGTTTGGATAATTGTTTCATTCAGTTAATTAATTTGGCGTTTTTTTGTGATTGATTAGATTAATGAAAAATTGTTTTTATTTTTAAAAGAATTTAGTTTGAGTTTGATGTATTTTCAATAAAATGTGCATTTAGTTTTTTTTTCAGAAATGAATGTCGTTCATTTTTTTATTCTGGCATGTTGAGGATGTGCGGCTGATCATAACAAAGGTTTTGAAGGGGCTTTGGGTGTGTAAGGTTGTGAGTGTCTTTGGAATGGTTTAATAAATTTTATAGGGGTTTATTAAACAGTGCCGATGGTGCACATTGTGTTTTGAAAGCATGTCGAAATGGTCTTTGCTCTATTTTTTCGTTTGAATTTTTTTAGGTCACTGGTTATTTGTTTTTAATTCTTGTGCAGTGGTTACAACATGCCGGTGATGAAAACCGTGATACAGCGTTCATCAGCTTGCGTGGTTGTGCACCTTTGCGAGGAGTGTCGCGTCATCATGTTTCCACTGCGTGTCGAGGTAGGTCCCCCATTGAACTCACCTTTAAATTTATAATTTATCAATTGCTTGATGTTTTGTTAATTTTAATGAATGATAAATAATATTAGATAATAAAATTTTAAATGATTATTTAGTGTGAAAAGAGCCGTTTATTTTATACCGAACACTTGGAACATTTTCTTTACTGGAAGACACCTAGTTTTGAAAGAATTCCCGTTTGGCCTTTAAACATAATTCACAGAATTTCAAACGTACTTCTAGTTTTAAGGATAAATGATTAATTTTGAACAAGTGTTTTGGGATTTCTTGAGAAATGAAGTTTTGCTTTAAAATTGGTGAAGGCCCATTTTTCACTTTAATAAAATAGATTATTTTGGAAAACCCAATTGGGGGTGATCTTTGGTGTGTGTTGATTACGTGAGCTATATGTGATGTTAGTGCTTTGTGACTACTTGATTTACATTGTGGACGCACCCCTCTTTTATTATATGTGTTGACACGGGAACCTGGAATATTGAGTGAATTTCTGAGAATGATTACTGCACTAGTTTAAACCACGCACTAGCTAGTGGCCCCATAGCTGGGGAATACTGAGGTATTGTTGCTTTGGGGATTGGGCCCCTTGGTTAGGCCATGCAGGGCTATGCCGGGTGTTTGGGAGTTATGACGTCATCGAGCTAGGGCATGCCTTCAAGATGAGTGAGATGTATAGTATGTTATGGATTGTTCATGATCTCCTAGGTTCGACCCATATTTCTTTTAGTGTTTATTTGTATGTGGCAGACGATTGAGAGGTCGAGTACGGTTGCTGACCTATGTGTGCCACTTTTTCCATTGCCCTTAGTGTGTGTTGTGTGTTGTGTGTGATTTTCCTTTTTACTAACAAATAAAGTTTGGATTTCTAAATTGTTTTCAAAATGTTTTAAAAATAAAATGTACCTATTTCTTTCAACAGTAAACTTGTTCTAAATTTAGAAGGGCAATAGACTGTTACTTGTTTTAAAAATGAATGTGTGTGCGGAAACCATATTTTATATAATTTAGTTCAAAACTGGAATTGATAAATTCTTTACTTAATGGTATGTGAATTGGGAATAGAATTAGTTGGGCCTACCTACTGAGTTTTAATAATCACTCCTATAGTGTTTTCTTGTTTTTAGTTTTCTGTTGCAGGTTGACTTGATCTCTCTCGTTGTGGGTGAGAGTTGGTTGTGGGCTCGTGAGTGAATCTCGGAGTCAGGAGGAGTTTTGGTCATGGTCAGGTTAGTTGTTGTTGTTGGACGTTCCTTATTTTCATGTTGTTTATTTACTCTATGTTGATCTTTATTTTCTTTCCGCTGATTTATTTATTTTCTCTGGGTGAAATCATTCCCTCTTTCTCTCTTTTGATTCCCTGGTGCTCGTCGCCAGCCCGGGAGGATCGGGAACGCCTCTCGGGCTATGTCGCATGCCAACTTAGGTGACCGGTTCAGGGTCGACCCGGGTTGGTTCGTGACATCAATGGTGTTAGATGCCCTAGATGAACCCAAAAATTTTATAGAATTATGTGGACATATTGTAAATAATGATTCCTTCATATCATCTCATAAATATCAAAGTTCTACTTCCTCTTCTACTCTTAAAAATTGGGAAGAGGAAGTAGAAAAAATCAAGGATGGAACTCAATAATTCTATGATAGTGTATTAACAATATTCAATTAATTTTGATTTCTAAATATATGTATAAATGAATCTACAAGGATGAGATTGATTACTGAAGCCATGAAATTTGAATTAAATAATAAATACAACTATATACTTATGAAACTTTGAGGTGTGTTTTTATGAGATTATATAGAAATTATATAGTTAGATCCTCTGGTGGATACTCATCATATTGTCTAATAAGACAACTACTATGCTTATAAGAAAGTATAAATGAGTATGAATTTAACCTACACTACCAAGTTGGAATCCAATGTTGATAGAATGATCAAATACAATTTCATCATGGAGGTTTAAATTCCAAAATAGCTATGGAACTTTATTATTATAAAAAAATAATAATAAAATCATGTTCTACATTGATTTTGGGTCTTGAACCATCATTTCCACAAATATGACATCCTTATCCCAATCATAGAACACTTAATCGATGAAATCAATGGGTTTTTTGGTTTTTCTATTCATAGATGGGTATTCGAGTTAAAACAAAATCCAAATGGATTCTAAATATAAACATTTCAATTCCACTAGGAAAACCTATGGTATATAATGATACATGGTAATTCCATTTTCATTAATAATTTTGGTTCTACCTACCATTGTTCCATGAACCATATTTTAGATGTGTGATCAATTCACCTATGATAGTTTTTCTTACATGAAACACCTACATGGTGACTGCCTTTTTGGAATCACCAATATAGCAAATTTCTTAGTTATATACGGTTAGGTGGGCTAATTAGGTGGTAAATTAACTTTCATATAGAACAAAACCTACATGAAATTCACATATATGAAAATATTTATGTAGTTTTTTTCTTTTTTAAATGAGTTTCTATAATATAAAAAATTATCTGTTTTATGTAATATTTCATACTTTGGTTTTCTGTATATCCAATTTAAATAAATAAATTTTCCTATTGACATTATAAATGAATAGTAATTATTTAGAACCTACGTGAAGAGTTTTCCAATTTTTAAAACATTTTTTATGAAGATAAATGGTTCTTCTATTTTTCTAGCACAAAATGTACAACTTAAAGCTCAAAAAAAGTTTTTATTATTTTATGAATTTTTTTAAATTTTATCATTTCAAAATTAATTTTATCCAATATTAGAATAATTAAAACTAGTATCAATATTATTAATATAGTTTTACTATGTTATTTATTTATTCACCTCTTTACTACTTATTTCATATTTAAACTTCAATCTTAATATTTTTACTGGATCATTCATTGGTCTATTTTGATGGAGATCTTTTAAACTATTTAATAGGTGATTTAATTTTTTTTAAATCATTATTAATTGTTTTAAAAAATTCATCTGAGTTGAGTGATTAGTGAGGAAATATAATATCATTATTTTAAATAACCTTCTAAAAAAAGTTTAATTATTTATGAATTTTGAATTTCCTACACTCTTTTATTCATGTTATGATGTTATGTTTTAATGGAACTTAAATCCTTGATTTTTACTACAAGAATAATTGATATAATTATAATATGAATCTTCTTCAACAATATATTTTATATTTTTATGTAATACATTGAAAAGTGTGTGGGGGTGTCGATACATTAATGTACTATAAAATATGAATTTTTGGAAAAAATTTCACTATTGTTGGATAATCTCTCAAGGGATAAACAAAAAAGTCTATAACATTTTCTAATACATTGGCTAGATAATAAAGCTAATCAAATACTATATTACTATTACTTGTGCATTATTATTCTTCTGTAATTTTCATCATGGTTCTTTATTTCTTAAACACTTCTTCTCATCTCTCACATGCATACACTTTCTACATAGTATTTTACATACAAAAAAATTCTATATCATCAGATCTTGATTACTGGATTTAAATTTTGGGACCATTTGTCTAGTGAATCTCGGTATCTAATTTCATGGATTAAATGGGTTGTGACTCCCGAAAAAAATTATTTTTCTTTTGGTTATACATCTACTATATAATAGTACGTCATAATTAGGTTATAAATAACTTTGAAAATTAAATATAGTGGAAAATATAACAACCTAGTACCCTAACTCGATAATACTATTCTAGAATATAAAAATATTCATTTAGAGACATGATGAAGATAATTGTGCCCCATTATTTCCATAAAAACCATACAAAATAAAAAGGAAAAAAATTCACAACTTAAATTCAGGAGGGGATTTTAGTTTTAATTCATATAGTATTAGGAAAAAATCCTGCATAAATAATTCACATTAAATTTATAATTTATTTATCCCATTTAACCGAGATTTTTTTATTTCACATTAGTTCATTAATATCATCCGTGTGAAATAAATTATTAAAGTAAAGAGTTAAACCTCATTCATTATAACATGGGTAAAAGGAAACATAAGAGGGTGATCTCAAATACACATTAAGGGTAAACATTATAAATAATAATTTAATTTAATTAATGTCATAATAGTGAATAATTATGGGATTCCATAATAAAATTTTCTGAATGAATTATAAAGAACTCATACCGATCAATTCATAGATCATAAAACCTGAAAACATGGCATAAATCATTAAGAAAGTAAATTTTAATAAGCATAAATTATCATGACCCATGTGATTTCAATATTGATAAAATAAAACTTCATAAACCTATATAAAGCATTGAAAAAAAATATTGTTATCTTAGAACATCATATTCTTTATCCATTACCCAATCCATACATAACCCTTAAAAATTAGAATATCCATAAAAACATTGAATATGATTCTCTAGAGACCATAATCAGTACCTAATGCATTGGAGCACTTTTTGGGTACACACATTGTATAATATATAATGAGAACACATAGTTCTATATCACAACACCCTTCTTTTATAATCTCAAAGAACAAAATAATGAATAATGAACATAGATAATTCATTTCATCATTATACGTTTAAATAGAACTTATACCTTCAAAAACATGATTATATTAGGTAGAATAAATGGGTACCACAAAAAACTCATTAAAAAAATGATTATCCCATGGGAAATAAACATGTTCCATTAAAATCCCATTGAAACATAATTAACCTATTGAAAAGAAATAGGTTTCAGACCAATCTTTTTGAAACAAAATTAACCCATGTAAATGAAATGGTTTCCATAAAAATCTATTTGAAAAATGATTAACCCGTGGGAATAAAACTGGTTCAATGAAAACCTCTGAGAAATATAATTAACCTATGGAAAAGAAATGGGTTCCAGAACAATCTCTTTGAAACACGGTTATCCCATGGAAAGGAAAATAGTTCCATAAAAATCTCATCAAAGTAATAAGTATCCATCTAGAAAATAATAAGTATGTTAATGATACCAAATATCCATATTGGTGGATAAGTAAAAACAAGGGTTTTGGGAATTTATGGATGCAAATACCATTGAAAAATTATTAAAAACATTCCTGAAGAAAATATCCCTTTCATTTTGAAAATCAATTTTTTAAACGTAAAATATTTTGAAAATACATTCAATTGAAAACAACATTTGAAACATATAAAGGAAATTATAGAAATAGTTTAAAACTTTTCTTCATGAAAAAATAAATTCATAATTTAAAAAAATAAATTTGAATGAATTTTTTTTTTAAAACCACTATTTTAATGAAAATATTTTTTGATCAAAAAGAGGATTTTTAATAAAAACATTATTTGAAATATTGAGTACATAAAGAGATGAAAATTATGGTTAATCATTTATTCTGATGACATAGCTAGAGGATAATAAAAATCATGAGAATTATTTAGAGCAAGATTATAATATTTAAAAAATGGTGAAATAATCCCAAACAATCCCTATAATTGATGACATGTAACTTCAAACACATACCAATTTGGTGACATTGAATTGTCACCCCCTAAAAATATTACAATAAATAAAACATAAAATACTATGAGAATAAAAAAAATTATGAAATTAAATATCAAATTGGATATATATACCCCTAAAAAAGGATGAGATGTCCATAACATGACATAAGTCTTAATAAAGGAAAATTTTTAGAAAATTACATGACCAAATTAGTAACATTGGAATAATATAATCCCTGAAAAATATATCCTCAGATATATATAATTAAATATAAATATATTTAATATTATTTATCACATAATAAATAAGTTTTAATTATAGAAAATAGATTATAAAAAATAAGTGGTGAATATGACATATATCTCAGAGAAATAAAAGTGAGAGGATAAAAACCCTTACTACTTAAGTAATTTTTGAATCATGAGATAAATGAAAGAATAACATCAATTGACACTTTTAATATCATTAATTAAATTAAATTCCTAATACAACATGTCATTGGTCTCTATATACACCACAAAAAATAAACAATGGGTGAATATTGCATTAGTTTTGCAGAAATAAAAGTTACACTATAAATCATCTTACAATTTGAGTCACATTTTAATCCTGAGATCCATAACATAAAACCATAAATTGAAAATTTTAATTTAAATATATATAATAAATTCATGAGATATCATGCTGTAGGTCGGTATTAAAACCACAAAAAAGAAAGGAGTGGTGAATATGATATATGTCACAAATAAATAAAACTGATAATAAAAATAATCTTACCATAAGTCTTGAAATCATCACACTTATTCCAATATCCTGTATAATAAATTTAATTTTTTTTAAATCAATAATATAGATATATTTTTAATAAATAATACCATCGTTTATTTATATAAAACTTTATATTACAGGTATATTAAAATAATCCTTGTTAATGTTATGTTTCGGGTAATAAATGCTTTGTGTCTATACTAGTTTTTACCTCTTATTATTGTCCCTCTTATTTATATCATGATATAATAATTTAACGAATATATGAAATGATATAAATATCCAAAATGATAATTATATATTAATTTATAATAATATATAAAATACAGAAATTGGAAATAGAATACATCATTTTAGGAGATGGTAGGCCTTGTGTGCGCTTGAATGCTATTTTAATTTTTTTCCTATTCAATGAAATAAATGTCAATGAAATATATATATATATATATATATATACGTGTGTGTGTGTGTGAGTTTAACCAATAATGTATAATTTTTATTTCATACATATCACTTAATTTTGTTAAGTCCATCATTAATATATCCCATGTAAAGTGTGAATGAATCACAACGGTTTGTAAGGCAATGGTACACCATACACATGAATGATGTCATCATATTACCAAAAATAGAAAGAATGGGGGTATGTTTCAAATAAAAATTAATTAACATTTATAAAATTATAAAAATAACATATTTCAATATAAATATAATTTCAATCATTATTCTCAACCTTGAGTGGTGGTAATGGAAGAACAAATGACATCGATTCACGTGGAAATAGTCTATTGTAAACATGAATAATGATTGGGTATCCCATTTGATAGATGTATGCGATTTTTTTGTCATAACCCTATAAAATATATTTATTTATATTCAATACTATTATTTTATTATATATTAATGATAAAAAAATAATTTAAGTGGTGGGAAAATAAATTAAATAAAAGTGCTCATTGAAGAACCTTACCGCTTCATCTGGTGTCTGCTTTTAGATTGGACTAAATTCCATCATTGGATTTCTTTATAAAAAATTGATTCTTATTGGATTAGAATAGGAATGTTTTGAAGTAATTTTGGAAGATTTTTTATGATCCAAAAGTATTTATATTTGTGTATAATTTGGGAGAGTGAATTCTCTATTATAGTGGAGGAGGAGTGACATTATTTTTAAATTAAAAAGGTAAACACTATTGTAAGGTCTCCCATACATCACGTGACAAAAAACAATGATCCATTATAATTAAAGGAGGTTATGTTGTATAAAAATATCCATAAAACATGTTTTTTACATGTTTCTAGGTTAAATCCTCCTTTAGATTAATGTTTAACCCCTAAGTAATCACGTTTTTACCAGAATCATTGTAATTAATTTAAGTATCATTCAATAATATTTTTGGTCAAAACATAATTATAAGTTACGATAATTTATAAATAATTATGATACAAAATGGTTTATGCATTTTTTAAAATTAT
This sequence comes from Viscum album, assembly GCA_963277665.1. Classification (NCBI taxonomy): domain Eukaryota; kingdom Viridiplantae; phylum Streptophyta; class Magnoliopsida; order Santalales; family Viscaceae; genus Viscum; species Viscum album. Next base: position 120,286,826 of record OY728132.1, on the reverse strand, counting down.
AATCAATGATGTGGCATAATTTGATTTAAATTTAACCTAGAATAGGGGTGAAACAAAGAGTTTTAAATTAAAAATGTTCAAAAGATTGAAATTATTTTATATCCAATTTCAATGTAAAATTAATGTAAATGATATCTATTTTATTAATTGATGTATAATTTAACTAATTATTTTTTAAAACATATTTAAATTATAATTTTACTATAAAAATATATTAGATGAAAATGATTTTCCAAATTAAATTTTTTAATATTCATTATTCATCAAAATATGAAACTTTTCATGAAAATAAAAAAAATAAAACAAAGTAAATTATGATATTAATATTTATATAATCATGTTTATTTTTTCAAATGTAATTTACAAAAGGTTCAAATTTTTATATTAAAATAATTTCTTCACTAAAAGGTGACCACATTTCCATTATGAAAAATTCATATGTTTATGTGTAAAATGGGATTTGTTATTATTTTATGCCAATCAAAAATATTAAATGAATTTTTCAAAATAATATTCAATATATAACATATAAATTTCCTTAATACCATTCAATATTTTATTATTATTTTAATTTATTAATATAAAACACCTTTGTGTGCATAAAATTGATTTTAAAAAAACATATCCTTTATATTTAATAGATTTTTTATTATAATTCATAATAAATTGTTCACAAATTAATTTAGTATATATATATATATATATTTTTAAACCATATTTTAATAATGTATTCAATTCAATTAATTTCTTTCATTATAATGGTTAGGTGATAACTATCTTATTAAATATTAATAGTATATTATTGTTCTATAAAATCTAGTGTTGAAAGTAACAAATTTTTTCTAGATAAACATGATGTTTCATGAACCATAAGATAAATATAGTTTTGTGTATATGTAAAGATAATTTTTTCATCCCATGTAAAGAAATCTATCAAAGAATTTAAATTAATTTGAAAGAATAAATTTCTTAAAATCTCATGATGTCATATCAAACCCTCTTAAAATTAATTTCTCCGTTCAAAATTATTTTAGTTATCAATAGGTTAATTTTTTTTAAAATTTATTTATTGAAAATAACATCATAAAATCCATCACTAGAAAAGGGAATGTTGGAAACATTATTTTTACCAGAAGTCACACATATCTAGGTTTCCACATTGGGAGAATATTTTTTGTAATTATGGAATAATGAAAATTATTATGGAGAGAGATTGAGGTCATTGATAAAAATAACTATAATGATCAATGGGAAGTTAATCTGCTAAAATAAATAATTATTTCATGATCAAAATCCAATCGGTTCATAAAAAATGAAGGTACTATGATAATGTTTTTCAATATCCTTTTCCTAGAGTAAAAGAATTCTCTTACCATCTAGTCTAAAAATATATTGAATTATAATTACTTGAGGAGTATAATTTAATCCATTAATCAACTTATACCATAATATAATATTTTTCTCCAAATACTAATTATTGAAGTTGATTTTTTTTACAATTAAAGCACAAAAATAAAATTTTAAAACCTCATAACCATAAATTGGATAAAAATATATTCATATTGTCTTTAGGCATTATCCCAAACTAAAATGGATCGAAAATTGTAAGATAATACCAAAAATTAATTAACCATTATATTATTTAATAATATTAAAAAATAAAAAATAATTCATACATTTCAAACCAAATCATCCAATAAATAATATATTTAAAATTCATTAAACATTTCCGGACTATGTTCGAAACCGAAAGATTAGAATTATTCTGTGTTATATTATTCCAAGATATATCAACCACTATTCTTCCAATAAAATCTAATATGTGTTTGAAATAAATGTAATGTTTACCTATAAAATGAGTCCTGAAAACCAGGACATCCTTTGTCTAGTGGTAGGCATGAAATAATTATTGTATTTTAGTCATAGTTTCAAGCCCCATTACATTACCAAATGTTTTGGGTTTTCACCAAGCATATGATTTTTCATTTTTTAGGGATTTAAATAATTACTCGTCAGAGAACAATTAATTCTTATCTTATGGATTACAAATTCCTTATCCAAAAAAAGTCTCAAAAAATGTCATCGATAACCTCAAAAAAATTACTACTTAAAAAACATCAATTAGGGTGTCTTAGGAATTTGAACTTATTATCAACCACATTCATATATTATTATATTTATATACAAAACTCCTAATAAATCCACATATAAAAATACCAAAATTTACACTGCTACCTAAAAATACCATTGATACCAACTATTATAGTCCATGCCCCACACTCGTGGATGTTATATTGAAATCCATATCATTAAATATCCTACTATGATGCTAACAATTAGGAACATATTTTTTCCATAAAAACCTCTCAAAATCAATATGAAAGCATTGGTCATTTACTTTTTGGAGGATATTTTCAGTTTAGAGTTATTGATAATTAGTAAAAAATTCTATATAAAAAATTTACATGACATAAAAGAGGAATTATTCTATTTAAAAATTCGTTTTGTATTTAATAAAAGTTTATAGAAACCATCATTGTGAAATACATTATAGACAAAATGAATTCAACATCATTATTTATATCCTCTATAGAAGAATACAATCGAAGGGTGAGCTAAAATGCGTAGTAAGTGTATACATAATTATTAAAAATTGAATGTCATTAATTACTATAAGAGTGAATAAAGGTATGATAACATAACCAATGTACATGATTAAATAATAAAGAACTCATACCATAAATATGAGTATCATCCAACAAGAAAACAAATAACAACACATTAAGAAATGAAGTAGTCAATAGAATAAATAATCATGATCCATGTGATATCACTATAGATCAAATTAAACACCATAAACCCATAAAAATCAAACATAAAATGTATCTTTATCTTGGAAATACATCTCATTGAAGCCTTATAGAACCCTTAAAAATGTAATAATCATATACCCAACTTCCAATATAATTATCTGGAGAACATAATAATTACCCAATTCATTACAGCGTTATTTAGGAACACCCATCATACAAGATATTATAGTATATCCCAACACTATCTGGGTGAAAATATCAATTATAATGTGTAAGAACCAAATAATGAATAAATAAGAGAGGGAATTCATTTCATAATAACTCATTACAGAAACATTTATTCTTTTAATAACTTGAAAGCCCCATGGAAAATAAATGCATTCCATAACAGTCTCTTTGATGAAAGATTATATCATGGTAATGAAATGATTTTCATTCCAAATTATTTGATAAATAATTAACTAATAGAAAATAAAGAGGATTTATAACAGTCTATTTGAACCATTTTTAACCTATTTATAAGAAACAATGTCCATAAAAATTTCATTGAAACATGATTAACCAATGGAAAATAAAATTGTTCTATAAAAATATCATTCAAAAATAATTAACCCATATAAAGAAAATAGGTTCCATAGTAATCTCTTTGAAACATAATAATCAAATTTAAATGAAATGGGTTCTATAAAAATATCTTTGAAACAATATAAATACTTATAAAAAATATTTTTGATCATTTAGATAAAAGAATTTACGTAATGTACAAAAAGTAAAGACATGGTTTTTTAAATTTGTGAATTGGCATACCTTGAAAATACCACTAAAACATTATTGATGAAAATTTTCTTTCTATTTTGAAAAATAGTTATGAAACATAAAATATTTTTAAAATATTTTTAATTAAAAACAACCTTAAAAATATAAATTATGTTTTAGAACAGAATTTAATAATTTATTTTAGAAAAATTCATTTAATTTTTTTAAAAAATTAAAATATTTTTGAATACATTTTTAGAAAAAAGAATTTCATAAGAAAATATATTTTGACCAATAAGATAAATTTAAATATAAAAATTAATTTGAAATATTTTTTAAATAAAGAGAATAAAATTAAATTAAAACATTTATTCTCATGAAATAACTAGTGGAGTATAAATGAGCTGATAATTATTTAGGTTTATATAATATGATTTTAACCATTGAATCCAAATCACAAACTACCTCTGTAATCAATGACATTGTAATATTAAACTGTTACATCATTGGTAAAATTCCATTATAATCCCTATAAAATGAATAATAAAATTAAAAAATCCATGAAAATAAAAAAAATTAACAATATTAAATTTCAAATGGAATGTATATACCCCTCATAAAATAATATACATTTGTAACATGACATAAGTCTGAATAAAGAAAATTTGTGACAAAAATACATTACCACTTTTATTACTTTGGAATTACAAACCCGAAGAAATAGAGTCCCTTAAATAGATTTTTCAATACATATATATTTAACAATATGAATCAAAATATACATGTGTGATCATTATATACACAAAACAACAAAACTAAGTAGTCAATATTTAATATATCTCACAGAAATAATAGTGGAAAAGGAAAACCATTACTACTAGAGTAACTTTTAATTCCTGATACACCAGAAAGAATAACAGAAATTAAAACTTTTAGTATCATTAAATAATGTAAATTCATGATATAACATGTACTATGTATGTATATAAACCAAATTTGAGAAATCGATGGTGAATATAGCATAAGTCTCGCAAAAATATTATTGAGACTAGAAATCCCCTAATGTCACTATTACCTTTTGTATCATGGGATATATGAAATAATAATATAAAATTAATGTTGTAATATCATTAAATAAATTAATTTAATGATATATAACATAATAGTGTAGTATGTACCCCACACAAAATAAACAAGTGGTTAATACAGAATACGTGTCGTTGAAGTAAAAGTGGGACTAGAAATCTAATTTACTTAAGTCTTGAATCTCTTATAACTTGGTCAAACCAATAGTATAATAAATTTTATTTTTTTATTAATCTATTAAAGAAACAAATTTTTATACATAATACCATATTTTATTTACTTATGACTGTATATTACATGTTTATTAGCAATTACTTGATAAATTTATGCTTTTGGTAATGTCCACTTTATTCTTCATACATGTTTGGACTTGTTAATAATGTTCCTCTTACTTAGATTTCATACTTTCTTGATGTTATAAATTGATATGAATATCATATATATTCTTTATATATGTCCTAAAAATAATATAAAATATAATGAAATAGGAAATCAAATGCCTCCTTTATTGAGAGGGTAGGTCGTACATACACTTGAATGATGTTTCCATTTTCAAAATGTATTGAAAGAAAGATAAATTATATATATATATATATATATTCATTCCAATATGATTTTTTAATCTTATTTACATGTTTATTATTTAACCCATGCTTTATATATCTCATGTAACATCTGAACGAATCACATCACTTCGAAAGGAGTTAGTCTATTGTACATACAAATTACATTTTCATATTCCCAAAAAATGTAAATTGTGAAACTATGTGTTATATAACAATTAAATAATATTAATAAAATAATTAAATTCATATAAATCATATATATATAGAATTTACCTTATTATTCTCAACATTTCATGGTGGTAATGGTAGAATAAACGACATCGGTTCACAAGGTTGTCCACTATACCCACTAAAGAAGATTGTGATTCCCATTTTATGGATGTTTTTAAAGTCATAATTCATAACATAACCATAAAAATATCTCATTGTATTAAATATAATTTTGTTACTATATAATAATGATATAAAAAATAATTGAAGGGGTGGAAATAACATAAAACAAAAGTGCTCAATGAAGAACATTACCCTTTCTTCTGTTATCTCATTTTGGTTTGAACTATAGGACATTATTGGATTTCTTTATGTACAAATTAGATCATCTAAGATGATATATTTGATCTTGTTAAGTCATTTGGGTAGGTTTTTTATGATCCAAAATTCTTGATATGCGTGCATAAGTTGAGAGAGTGAATTCCCTTTTATTATGGAGGAGTGAAATTCTTATTAATATAAAAAGGTAAACACTATTGGTTTTACTAATTTTAATAATAGTCTTCAAATAATGAATTTTTATTGATAAAATAGTTTCTATTGTCATATTATGTTCATCTAATGAGTTTTGGACAATTTTCTAGGTCATTTGGCCCATTAAGATTAATGTTTAACAACTAATTAAACCTATTTTCCCCATAATCGTTATTATTAATTTTAATTTTTTTCACAAATATTTTTGGTAATATAATATATTTTAATTACATGAAATTATAAATTATTATTATTCCAATTATTGAATATTTTTTTTTCTAAATTGGAATAATAAAATTGTATTATTTTTATTTAAAATTAATCTCGCATACCGAATAAAGCAGTGTGTTTTAGTTTGAAAATGTTCAAAATTTAAAAAAATCATATATAAATTTCAATGTGAAATTTATTAAAATTACTTAAATTGGATTTATTAACTTATAATTTTACTTATTATTCATTAAAAAAATTTAAAAATACAATTTAATTATATAAAATATTAGATGAAAATATAGTTTTAAACTAAAATTTAGTGTTATTCAATGTTAATAAAAATATGAAACTTCTCAGAAAAATAATAAATATTAACGCAGAGTAAAATTTTAAACTTTAATTTAAAAAATTTATTTTTCTAAAATACTATATATCAAGATGGTTAAAATATATTTTTTTAAGTCAGTATACTAAAAAAGGAAACACATCTTCCTTTTAGAAAAATACATTTTTGTATAAAATAGTATTTTTTAATATTTTATTACTATAAAACATATTGGTTGAATTTAAAAACATTTTATTGAATATATAATATAGTTATTTCCTTAATTTCATTCATTAATATTGATTTTATATATTCATCAAGTTAAAATGGCTTCATTGGGAAAAATTCATAAAACAAATCCTTTATATTGAAATTAATTTTTATTTTAATTTCTAATTATTTGGTCACTAATTAATTAATTATATATATACATTTAAACAAAATTTTAATAATTCAATTAATCCTATTCATTTATTTGATTCAAAGGACCTGGTGATAATTATTATATTAAATATTAATATTATATTGGCATTTTTGAAAACTCAGTCAGCTATATAACCCATGTCATCGAAGAAACATGACGTTCAGTGAAACATAAAAAAATGGTGTTGCATATAATGAAATCTAAACTCATAATTTTGTATAATATAAGAAATAAAAGAAGTTAAATTAAATTTAAATAATAAATTTCTTAAAATTTTGGGATGTTGGAAATAATGTATCTCTCTCGGAGTGGAGATGTATAAGAGTAGAGTTTGTCAACATTGGACTAATCTAATTTTAACGAAATCCCCATATTCTTTATTTTATTCAACTTATAATTAAATATACTAATTTAGATTTATAATTATTTGAAATATATAATATATTCAACGATGAATCTTTAATTTGGTCAATTCAACCCCTCACTAGAACATCTTTCAATTTCCTATCAGACCTAAAAATTGTCATCTGACCTATTTTATTTTATAATTCAGCTAGTCAATCTATAGATTTGGTTGTTTATATTTTATTATTCTAATGTATTTCTAGATTAGAATATCTTTAAACATGATCTGTATAAATCTAATAATTAATGATAATTATGGATGGATTCTTTAGAATACACATTACATTGATGGTAGTGATTATGGTAACTAAAAATCCAAAAAGGATTTTTACCTCAAAATTTTAAACAGAGAAAACTGGTTAATCATTAAAAACCCAAAACAGCTTCCGGAAGCTGACCTAGAATATCATAAAGGAAATGATAAACTATATATGTTTTAAAAAAATTTATTAAATATATTATATAATTCTAATTATAGATTTGTGTTCATTTATGTTTCTTTATGTAAGATAGATCATGATATTTTGATTATTTTATAAGTTATTCACATTGTCTCAAATGTGCTGATTAGAACCAATCTTGAAATTCATCAAGTGGAGTACTTATATTTTAATACAGATTTAGGAAAATCATAATTTAAATATTCCAAAAAATAAAAACTATTTTTAATAGAGTGGATTCCCTTGGGTAAAATATAGAGAACCACTAACATGTCGAAATATTATTAAGATCTCTACCCAAGATGTGGTATGAAAAGATGGTTTCATTTCATAAAATTAATAATTTCAAAGAATACACATTAAATGATATCATCTAATCACATCACTAATAAGAACATGATTAGAATAATAATTTTGAATAAGTGGATTTAAGAAGAATGTTATTTCTTTCAAATCACATATAAATGTTATTTCTAACTCTTCTGAATCTAAGGCACGTGAAAGTGAAAATGGAGAAATCATTAATATAAGTGATGGTATTTATAATTCTATGATGTAAAATAAAATTTTCAACAGGTGACTACAGAATGATTAAAATACTAAAAAAATAAAATAAGGATAATAAATATATACCATATGTAACTTTTTATGATTATAAAAATAATGTACATATCAATCTTTATTGTATAAAGTTTAATTATAAAGTGATATATATAAATGTAATAAATAAATGAATCATTATTATCATACTAGACAGATTATCTCTAATGAATCTGACACAATTGATGGATCTAAAAGAGATAATGAATCATAATAACTTTTTTTGATGGTCATGAATATAATGGAGGTTAGTAATGAATGAAATTTGATTTATTATTATAATTTTGAGGGATATATATATTTTTAGTTGTTTAGAGGAAATTAAAAAAAATTATAAATATATTTAAAGATTTAATTAATTTTATTATGAATTAAAAGAACTAAATAGGAATCTAATCAAGGAAAGTAAAAAAATCAATAAGAATAATGATTCTCTTAGAAAATAAATAAAAATTTATGTTTCATGTTCTAAAGTAAAATCTATTATGATATTGACACTTTTCATTAGTAAAATGAAAATATTATAGAGGATATTGTAATATTAAAATATTATTTAACTATATTTGTTTAAGGAAAAGAAAAAACTGAAAATATGTTATTTGTGATGAAACCAAAAAAATATAAAATTGTCTATAGTTATAGTCAAAAAATTCTCAAGTTAAGTAAGACTAATTATTTTAAAAGTTTTGTTAGAAAGGTTTCTTCTGTTAAATTCTCAAAATTTTATACACATAGACATAGTCATAATTATTTTTCTATTAGATATCATCAATATATTCGTTATAAAAATACATTTATTTCCAACAAAAAATATCTTCTAAGGTAGCATAAAATAAATATTTTTAAATTTTATAGGTTCCTAGGATTTTTTTTCTAACTGAGTTATACCAAAAATAAAATGGGGTTTAAAATTTTCAAATAATATATTACAATAGGATAAATTCCCTGTTATTGTCAAGAGAAACACATGGTATAATAAAAGTTTCTATTCATTTAATATGATCGCTGACAAATTGAATTTCTACTTTTACAGAAAATTTAATGGGGGATTTTTCAGTTTTGAAGATAACTCTATAGAAAGGTTAAGGGATTCGATGAAGTAAAATTTTATAATATTTTTTTTTTAATTTCAAAATTATTATATATTTATGGTTTTAGGTAAAACATAATTTTTATTTAACATTTTTATGATGACAGTATGAAAGGGAAATTTGAATATAAAAAATGTTTAGTTTTCAAAAATTAATTTTTTTTAATTTTTGATACTAGAATAGAAAATGTATATTTTTTTAAATTTATCTGATCTACCTATGAAACATGAAATGTGTTTGAATGCTATTTAAATTGGTATTTTTTTTTCAAATAATGCCTGGACATGGTTATTCTCAAATGATAAATTTTTTATCCAAGTATGTACATGTTCTAGATTTACCCATAATAAAGGAAAGTTAATAATTTATTTTGATTTATGCATAAATGGTAAATATAATAAAGAAATATTCATATATATATTGAACATGTTACTCATTCTATACTCTTTAATTATTGTATCATGATTTATTTATTCCAATGAAAACCGCTAGTTTATGTGGTAATAAATCTGTTTATATTATTATTTATTATTTCAGATGATTGAAATAAGTTTATTTTATATATCATAATCATGAAACCTTAACTATATTTATTCCCATTTATAATCATGATAAAAATTATAAATTTCATATAGTTTTTTGTTTTAGAAGTGATAATTAACAGGAATTTTTAATTTCAAATAGTAAAACAATTGTTATGAAAAAGTGTTTTCCTCACTATTTTAGTTCTTTTAGAACACCAAAACAAAGTGGTGTTGTATAATAATGAAATATAATTATTCATGGGATGGATCAAAATATGCATTAGTAATATAGGTTACAGAAATAATTTTAGGATAATTCTGTTTACACTCCTTGATATGTTTTTAATAGAGTTTATGTTAGAAATTTACCGAAGAAACCCACTTACGATCTTTCTAATGGAGGAAACCCGATGGATGGTTTTAAATGTTTTTGATTGTTATGTTTTTCTCTCAAATATGAATGATAATGTAGATAATATTGATGAAAAAGTGATAAAGGTATATTTCTTTGTTATTATTTAGAAAATGAATATTATAGTGTTTATAATAAAAATACAATGATTGTTGAAGATTTTTTTAATATAGATTCTAAGGATTTTTTTATATTTAATAATATTCATTTAGAAAAAATAGAAGATGAATTTAGGGACATTAATTTTGGTGAAAGAATACATCTTGATAGTATATCTTTATTGTGTGGGAATTCCTCTCAACATGATCCTAGATCTTAGAGGATTCCATAATCTCATCCATTAACAAATTGATTGGCATTTTTGTTATTGGTATAAAAATAGGACTCTCTAATTAAAATATATTTGATAACTCTCCTATGTATAATCATCTTCTCAATATATTGTTTTTAAGCTTTAAATATTCCAAATTGGATTTTTTTACAAAATGATCTTAATCAGTATTCTAGAAAAAATTATAGTTGTTTTGTTGAATTTTATATTGGTAAAAATGTAATATGAAATAAGTGGATACTTATAACCAAGATGGATAATTCTAGATAGATTGTAAAAATATTAATTATAGACTTTTTTCCCAAGTATTTAATCAAAAAGAAGGTATATACATTACAGATTAATTATCAATTAGTGCAAGGTCAAAGGCTATTATATTATAATTAATACTTTCTCATTTTCATTTTTTTATGATATAACAAATGGATGTTATATGGTATTTATTAAATAGTTTTATAACAAAATAATATTATGTTTCTCAACCCCCTCATTTTGAAAATGATAAATCTTCTAATTTTTTTTAAATTATTTAAATATTATTATAGTATAAAATAACCACCTCATTCTTCATATGAGGGGATTTTATTGTTTTTATTTAATAATAGTTTTAAAAATGGTAAGTTTGATTTTAATCCTTTTATTTAAAAAAATTTAAATGATATTAAAATTTTAAAAACTTATTTTGATTATATTGTTTTTGGTTCCCCTAAGGAATTGATTGTTAATGATTTTTCAGCATTGATGCCATAAAATGTTTACATGATCTTAATGGTAGAATTTAATCTCTTTATTAGACATTAAATTTTTCAAGGGAAATAATTTATCTTTATTATTCAGTCCATTTTTTATAAATAGTTAGTTAAAAGGTGTGGTCTTGATTCTTGAAAATCTTTGAATACCCCTATGGGTACAAGTTTTAAATTAGATATTGATACATCTAGTAAATATATTAATATTTTTGTTTACTGAAGCATTATATGTAACCTCATATATTAATCTAAATCTTGACCTAATATCATCTTTAGTGTTATTATGTGAAATATTTCATGTTTACACTAAAGAGAGTCATATTAAGTACGTGAATGAAATAATTAGATATGTTAAAAGAACTGTTAAATCTAGTGTGTTTCATCTTATGTGTAATTTTTTTGATTTAATATCTTATTATAAATCTTATTTTGTAGACTATAAAATTGAAAAAAATTATATTTTTATAATTCATTTTAATTGAAAATTTTTAATTTCTCTATATTTTAAGAATCAATTATATATATCTCTATATAATTTATATGTTGCATTTATTCATTTTTTTAATTATTGTGGTCAAAGATTATTGATTATGAAGAAATTATTTTTTTGGTATTTATCTTGAAAAAATTACTATTTATTTTTATAATAAGTTTAGAATTTATATATCTAAAAAACATTACAATATTATATAAAAAAACATATCAATGTAAGATTTCAGTTTACTAGATATCATGTGAATAAGGGAGATATTGTTTTAGAATTTATCACAACTGAAAATAAACATGATAAAATCATTACTAATCTTTTAGAATTTAATTAGTTTCAATATAATAAATTTTATTTTAGCATGTTGGAGTCTTAATATTTATATGTTTTCATATGTTTAGTGGGGTTTTAAATATATTTATATGCGTAAATTTTTAGACAGACATGAAATATATAGAATCATGAATCTATTTTTTTGATTACAAATTTTTAATTTATGTATATATTAATTTTTTATATATCTATTTGAAAACTTCTCAAAAATCCGATATATTTTTAACAGGATATTCAACACATTATTTTTCAAGATTTTTTTTGTTTGAAAAGATTTAGCAATATTTTTCTCAAAGAACATTTAAATATTATACTAACTACATTAAATTATATGATTTAGTAATGGATGAATAAATAGTGTTTCTTTTACATTTGTTTTAAAATATGAACACTAAATAAAACATTATACTCTATTTACAATTTATTTAATGAAATAATTTTCCTCTTAAAACTGTATCTTTTCATTACATCAAAATGGGGGAAATATTTTATTAAAATTATAATAGTTTTTTTAATTATGAAAATGGGTGAAAAATTTGAGTCCCTCATTGATCCAAGTTGTGTTTTTTTAATTACCAAGATTTTTATTTTTATTTTATTTAAATGTATTAATAATATAAATTTTTTATTAACTAAATTATTTTTAACATTGAATATATCAAAAAAATATTTTATTAAAAATAATTTAGACTTAATATTTTGAATATTGAAAACATTTTACACATGTTTCAAGAAGTTTTACAAGTCTATATAAGACATTTGGGATTATTAAATATCAATTATAATTTTTTTCCAATATTCAAATATAGAAAATTACTATTCATATCTTAGAAACATGCTTAACTATAACATACCATTCCTTGTTCCAGTAAACTGGTGCTTTGAGCCGGTATGGTACATGACCTCAAGTGAAAATACATTTACAATAGAGGGTTATAACTATTAGTGAGGGTCTAATTAAACATATGGGGTGATTGAATCCTCTTTACCAAAGTATATCAAAAGAAGAAATCACATAAAAATTGACATGAAATAAAAAGAAATTCCAAAAATCAAATATCAAATAATGAAGATGTGGAATTACAAAAAAATAAAATTAGTCAACATATCATTTCATTATCATCGAAAATGTCATTATAAACCCAAAATTATGATATAAAAGGAAACCCCCCAAAATGTTATTGACAACACACTTTTTTCTCGAATCCATGTTCCGTCCAAAACTCCACATTAACCATCTATTATAGTGTATTTTATCTTGTCCTAACCATTGACTATATTGTCTTATTGGGTAAACAAAATTTTCTAGATCAGGTCATGATTAAAAATCAATAGACCTCGGACAATGGTGTCTACAATAATATCCAGTCAAATATAAGTGTACGCAGAAGATCCAAGAATAATAAACAAGTCAACTAAAATAATCATGTTTCTTGTTAGGAATTATTCATTATACTCTTGGCCCATGTTTTTCACTGGTATACATGACATATAAACCTAACCCAGCCTATCTGATAGGTTTGAAACATTCATTGGGGGGTGGTTCAACTCTTTACATTACATGGGATTTTATTTATAATTTTAATTTAGTAATTTCATTGGGGCTACAGTTTTGGTAACCATATATTGTCTTTACCATATCTTCATAGAACATCAGTCTAGAATCCTAAACCACACAATGCATTGGTGGATCTAATAAAACCAATCTTTATAATCTAAGGGAGAGGATCCTTGGTCTAATATCCTATACATTCAATTTATCATTCATTCCAAGTTTCATAATTCATGACATTTTTAAGCAAAAATAACCAAAATGGTAAACCTCTACATTTATCACATTAAAAAAGTTCATCACATTTGTCTCTCTAATCAATTACATAACTGTAAAATTTCATTATTTAAGCATGATTATGACCTTCATTCATCTTTTAAAACCAATTACCCACATAGACATGACTCTTTAACCCATTATCACATTTATCCATTAACATTCTATAACACAATTAATTTCAAAAGGTTAATCAAAGAACCCCTTATTCCACATTATCATTAAAAACATAATTAAAGATTATTTATTCTCATAAAACCATCAAGTCATCCAGTAATTACTCAATTTCTAAGTACATATAAGTGACACACTACATGGGGTGGCCCTTTAGGCTCGGTCTAATCATCCTCAGCGGACCCAATGGGGCTGTAGGGGCCCCACACAATGTTTAAGAACCAAAATTATCATTTAATACTAATATATTATATAAAATACACAATGGAACAAGAATAAAACCACATTAAAATATATTAACAACAAGGAATTAGGATGTAATTTGTATACAAACTAAATCATGTTTATAGATTAACACACTCTCATCCTTATCCCTTGACTCGAACTAACATAAACATCCAATTAAATCATTATACATGCTATAAAATTAGGTTTTGAGAGGATTTAGATGGAGGTGAAATAAAGAAACAAGTTTCTTCTATAAAATAGATGTAATATGAGTCATTTCCTCCCCCATTATATCCAATTAACACTAAACAAAATTTTGATCAACTCAAAATCAATGGAGAATTACCATTGGTAGAGGGGAAAGCTCTTAATTTTTTACTCAAACTAATAGAGGTGGAAATGGGATGGAAATAACATAATAAACCGTATGTATTGGGGGTATAAAATAGTAATTCCCCCTCTCAAAATTAGGTAAACAATTTGAGCACATTTTTGGGAAAACCATTTTCCAGCCGTGCGGCATGCTCACACTAAGAGGGGAGCCCTATCCATAGAGTGTCTCTCAACCACAAACATGGTTTAACAAACCTTAATTTTATAGTGTTCCATCCACATTTCTAGGTAGTTAGGTTGTATGGTTTCCAGGGCTAGGATTTATGGTTAGTATTCATCATGACCAACCATGACCCCAACACAATATAGCCTCCTTTATCACTTTTTCAATGACTCAAAACCCCATAAAATCCCTCAGACCCACCCTGTTTTCATATGATAAATTTTATTATATAATATAATGGTTGTTAAACCAAATTTTAAACAAGAATGTACCTAATGGGATGACCAGTACCATACTACCTCCCTATAACAACCCAAATTATGTCAACCAACCATACCTATGGGTCGGCCACCACATTGTGATGTAAATAAATAAAACGTAATAAGGTATTAATTATAATGAAACAAGACACACAATAAATGTACTATACAGAATGAAAATATTCAACTAGAACTATAAAATAAATGCCAAACTGGATAAACATGAATGCATTAATAGAACAATAACAACATGTATCCATGTGACTAATAATCACCTCTAATTCACCTCTCTATGAAGGAAAATAAAAATAGAGAAGCCAAAAAGATACATGATGCCCTTTCCATTACCTATATACAACAATACAACATCTAGAACCATCCCAAGGTGAAAATTAGGCTATTGGTACAATACTCACAAGGATACCACCATAGAATCTGTACAAGGTCTAATAACAAGAATCCCATTCTTATATTGTTTAAAAACCACAATTTATAAAGCGTTTTAATAAATCCAATTCATTTGTAGATGATTTAACATTTATTTTCCATAAAATCCATTCATATTCCCAGAACCAGGAATTCCATAAGGATAAGTGATATAAATAGGAAAGCATATCCATGCATAAAACAGTATGTAGGTAAAAACATATCCATGAAATAAACAATCCTGAGAAGATATGTGATATATCCTCATATAAAAACGTGATAAAATTAACTCATGCTAAAAATATCCCTAAAATACAAAATCATAAATGATATATCACCTCATATTGGTCCCTAGACAATGGTACAATGCATACTAGAAACTCAATAGCCAAAATAGGCATGGTGTTTGTGCCAAGCAATATCAAGTTATGTCATAGTCCATTGATGTCCAAAAATGATACATCCTAGTGATTTCAGACACACTAAGGCTACTTATGTCTATTTGTTGATGCTCTCATGGTTCCCAATGTTCACATTTTTCCAAATATAATCCCAAATAATGCTATAATTCTACAAAATATTTCCAAATCAATGTCAATCTCCTTCAGTGTTTGAAAATCCATTTCCAAATCAAGAAAATATATTTTCCAAGAAACCCCTCTTTTAAAATAATTACCTTTCCAATAAATCCTATTAGAAAAAATATAGATTCCAATAAATGAAAAAAAAAGAAAATTATCATGAACTAAAATAAATTCATCAAATTAACCGATTGTATATAGATACTTATCTCAAATTGGTATAAACCTAGCTTCCATTGACAAAGGTCAATGGAAATAGAGATATTGACCTTATAATGATGTGGAATGAAAGGAAATTACAAAGGTCTAATAGAAAAACTAACCAATCATTAATCTAATACTTAATCATATTAAATAAAATAGTTTTGGCCAAAGTATATAAGAACTGAAAGGAATGCTTACCTGGAGAGGTGCACCACAACTACCCTCATGGTCAATCGATAAACGAAGTGATCCATATGGGGAAAATATCTTTAAAATATCCTAGGTAGAGCTCTAGTTCAATATATGATTAGTATATGTCAAATAAAACATTAACCACCCACAAAACATCCATAAAAGACTTCTTGTGATAATTTCATGGCATTTAATCCCATTACATATCATGTGATCCACTAAGTATGAACACACTAAAAATAAATCAACTTTTTATTAAAATATGAGTATATATAATTAAATGAAGTGTACGTATTAAATGGAATATAAACAACTCATTCTATTTATCCAATTCATGACATTCTTCCAGAGAAAATTACATAGTATGTAACCTGTTTACACAGTGGGTAATCATCCAGCAGACAAAAAATAGTAAAATTTCCCATAGAAAAATAGCCAAACATCTAGGACGTCCACCAGACATTGGGGGAACCCCTCAATTCCATTAATTTTTTTACCCAGGCTCATTTAATTTAAATAAAAATATATCATAGAACATTATATAATTTCCAAGAAAATGTTCCCTATCCTTGAGAAGCTTGGAAACACACCCAAAAAATGATTATAAACAAATCATAAACAATGTGTACCTAGAATGAAATATGGGGTGTTACAATCTCCCTAAAATAAAATCATTATACCCCCCCCAAAAAAACTGTTATATTTTTGTAATCATAAAACATAATTTCCACTTCTTCTTTATCAACAATTCCCTCTCCCACATCTCATAGAGATCCCATATATGATTCCATTATACCTATATTAGTGGTATCATTTTTCCATACTGTACCTTATCTTGGTGATCCATTGTAATAATTGGCTTCTCAAAAAAATAGTTCTTAGCTTGAAGAACAAAATCCATCCATCTAATCACATGGGAAGGTCCAGGTATATAACTCCTCTATTGGAAAAAATGAAACAAATTCTTGAAAGATGTCAAACCATATTAAAATTATAACTTATAGGATGTATTTCACTTTCATGAAATGATCTCAAAGGGGACCACACACCTCTATGTCAACATACCCTACTTACCCAACTAGAAATTTCCAAAGAGAGTTGAAACACCAAGATAAAATAGATCACCAACCTGAATCTACAGTGGATGATGGTTAAGGTCTAACTATGATTTTTGAACACTCTGTTCCATGATTGATCTCCTTTGGATCAATTACACTATCTCCATCATCTCATGAACAAGAATCATCCCAACCAAGGACGACTCTATTAACTCTAAATAGTATAGGGTAGATCAGTATGGATTTGTATAGAAATAAAAAAGGGAATCAACCTAATAAAGGCCTGATGATTATTGTTATAGTAATACAAAACCATATGTAGATATTTTACTGATATCCACAAAAATCAAGAACAAAATTACATAGTATATCCTAGAGAAAATGGATATTCCACTATATTTATCCATTATTCTAAGGACGATAATTCGTGATCAATCAAATATGGGTACACATCTCTGCTAGAAATCCCTTCCAGAACATTAATGTGAACCCAAGTCAATGTCAAATACAACCTAATATGGATCCCTATAATGTTTAACAATATATTAGACATACAAGTACCCAGTAAATTTCAATTTCACCGTCTCCATTATTTAAATTAAATGTTCTTATTTCATGACTCAGTCATTGATCTCCCGAAACACATCCTTATCAATAGGATTCCATTTAAAATTAAGGTTGAAAATAATTGAAATCACATCCCACTTCCATAATATAATGGCGAAGGGTATAAATAAACCAGAATTTCTATGGTGTTCGACATTAATTATCTAATAGATAAAACACTGCAATAAAAAATCCTCAATCGAACACCTTATCCCCATCCACTAATATTGACATCTCAATTTTTCATACATATAGGTATCCCTATAGAGAATGGACCAACAATACCGATGTACACTATCTGACAAATCTCTCCTTAAAGAAATTCAAATTACCATCACACTAAAGAATCATAAAGCTCCATTGGGAGACCTAGACCACTCACCTAATGTCTCCCCACCATAAATTCTTTTACTAAAACATTGGCACTCAGTGTCTACAATAATCTCAAGTTGAACTCTCTCATGAAAAAATGATTCAACTTTCATATAATCCAAGAACACATGTTCACTAACATTTTCCATCCCCATGCTCATCTCAATAAACAAAATCCTCAATGACCATTTCTCAAAAGATTCATTCACATCTTTTGTCCATAGTTTTCTACTCAACACATCAGTAACCACATTTCCCTTCCCATGGGGGCATAAAATATCTAATTTAATGTACTGAAGATACTCTACCTAGTTTCTCTACCATAAGATCATATTTATATGAGTAAAAATATAATTCTGGAACTTATGATCAAATTACACTATAAATTACTACACAAATATATAGTGACCCCACATTTTTAGGGAAAAAAATCCTCTACTAACTCAAGATCATGGTTATGGTAGTTCATTTCTTGTGGGTGTAATTGTAAAGAGCAATAGGACACAACCTATTTCCCTAGCATTAAAAAACATCCAAAACCCATACTAGATGCATCATAGAAAACCTAATAACCATAACATGGTTCTAGAAGAATCAAAACTATTTCTAAAGAAAAAATTATATTTATATATTCAATTGAAATTTGATATTTTTCATTCCATTCAATATTTAAATCCTTATGGGTTAAACCAGTCATTTATTATGTAATCGTGAATAAATCCTAAACAAACTACCTATAGTAACCAGCCAATCCTAAGAAAAATTGGATCTAAAACACATTTCTTGGTTATTACTATGAAATAACTATATGTATCTTTTTAGGATCCCCTGATACCCCCCTATTAGATATTACATGCTCCATAAATTTCCATTCCTTGATCCGACCCACAAATTTGAAAAGCTTACCATAGTAATGATATAAATTCAATTTTTAAATAATGACATCAAAATAATATTTATAATCCTATTTTGTATTTGATTAAACGAATATATCTTCCAATAACATAAAAAAAATATTCCAATAATTGATTAAGAATGTATTAAACTGGACCTTCTTTTCGGATATGTTTTTACTTTTTTTGTCATTTTTTGAGAAAAAGTGGAAATTCTGAAAATATTCAAAGTACATGTCATGTACTTTATGAGTACACACTATGTGATTGATGTGTAGCGTCCATTCACACGACCATGTGGGGGTGACCCAGAGCCCTCTTAAAGAAGAGTATAGAAATGGTAAGTACATGTAGTGTACTCTAAAAGTACATGCCATGAATTTTGTTTTTTTTTCATTAAATGCATCGATGTTTCTTCTGATGGACAGAACACCCTACTTCTAGGTCTCATTCATCTGAGATAACCCATATGGCTATGATCCTTCTCTGAGCACCCGAGACTCCATTCGATCTCTGATTCAACCGTCATCGATTGTGTTGGGATCGACTTGGTACGCTCTTCCTTCTTCTAGAGCATCATTTATTGGTTTCTCTTCTTTTCCTAGTTATCTTTAGTTGAATGTATTGAGTGTTTTTGAAGATCAATGATGTTCTTAGGAGATTCAAGCCTCGAGTTTCACATATAGCGATCTTATAACATCTAAGTAGATGGTTTTCACCTTTCTGTTAAAATTCATTGAGTTTATTTGCAAATTTTCCCAATACCCATGAACGAGATATTGTACATTTAACATTTTGGCCCTATTGTTTGTCTTCTTTCCTGGTATTCTTGAGTAGATAATAAGTGATTGTGAATAGGGTTAATTTTTGTGATTTGGATGTGTTTCCCATGCATGTTTGGATGTTTTGACCTCTGGGTCTAGTTTGCCTATTAGGTTGTTGTTTTCTTTCCCATGCCTAGTATTATAGGATGGTGTGACTATTTTTCTATTATGTTGTCGTGCTGTAGAATTATATCCAATTAGATCTTGAGGATTACCTTGTCCATTACGTGTTACTATACTTTCTTAACATACGTAGGGCTGTGATAACCTAGTGTATAGACCATAGGGAGAATGGACGTTGAGGGATTCTCCAGAGTGTCTGTTTTACTTACGATGCAAGACCGTAGGGGGAATTGATGTTGAGGGATTCCTCAGAGTTTCTGTAGTTCCTCGACGTAGGACACAGGGGGAATAAGACATAGAGTGCTTCCCCAGATAGCCTTTAGTACAATTATGAGACTATATGAGGAATTGATGGTGAGTTCATCCTCAGAGAGTCTATGCTTAAGCTGAACCAAATGGGTTAGATTGAGAGTACTACCCAGAGGGTTGTTTGTACTAGTTTGGTAGGACCAGAGGGGATAGGTTATGGGTACTTTCTAGAGGGATACCTATTTGTGTTTATCTGATTAGTTATTTGTTGCTTGATATTTAAACCGTCGATTGTTTACAATTGAGTACTTCCTGTTTAGTGTTTCCTTTACATTTACCTGCCATATACCCATTGAATGCAAGGAACATATCTATTAGTGGTTTCATATTGGGATTTAGGGTCACACCCTATTTGGGCTAGGATTTTGGGCCTAAACAGATTATATTGTTGTTGGTATAGAAAAGGGAAATCCCCTTATATTTCAGGTACTTGATTTGTTATGGATCTGGAGACCATGAGACTAAGTTATGGCTTGCAATAAAGAAGTTTTTATTTGATTTCTTTTTCACTTTGGTTTAGGACTATTTTATTCTAGAATTGTGACTTGATTGGATGTTTTCCTATACATATATATCATGCATCATTATATATATGTTATCCAGTTTATACTTTCAGTTTTCTGGTGTTTATTTTATATGATATTATTACTACTTACTGTCTTGTATGTATTTGTTTACGTCCGTTGTGTGCTCTGCCAATGAGGGAATTGTTTCTCCACTATCACATCCAAGGCCCTCGCTACTAGTCAGCAGCCTCTGGTGTTTGTGGAAATGCTTTTGAGGCCATGTGACCAACCAGGTATGGTGCTCCTCTTGGTGGCTTCCGGAACTGGGATGTTACAAAGTGGTATCAGAGAAATCATTTTCTCTTGACTTACTATTTGGAGTCTTTAGCCAGTGATAAGAAGTAATAGGTACATGGTAAAAAGTTGTGCCTGGGTGTAGCTAACCCATGTATAGGGAAAAGCCAATCTAACTCGTTTATTGAAAAAACAATTCTGGTTTGGAAAGTTTGCAGTTGATTTGATTTTTAATATTGGGTGATTCACATGTTTTGTGTTGTTATCATTGAAGTTATTAAAGTTTTATTTCTGTTGCAACCCGATGAGATGAGGGTATACCATCTCATTCATTATATAGGCACTTTCTAGAAATCACATGTCATGCATTCTTGACATGCCATTTTTGGTGCGTTAGTGATTGCATGTTTTTGTGATAGATGTTGTGCTAGGTATACATGATGTTGTTATAGATGCCATGATAGAATACTTTTCTGTTTGATATGGTATTTTTTTTATAAGGTTTCTCTTTAATGGATACCAAACTTCGGTTCTTGAGGTGTTATTTTCCCTCATGGACCGGAATTTGTTGGATCATTGTTTGGTTTATCTTTTTTATAACATGTATAGGATGCCAAACATTGATTCATGGGGAGTGTGTACCCTGACAGATCAGAATTTGGAACTTTAAATGTTATTTTTAGTGTTTATGGGATCCAGAGTTGTTTCTGAGGATTACTGTATGGAAAACCCCAAAATACATTCCATGTATTTTTGACTACATGCCATGTGTTCTTCTATTCGGGAATAAACTGTTTTTCTTTATTACATGCCATGTACCATTCATACACACCATGTAGTCTATATCCATGTCTTAGGCCGTGGGGGAAGAGACGTGGGATAGGGAAAACCTGGAGTGAACACGCCATGTACCATCCATACATGTTGTGTTATGTTGACCCTGTGCCCACCCGTGTCACTAAAAACATAGGTTGGATGATTCCTATCTAATACGCGTCGTGTGCTATCTAAACACACCATGTAGTCTAACCCAAGTACCCAACCATGTCATGAACATCACGGGTTGGTGATATCCTTTCTCGTACACGACGTGTCCGTCTGGAACACTCCATTTAGTGTGAGCCATGTGATAGATTGTGCCACTAACAACACAGGCCAAGTGAAGCTTGACTGGTACATGCCATGTCTATATAGAACATGTCCTATAGTCTTTTTTTGGAGATCCATTTTGCTTTTCCGTGTAGAAGGACTTGGGCAGGGGAAGGGGATTCATTTACAGGTCATGTTTTTGGAAAACATGTTGTGTGGTTTGGGTGTTACACAACCAGTTTTGGCATTGGTACACGCCCATGTGAATGACTTAAGGGATCACGCCGTATAGGGTTTATACATGTCGTGTAGTCATGTTTTGTAAAACATGAATGTTTTCCTTATCTTTTTTTCTTATTACACTTCTATGTTTCAGTACCTGTTAATCCTGATCTAAGTTGTGCATTTTACCTTGCAGATTTATGTCACCGAGAAATCCTCCGGTTATCCGCCAGTTACAGGGCAGTGATCAGACACCTGAAATGGCTGATCAGGGACTTCCCGAAGATCCTACTGTCATGTCAGTCATGGCACCATCAGTTATTCCTAAGACCAGTGCTAATGCGTAGTTCAGGTAAGGCTTTATGAGGATGATGTAGACCTTTTAGGGGGTGCTGCCTCCTGCCCTGTCAATTGCTGATTTGACGCGGGTTTTCCAACCGCAACATCGTCCCACTTTCTCAGGGGAAAGAGGACCTCAGGCTACAGAATCATGGCTAGAATCCCTGATGACGATCTTTGGGCATCTAGAGATGCCACCAGAGAGGAGGGTCAACCTTGCTACCTATATTCTTCGGGACTCTACTAAGAGGCAGTGGGATGTGATTTCATAGGCCGGATGCCAGCAGGTTATGGTGTGGGATGAGTTTCATCGCATCTTCTATGATTACATCTATCTAGAGACCTTGAGTGGTGATCAAGCCGAAGCGTTTATGAGTATGGAGTAGGGAAATCTTTCTGTTATGGATTATTCCTCATGCATAACCGAGCTGCAGCGCTACACGCCTATTCTAGGAGTTGATCAGTTATTCTTGGCATGGAAGATCGAGGATGGTCTAAGGCACGGAATCCCTTCACAGGTGAACATATTCAGGTTGACTTCCATCACTTCTATTTTCAACAAGGCACTGATCACAGAGCACAATCTGAGGGATTATAGAGCTGTGAGCCAGGGTGGATCGACATATGTGGTTAGTATTCCTTCTAATAACAGCAAGATGGGTTGCCGAGAGTTATCAAGTGGTGATCTAAAGAGGTGGGAAACTTATTCTAGTTTCTAGGTGGTGTGCTACTAGTGTGGGAAGAGCATTCATATGAGGCCACACTGTCTGAGAGACCTAGTGGTGTACCGGTCTTGCAGCAAGATGGGTCATCATCCGTGCTTCTATCAGATATTCTCACCAGCAGTTAGTGACATGGGTTCTTCTTTGAATCCTCGTTCAGGAGCAACACCACCAATTTCTCACCAGTCTAGGAACTTGAGTTCTTCCGGCCATCTAGGACAAGGTGGAAGTCATGGATGTGGTATCCAGTCACCCAAATTCTAACGACATCAGGGTGGATCAGCTCAGAGTGGTTCGGCAGGGTCACAAGGTCGTGGTGCAGGACAGACTTTTGCATTGGAGTAGACCCAGCAGAAGTAGAATCCCAGACCTTCTATAGATTGAGGTACAATCTTAGTTTCTTCAGTTTTAGCATTCTATTTTTTTGATACAAGGGATTACCATATCATGATATCTGTTTCAGTTGTGGAGAGCCTTGGGTTCTACATCTTTTATTTTGCTGATATCCTAACACTAGACACTCCGTTGGGGACTAGAACAATGAGTGTACATCAGTGTAAGGAGTTCCCTATAGAATATAGGTGGTGTCACTTTTTATGGGACCTTTAAGCCCTACAGATGACATGATATAGTGTTATTCTCGGAATGAACTGGATAGTTCCCTTTTAGGCAGTCGTTGATTTCTATCATCGTTGGGTGAGTTACATATCACTAGAGGTTGGGTCCTTTCTTTATAAGGGAAAATGGGATGTCCAGGCGAGCAGAGCGGGACCTGAGAATCATGGGTTCAGAGGAGTTACAACCCAGATTTCATGACTATATCTAGATGACCAGGGGACTTCATTGTTATACATTCCACCAGTGGAGGATCGTTTCAGATATGTCTTTCTAGACAACTTTTCATGTTTTTCTCTAGAGCGTGAGGTAGAATTTTCTATTGAGTTCATTCTAGGAGTGGCAGTAGTGTCCATTCCTCCTTATAGGGTGGCTACACCAGAGTTATAGGAGCTCAAGAAGTAGTTGGAGGAGTTGCAGGAAAATGGTTTCATCTGACCCAGTACATGTCCTTGTGGTTCACAGGTCCTTTTTAAGGAGGAGGCGGACGATACCCATAGGCTTTCTGTGGATTATTGGAAGCTGAACTAGTTGATGGTCAAGAATTGATATCCTTCACCACGGATTGATGATCACTTTTATCAGCTTCGAGGAGCCTAAGTGTTCTCAAAAATTGAATTGAGATCGGGTTATCATCAGTTGCACGTTAGACAATCTGATATACCTCTCACAGCCTTCTGAAGCAGGTATGGTCTATATGAGTATATCGATATTCCATTTTGTCTCATGAATGTTCCTATAGTTTTCATGGAATTGATGATCCAAGTGTTCCATCCATACTTGGATTCCTTCCAGGTGGTCTTCGTGGATGATATCTTTGTGTACTCTCACACTCAACCCGACCATGCAACCCATCTTGAGATCATAATGAGTACACTGAGAGAGCATCGGTTATATGCTAAGCTCTCAAAATGTCACTTTTGGATGGATTAGATTCACTTTTTGGGTCATGTTATCTCAGAAATAGGGGTGTCAGTGGACCCAGAGAAAGCTACTGCATTAGTTTTCTAGGAGCAGCCAAATAAAGTCTTTGAGGTGCGGTGTTTTCATGGGCTGGCTGGATACTACAGACATTTCATACGAGACTTTTCATGCTTATCAGCACCATATACTAGTCTGACTGAGAAGGGTGTGAAGTTCTTGTGGTCACATTCTTGTGAGACAGCCATTCAAGAGCTGAAAGAGAGGTTTACTTCAGCACTGATACCAGTCTTTCTATAGTCAGGAAAGAGCTATACTGTGTATTTTGATGCTTCTGGTATCGGGTTGGGAGTTGTGCTTATGCTGGGGGAAGGATTCGTTGCGTATAGGTCTCGGTAGTTGTGATCGCATGAGAGGAATTACACGATGCACGATCTCGAGTTGGCTAATGTTGTTCATGTCTTATGCTATTGAATACATTATCTGTTGGAATAGAATTTTGTGGTTTTCACCGACCAAAAGAGTCTCAAGTACATTTTCACTCAGCGTGATCTGATTTTGAGACATCAAAAGTGGGTTGAGTACCTACAGTCCATTGACCTTGAGCTTTCCTATACACCAGGGAAGTGCAACGCAGTGGCTGATACGTTGAGTAGGAGGACACAAATACAAGAAGTTCAGGAGGCCAGCAGTGAGTGGAAGATCATGGCTATGTTCTCTGAGATTCATTTGGAGGTGCATAATAGGTAGGGGAAGACTTTTCTTTCATCTGTGGATTTTACCTCTACTCTTCTTGAGTGAGTTCGAATGAGGAAACTATTAGATTCTGAAGGACTATTCCTATGGGAAAGAGTGTCAGGAGAGAACCCTATTCATGGATAGACCATGGGTGAGGATGATATCTTTCATTTCCAAGGGCGCATTTGGGTGCCAGAAGACATATGCGAGGAGCTGATGGGGGACTTTCATTCCTCAATTTGGGCAGTTCATCCTGGTGTCACCAAGATGTATCGTGATCTACACCGTCAGTACTGGTGGATAAGTATGAAGAAAGATGTTGTAGGTTTCTTCATGAGGTGTTCAACTTGTTAGTAGGTGAAGGCGGAGCATCAGCGACCAGAATGGCTTTTATAGTAGTTTCCTATTCCTGAGTGGAAGTGGAATGATGTCATGGTGGATTTCATGATAGGTCTATCGAGGTCGGCTCGAGGGAATGAGATAGTTTGGTTTGTCATTGACGTACTCACAAAGGTTTCCCACTTCTTTCCGATCAAGGAGACTTTTAGTGTTGATGAGCTGGGTTAGTTGTACATCTGTGAGATTGTACGTCTACATGGAGTCCCAAAATCCATTGTTTTAGAAAAAGTTGCACGTTTTACTTCTCAGGTCTGGAATGGGCTTTAAAAGGCATTGGGTAAAAAGTTACTTTTGAGTACAACCTACCACCCTCAGACAGATGGTCAATCCAAGCGTAAAATTCAGGTTTTTGAGGACATGCTACGAGTGTGCATCCTAGATTTTAGAGGTTCTTGGGAGAAGCATATAACACTTGTGGAGTTTTCCTACATCAATTTTTGTCAAGAAACTATTCAAAAGGCACCTTATGAGGATTTTAATGGTAGTCCATACCGATCACCCTTATATTGGCTGGAGGTAGGAGTGGAAACTTTTCTGGGACCTCATCTTGTTCAGGAGACCATATAACAAGTAGATTTGATTCAGAAGAGAATGGCTACTATGTAGTCTCAACAGAAGTCTTATGCTGATCAGCGGAGATGACCTCTTGAGTTCGAGGTCAGGGATCTGGTTTTCATACGTGTCACACTGAGGTTGGGACACAAGAGGATTTGGAGACTGGGTATTCTTTCACTGATGTACATCTAGTCGTTTGAGGCATTGGAGAGAGTTGGGCCGGTTTCCTATTGGTATCCATTACCTCAGAGGTACAGGGCTATGCATGATGGCTTCCACTTTTCTCTGCTTCAACATTACTTCTCAGACCGGTCTCATGTTTTCCAACCCGAGGAGGCTGAGTTAGATGCAGATGCATCCTTTGAGGAGCATCCTATCCAGATTATAGATCTAAGAACTAAGGTTCTCTATGGCTGGTATGTTCCTCTGGTGTGGGTGCTTTGGTAGCACAGGTGAGTACATGACGAGGCTTGGGAGAGGGAGGCAGGCGTACGATTGTAGTGGCTAGAGATGTTCGGTGTTTCTTCTTCTACTCCGCCTTGATAGGGAAATTCGGGGAGGAATTTCTTTTAGAGGGGAAGATTGTAAGGACCTGGACATTCTTTTCGGGTATGTTTTTTCCTTTTTTATCATTTCAAAATTAATTTTATCCAATACTAGAATAATTAAAACTAGTATCAATATTATTAATATAGTTTTACTCTGTTATTAATTTCTTCACCTCTTTACTGCTTATTTTAAATAGAATTATTTTTAGATTCATATTTAAACATCAAACTTAATATTTTTACTGGATCATTCATTGGCCTATTTTGATGGAGATCATACAAACTATTTAATAGGTGATTTAATTTTTTTAAATCATTATTAATTGTTTTAAAAAATTCACCTGAGTTGAGTGATTAGTGAGGAACTATAATATCTTTCTAAAAAAAGTGTAATCATTTATGAATTTTGAATTTCCAACCCTCTTTTATTCATGTTATGATGTTATGTTTTAATGGAACATAAATCCTTGCTTTTTTACTACAAGAATAATTGACATAATTATGATATGATACTTCTTCAACAATATATTTTATATTTTTATGTAATACATTGAAAAGTGTGTGGGGGTGTTGATACATTAATGTACTATAAAATATGAATTTTTGGAAAAAATTTCACTACTGTTGGATGATCTCTCAAGGGATAAACAAAAAAGTCTATAAAATTTTCTAATACATTGTCTAGACAATCAAGCTAATCAAATACTATATTACTAGTACTTGTGAATTATTATTCTTCTGTAATTTTCATCATGGTTCTTTCTTAATTTAACACTTTTCCTCATCTATCACATGCATACACTTTCTACTTAGTATTTTACATACAATAAAATTCTATATCATCAGGTCTTGATTCATGGATTTAAATTTTGGGACCGTTTTTTTAGTGAATGTCGGTATCTAATTTAATGGATTAAATGGGTTGAAACTCCTGAAAAAAATTATTTTTCTTTTGGTTATACATCCACTATATAATATTACATCATAATTAGGTTATAAATAACTATAAAAATTAAATATAGTGGAAAATATAAAAACCTAGTACCCTAACTCGATAATACTATTCTAGAATATAAAAATTTTCATTTAGAGACATGATGGTGATAATTGTGCCCCATTATTTCCATCAAAACCATACAAAATCAAAAGGAAAAAAATGCACAACTTAAATTCTAGAGAGGATTTTAGTTTTAATTCATATAGTATTAGGAAAAAATCCTATATAAATAATTCACATGAAATTTATAATTTATTTATCCCATTTAACCGAGATTTTTTTATTTCACATTAGTTCATTAATATCATCCGTGTGAAAAAATTATTGGTGTAAAGAGTTTAACCTAATTAATTATAACATGGGTAAAAGGAAACATAAGAGGGTGATCTCAAATACTCATTAAGGGTAAACATTATAAATAATAATTTAATTTAATTAATGTAATAATAGTGAATAATTATGGGATTCCATAATAAAAGTAGATGAATTAATTATAAAGAACTCATACCGATCAATTCATAGATCATAAAACATGAAAACATGGAATAAATCATTAGAAACGTATATTTTAATATGTATAAATAATCATGACCCATGTGATTTCAATATTGATAAAATAAAACTTCATAAACCCCTATAAAGCATTGAAAAAAGATATTTTTATCTTAGAACATCATATTCTTTATCCATTACACAATCCATACATAACCCTTAAAAATTAGAATATCCATAAAAAACATTGAATATGATTCTCTAGAGACCATAATCAGTACCTAATGCATTGGATCACTTTTTGGGTACACACATTTTATAATATATAATGAGCGCACACAGTTCTATATCAGAACACCGTTCATTTATAATGTCAAAGAAAAAAATAATGAATAATGAACATAGATAATTCATTTCATCATTACACTTTTAAATAGAATTTATACCTTCAAAAACATGATTATATTAGGTAGAATAAATGGGTACCACAATAAACTCATTAAAAAAATGATTATCCCATGGGAAATAAACACGTTCCATTAAAATCCCATTGAAACATAATTAACCTATTGAAAAGAAATAGGTTTCACACCAATCTATTTGAAATGAAATTAAACCATGTAAATGAAATGGATTCCATAAAAATCTATTTGAAAAATGATTAACCCATGGGAATGAAACTGGTTAAATGAAAACCTCTGAGAAATATAATTAACCTATAGAAAAGAAATGGGTTCCATAACAATCTCTTTGAAACATGGTTAGCCCATGGAAAAGAAAATAGTTCCATAAAAATATCATTAAAGTAATAAGTATCCATATAGAAAATAATAAGTATGGTATTGATACCAAATATCCATATTGGTGGATAATTAAAAACAAGGGTTTTGGGAATTTATGGATTCAAATACCATTGAAAATTTATTAAAACCATTCCTGATGAAAATATCCCTTTCATTTTGAAAATCAATTTTTTAAACGTAAAATATTTTGAAAATACTTTCAATTGAAAACAACCTTGGAAATATATAAAGGAAATTATAGAAATATTTTTAAACATTTCTTCATGAAAAAATAAATTCTTAATTGAAAAAACTTTTCTGAATGAAAACATTTTTTGAAAACCACTATTTGAATGAAACAATTTTTTGATCAAAAAGATGATTTTTAATAAAAACATTATTTTAAATATTGAGAACATAAAGAGATGAAAATGATGGTTAATCATTTATTCTGATGACATAAATAGAGGATATTAAAAATCATGTGAATTATTTAGAGTAATATTATAATATTTAAAAAATACTGAAATAATCACAAAAAATCCTTATAATTGGTGACATGTAAAGTCAAACACATACCACTTTGGTGACATTGAATTTTTATCCCCCTAAAAATATTAAAATTAATAAAACATAAAACACTAAGAGAATAAAAAAATTATGAAATTAAATTTCAAATTAGATATATATGCCCCTAAAAAAGGATGAGATGTTCATAACATGACATAAGTCTTAATAAATGGAAATTGTTAGAAAATTACATTACCAAATTAGTAACATTGGAACAATATAATCCCTGAAAGATATATCCTCAGATATATATAATTAAATATAAATATATTTAATATTATTTATCACATAATAAATAAGTTTTTATTATTGAAAATAGATTATAAAAAATAAGTGGTGAATATGACATATATCTCAGAGAAATAAAAGTGAGAGGAGAAAAACCCTTACTACTTAAGTAATTTTTGAATCATGAGATAAATGAAAGAATAACATCAATCGACACTTTTAATATCATTAATTAAATTAAATTCATGATAAAACATTTCATTGGCCTCTATATACACCACAAAAAATAAACAATGGGTGAATATTGCATTAGTTTTTCAGAAATAAAAGTTGCACTATAAATCATCTTACAATTTGAGTCACATTTGAATCCTGTGATCCATAACATAATAACATAAATTGAAAATTTTAATTTAAATATATATAAAAAATTCATGAGATATCATGCCGTAGGTCGGTATTAAAACCACACAAAAGAAAGGAGTGGTGATATGATATATGTCACAAATAAATAAATCTGATAATAAAAATCAGCTTACCATAAGTCTTGAAATCATCACACTTGTTCCAATATCCTGTATAATAAATTTAATTTTTTTTATATATAAATAATATAGATATATTTTAATAAATAATACCATAGTTTATTTATAGAAAACTTTATATTACAGGTATATTAAAATAATCCTTGTTAATGTTATGTTTCGGGTAATAAATGCTTTGTGTATATACTAGTTTTTACCTCTTATTATTGTCCCTCTTATTCATATCATGATATAATAATTTAATGAATATATGAAATGATATAAATATCCAAAATGATAATTATATATTAATTTATAATAATATATAAAATTCAGAAATTGGAAATGGAATACATCATTCAAGGAGATAGTAGGCCTTGTGTGCGCTTGAATGCTGTTTCAATTTTTTTCCTATTCAATGAAATAAATGTCAATGAAATATATATATATATATATGTGTGTGTGTGTGTAACCAATAATGTATAAATTTTATTTCATACATATCACTTAATTTTGTTAATTCCATTATTAATATATCCCATGTAAAGTGTGAATAAATCACATCGCTTTGTGAGGCAATGGTCCACCATACACATGAATGATGTCATCATATTACCAAAAATGGAAAGAATGAGGGTATGTTTCAAATAAAAATTAATTAAAATTTATAAATTTATAAAAATAATATATTTAATATATAAATATAATTTCAATCATTATTCTCAACTACGAGTGGTGGTAATGGAAGAACAAATGACATCGATTCACGTGGCAATAGTCCATTGTAAACATGAATAATGATTGGGTATCCCATTTGATAGATGTATGTGAATTTTTTTGTCATAACCTTAAAAAATATATTTATTTATATTAAATAATATTATTTTATTATATATTAATGATAAAAAAATAATTTAAGTGGTGGGAAAATAAATTAAATAAAACTACTCATTGAAGCACCTTACCGCTTCACGTGACAAAAAAAATAATGATCCATTATAGTTAAAGGAGGGTATGTTGTATAAAAATATCCATAAAACATGTTTTTTACATGTTTCTAGGTTATTTCCTCCTTTAGATTAACGTTTAACCCCTAAGTAAAAACATTTTTACCAGAATCATTGTAATTAATTTAAGTATCATTCAATAATATTTTTGGTCAAATCATAATTATAAGTTACGATAATTTATAATTAATTATGATACAAAATGGTTTATACATTTTTTAAAATTATAATCAATAATGTGGCATAATTTGATTTAAATTTAACCTAGAATAGGGGTGAAACAAAGAGTTTTAAATTAAAAATGTTCAAAAGATTGAAATTATTTTATATCTAATTTCAATGTAAAATTAATGTAAATGATATTTATTTTATTCATTGATGTATAATTTAACTAATTATTTTTTAAAACAAATTTAAAATATAATTTTACTATGAAAATATATTACATGAAAATGATTTTCCTAATTAAAATTTTTAATATTAATTATTCATCAAAACATGAAAATTTTCATGAAAAAAAACAAAGTAAATTATGATATTCATATTTATATAATCATGTTTAATTTTTCAATTATAATTTACAAAAGGGTCAAATTTTTATATTAAAATAATTTCTTAAATAAAAGGTGACCACATTTCCATTGTGAAAAATTCATATGTTTATGTGTAAAATGGGATTTGTTATTATTTTATTCCAATAAAAATTTTTAAATGAATTTTTCAAAATAATATTCAATATATAACATATAAATTTACTTAATAACATTAAATATTTTTGATTATTTTAATTTTCTAATATAAAACACCTTTGTGTGCATAAAATTGATTTTAAAAAAACACATCCTTTATATTTAATAGATTTTTTATTATAATTCATAATTAATTATTCACAAATTAATTTAATATATATATTTTTGTAAACCATATTTTAATAATTTATTCAATTCAATTAATTAACTTCATTCTAATGGTTATGTGATAACTATTTTATTAAATATAAATAGTATATTATTGTTCTATAAAATCTAGTGTTGAAAGTAACAAATGTTTTCCAGAGAAACATGATGTTTCATGAAACATAAGATAAATATAGTGTTGTGTATATGTAAAGATAATTTTTTCATTCCATGTAAAGAAATCTATCAATGAATTTAAATTAATTTTAAAGAACATATTTCTTAAAATCTCATGATGTCATATAACACCCTCTTAAAATTAATTTATGTGTTAAAAATTATTTTAGTTATCAATAGGTTAACATTTTTTAAAATTTATTTATTGAAAATAACATCATAAAATCCATCCCTAGAAAAGGGAATGTTGGAAACATTATTTTTACCAGAAGTTACACATATCTAGGTTTCCACATTGGGAGATTATTTTTTGTAATTATGAAATAATGTAAATTATTATGGAGAGAGATTGAGGTCATTGATAAAAATAACTATAATGATCAATGGGAAGTTAATCTGCTCAAATAAATAATTATGTTATGATCAAAATCCAATCGGTTCATAAAAAATGAAGGCACTATGATAATGTTTTTCAATATCCTTTTCCTAGAGTTAAAGAATTCTCTTACCATCTAGTCTAAAATTATATTGAATTATAATTACTTGAGGAGTATAATTAAATAA
This sequence comes from Viscum album, assembly GCA_963277665.1. Lineage (NCBI taxonomy): Eukaryota > Viridiplantae > Streptophyta > Magnoliopsida > Santalales > Viscaceae > Viscum > Viscum album. The sequence goes on along the minus strand of OY728132.1, from coordinate 120,252,708 downwards.
ATTAATCAACTTATACCATAATATAATATTTTCTCTAAATACTAAGTATTGAAGTTGAATTTTTTTACAATTAAAGCAAAAAATTAAAATATTAAAACCTCATAACCATATATTGGATAAACATATATTCATATTGTCTTTAGGAATTATCCCAATCTAAAATGGATATAAAATTATAAGATAATACCAAAAATTAATTAACCATTATATTATTTAATAATATTAAAAAATAAAAAATAATCCATACATTTCAAACCAAATCATCCAATAAATAATATCTTTAAAATCCATTAAACATTTCCTGACTATGTTCGAAACCGAAAGATTAGAATTATTCTCTGTTATGTTATTCCAATATATATCAACCACTATTCTTCTAATAAAATCCTATATGTGTTTGAAATAAATGTAATGTTTACCTATAAAATGGGTTCTGAAAACGAGAACATCCTTAGTCTAGTGGTAGGTATGAAATAATTATTGTATTTTAGTCATAGTTGCAAGCCCCATTACATTACCAAATGTTTTGGGTTTTTACCTAGCATATGATTTTTCATTTTTTAAGGATTTAAATTATTACTCATCAAAAAACAATTAATGCTTATCTTATGGATTACAAATACCTTATCCAAAAAAAGTCTAAAAAAATGTCATCGATAACCTAAAAAAAATTACTACTTAAAAAACATCAATTTGGGTGTCTTAGGAATTTGAACTTATTGTCAACCACATTCATATATTCTTATATTGATATAAAAAACCCCTAATAAATCCACATATAAAAATAACAAATTTTTTAATGCTACCTAAAAATACCATTGATACCAACTATAATAGTCCATGTCCCACACTCTTGGATGTTATATTGAAATCCATACCATTAAATATCCTACTATGATGCTAAAAATTAGGAACCAATTTTTTCCATACAAACCTCTCAAAATCAATATAAAAACATTGGTCATTTACATTTTGGAGGATATTTTCAGTTTAGAGTTATTGATAATTAGTAACAAATTCTACATAAAAAGTTTACATGACTTAAAAGATGAATTATTCTATTTAAAAATTCTTTTTGTATTTAATGTCAGTCTATAGAAACCATCCTTGTGAAACAAATTATAGGCAAAATGAATTCAACATCATTATTTATATCCTTGGTAAAAGAATACAATTGAAGGGTGAGCTAAAATGCGTAGTAAGTGTATACATAATTATTAAAAATTGAATGTCATTAATTACTATAAGAGTGCATAAAGGTATGATAACATAACCAATGGGCATGAGTAAATAATAAAGAACTCATACCTTAAATACGATTATCATCCAACATGAAAACAAATAACAACACTTTAAAAAATGAAGTAGTCAATAGAATAAATAATCATGAGCCTTGTGAGATCACTATAGATCAAATGAAACACCATAAACCCATAAAAATAAAACATAAAATGTATTTTTATCTTGGAACGACATCTCATTGAAACCTTATAGAACCCTTAAAAATGTAATAATCATATATCCAACATGCAATATAATTATCTGGAGAACATAATAATTACCCAATTCATTACAACTTTATTTGGTAACACCCATCATATAAGCTATTATAGGATATCCCAACACTATCTGGGTGAAAATATCAATTATAATGTATAAGAACCAAATAATGAATAAATCAGAGAGGGAATTCATTTCATAATAACTCATTATAGAAAATTTTATTACTTTAATAACCTGAATGCCCCATGGAAAATAAATTTATTCCATAACAGTCTCTTTGATAAAAGATTATACCATGGTAATGAAATGATTTTCATTCCAAATTATTTGATAAATAATTAACCAATAGAAACGAAAGAAGATTTATAACAATCTATTTGAACCATTTTTAACCTATTTATAATAAACAATGTCCATAAAACTTTCATTGAAACATGATTAACCAATGGAAAATAAAATTTTCTATAAAAATATCATTCAAAAATAATAAACCAATAGAAAGAAAATAGGTTCCATCGTAATCTCTTTGAAACATAATAATCAAATTTAAATGAAATGGGTTCTATAAAAATATCTTTGAAACAATATAAATACTTATAACAAATATTTTTTATCATTTAGATAAAAGAATTTATGTAATGTACAAAAAGTAAAGACATGGTTTTTTAAATTTGTGAATTGGCATACCTTGAAAATACCACTAAAACATTATTAATGAAAATTTTCATTCTATTTTGAAAAACAGTTATTAAACAAAAAATATTTTTAAAATATTTATAATTAAAAAAATCCTTAAAAATATAAATGATGTTTTAGAACAGAATTTTATAATTTATTTTAGAAAAATTCATTTCATTTTAAAAAAATTAAAATATTTTTGAATACATTTTTAGAAAAAATAATTTCAGAATAAAATATATTTTGACCAATAAAATAAATTTAAATATAAAAATTAATTTGAAATATTTCTTAAATAAAGAGAATAAAATTAAATTAAAAATTTTATTCTCATGAAATAACTAGTGGAGTATAAATGAGCTGATAATTATTTATGTTCATATAATATGATTTTAACCATTGAATCCAAATCACAAACTACCTCTGTAATCAATGAATTGTAATATTAAACAGTTACATCATTAGTAACATTCAATTATAATCCTTATAAAACAAATAATAAAAGTAAAAAAACCTTGAAAATAAAAGAAATTAACAATATTAAATTTCAAGTGGAATGTATATACCCCTCATAAAATAATATACGTTTGTAACACAACATAAGTCTGAATGAAGAAAATTTGTGACACAAATCCATTACCACTTTTATTACTTTGGAATTACAAACCCGAAGAAATAGATACCCTTAAATAGATTTTTAAATACATATATATTTAAAAATATTAATTAAAAAATACATGTGTGATCAGTATATACACCACACAACAAAACTAAGTAGTGAATATTTAATATATCTCACAGAAATAATAGTGGAAAAGGAAAACCATTACTACTAGAGTAACTTTTAATTCCTGATACACCTGAAATAATAACATAAATTAAAACTTTTAATATCATTAAATAATGTAAATTCATGATATAACATGTACTATGTATGTATATAAACCAAATTTGAGAAATCGATGGTGAGTATAGCATAAGTCTCACAAAAATATTAGTGAGACTAGAAATCCCCTAATGATACTAATAACTTTTGTATTAGGGGATATATGAAAGAATAATATAAAATTAATGTTGTAATATCATTAAATAAATTAATTTAATGATATAAAATTTCATAGGGTAGTATGTACCCCACAAAAAAATAAACAAGTGCTGAATACAGAATACGTGTCGTTGAAGTATAAGTGGGACTAGAAATCTAATTTACATAAGTCTTGAATCTCTTATAACTTGTTCAAACCAATAGTATAATAAATTTTATTTTATTATTAATCTATTAAATAAACAAATTTATATACATAATACCATATTTTATTTACTTATGACTGTATATTACATGTTTATTAGCAATTCCTTGTTAAATTTATGCTTTTTGTAATGCCCACTTTATTCTTCATATATGTTTTGACTTGTTAATAAAGTTCCTCTTACTTAGATTTCATAATTTCTTGATGATATAAATTGATATGAATATCATTTATATTCCATATATATGTCCTAAAATTAATATAAAATATAATGAAATAGGAAATGAAATGCCTCCTTCATTGAGAGGGTGGGTCGTATATACACTTGAATGATTTTTCCATTTTCAAAATGTAATGAAAGAAAGATAATTTATATATATATATATATATTCATTCCAATATTATTTTTAATCTATTTTACATGTTTATTATTTGACCCATACATTATATATCTCATCTAACATCTGAACAAATCACATCACTTCGAAAGGAGTTAGTCTGTCGTACATACAAATGAAAATTTCATATTCCCAAAAAATGTAAATTGTGAAACTATGTGTTATATAACAATTAAATAATATTACTAAAATAATTAAATTCATATAAATCGTATATATATAGAATTTACCTAATTATTCTCAACATTTCAAGGTGGTAATGGTAGAATAAACGACATCGGTTCGCAAGGTTGTCCACTATACCCACTATAGAAGATTGTGATTCCCATTTTATGGATGTTTTTAAAGTTATAATTTATAACATATCCATAAAAATATCTCATTGTATTGAATATAATTTTTTTACTATATAATAATGATATAAAAAATAATTGAAGGGGTGGAAAAAACATAAAACAATAGTGCTCAATGAAGAACATTACCTCTTCTTCTATTATCTCCTTTTGGTTTGAACTATGGGACATGATTGGATTTCTTTATATACAAATTGGTACTTCTAAGATGATATATTTGATCTTGTAAAGACATTTGGGTAGGTTTTTATGATCCAAAATGCTTGATATGCGTGTATAAGTGGAGAGAGTGAATTATCATTTATTATGGAGGAGTGACATTCATATTAATATAAAAAGGAAAACACTATTGGTTTGTCTAATTTAAATAATAGTCATCAAATAATGAATTTTTATTGATAAAATAGTTTCTATTGTCAGATTATGTTCATCTAATGAGTTTTGGACATGTTTCTAGGTCATTTGGCCCATTAATATTAATGTTTAACCACTAAGTAAACCTTTTTTTCCCCATAATCGTTGTTATTAATTTTAATTTTTTTCACTAATTTTTTTTGTAATATAATATATTTTAATTACATGAAATTATAAATTTCTATTATTCCAATTATTTAATATTTTTTCCTAATTGGAATAATAAAATTGTATTAATTTTATTTAAAATTAGTCTCGCATACCGAATATAGCAGTGCGTTTTAGTTTGAAAATATTCAAAATTTTAAAAAATCATATATAAATTTCAATGTGAAATTTATTAAAATTACTTAAATTTGATTTATTGACTTATAATTTAACTTATTAATCATTAAAAAATTTAAAAATACAATTTAATTATAAAAAATATTAGATGAAAATATAGTTTTAAACTAAAATTTAGTGTTATTCAATGTTAATAAAAATATGAAACTTCTCAGAAAAATAATAAATATTAACCCATAGTAAAATTATAAAATTTAATTTAAAAAATCTATTTTTCTAAAATACTATATATCAAGATGGTTAAAATATATTTTTTAATTTCAGTATAATAAAAAAAGGCAACACAACTTCCTTTTATAAAAATACATTTTTGCATAAAATAGGATTTTTTAGTATTTTATTACTATAAAACATATTGGTTTAATTTAAAAACATTTTATTGAATATATAACATAGGTATTTACTTAATTTCATTTAGTAATATTGATTTTATATATTTATCAAGTTAAAATGACTTCATTGGGAAAAATTCATAAAACAAATCCTTTATATTGAAATTATTTTTTATTTTAATTTCTAATTAATTGGTCACTAATTAATTAATTATATATATACATTTAAACCAAATTTTAATAATTCAGTTAATCCTATTCATTTATTTGATTCAAAGGACCTGGTGATAATTATTATATTAAATATTAATATTATATTCGCATTCCTGAAAACTCGGTCAGCTATATAACCCATGTTATCGAAGAAACATGACGTTGAGTGAAACATAAAATAAAAATGGTGTTGCATATAATGAAATCTAAACTCATCATTTCGTATAATATAAGAAATCAAAGAAGTTAAATTAATTTTAAATAATATATTTTTTAAAATTTAGGGAAGTTGGAAATAATTTATCTCTCTCAGAGTGGAGATGTATAAGAGTTGAGTTTGTCAACATTGGACTAATATAATTTTAAAAAAATCCCCATATTCTTTATTTTATTCAACTTATAATTTACTATACTAATTTAGATTTATAATTATTTGAAATATATAATATATTCAACTATGAATCTTTAATTTGGTCAATTCAACCCCCCATTAGAACATCTTTCAATTTCATATCAGACCTAAAAATTGTCATCTGACCTATTTTCTTTTAGAATTCATCTAGTCAATCTATAGAGTTGGTTGTTTATATTTTATTATTCTAATTTATTTCTAGATTAAAACGTCTTTGAACATGATCTATATAAAGATAATAATTAATGAAAAATATGGATGGATTCTTCAGAATACACATTACATTGATGGCAGGGATTATGGTAACTAATAATCCAAAAACGGATTTTTACCTCAATATTTTAAACAGAGAAAACTGGTTAATCATTAAAAACCCAAAACAGGTTCCAGAAGCTGACCCAGAATATCATAAAGGAAATGTTAAAATATATATGTTTTAAAAAAAATTAGTAAATATATTATATAATTCTAATAACAGATTTGTTTTGATTCATGTTTCTTTATGTAAGATAGCTCAAGATATATTGATTATTTTATAAGTTATTCACACTGTCTCAAATATTCTGATTATAACCAATCTTGAAATTCATCATGTGGAGTACTTATAATTTAATACAGATTTAGGAAAATCAAAATTTAAATTTTCCAAAAAATTAAAAACTATTTTTAATAGAGTGGATTCCCTTGGGTAAAATATAGAAAACCAATAACATGTCGAAATATTATTAAGATCTCTACCCAAGATGTGGTATGCAAATATGGTTTCATTTCATAAAATTAATAATTTCAAAGAATACACATAAAATGATATCATCTAATAACATCACTAATAAGAACATGATTTGAATAATAATTTTGAATAAGTGGATTTAAGAAGAATGTTATTTCTTTCAAATCACATATAAATGTTATTTTTAACTCTTCTGAATCTAAGGTACATGAAAGTGAAAATGGAGAAATCATTAATATATGTGATGGTATTTATAGTTCTATGATGTAAAATAAAATTTTCAATAGGTGACTATAGAAAGATTAAAATACTAAAAAAATAAAATAAGGATAACAAATATATACCATATGCAACTTTTTATGATTATAAAAATAATGTACATATCAATATTTATTGTATAAAGTTTAACTATAAAGGGATATATATAAATGTAATAAATAAATGAGACATTATTATCATACTAGACAGATTTTCTCTAATGAATCTGACACAATTGATGGATCTAAAAGAGATAATGAATCATATTAACTTTTTTTTATGGTTATGAATATAATGGAGGTTAGTAATGAATTAAATTTGATTTATTATTCTAATTTTGAGGGATATATATTTTATTAGTTGTTTAGAGAAAATTAAAAAATTTATAAATATATTTAAAGATTTAATTAATTTTATAATGAATTAAAAGAACTTAATAATAATCTTATCAAGGAAAGTAAAAAAATCAATAAGAATAATGATTCTCTTAGAAAATAAATAAAAATTTATGCTTCATGTTCTAAAGTAAAATCTATTATGATTTTGACACTATTCATAAGTAAAATGAAAATATTATAGAGGATATTGTAATATTAAAATATTATTTAACTATATTTTTTAAGGAAAAGAATAAACTGAGAATATTTTATTTGTGATGAAACCAAAAAAATATAAAGTTCTTTATAGTTATAGTCAAAAAATTATCAAGTTAATTAAGACTAATTTTTTTAAATGTTTTGTTAGAAAGGTTTCTTCTGTTACATTCTCAAAATTTTATACACATGGACATAGTCATTATTATTTTTCTATTAGATATCATCAATATCTTCATTATAAAAATACATTTATTTCCAAAAAAATATCTTCTAAGGTAGCATAAAATAAATATTTTTAAATTTTATAGGTTCCTAGGATTTTTTTTCTAACTGAGTTATACCAAAAATAAAATGGGGTTTCAAATTTTCAAATAATATATTTCAATAGGATAAATGCCCTATTATTGTCAAGAGAAAAACATGGTATAATAATAGTTTCTATTCATTGAATATGATCACTGACATATTGAATTTCAACTTTTACAGCAAATTTAATGGAGGATTTTTCAGTTTTGAAGATAACTCTATAGAAAGGTAGAGGTATTCGATGAAGTAACATTTTATAAATTTTTTTAATTTCAAAATTATTATATATTTATTGTTTTAGGTAAAACATAATTTTTATTTAACATTTGTATGATGACAGTATGAATGGGAGATTTGAATATAACAAATGTTTAGTTTTTGAAAATTAATTTTTTTTAATTTTTGATACTAGAATAGAAAATGTATATATATTTTTTATTTATCTGATCTACCTATGAAACAAGATATGCATCTGAATGCTATTTAAACTAGTATATTTTGTCAAATAATGCCTGGACATCGTTATTCTCAAATGATAAATTTTTTATCCAAGTATGTACATGTTCTAGATTTACCCAAGATAAAGGAAAGTTAATAATTTCTTTTGATTTGTGCATAAAAGGTAAATAGAATAAAGAAATATTCATATATATATTAAACATGTTACTCATTCTATACTCTTTAATTATTGTATCATGATTTATTTATTCCAATGAAAACCGCTAGTTTATGTGGTAATAAATCTGTTTATATTATTATTTATTATTTCAGAAGATTTAAATTAGTTTATTTTATATATCATAATCATGAAACCTTAACTATATTTATTTCCATTTATAATCATGATAAAAATTAGAAATTTCATATAGTTTTTTCTTTTAGAAGTGATAATTAACGGGAATTTTTAATTTCAAATAGTAAAACATTTGTTATGAAAAAGTCTTTTCCTCACTATTTTAGTTCTTTTAGAACACCAAAACAAAATGGTGTTGTATAATAATGAAATATATTTATTCATGAGATGATCAAACTATGCATTTTTAATATAGGTTACAAAAATAATTTTAGGATAATTCTGTTTACACTCCTTGATATGTTTTGTATAGAGTTTATGTTACAAATTTACCGAAGAAACCCACTTATGATCTTTTAATGGTAGAAACCAGATGGATGGTTTTAGATGTTTTTTATTGTAATGTTTTTCTCTCAAATATGAATGATAATGTAGATAATATTGATGAAAAAGCGATAAAGGTATATTTCTTTGTTATTATTTAGAAAATTAATATTATAGTTTTTATAATAAAAACACAATGATTGTTGAAGATTTTTTTCATATAGATTTTAAGGATTTTTTTTATATTTAAGAATATTCATTTATAAAAAATAGAATATGAATTTAAAGACATCAATTTTGGTGAAACAATACATCTAGATAGTGTATCTTTATTGTGTGGGAATTCCTCTCAACATGATCCTAGATCTTAGAGGATTCCATAATCTAATCCATTAACAAATTGATTGGTATTTTTGTTTTTGGTATAAAAATAGAAGTCTCTAATTAAAATATATTTGATAACTCTCCTATGTATATCCATCTTCTCAATATATTGTTTTTGAAGCTTTAAATATTCCAAATTGGATTTTTTTTCAAAAAAATAATCTTAATCAGTATTCTAGAAAAAATTATAGTTGTTTTGTTGAATTTTATATTGGTAAAAATGTAATATTAAAAAAGTGGATACTTTGATCACAGATGGATAATTCTAGATCGATTGTAAAAATAATAAATATAGACTTTTTCCCAAGTATTTCCTCAAATAGAAGGTATATACATTGCAGATTAATTATCACTTAGTGCAAGGTCAAAGGATATTATAATATAATTAGAACTTTCTCATTTACATTGTTTTATGATATAACAAATGGATGTTAAATGGTATTTATTAAATAGTTTTATAACAAAATATTATTTTGTTTCTCAACCCCTGTGTTTTGAAAATGATAAATCTTCTAATTTTGTTTTTAAATTATATAAATATTGTTATAGTATAAAATAACCACCTCATTCTTCATATAAGGGGATTTTATTGTTTTTATTTAATATTAGTTTTAAAAATGGTAATGTTGATTGTACTCCTTTTATTTAAAAAAATTTAAATGATATTAAAATTTAAAAAACTTATTTTGATTATATTGTTTTTGGTTCCCATGAGGAATTAATTGTTAATGATTTTTCAACATTGATGCCATAAAATTTTTACATGATCTTAATGGTAGAATTTAATCTCTTTTTTAGACATTAAAGTTTTCAAGGGAAATAATTTATCTTTATTATTCAGTCCATGTTTTATAAATTTTTAGTTAAAAGTTGTGGTCTTGATTCTTGAAAATCTATGAATACCCCTATGGGTACAAGTTTTAAATTAGATGTTGATACATCTAGTAAATATATTAATATTGTTGTTTATTGGAGCATTATATGTAACCTCATATATTAATCTAAATCTTGACCAAATATCATCTTTAGTGTTATTATGTGAAATATTTCGAGTTTACCCTAAAGAGAGTCATATTAAGTATGTGAATGAAATAATTAGATATGTTAAAAGAACTGTTAAATCTAGTGTGTTTCATCTTATGTGTAATTGTTTGGATTTAATATCTTATTATAAATCTGATTTTGAAGACTACAAAATTGAAAAAAAAAATACATTTTTATAATTCATTTTAATTGAAATTTTTTAATTTCTCTATATTTTAAGAATCAATTGTATATTGCTATATATACTTTATACGTTGCGTTTATTCATTTTTTTAATTATTGTGGTCAAAGATTATTGATTATGAAAGAATTATTTTTTGGTATTTATCTTGAAAAATTTACTATTTATTTTTATAATAATTTTAGAATTTATATATCTAAAAAACATTACAAAATTATATAACAAAACATATCAATGTAAGATTTCATTTTACTAGATATCATGTAAAAAGGGAGATGTTGTTTTAGAATTTATCACAACTGAAAATCAACATGAAAAAATCATTACTAATCTTTTAGAATTTAATTAGTTTCAGTATAATAAATTTGATTTTAGCATGTTGGAGTCTTAATATTTATATATTTTAATATGTTTAGTGGGGTTTTAAATATATTTATATGCTTAAATTTTCAGACATACATGAAATATATAGAATCATGAATCTATTTTTTTGATTAATAATTTTTAATTTATGTATATATTCATTTCATATATATCTATTTGAAAACTTCTGAAAAATCCGATATATTTTTAACAGGCTATTCAACACATTATTTTTCAAGAATGTTTTTTGTTTTAAAATATTTTCCTATATTTTTCTCAAATAACATTTAAAAATTATACTAACTACATTAAATTATATGATTTAGTAATGGATGAATCAATAGTGTTTAATTTACATTTTTTTAAAAATATGAACACTAAATAAAACATTATCCTCTATTTAAAATTTATTTAATGAAATAATTTTCCTTTGAAAACTGTATCTCTTCATAACATCAAAATGGGGGAAATATTTTATTGAAATTATAATAGTTTTTTTAATTATGAAAATGGGTGAGAAATTTGAGTCCCTCATTGATCCACGTTGTGTTTTTTTAATTACCAAGATTTGTATTTTATTTTATTTAAATGTATTAATATTATAAATTTTTTATTAACTAAATTATTTTTAACATTGAATATATCAAAAAAATATTTAATTAAAAATAATTTAGACTTCATGTTTTGAATATTGAAAATATTTTACACATGTTTCAAGAAGTTTTACTAGTCTTTATAGGACATTTGGGATCATTAAATATCAATTATACTTTTTTTCAGTATTCAAATATAGAAAATTACTATTCATATCTTAGAAACATGCTTAACTATAACATACCGTTCCATGTTCCACTAAACTGGTGCTTTGAGCCGGTATGGTACATGACCTCAAGTGAACCTCCATTTACACTAGAGGGTTATAACTATTAGTGAGGGTCTTATTAAACATATGGGGTGATTTAATCCTCTTTACCAAAGTATCTCAAAATAAGAAATCATATAAAAAGTGACATGAAGTAAAAAAAAATTCCAAAAATCTAATATCAAATACTCAAGATGTGGAATTATGAAAAAATAAAATTATTCAACATATCATTTCATTGTCATCGAAAATGTCATTAGAAACCCTAAATTATGATATAAAAGGAAACCCCCCAAAATGGTATTGACAACACACTTTGTTCTCGAATCCATGATCCATCCAAAACTCCACATTAACCATCTATTATAGTGTATTTTCTCTTGTCCTAACCATTGAATATATTGTCTTATTGGGTAAAAAAAATTCTAGATCAGGTCATGATTAAAAATCAATAGACCTCTGCCAATGGTGTCTACAATAATATCCAGTCAAATATAAGTGTACGTAGAAGATCCAAGAATAATAAACAAGTAAACTAAAATAATCATGTTTCTTATTAGTAATTATTCATTATACTCTTGGCCCATGCGTTTCACTGGTATACATGACATATAAACCTAACCCAGCCTATCTGATAGGTTTGAACCATTCATGGGGGGGGGGGGTGGTTCAAATCTTTAAATTACATGGAATTTTATTTATAATTTCAATTTAACAATTTCATTGGGGATACAGTTTTGGTAACCATATATTGTCTTTATCATATGTTCATAGAACATCAGTCTAGAATCCTAAACCACACAATGCATTGGTGAATCTAATATAACCAGTCTTTATAATCCAAGGGATATGATCCTTGGTCTAATATCCTATACATTTAATTTATCATTCATTCCAAGTTTCGGCATTCATGACATTTTTAAGCAAAAATAACCAAAATGGTAAACCTCTCCATTTATCACATTAACAAAGTTCATCAGATTCGACTCTCTAATCAATTACATAACTGTAAAATTTAATTATTTAAGCATGATTATGACCTTCATTCATCTTTTAAAACCAATTACACACATAGACATGACTCTTTAACCCATTATCAAATTTATCCATTAACATTCTATAACACAATTAATTTCAAAAGGTTAATAAAAGCACCCCTTATTCCACATTATCATTAAAAACATAATTAATGATTATTTAATCTCATAAAACCATCACGTCATCCAGTAATTACTCAATTTCCAAGTACATATAAGTGACACACCACATGGGGTGGCCCTTTAGGCTCGGTCTAATCATCCTCAGCGGACCCAATGGGACTGTAGGGGCCCCACACAATGTTTAAGAACCAAAATTATCATTTAATACTAATAGATTATATACAATACACAAAGGAACAAGTATAAAACCACATTAAAATAGATGAACAACAATACATTAGGATGTAATTTGTATACAAACTACATCATGTTTATAGATTAACGCACTCTCATCCTTATCCCTTGACTCAAACTAACATAACCATCCAATTACATCATTATAAATGCTATAAAATTATGTTTTGAGAGGATTTAGATGGAGGTGAAATAAAAAACAAGTTTCTTATATAAAATAGATGTAATATGAGTCATTACCTCCCCCTTTATATTCAATTAACACTAAACAAAATTTTGATCAACTCAAAATCAAGGGAGAATTACCATTGGTAGAGGGGAAAGCACTTAATTTTTTACTGAAACTAATAGAGGTGGAAATGGGATGTAATTAACATAATAAACTGTATGTATTGGGGGTATAAAATAGTAATTCCCCCTCTCAAAATTTGGTAAACAATTTGAGCACATTTTTGGGAAAACCACGTGCCAACCGTGCGGCACGCTCACACTAAGAGGGGGGCCCTTTCCATAGAGTGTCTCTCAATCACAAACATGGTTTAACAAACCTTAATTTTATAGTGTTCCATCCACATTTCTAGGGAGTTTGGATGTATGGTTTCCAGGTCTAGGATTTCTGGTTAGTATTCATCATGACCAACCATGACCCCAACACAATATAGCCTCCTTTATCACTTTTTCAATGACCCAAAACCCCATAAAATCCCTCAGACCCACCCTGTTTTCATAGGATAAATTTTATTAAATAATATAATGGGTGTTGAACCAAATTTTAAACAAGAATGTACCTAATGGGATGACCAGTATCATACTACCTCCCTACAACAAACAAACTCATATCAACCAACCATACCTATGGGTCGGCCACCACATTGTGATGTAAATAAAGAAAACGTAATAAGGTATTAATTATAATGAAACAAGACACACAATCAATGTACTATACAGAATGAAAATATTCAACTATAACTATAAAATATATGCCAAACTGGATAAACATGAATGCATTAATAGAACAATAACAACATGTATCCATGTGACTAATAATCACCTCCAATTCACCTCCATATGAAGGAAAACACAAAAAGAGAAGCCAAAATGATACATGATTCCCTTTCCGTTACCTATATACAACAATACAACATCTAGAACCATCCTACGGTAAAAATTAGGCTATTGGTACAATACTCACAAGGACACCACCATAGAGTCTGTACAAGGTCTAATAAAAAAAATTCCATTCTTCTATTGTTTATAAACCACAATTTTTAAAGCATTTTAATAAATCCAATTCATTTGTAGATGATTTTACATTTTTTTCCATAAAATCCATTCATATTCTCAGAACTAGGAATTCCATAAGGATAAGTGATATAAATAGGAAAGCATATCCATGCATAAAACAGTATGTAGGTAAAAACATATCCATGAAATAATCAATCCTGATAAGATATTTGATATATCCTCATATAAAAACGTGAAAAAAACAACTCATGCTAAAAATATCCCTGAAATACGAAACCATAAATGATATATCACCTCATATTGGTCCCTAGACAATGGTACAATGCAAACTAGAAACTCAATAGCCAAAATAGGCATGGTGTTTGTGCCAAGCAATATCGAGTTATGTCATAGTCCATTGATGTCCAAAAATGATACATCCTAGTGATTTCAGACACACTAAGGCTACTTATGTCTATTTGTTGATTCTCTCATGGTTCCCAATGTTCAAATTTTTCCAAATATATTCCCAAATAATGCTATAATTCTATAAAATATTTCCAAGTCAAAGTCAATCTCCTTCGGTGTTTGAAAATCCATTTCTAAATCAAGAAAATCTATTTTCCAAGAAACCCCTCTTTAAAAATATTTACCTTTCCAATAAATCCTATTAGAACAAATATAGTTTCTAATAAATGAAAAAAAAGAAAATTATCATGAACTAAAATAAATTCATCAAATTAACCAATTTTATATAGATACTTATCTCAAATTGGTATAAACTTAGCTACCATTGACAAAGGTCAATGGAAATAGAGATATTGACCTTCTAATGATGTGGAATGAAAGGAAATTACAAAGGTCTAATAGAAAAACTAACCAATCATTAATCTAATACTTAATCATATTAAATAAAATAGTTTTGGCCAATGTATATTAGAACTCAAAGGAATGCTTACTTGGAGAGGTGCACCACAACAACCCTGATGGTCAATCAATAAACGAAGTGATCCATATGGGGAATATATCTTTAAAATATCCTAGGGAGAGCTTTAGTTCAATATATTATTAGTATGTGTCATATGAAACATTAACCACCCACAAAACATCCATAAAAGACTTCTCAGGAGAATTACATGGCATTTAATCCCATTACATATCATGTGATCCACTAAGGATGAACACACTAAAAATAAATCACCTTTTTATTAAAATATGAGTCTATATAATTAAATGAAGTGTACTTATTAAATGGAATATAAACAACTCATTCTATGTATCCAATTCATGACATTCTCCCAGAGAACATTACATAGTATATAACCTGTTTACATAGTGTGTAATCATCCAGCAGACAAAAAATATTAAAATTTCCTATAGAAAAATAGCCAAACATCTTGGACATCCACCAGACATTGGGGGGACCCCTCAATTCCATTAATTTTTTTTACCCAGACTCTTTTATTTTAAATAAATATATATCATAGAACATTATATCATTTTCCAAGAAAACGTTCTCTATCCTTGAGAAGCTTGGAAACACACCCAAAAAATGATGATAAACAAATCATAAACATTGTGTACCTAGAAGGAAAGATGGGGTGTTACAATCTCCCTAAAATAAAATCTTTATTCCCCCCCCAAAAAAAACCCTTATATTTTTGTAATCATAAAACATAATGTCCACTTCTTCTTTATCAACAATTCCCTCTCACACATCTCATGGATATCCCATATATGATTCCATTATACCCAGACAAGAGGTATCATTTTACCTTACTGTACCTTATCATGGTGATCCATTGTAATAATTGGTTTCTCAAACAAAGACTTCTTAGCTTTAAGAACAAAATCCTTCCATCTAATCACATGGGAAGGTTCAGGTATATAACTCCTCAGTTGGAAAAAATGAAACAAATTCTATAAAGATGTCAAAACATATTAAAATTATAACTTATAGGATGTATTTCCCTTTCATGAAATGATCTCAAAGGGGACCACACACATCTGTGTGAACATACCCTACATACACAACTAGAAATTTCCAAAGAGAGTTGAAACACCAAGATAAAATAGATCACTAAACTCAATCTACAATTGCTGATGGTTAAGGTATATCTTTGATTTTTGAAAACTCTGTGCCATGATTGATCTCCTCTGGATCAATTACACAATCTCCATCATCCCATGAACATGAATCATCCCAACCAAGGACGACTCTCTTATCTCTAAATAGTATAAGTTAGAGTAACATGGATTTTCATAGAAATACAAGAAGTGAATCAACCTAATAAAGGCCTGATGATTATTGATATAGTAATACTAAACCATATGTAGATATTTTACCGATATCCACAAAAATCTAGAACACAATTACATAGTATATCCTAGAGAAAATGGATATTCCACTATATCTATCCATTATTCTAAGTTTGATAATTCGTGATCAATAAAATCTGGGTACACATCTCTGCTGGAAATCCCTTCCAGAACATGAATGTGAACCCAAGTCAATTTCAAATACAACCTAATATGGATCCCTGTAATGTTTAACAATATATTAGACATACAAGTACCCAGAAAATTTCAATTTCACCATCTCCATGATTAGGATTAAATGTTACGATTTCATGACTCAGTCATTGATCTCCCAAAACACATACATCTCAATAGGATTCCATTTAAAATTAAGGGTGAAATTAATTGAAATCACATCCCACTTCCATAATATAATGGCGAAGGGAATAAATAAACCAGAATTTCTCTGGTGTTCGACATTAATTATCTAATAGATAAAACACTGCAACAAAAAATCCTCAATCGAACACATTATCCCCATCCACTAATATTGACATCTCAATTTTTCATACTAATAGGTATCCCTATAGAGAATGGACCAACAATACCAATGTCCACTATATGAAAACACTCTCCTTAAAGAAATTCAAATTACCATCATGCTGCAGAATCATAAAGCTCCACTGGGAGACCTAGACAACTCACCTAATGTCTCCCACCATAAATTCTTTTACTAAAACATTGGCACTCAGTGTCTACAACCATCTCAAGTTGAACTCTCTCATGAAAAAAAGATTCAACTTTCATAAAATCCAAGAACACATGTTCACTAACATTTTCCATCCCCATGCTCATCTCAATAAACAAAATCCTCAATGACCATTGCTCAATAGATTCATTCACATCTTTTGTCCGTAGTTTTCTACTCAACACATCAGTAACCACATTTCCCTTCCCATGGGGGCATAAAATATCTAATTTAATGTACTGAAGATACTCTACCTAGTTTCTCTACCATAATTTCATATTCATATGAGTAAAAATATAATTCTGGAACTTATGACCAAATTACACTATAAACTACTACACAAATATATAGTGACCCCACATTTTCAGGGAACAAAAAGCCTCTAAAAACTGAAGATCATGGTTATGGTAGTTCATTTCTGGTAGGTGTAATTGTAAAGAGCAATAGGCCACAACCTATTTCCCTTTTTTTAAAAAACATCCAAAACCCATACTAGATGCATTATAGAAAACCTAATAACCATAACATGGTTCTAGAAGAATCAGAAATATTTCTAAAGAAAACATTATATTTATATATTCAATTTAAATTTTATATTTTTCATTCCATTCAATATTTAAATCCTTATAGGGTTAAACGAGTAATTTATTATGTAATCGTGAATAAATCCTAAACAAACTACCTATAGTAACCAGCCAATCCCAAGAAACATTGGATCTAAAACACATTTCTTGGTTATTCCTATGAAATAACTATATGTATCTTTTTAGTATCCCCTGATACACCCC
Organism: Viscum album; assembly: GCA_963277665.1. Lineage (NCBI taxonomy): Eukaryota > Viridiplantae > Streptophyta > Magnoliopsida > Santalales > Viscaceae > Viscum > Viscum album. The sequence goes on along the minus strand of OY728132.1, from coordinate 120,234,517 downwards.
TATTAGATATCACATGCTCCATAAATTTCCATTCCTTGATCCGACCCACAAATTTGAAAAGCTTACCATAGTAATGATATAAATTCAATTTTTAAATAATGAAATCAAAATAATATTTATAATCCTCTTCTGTATTTGATTAAATGAATATATCTTCCAATAAAATAACAAAAAATACTCCAATAATTGATGAAAAATGTATTAAACTGGACCTTCATTTCCGGTATGTTTTTACATTTTTGGTCATTTTTTGAGAAAAAGTGGAAATTCGGAAAATATTCAAAGTACATGTCGCCTACTTTATGAGTACATGCCATGTACTCGGTTACCACATGTAGCCATGTGATGGACATGTATCAGCCATGCACACGACCATGTGGGGGTGACCCGGAGCCCACATAAAGAAGAGTATGGAAATGGCATTTACATGTAGTGTACTCTAAAAGTACATGCCATGAATTTTCTTTTTTTTTTCATTACATGCATCGGTGTTGCGTCTGATGGATAGAACACCCTACTTCTAGGTCTCGTTCATTTGAGAGAACCCATATGGCTGTGATCCTTCTCTGATCTCCCAAGACTCTGTTTTTTCTCTGATTCAACCATCATCAATTATGTTGGGATTACCATGGTACGCTCTTCCTTCTTCTAGAGCATCATTTATTAGTTTCTATTCTTTTCCTAGTTATCTTCAGTTGAACGTATTGAGTTCTTTGGAAGATCAATGATGTTCGTAGGAGATTCAAGCCTCAAGGTTCACATATAGCGATCTTCTAACATCTAAGTAGATGGATTGCACCTTTCTGTTAAAAGTCATTGAGTTTATTTGCAAATTTTCTCAATACCAATGAACAAGATAGTGTAAATTTAATGTTTTGGCCCTATTTTTTGTATTCTATGCTGGTATACTTGAGTAGATAATAATTGATTGTGAATAGGGTGAATTATTGTGCTTTGGATGTGTTTCCCATGCATGATTTGCTGTTTTGACCTCTGGGTCAAGTTTGCCAATTAGGTTGCTGTTTTGTTTCCCATGCCTAGTATTGTAGGATGGTGTGACTATTTTTTTGTTATGTTGTTTTGCTGTAGAATTATATCCAATTAGTTCTTTAGGATTACCTTGTCCATTACGTGTTACTAAACTTTCTTAACACACATAGGGATGTGATAACCTGGTGTATTGACCATAGGGAGAATGGACGTTGAGGGCTTCTCCAGAGTGTCTGTTTTACTTAAGATGCAAGACCATAGGGGGAATTGATGTTGAGTGCTTCCTCAGAGTGTCTGTAGTTCCTTGATATAGGCCACAGGGGGAATAAGACATTGAGTGCTTCCCCAGATTTCCTTTAGTACAATTACGAGACTATATGAGGAATTGACGGTGAGTGCATCCTCATAGAGTCTATGTTTAAGCTGAACCAGAGGGGTTAGATAGAGAGTACTACCTAGAGGGTTGCTTGTACTAGTTTTGTAGGACCAGAGGGGATAGGTTATGGGTACTTCCTAGAGGGGTACCTGTTTATGTTTATCTGATTAGTTATTTTTTGCTTGATATTTAAACCGTGGATTGTTTACAATTGAGTACTTCCTGTTTAGTGTTTCCTTTACTTTTTCCTACCATATACCCATTTACTGCAAGGCACATATCTCCTAGTGGTTTCCTATTGGGATTTAGGTTCACACCCTATTTGGGCTAGGATTTTGGGCCTAAACAGATTATATTATTGCAGGTATAGATAACGGCAATCCCCTTATACTTCAGGTACTTGATTTGTTATGGAGCTGGAGATCATGAGACCAAGCTATGGCTTGAAATAAAGAAGAGTTTATTTGCTTTCTTTTTCACTTTGGTTTAGCACTGTTTTATTCTATAATTGTGACTTGATTGGCTGTTTTCCTATACATATATATCATGCATCATTTTATATATGTTATCCAGTTTATACTTTCAGTTTTCTGGTGTTTATTTAGTATGATATTATTACTAATTCCTCTCTTGTATGTATTTGTTTACGTCCGTTGTGTGCTCTTCCAACGAGGGAATTGTTTCTCCACTATCACATCCAAGGCCCTCGCTACTAGTCAGCAGCCTCTGGCATATGTGGAAATGCTCTTGAGGCCATGTGACCAACCGGGTACGGGGCTCCTCTTGGTGGCTTCCAGAACAGGGATGTTACAAAGTGGTATCAGAGAAATTATTTTCTCTTGACTTACTATGTGGAGCCTTTAGCCAGTGATAAGAAGGAATAGGTACATGGTAATAAGTTGTGCCTGGGTGTAGCTAACCAGTGTATAGGGAAAATCCAATCTAACTCGTTTATTGAAAAACAATTATGCTTTGTCAAGTTTAGAGTTGATTTGATATTTAATATTGGGTGATTCACATGTTTTGTGTTGTTATCATTGAAGTTATTAAGGTTCTATTTCTGTTGCAACCCGATGAGATGAGGGTATACCATCTCATGCTTTATATAGGCACTTTCTAGAAATCAGATTTCATGCATTCTTGTCATGAAATTTTTGGTGCATTAGTGATTGCATGTTTTTGTGATAGATGTTGTGATAGGTATACATGATGTTGTTATAGATGCCATTATAGAATACTTTCTGTTTGATAGGGTATTTTTTTGTGTAAGGTTTATCTTTAATGGATACCAAACTTTGGTTCTTGAGGTGTTATTTTCCCTCATGGACCGGAATTTGTTGGATCATTGTTTGGTTTATCTTGCTTATAACATGTATAAGACGCCAAACATTGATTCACGGGGAGTATGGACCCTCACAGATCAGAATTTGGCACTTTAAATGTTATTTTCACTGTTTATGGGATCTAGAGTTATTTCTGGGGATTACTGTCTGGAAATCCCCAGAATACATGCCATGTAGTTTTGACTACATGCCATGTGTTCTTCTGTTTAGGAATAAACTATTTTTCTTAAGTACATGCCATGTACCATTCGTACACACCATGTAGTCTATAGCCATGTCTTAGGCCGTGGGGTTAGAGACGCGGGATAGGGAAAACCTGGAGTGAACACCCCGTGTACCATCCATACACGTTGTGTTATGTTGACCCTGTGCCCACCCGTGTCACTAACAACATAGGTTGGATGAGTCCTATCTAATACACGCCGTGTGCCATCTAAACACACCATGTAGTCTAACCCATGTACCCAACCATGTCATGAACAACACGGGTTGGTGATATCCTTTCTCGTACATGACGTGTCCATCTCGAACACACCATGTAGTGTGAGCCATGTGATAGATTGTGCCACTAACAACACGGGCCAGGTGAAGCTTGACTGGTACACGCCATGTCTATCTGGAACATGTCATGTAGTGTTGTTTAGGAGATCCATTTTGCTTTGCCGTGTAGAAGGACTTGGGCAGGGGAAGGGGATTCATTTACAGGTCGTGTTTTAGGACAACATGTTGTGTGTTTTGGGTGTTACACAACCAGATTTGGCATTGGTACACGCCCATGTGAATGACTTAAGGGATCACGCCGTATAGGGTTTATACATGTCATGTAGTCATGTTTTGTAAAACATGAATGTTTTACTTCTCTTTTTTATTCTTAAACTTCTATGTTTCAGTCCCTGTTAATCCTGATCTAAGGTGTGCATTTTACCTTGAAGATTTATGTCACCGAGACATCGTCCGGATATCCTCCAGTTATAGGGAAGTGATCAGACACTGGAAATGGCTAATCAGGGACTTCCCGAAGATCCTACTGTCATGTCAGTCTTGGCACCATCAGTTATTCCTATGACTAGTGCTAATGCATAGTTCAGGTAAGGCTTCATGAGGATGATGTAGAAATTTTAGGGGGCGCTGCCACCTGCCCCATCAATTTCTGATTTGACGTGGGTTTTCCAACCGCAAAATCCTCCCACTTTCTCAGGGGAATGAGGAACTCAGGCTACAGAATCATGGCTAGAATCCCTGATAGAGAGGAGGGTCAATCATGATACCTATATTCTTCGGGACTCTGATAAGAGGGAGTAGGATGTGATTTCATAGGCCGGATGCCAGCAGGTTATGGTGTGGGATGAGTTTCATCACATCTTCTATGATTACTTCTATCTAGAGACCTTGAGTGGCGATTGAGCCTGAGAGTTTATGAGTATGGAGAAGGGAACTCTTTCTGTTATGGATTATTCCTCATGCTTAACTGAGTAGCAGCGCTACACGCCTATTCTAGAAGTTGATCAGTTATTCTTGGCAAGGAAGATCGAGAATGGTCTAAGGCACGAAATCCCTTCACAGGTGAACATATTCAGGTTGACTTCCATCACTTCTATTGTCAACAAGGCTCTGATCACGAAGCACAATCTGAGGGATTCTAGAGCTGTGAGCCAGGGTGGCTCGACATCTGTGGTTAGTATTCCTTCTAATGACAGCTGGAAGGGTTGCAGGGAGTCATCACGCGGTGATCTGAGGAGGCGAGAAACTTCTTCTGGATTCTAGGTGGTGTGCTACTACTGTGGGAAGAGCATTTATATGAGGCCACACTACCTGAGAGACCCAGTGGAGTTTTGGTATTGCAGAAATATGGGCCATCATCCGTGCTTCTATCAGATCTTCTCACCAGTAGTTGGTGACATGGGTTCTTCTTTGAATCCTCGTTCAGGAGCAACACCACCAGTTTCTCACCAGTCTAGGAACTTGAGTTCTTCCGGCCGTCTCAGACAAGGTGGATGTCATGGATGTGGTAGCCAGTCGCCCAATTTCTAACGACATCAAGGTGGATCAGCTCAGAGTGGTTAGGAATGGTCACAAGGTCGTGGTGCAGGACAAACTTTTGCAGTGGAGTAGACCTAGCAGGAGTAGAGTCCCAGACCTTCTATAGATTGAGGTATGATCTTAGTTTCCTCAGTTTTAGCTTTTTCTTTTTTTGATATAACGGCTTCCCATAGCTTCATATCTGTTTCGATTATGGAGAGACTTGGGTTCTACATGTTTTCTTCTGATGATATCATGACACTAGACACTCCTTTGGGGACTAGAACGATGAGTGTACATCAGTGTAAGGAGTTCCCTATAGAAGTTAGTTGGTGTCACTTTTTATGGGACCTTTAATCCCTACAGATGACATGCTATGATGTCATTCTCGGAATGAACTGGCTAGTTCCCTTTCAGGAAGTCATTAATTTCTATCATCGTAGGGTGAGTTCTATATCACTAGAGGGTGGGTCCAATCTTCATAAGGAAAAATGGGATGTCAAGGCAAGTAGAGCGGGACCTGAGAATCATGGGTTGAGAGGAGTTACAACCCATATTTCTTGACTATATCTGGATGACCAGGGGACTTCATTGTTAGACTTTCTGCCAGTGGTGGATCATTTCAGATATGTATTTCCAGATGACTTTTCATGTTTTCCTCCAGAGCGTGAGGTAGAATTTTCTGTTGAGTTCATTCCAGGAGCGACAATAGCATCCATTCCTCCTTATAGGGTGGCTACACCAGAGTTACAGGAGCTCAAGAAGCAGTTGGAGGAGTTACAGGAAAATGGTTTCATCTGACCCAGTACATCTCCTTGGGGTTCACAGGTCCTTTTTACGGACAAGGCAGATGATACCCATAGGCTTTCTGTGGATTATTGGAAGCTGAACTAGTTGATGGTCAAGAATTGATATCCTTCACCAAGGATTGATGATCACTTTGATCATCTTAGAGGAGCCTGAGTGTTCTCAAAGATTGAATTGAGATCGGGTAATCATCAGTTGCACGTTAGACTATCTGATATACCTATCACAACCTTCTGAAGCAGGTATGGTCTATACGAGTATATCAATACGCCATTTGGTCTCATGAACGTGCCTGTAGTTTTCATGGAATTGACGATATGAGTGTTCCATACATACTTGGATTCCTTCCAGGTGGTCTTCGTGGATGATATCTTTGTGTAATCTCACACTCAACCCGACCATGCAACCCATCTTGAGATCATAATGAGTACACTGATAGATCATCAGTTGTATGCTAAGCTCTCAAAATTTTACTTTTTGATGGATCAGATTCACTTTTTGGGCCATGTTATCTCAGATTTAGGAGTGTCAGTGGACCCATAGAAAGCTATTGAATTAGTTTTCTGGGAGCATCCAAATAAAGTCTTTGAGGTGCAGTGTTTTCATGGGCTGGTTGGATGCTACAGACATTTCACACGAGACTTTGCATGCTTAGCAGCACCACATACTAGTCTGACTGAGAAGGGTGAGAAGTTATTGTGGTCAGATTCTTGTGAGACAGCCATTCAAGAGCTGAAAGAGAGGTTGACTTCAGCACTGATACCAGTCTTTCTATAGTCTGGAAAGAGCTATACTGTTTATTTTGATGCTTCTGGTATTGGGCTGGGAGTTGTGCTTATGCTGGGGGAAGGATTCGTTGCGTATTGGTCTTCACAGTTGTGACCGCATGAGAGGAATTACGCGATGCAGGATCAAGAGTTGGCTGATGTTGATCATGTCTTACGCTATTGAAGACATTATCTGTTGGAATATAATTTAGTGGTTTTCATCGACCACAAGAGTCTCAAGTACATTTTCACTCAGCGTGATCTGATTTTGAGACATCAAAAGTGGGTTGAGTACCTACAGTCCATTAACCTTGAGCTTTCCTATACGCCAGGGAAGTGCAACCCAGTGGCTGATACGTTGAGCAGGAGGACACAAATACAAGAAGTTCAGGAGGCCAGTAGTGAGTGTAAGATCATGGATATGTTCTCTGAGATTCATTTTGAGGTGCACAATAGGTAGGGGCAGACTTTTCATTCTTCTGTGTATTTTACCACTACTCTTCTTGAGTGAGTTCGAATAAGGAAACTATTAGATTCTGAAGGACTAGTCCTATGGCAAAGAGTGTCAGGAGAGAACCCTATTCATGGATGAAACATGGGTAAGGATGATATCTTTCATTTCCAAGGGTGAATTTGGGTGCCAGCAGACATATGCGAGGAGCTGATGGGGGACTTTCATTCCTCAGTTTGGGAAGTTCATCCTGGTGTCACCAAGATATATCGTGATCCACACCATCAGTACTGGTGGATAAGTATGAAGAAAGACGTTGTAGGATTCGTCATGAGGTGTTCAACCTGTCAGTAGGTGAAGGCGGAGCATCAACGACCAGAATGTCTTTTATAGTAGTTTCCTATTCCTGTGGATTTCATGAAAGGTTTATCGAGGTCGGCTCGAGGGAATGAGATAGTTTGGTTTGTCTTTGACAGAATAACAAAGGTTTCCCACTTCTTTCCAATCAAGGAGACTTTTTTTGTTGATGAGCTGGGACAGTTGTACATCCATGAGATTGTACGTCAACATGGAGTCCCACAATCCATTGTTTTAGAAAAAGTTGCAAGTTTTACTTCTGAGGTCTAGCATGGGCTTTAAAAGGCATTGGGTACAAAGGTAATTTTGAGTACAACCTACCATCCTCAGATAGATGGTCAATCCAAGCGTACAATTCAGGTTCTTGAGGACATGATACGAGTGTGTGTCCGGGATTTTAGAGGTTCTTGGGAGAAGCATATACCACTTGTGGAATTTTCCTACATCAATGGTTTTCAAGAAACTATTGAAAAGGAACCTTATGAGGAGTTTAATGGTAGTCCATGCCGATCAACCTTATATTGGCTGGAGGTAGGAGAGGAAACTTATCTGGGACCTCGTCTTGTTCAGGAGACCATATAACAAGTAGATTTGATTCAGAAGAGAATGGCTACTGCACAGTCTCAACAGAAGTCTTATGCTGATCAACGGAGATGACCTCTTGAGTTCGAGGTCAGGGATCTGGTTTTCACATGTGTCACACCGAGGTTGGGACACAAGATGATTAGGATACTGGGTATTCTTTCACTGAGGTACATCAGGTCAGTTGAGGCATTAGAGAGAGTTGGGCCGGTTGCCTATTGGTTTCCATTACCTTAGAGGTACCGGGCTATGCATGATGGCATCCACTTTTCTCTGCTACAACTTTACTTCTCAGACCTGTCTCATGTTTTCCAACATGAGGAGGTTGAGTTAGATGCAGATGCATCCTTTGAGGAGCATCCTATCCCGATTATAGATCTAAGAACTAATGTTCTCTGTGGCTGGTATGTTCCTATCGTGCGGGTGCTTTGGCAGCACAGGTGAGTACATGACGAGACTTGGGAGAGGAAGCAGACGTACGATTGTAGTGGATGGAGCTGTTCGGGGTTTCTTCTTCTACGCCGCCTTGATAGGGAAATTTGGGGAGGAATTTATTTTAGAGGGGAATATTTTAAGGACCTGGACCTTCTTTTTGGGTATGTTTTTTCCTTTTTTGGTCATTTTTGGGAAAAAGATAAAATTCTGTAAATTTTCGAAGTACACGCAATGTACTTTGTGAGTACACATCGTGTACTCAGTTACCAGAGGTAGATATGTGCTGGCTGTGTAGCAGCCATGAAGATGGCCATGTGGGGTTGACCTAGAGCCCACATCAAGCGGAGTATAAAAATAGATATTACACGGCATGTACTCTAAAAGTACACTCTTTGTATTTTATTTTTTTTCTTTAAACACACCGGGGTCGCGTCTGATGGACAACACACCCAACTTCTACATCTCGTTCATCCCAGATAACCCGTACAACTGTGATCCTTCTTTGATCCCCTGAGCCTCCATTCGATCTCCAATTTGACCGTCATTGATTGCGTTGGGTTCACCTCGGTTAGCTCTTCCTTCTTCTAGAGCATCATTTCCCGATTCCTCTTCTTTTCCAAGTTATCTTTGGTTGAACATTTTAATCATTTTTGTATATCTACAGTGTTATCAGGCGATTCAAGCCTCAAGGATCACATATAGAAATCTTCTAACATCGAGGTAGGTGGTTCGCACCTTTCTGGTAAATGTCATTGAGTTTATATGCAAATTTTCCCAATAACCATTAACGGGGTATTGCTCATTTACCATTTTATCCCTATTGTTTGTATGCTCTGATGGAATGCTTGAGTAGATGATAATTTATTGTGAATAGGTTGATTTTTTTGTTTGGATGTGTTTCCCATGCATGTTTTTCCATTTTGACCTTTGGGTCTAGTTTTCCTATTAGGCTGTTGTTTAATTTCCCATGCCTAGTATTATAGGATATTGTGATTGTTGTTCTATTATGTTGTTGTGCAGTAGAATACTAGCCATGTAGTTATTGAGGTTTTCTATGGCTGTTACATGCTTATTCACTTGCTTAACATACACAGTTCTGTGAGATCCTAGTGTATAGACTATAGGGAGAATGGACGTTGAGGGCTTCTCCAGAGTGTCTATTTTACTTAAGATGCCATACCATAGGGGGAATTGACGTTGAGTTCTTCCTCATAGTGTCTATAGTTCCTCAACGCGGACCATAGAGGGAATAAGACTTTGAGTGTTTCAGTAGAGTGACTTTAGTACCGTTACGAGACTATAGGGGGAATTGACGGTGAGTGCTTCCTTAGAGAGTCTTTGCTTAAGATGAACCATAGGGGTTAGACTGAGTTTACTGCCCAGAGGGTTTATTATACTTCTTTAGTAGGACCATAGGGGATAGGATGTGGTTACTTCCGAAAGGGTTACCTATTTGTGTTTATCTTCTTGGTTATTTGTTACTTGATGTTGAATCTAAGTGTTATTTACTATTGTCTACTAAATGTTTATTCTTTCCTATACTTTTACCTACCATTTAATCATTGAATGTTAGGGAAAAATCTCATGGTGGTTGCCTACTGGGATTTAGTCTCAAACCCTCTTTGGGACAATATTTTGGGCCCAAACAGATTATATTATTGTAGGTATAGTTAAGGGAAATATCCCTTCTACATTAGGTACCTTATTTGTTGTGGAGTTAGAGAGCATGAGACCAAGCTATGGATTGGGATGCTAAGGAGTTTCTCTTCTTTCTTTTTCACTATGGTTTATCACTGTTGTATTCCAGAATTGTTATTTGTTTGGATGTTTTCCTAGACATGTGTAACATGCATCATTTTATATATGTTCTGCAGTTTATACTTTCAGTTTTCTGTTGTTTCTTTTGCATGATATTATTATTGCTTCCACTCTTGTATGTATTTGTTTACTTCCACTGTGTGCTCTGCCAATGAGGGCATAGTTTCTCCACTATCACATCCAAGGACCTTGATACTAGTTAGCAGCCTCTAGAATTTGTGGAAATGCAGTTGAGGCCATGTGACCAACCGAGTATGGGGCGCCTCTAGGTGGCTTCTGGAACCGGAAATTTACAAAAAATACAGTTTAGGAAATCCATAAACACCAAAAGACCCTTATTCTGACTGAATGACATATCCTAAAACTAAAAATTTCCATACCTGATCTTGAACACTATCTTAGGGCTATTTTCTTCTTTGATCCTTAACTGGTGTTACCCTGTCCATAGTTCAATTTTTGATAACCCATTTTCCCCTCTAATATGGTAAAAAAGTTCATCAATCCTAGGTGATGGAAACATATTCTTAATTTTCACCTAAATTATCTTCTGATAGTCAATACAAAGTCTAAAACTATCATATATCTTTTTATAAATGAATAAAAATTAATCCTATGGTGACACAAAAGGCATAAAAAATCATTTATCTTTTAGGTCCTTAAGCTATAACTAAAGTTCCACAAACTCAATAGGTTCCATTCAATAACGTGGAATATAAATTAGAATAGTACCAATGAGGAGATAAATAGTAAAATCCACCTCTCTCTATGAATGTAAACAATAAAAACCATTCATAAAGACCATGATATATGAAAAAAAACCACTATAGGTAGTCGAACACACAAACATGAGTCAAAGACAACATGAAATATCCCTGATAGCTTGCATGAAATTACCCTAGAATATGAAAAAATAGGCCCTGGCCTTCTCGATCTAGTGTCCCACTCACCATGAAAGACATGAGGGACCCCATCAATAGATTATAATTGTACCCATAAATGATAGTTGTATTTATCATTCTTAACATTGACCAGAAAACCCATTCATGTAATAAAGTATATGATTTCCTGATCAAGAAACGAAATGTATAATTAATCCTCAAATTCAGTTATCATCATCCAAAATGAAGGACCCTTGAGATCATTTTTGAGACACTTTCCCAAATTAATTGAAATAATCAAACAGTACTATATAATTTCTAAATTCATGACCAATATTTCAAATAACATTAATGATATAAAATAAAGAGTAACATTTAAATTAAACAAAGATAGAACCATAGAAGATAAAATAAAAACTATACATGTAACAGGCTATTCCTTCATTAGATTCATCTAGAACATAATCTAATTCATAAATAGATCTTAATATTAAAAGTAGAACATCTCTACTAGCTTGATTATTTTACCCACCACCCTCAGAAGAATCGATGTGAATAGAAAAACCCTTGGGGTGATGGGTTCCTAAATTACTTCCCTGGGACATCCTTTCAAAGAAATTATTTAGATGGTCAAATAATCCAGAATGATGATAACTCCTAGGAGCCTATATATAGTTATTTTTGGTATGACCAGGACACCCACACTGATAACAAACAATCTATTACTACCCAGATGAATCCCTTAAAAATTTTACTAAAGAGAAATGACCACCCTTATGTTTCCTTTTATGACCATAAGATACAGTAATGTTAAAAACTGTACCAACTAAATCTCTACCCTATCATTTCTTCTTCGATATGTCAAATTTTTAAAATATGTCAACAAATTTTAGATGGATGATGATAATCAACACTGAACAAATATCGGACCTTAGTACCAACTGAATCCTATGATTTTTAAGGTACTCATTAGTGATAAGATCTATCTTAGATACAATAAAACAAAAAATGTGTAAAATACTCTAGAATGGCATGCTCCACTTGATCCAAGGTCAGAAACTTATACTTCCTAGTTGCAAGTAACATCTCAGGGTAAAATTGTTGATTAATGATTATATGAAATGAAGACTATGTATTGTCGTCATGCAACTTATCTGTCTCAATATCATCCCATTATCTCCATCCTGGTCCCTCAATCGTGATAATAGAAAATCCAAACATCCTATCATTAGAAGTCTTTGAGAAATTTAAGAGACTCTCAATCCTCGGAATAGTCATCATATTCATTTGATACTTTCTCACCATGGATGACAAGATGGTGCTACTGAGTAAACCGAAATCCAGGATCCACCACACGTCATGGGTTACCATTCCCCACTTAAACCATAGTCTAATGGAGTGGATGATAGCTTCAATTAAAGAAGGGTCAACAAGATCATTATCCTACAGAATCTATCTAACAACTTCCAATCATGGATTTGGAAGATATTTTCTCAAAGGCATTGTCAAATAAACACAACAAAATAATAAATTAGATATCGAAAACATTCTATAAATCTTAATATAGGTTTCATAATTAAAAATAATTCTATAAAATATGAATATAATGAAATTAATAATTCTTATTAACAAACTAAATTGAAAAGGTAATATTTCAATTTAAATAAATATCCATTATATTTCATTCAAATGAACCCAATAACTATATATCAAACGTATTAATATGTACCTTATCACACATAGTAACTAGGGTTCAGTCAAAAAAGCGATCTGGCCAAAACACTTTTCACACATTTTATCTGAATTATAATGATCCTAACTCATTTATACCTAATACATAGAACCATACTAAGGCAGTGTGAACATACTTTAGGATGATCCTTATCTCTATAACCAAAATCATACAACCCATCCTTGATCAGCCAAACCATACATCGAGCCAACATTCACATGGTGAGGTAAAGAAATAAAACAGAAAAAAGTTTTATATATAATGAAAAAAACATAAAACCAAGATTAAAATATTCCATTTACATTACTTTTATCCTATAATAAAACATATAAAACCACCCTAATTAAAAAATTATGGTGTGTTAATAATGGCCAGTAGGATACCTTTATAGAGTCTATATAAGGTATAATATCAATAATAAAATAGATCAAACATTTAAAAAAATATTTTCAAAAATCATTTACATTAATCAAATTAATTTTTAAATTATTTTCCATTTCATTTTCCTAAAAAACATTCATATCATCATAACCATAAATATTAAATGTATAAGTGATATAAATTGGATATCATATACATGTGTTAAGAGGTAAGAATGTAAACACATATTCATGACACAAACTATCATGCTTGTCTATGTGATACAACCTCATATAAAAACATGTGAGATTCAATCTTTGAAAAAACTGTGTAATGAATAACCATAAATGTAAAAAAAACTTGAATTTATCCCTAGACTACTATAAAATTATGTTTTAAACACTCAAGATCCTAAACAAGAAAAATGTTTGTACCAACCAATATCAAGTCCCATCATAGTCTATCAATATACCAAAATTTTTCCTCCTAGCGGTGCCACACACACAAAGGCTAAAAATGACTTTTTACTAATGTTCACAATTTTACCAATTTTCCAATTCCCAAAATACATTTCAAAACCTTCATCATAATTTTATAAAACATTTTAAAATCCAATCCATACCACTTTAGTGTTTGAAAATCTATTTCCAGATCAACAAATCTACTTTCAATGTAAAGCCTCTTTAAAAACATTTCATTTTCCAATTATTGTTTTTAAAACACATATCACATCAATGAAATTAATATTAAAATAATTTTACCACTAACTAAAATATATTCATGGAGTTAACCCATTTTATAGAAACACCTGCCTTAGTCTGATATAATCCTAATTGCACTCGATAACGGTGACTGGAAACCAAGTTATAATGCTTTGAAATAGAATGATAGTTAAGAAAATGAAAATAACCAATACAAAACAAAAACTCATAATGAATCATAAACCTAACCACATCTAATAAAATAGTTGGGACCAAAGGAAAGAATAATCATAATAAATTCTTACATAGAGAGGTGCACCCCAATCACCCTAATGATCAGTCCCCGAATGAACCAATTTGAAAGGGGAGGAGATCACCAAAATCATATAGGGTGAGGATTGGGTAGAGGGAGGGAGGAATCAGGTCAATATATACATTAAACATATGAGTATCATCTGTATATCACTTCTCTCAACAATTACATTTCAATTAATCCCATTACATGTTGCGTTATCCACCAAAAAATGAATACACTGAAAAATCAATAACCATATTATAAAAATATAATTCTCTATAAATAAATTATTTGAAATTATTACATGTTGCTTAGTACCCTCATAAAAATTATCCCATTTCGAACGTCTTACTAAAAAACATTACACAACATATAATTCCTTAAAATGGTAGGTAATCCCCTAACAAATAGCAAACATGTAAGTTTCAAGAAAAAACACACAAACTCTCAAGAAATACTCCAAACTTTGGAAAACCCCTCAATTACATAAAAAAATTAATACAGGGACACCATTAATTCAAATAAACATAAATAACTTATTTTTACATCATTTTCCATGAAAATGATCTATTTTATTGTGAATCCCAAAAACATACCCCAAGAATGATGTTAATAAACCATAAAAAATTGTGTTTCTTAAATGTGTAATGGGTTGTTACACTCTCCAACTTAAAATATATCATCTTCAAGCTTCACTCTTTATAATTTATAAGCCACCATGGTAAAAAGTTTAGGCCACTGGGCCCACATATCAACCTCCCTATACCATTATTCCTCTTGGATGTTACCATGATACGACAATACTTAGAATAAAGGTACAATCATACCTCACAAGAATTTATCACACTGATCCACAACATGAACCATATTATCTTGAAAGTATTTATCAGCCTTAATCTCAACATCATTAGGATCCTTTACATAAGATGTGTTGGGGTGATATTGGTAAATATGTCCCACAAGAAAACATTACTACATACCAGTATACCATTTTAGAAGATCCAATATGTATTCTACTAGAGTAATAATATCCATAATCTCAAATGACCACACATACCTAGGCATCAACATTCAATTTTCAAAATATGATGGTGAACCTATCTTAGTGACTGCTGAAAGAACACTTGGCCACCCAACATACACTCAAGAGGTTGATGACATCTATTAGCATATAAATTTTTTTAATATGTTTCATAGACATACACATCTAAATCAACCAAACATGATCTGATGTCTCATGTACAAGACTCACTCCCAAAAACATTGATTTTACTTCTTCCATCAAACATAATAGTGAGGTACATGGAAGAACATAGAGTAAATCATATGAATCCATATGAATTGTATCCTGATAAATTTTGTTATAAGAACACTAAAAATCTCTTGTATGTTTCTCCCAAGATCCCTTAAAGTTTATGATGTATGTCATCCATATATAATATGAAACCTAGATAGTATTGTCTGATTTTCTACCTATTTGTGGCTGAAAATTCATATTATAAAATACCTGAGTACACAAAACCTCTACAAAACATTCTATAAAAAAATTAAAACACATATCATGATTTCAAATAATACAATATGGTACCCCAAGAAGATGTACTATCTCCAAGACATACATTTCACCCAAATTTTTAATTTTTATAGTCTATCTACTCTGAAAAATGAGCTGCTATAGTAAATAGATCCACAATCACCCAAATTTCATCATTCTTCCTTATCAACCATAGAATTTCTAACACAAAATCCTTGGTAACATCATCGTACTTATATTTTGGAATGAGAAATAGTTATAAAATTCTAGCAGGTCACTGATTCTCAATATTCACCTAATGATAGGTGTAGCATCGTGTGACAAAACCTGCAATCTACTTTTTCATACCCACCACCAATACTGTCTCTAATGATCTCAGTAAATCTTTTTTAAACCAAGTTAAACCTCCATCTTTAAATTTTGAAATTCATGCATAAACTATTCCAATGTGTTAGTTGGCACAACGATATGTCCATGAACATGAATAATATATTCCTCATAAATAGTCATATCAGAAAGTGGATCCCCACCTTCAAAAAAATCTCTAAAATATAGACAATCTGAATCCTTGTACTTCTTTCTATTATCATTTTCCAAAAGAGAATCCCCAATAGACTGGTATATGAGTTTCAATAGCTCATCCTCTTCCTAAACACCTACATGAATATACAAAAACAAAGTTAAAATTTTCCACTTTGAACTACACTCCTGAACAACCCAAGACTATGTCTTCAGACTCAATGCATCCACACAACTATTTCCCTTCCCTGGCATAAAAAAATCAATTTATAAATAAACCACTATGGCCAAGTCAAGATCAAGCATTGTACAGTTCCATTAATGTGGAATCAACTATCATAATCCATACACAATGAATATTTCTCCCTATGTAAACACTTCCCCATGCCCAATCTTAGATACATCACAAACCAAATTATACTCCTTACTTAGATTTGATGTGATCAAGATTAGTGTAGTGGTAAAATGTTTCTTCTACTCTTAAAAATATTTCTTACATGTTTCATACAAACCAAACCATATACCCTTATTGGTAAAGACTATGAAAGGAACTACCAAACTAGAAAATCATACAATGAATGTTCTGTAATGTCCCTCCAAACCCTAGAATCATTGAATATTAAAATCATTTTCGGGTTTTCCACAAGAAACAACAACATGATCCTTCTATGGGTATACTAATATTCTTTTATATAAAATTATATTTCCCAATAAATGAATCTTCTCAATCAATAAAATATTCTTGGATCATTTGGCATAGATCAAATGCACTATAAGTGCACCCAAGATGAGGCCAAAATATTGGGAATTATTTTCAGGAGTCTGGGTGTACGATAAGATGTCATCCAAAAAAAATTATGAATTGATCTAGGTATGGATGGAATATTTGGTTCAAAAAATCCATAAACATAGTGGGTTCATTCATTGAACCAAATGAAATTAAAAAAACTCATGTAAAAAGTACCTACTTTTGAAATCAACCCATGATATATCAAAATGTCTCACCCTTGGCTAATCATATTCAGACCTTAGATCAATTTTGGAACACAAACAATCAAACTTCATCTGGTAAAAAATATAATCAATGTATTAATGTGGATACATATCCTTAATCATCATCTAATTTAACTTCCAATTATTAATACATAATTGTAATTTCCACCATTCTTTTTAACAGAAAAAATGAATATCTCCATCGTGACTCACTTGGAAGGATAAATCCCATATACTATAATTTACACATTTTGAGTTTTATGATATTAGATATATACTGGTTCCACTCATTAAGGTGGAATAAAAACTGTCTTATCATTAGTTATCAACTCAATCATGAAATCAACCTCTCTCTCGAGTGGAAACCCTGAAAAATAATCAATACACACATCCAAAAAATGATTCACTGTAGGAGAGATGATTTCATGCTCCACTCCCATATCATCAGTCATAAGACTTGCTACCAGAACTATGACCTCACACAATTTCAACTTAATTTTACTTTCATGGCCATATATGATATTTCATTCC
Organism: Viscum album; assembly: GCA_963277665.1. Classification (NCBI taxonomy): domain Eukaryota; kingdom Viridiplantae; phylum Streptophyta; class Magnoliopsida; order Santalales; family Viscaceae; genus Viscum; species Viscum album. Next base: position 120,217,029 of record OY728132.1, on the reverse strand, counting down.
ACATTTTTAACATAATTATCACCCATTAGAGATGTAAAACTGACTCACTAATAGTAACATTCTATATGATCATGGTATATAACAAACTATTCTATACATAGTATCATCTCAAAACCTAACATATCAATCATGTATAGGACCCCAAATATATGGTACCCACTATCTTTGAGGAAACACTCCATACATTTAAGAATTCCCTCAAATTATACCTCCAATGGTGTGTTAATTAAAATCCCCCAAAACATATACACCACTACCAGACATAAAAATCTACCAAAATAAAAATATATGAAATATTGGGATGCACCTATATCAAATAAGATTTTTGAAATAAAAGAATCTAAAATTATCATTCCTTGAGTAGCCGATGTTCTGGTCTCATCACCATTAGTTGAAGGCTGAGCTGCATGTGTCTGGAAAGTTTATCTTCTATAATATCCTACTTGGGTCCCATAAGATACATTACCATACTGATATGATCTCTATAGTATTGAAGAAAAAAACCTTGCACTTTGAATGGTACAACTAGTAAAAAACCCACATCCTTCCCATTTTGGTGTAGTTAACGACATTCGTGTGACCTATATTAGTCATTATCCTCTATCACTACTCAAATTGTGAGGGTTTCTACTATTCCTAAATATATGTCATATCAAGCCACATTCTTGGCACTCAGTTGATATTTGGGGACACTTACGGTGCATGTGTCCTAGCCTTCCACATAATAAGAGAACACCAGATCACTTCCCTGAGAGGCCTCTCCTCTCTCACACACCGTTATATCTACCTTCTCCTGAGAAAATTCTATCAAAATGATGCTTCTTACTATCATAATTCATTTCAATGGACTGCCTAGTTGGTACCACATTTCAACCACATGAAACCAATTTTATGTTCCATTTAGAAATTATTGCTTGATTCACCACCTCAGGAAAGATCTTTTAAGATAATTTATTCACCAGGGATGTAATATCACATATATGTCCCTCCTAAAAATGTCTCATCACTGATTCCTAATCCACTAAAAATATTGAAACAAAGCACTAAAATGTTATTGAAGAAACTAGAATAATCCATCATAGAAATATTCCCTTGATTCAACCTTATAAAATCTATAACTCTCGCTTATCTTAGTGTCACTAGATAGAAATGTTCTTAAAACATTTCCTAAAAATCCTTCCATAGAATACCATATCTTTTCCGATTATGAACCAAAATTTCCAACTAGTCCATCACTAGTCCTTAAAATATATATTATTCTAACTTGACCCTATTCTCTTAAATATCCTTTATGTGGTCCAAAATCACATTTAAAGACTATTTGTAGAACTATGCTTCCATTGGTCTACCCTCTCCAGTAATGGTTGGAGGGTGCTACAACTGACCCTCGGTAATCTAGCCAAGTATAATCATTACAATATAGCATGGTTATATCTCCATAAACTATAAAAAATGTCCAAGGTTCTCAATGATATTATCTTCCCTCTATTACTTGGAATAAAAGGGGGATATTTTCTCATTATAGGGGGAATTCAAGGTTATTTACACTAGTATTCCAAGTGGTAAACATCGTCAGGGTGGCATCTCTCTATAATTGTAAATTACAATCTCAAAACACATAACATCAATTTTTCATTATCTGTATATAAATGAGCTCACTACTAACCAATAACTACCCACTTTCCATACACTATACCAAAATATATAGTCATTTCTCCAAAAATACCCTCCACCATTTCCATCATGGACCATGTATAATATAGGGTGAATATAACTTATATAATCACAATCCTTTATTTTTACCGCATTTAAACCATTTCACTTTCTAAATATTTAAATATTTCTCATTCAATCACCATTTTTCCATTTTGATTTATGAATTTTTAATTAATACAAGTTCTAGTATTCTTATTAGGGACTATTTTTTAAAATCCATAAGTAAACAAGAAATGTGATTTCTTTTCTCATTTTCGACCATAACCTACTTTTCTATAAGCTCATAAGATGATGCATGCCAGTTAAATCTTGAGTACCTAAAATGATGTATGCATTTAGAGGCCTCATTCCATGTTGATCCAAGAATAAAACCACCAAAAACAATAAAATCACACTACAAGTGCATCACCCAAGATGAAATAACATATAATGGAACCAATAATCATTAAAATCTATAATCCCACCCTATGCACTTGGGTTTCCCCCCACACAAGGTTTAGCTTCTCCCAAGAGTGATCTCATTTCCACGGATTAATGAATACGGATCTCATATCTACATTCCCCATGTAAAATAAATATTATATTGTAATGGATTTGATACCACTTTGTAATGTCCCGATCAGGGTGAAACTAAGTTGATGCCCTAGTTTAGTGTGATATGCGACCTCAAGTGCGCATCACTATATGCTAGAGGTTGCTGACTCAGGGAGAGGGACTAGTTGAAGATATGGTGAACCTATACCCTATTTACCAGAGTGAATAGGTAGTGAAAATCATGATGAATGATGACATGAAATACTACTAAATACCAGACATCAATATCACATTTCCAAGCTGAGGAAGTGCCAATAAAATAAAAATATTAAATATGTAATTTAATGATGTTCTAAAGTGACATAAGGTAACATAAATAATGATATTAAAGATAAACCCCCAAAACGGGCCTTGATTTGATGTCTACTTCCCTCATCCTTGTTTTTTCAGAAATACCATATTAACCATCTATCATATATAATTTTCCCTTATCTTAATCTACAACTATAAGTCCAACTCAGGTAACAAATGGTGTTATAAGGAGGGTGTGAGTATAACTCAATAGAACCCCAAAAATAGTCTCTACACTAATATTAATTTTAATAAATTTGTATAAAAAAGTGAAAATAATAATAAACAAAAATAAAATAACAACAAGGTTTTATATTAAAAATTATTCCTCATACTCCTAGACATCAGGTTATACTAAGACACCCAACTTCTAACCCCTCCTCATAACACATAATAGGTATGAAAGATACACAGGGTTCAACACTTCACATCACATGTGAATTCATTTATAAATACAATTTAACTACATATTCTTGATATTCAGTGCAGGTATGCATTACATGTCTATACCATATGGTCTTAGAGCATCATTCTAGAATCTTAAAACATACAATGCATTTGTTGATCCTAGAGAATCATTATACCCAAACCAAGGATGAATAACCTTAGTCAAACATCATAGCCATTCCATTTATCACACCCTAACTTGACACTTCATGATTTTATTTATTTATTTATTTACATTTATTCATTTCCAGGTTTTATTATTATTATTATTAGTATTTTCATTTATTTAAATCAATTTAATTAGAGGAAAAATAATAATAAACCCTAATCTAACCCTCCCCATTTCCGCGCGACTATCCTCCCCCCCATTCCCTCCAAATCGCGCGGCCAACTCCACCCCCTCCTCTTGGTTGAGTGACACACCATCTCCCCAACTCCCCTCTCTACAGTGCACCTCCTTGGTCGGAGCGCCACTTTATCTCCTTCTCCGATGAAGCCTCGACCTGACCTCCCCTTGCGCCGCCTTGACCTCGCTCACCCACCCCCCTCTTCAACCCTGCTGTTGTGCGCACCGCCCTTACTAGCCAACAGTTATTTGGTGAGATCCCAGCCAACCAACCTTCTTTCCGTCAACGTTGACTTCACCGGCACCCTCCCCAGCTAGCGGCTTCACTTCATTGGGTAATTTTTAGGATTCTTTCTTTTGTTTCTCCTTTGGGGTTCCGGTTTCTTTTCAGCAGTTAGGGGTACATTTTATTGTTCTATTTTGATTCCTTTCGGTTCAAATTATTGATTTGGGGTCTTTTTTGGGTTTCTCATTGTGCGATCTTGGTGCGATTGGAATTTTACACCAATTTTTGAAGCTTTCGGCACCTGAGGAAGATGGTTCCCACAGTAAACATTATTTGGATAATTATTTTTCCTTCTTAGTTAATTAAAGGTGTTATTTGGTTAATATGGGTGGTGAAAAATTTGTTTCTAAAAAAGGTTTCATATGCGTTTAAATTTAACAATTCCTCTTTAGATGGAATTGAGTTTTTTTATGTGTAACCCATTTTGTGTTATTTGATATAAATTTATAAATTATGAAATTGGTTATTTAAATTATGTATGTGATGCGAATGATGTTTGGAAATGTTTTTAGTGTGTGTTTGGTTCTAAAATGGCATTTTGGGTATGTTCTTTGTGTGAGGCCATGTAGTGTTTCATTGGGTTGTTTTATTTATTGTTTAATGATTTATTTAAATTGTTTGAATGGTGAAAATCTTGTTTTGAAAATGGTTTAAAAACATGAATGATTTTATGATGGGGGAGGGGGATAGGTCGGTGTCTTGGTTGGTCTTTATTATATGTGTTTTCTGGTGTTATAAAAATGGAATTTGAGAACTATGCAAGTGGTGTGAAATGTGTTTTCAAATTGTTTTGGTGTGCGTAGGTATTCAAAGGTGGGTTTGAGTATGCGAATGGGTGAAGTCTCGGTTGGCACTTGTGATGTGATATTGATTGCCCTTGTTGAGTCCTTGTGTTGCATATGATGATTATGGTTTATGTGACTAATTATTATGTTATAATAAATGGGAGTGTCATTGGTTCAAACCCTTGAGGTGTTATTTTGAAATATTTTTTAGATTGTTTAAGTGTTTAATTGTTTTATTAAATGATATGTGTAGTGCGCTGGACCTCGCTACGATAGTTTTGGGCCACGGGTGTTGAGCTCTCCTACATGCACTTGCATAGGGAAAGGCATATATATAAATATATGCCCTCTTTGCACATATTCCCTCATGGCGCAGAGAATATGTGCAATGCAGCAAGGGGTGCATATATATATATATGTATATATGTATGTATGTATAAATTTATGTGCGTATATGCGCCAAGTGTCGGTTCGAGTGGTCGTCGACGAATAACGGATTGTTTGAGGTAGGTCCCCTATGCCCTGATCTTTGATTAGAACTTCTGTAATTGCTCAGTGTTTTATTAAAGGTGTATATTTTTTTATGTGAAACACATATTCAATATATATATATATATATATCAGTGGGTGTGTAAATGGTTTTGTTTTTTGGAAGGCGATTTCATTAATGTTTCGAACACAATGTAGGTATTTCCAAAGTTGCATAGTCTTTTGGACAATTTTTTTGTAAAAGTGAAATGACACATTGTTTTCCAAAGAAGTTCCAGAATGATCTTCAAAATGAGTTTTGGTCGAAAATGTTTTCTAAAGAAAAATCATTCCTGTGGAGTAATGAGGCTCGTTTGGCACCATGAAAATGAATATTGAAAGTGAAAAATCCCACATAAGGCATGCCCCATTATTTTAGAAACATTATGTGTATGTTAAATGTGTGATTTGTGATATGTACCTAATGGAGAGACTTATGTGATGTTTTAGGTCATAAAAAGGTGGATGCCCTTAAGGAGGGAGAATAGTGGTGACAGGTTGAAGGAGTTTTGGATAAATAAAGTGATGTGTACATATATGTTTGCTTGATAAAAACTCACCACCACTTGAAACATAACACAATAGGAAACCTGGGTACCTAGGTGGGGGTGAACTAGGACTTGTGGGCTAGTTACTCGGAGGTGACATGACCCGGTTTCACTGTAGGTTTGATGATTGCAACACTAACTAAACATAGGAATGATTGAGGGTCGTGGTCTTCTAAGCCACGTTTTCTGAGGGTTGTGGCCTTCTAAGCCACATTTTTTGAGGGTCATGTCCTTCTAAGGTATGTTTCACCAAGACAATAATATTCTAGGTCCTCAACTAACACTAGATGCATAGGGACATCCCATTGTGCTTTTGGTAGGATTTTTAATCCAGTTGTTTCATGCTTGTTCCCTCTTTTGTGAAAACCATATTTTTAAACCTAAATTGGTCCCCTTAAATTTTGAAATTTTATTTCATTCTCATAACATATTTTGAAAAGGTAAGAGAAATGTTTTCCTTTGAAATGAAAGCTTTTTATTTGGATTTGAAAAGAGAAAAAAACATTATCTTATTATGCCTTATTTTCAAACTAGCATGATTTGGATTTCTTATTAAATACAATGTCTTAGGGCATTGTTGTACTTTGGATCACCTACTGAGCATCTCGGTGCTCACGCATACTTTCTCTCATCATTTTTAGGTTTTAGTTTTGGATCGCTCGAGCTTGGATTTATGTTTGGTCATGACCCATGGGGTCACTTGGAGGTATGTCTAGTTGGTTACCTTTATTTTATTTTTTTCTATTAGTGTTTACCCATTTTTTCAATTTATTTATAATTTTCTATCTTTTTTGGGGGCTAAATCTTTCCCAACTTCTTGTTTTGATGCCCGACACTAGTTTCCTGCCCGTGGTGATCGGTAACGCCCTTCGGGCCATGTCGTGGACTGACTCAGGTGACCGGTTCAAGGTAGACCTGGGTCGATTCATGAAAAAATGTAATCAAATGGAGGTTAGCCCATATCTTTTGGGGATATCTGATAGTTTGTGTTAGGATTGTTGGAATCCATGTGGTTAATTTCAGGTAAGTGCTTGACCACCACCTATTTGGAATGACACTAGAATTGCTAGGGTGGTTTGAGATGGTCTTTCCTTGGAGTCCGTGTTTGACCCTCGATGGTTTTCAAGGTCCTTAGTCTTGTATGGGTGTTTCTGCTTATTTTTGAGATTCGGTGGTCATTTCATAGGGCACATGGTTGTTGTGCATGTCCTGGCAAGCGATGTCCAGACCACACAATTACCTCTAATGACTTCCTTATATGCTCACCCTGTTGGTGCAGGGTCTGCCAAACTGTGTGACCAAGTTGTGTGTAGCAGTTGTTTATTTGAGAATTTGGAATCGTGATTCATTGAGTGAATTGGTTGCTCTGGGATGTTTTTGGTGTGAGTTTTAGTTGGTTTCGAGGTATTTTTCTTATGTTTCAAAATTGATGTTTGGTATTTTGAAATTGGATTTCCAAAAATGAAATTCTTCATTTGTATAAAAATGCAATGAGTTATTTTGGGGATGGAAAGTGTTTTAGAAAATTCATTGAGATCTTTTAATGTTTTGTGAAAAGTGAAATTGAAAAGACTTTGGAAAACGTTTTTGGGGCTTTTGATATTTTTGTGAAGTATGAGACTAATGTCTCTTGAAAAAAAGAATTTTGAAATGATTTGTTTGACCTTTTGTATTTATATAGACGCCCAAATGTATGGATGAATTTAATTGTATGTTGATGGTTGTTAGTATGCATGGATTGGTGCCCAAGTTGGCACAAGAATGTACACACGTGAGGTTTCATGGAATACCAATGGTGGGTTCTCAGTTCTCAAGGATTGTTTTTTTCCAAAGGCATGTTTTGATAAGTGATGCACTGAGACGATTATTGTTTAGGAACTTCTAAAAATGTATGTGGGTTTTAAAAAGGGAGTTTTAGCATTCATATGGTTTTAAAATGGGATGGTTTTGGGGATTTCCATTTGTGGAAGTGGGGTTTAGGCTTGTTTGTTGAGGTTACTTTGGTATTATTTTGGTTGATATTTGATTTGGTTATAGTTTAGTTTTGTAATGTATTAGCATATAGGATGAGGCTTGTTTTCAAGATGGTGTTTAAATGTTGAAATGATGTTTTGGGTTTGAGTTAACGATTTATAGTTAAATGTTGAGGCTTGTTTTGTGATGTGCTTTAGGTTGGTATTGTGATTCTTGTTTAAAGTAGGTTTCCCCGAAATTTCCAAAGGTCCCTAAGGGGTCATTTTCAGCTGTAAGTTTTACCCAGAATCCAATTGGAGTGGTGAGGATAATTTATTTTCCTCATTGGTTATTTTCTCTGTGGTTGCCGAGGTTTGATAGGGGTTGTGGTGTAACTTGAGCTAGTCGAGTGTCTCTTCAGGTCTTTAAAAACTCAATAAGTTTTTAAGGGAAAGTTGTCTTCATTTTGATTTAATGTTCATGTTCGGGATAGAGAAGGGTGATTGCTACCTTCTACTTGCAAGTTGGGGTCACAGACTGGGACAAATGACAATCTTGTTTTTCAAGGTTCTTGTAAATGGTTCCCCATCCGGTGCAGAGAGTGAACTGTAGGAATATATTCGTGGAATGGTTCTTTCATCAGTTCTGGTTTCTCATTCCTAAGACCAAACAATCATATGATTCCAATGTGGTCGATTGGGGCACTCAAAGCTGTTCATTGTAATCTTTTGAAGGCTTGTCAATGATGTTGTTGTTTGGGGTCATCTAGGAAAGTATGTAAGCGGCCATTCCAGAATATGAAGCCTTATTTTGAGGTTGTTTGTTCCTGACTATGGGGCATCAGATGCTTCAATACACCAGAGCTCCATCCATAGGTCTTATAGTGAAGCTTTTGACGCAGTCAGGTGGTTTGTAGGTACAAGGAATGTGCTTCCAACCTGTCGTCTTTAATGCTGGAGAAGAGGCCGGTTAAGTTCTTACTTCATGTGGTTGTCGGTTTGGCATCGGATCTTGTTTGGGAGGTCTTGGTGGCCTCTATCATGAAGTTTTCATGGTCTTGTATCATAGGGTATAAACTCTGTAATTTCTAGTGTTCCCCTTATACAAATTTGGGTTTTGCGTGTTGCCTGTTGGGGATGATTATGTCCTGGGGAAGTGATGAGTTTGTAGTCGGTGTTCATTTCGGGTTCCTCCTAAGTGGACCCCCCTCTACTGTGTTGGAAGTCGCCCCATGTCGGTGGGTTCATGATGAGGAATTCAATTTGCATTGTTGAAAATAAATTGAGATCTCCCATGTAGGTGATTTTGTACTACTCAGTTTCTAATATGGTGTGGAGACCAACTATAGGTTTCACCCATGTCTTCCCTCAAGCTGGTCGGATGTGACTCGGAATGTTGAGGGGCCACACCATCATCAGCGCTCTTGATTGGTTGTCTTCTTTTCTTCGATTTGGGAAAGTAAGATTTCGGCTAGAGTTCTAATATGGTGGGGAGACCAACATAGGACAAATTCACAGAGAACTTAGCCTTCAAGGTGTTCTTATTGGGGAAACTCTTTGCCTCTTCTCCGCCCGACCCCAATCAACATAGATGTTTAGCCCAGTTGAAGGGTCGTATGGCGAATATTCATTAGAGTTCTTGACTGGACCCTTGTGATCTCTATGTTAAGGGTTGGGGTGTTCCATATTGTGGTTGTGTTTAGAAATGTGAGTCTTGTATCATTGGTTATTTTCCATCGATTTCTGGTTCTCTAGGTTTTAGTTCTTGGGTGGAATGTGAATTTTCAATCCTCAAGTTGTAGATGTTTTTTTAGAGTTGTTGCGTCCTTGTTTCGATCTTTGAACATCCGAGTCTTTTGGAACTTTCTGGGGGAAAAAAGTGTCATGGTAGGGATAATTTTCACACCCCAACCTGGCACTTTGTGGTTTTGTTTATTTATTTATTTACTTTTATTCATAATCAGGTTTTATTATTATTATTATTATTATTATTTTCATTTATTTAAATCAATTGAATTAGAGGAAAAAAAATAAACCCTTATCTAACCCTCCCCATTACTGTGTGACCGACATTCCCCACCCCCCCCCCCCCCAATTCCCTCATAATCGCGCAGGCGACCCCCCTACCTCTTGTTCATGTATCACACCATCTCCCCAGCTCCCCTCTCCATGACGCACCACCTTGGCCAGAGCTCCCCTTTATCTCCTTCTCTGGCGAAGCCTCGACCTGGCCTCCCCTTGCGCCACCCTGACCTCGCTCGCCCCCACCCTCTTCATCCCTATTACTGTGTGCACCGCCCCTACTAGCCGATGGTTCGTTGGCGAGATCCCAGCCGGCCGACCTCCTTTCCGGTGGCCCCGACTTCACCGGCGCCCTCCCCCACTAGCGGCTTCACTTCCATGGGTAATTTTTAGGATTCTTTTTTTTCTTTCTCCTTTGGGGTTCCAGTTCTTTTTCAGCAGTTAGGGGTATGATTTATGGTTCGATTTTGATTCCTTTAGGTTCGAATTCTTGATTTATGGTCTTTTTTTGTGTTCCTCGTGGTGCGATTGGAATTTTACACCAATTTTTGAAGCTTTCGGCACGCGAGGTAGACGGTTCCCGCTATAAACATTATCTGGATAATTATTTTTCCTGTATAGTTAATTTAATGTGTTATTTGGTTAATATGGGTGTTGCAAAATTTGTTTCTGGAAAGGTTTCATATGCGTTTAAATTTAACGTTTCCTTTTTAGATGGAATTGAGTGTTTTTATGTGTAACCCATTTAGTGTTATTTTATTTCAATTTATAAATTTTCCAATTGGTTATTTAAATTATGTAAATGATTCGAATGATTTCTGGAAATGTTTTTAGTGTGCATTTGGTTCCAAAAAGGGGATTTTGGGTATGTTCGTGGTGTGAGGCCGTGTAGTGTATCTTTGGGTTGTTTTATAAATTGTGTAATGATTTATTTAAATTTTTTGAATAGTGAAAAGATTTTTTTGAAAATGGTTTTGAAACATAAATTATTTTATGAAGGGGGGGGGGGGGGCTAGGCCGTTGTCTTGGTTTGTATTTATTATATGTGTTTTCTGGTGTTATAAAAAGGGAATTTGAGAAACTATGAAAGTGGTGTGAACACTTTTTTCAAATTGTTTTGGTGTGCGTATGTATTCAAAGGTGGGTTTGAGTATGCTAATGGTTGATGTCCTAGTTGGCACTTGTGATGTGATATTGATTTTCCTTGTTTAGTCCTCTTATTGCATTTGATGATTATGGATTATTTGACTGATTCTTATGTTATAATAAATGGGTGTTCCATTTGTTCAAACCCTTGATGTGTTATTTTGAAGTGTTTTATAGATTGTTTAAGTGTTTAATTTTTTATTAAATGATATGTGTTGTGTGCTGGACCTCGCTATGATAGTTTTGGGTCGCGGGTGGCGAGGTATCCTACATGCACATGTATAGGGTAAGGCATATATATATATATATGACCTCTTTGCACATATTACCTCATGGTGCGGGAAATATGTGCAATGAATATATGGGTGTATATATATATGTATGTATAAATGCATGTGCGTGTATGTGCCAAGTGTCAGTTCAAGTGGTCTTCGACGAATAACGACATGTTTGAGGTAGGTCCCTTATGCCCTGATCATTGATTATAAATTCCATAATTTCTTAGTGTTTTATTAAAATTACATATTTTTTTACGTGAAACACATATGAAATAAATAAATATATATATATATATGTAAATGGTTTTGGTTCTTGAAAGGTGATTTCTTTAATGTTTCAAACACAAAGTAGTTATTTCTAAAGACGTGTGGTCTTTTCGCCGATTTTTTTGTAAAAGTGAAATGACACGTTGTTTTCCAAAGAAGCTCCAAAATGATCTTCAAAATGAGTTTTGGTCAAACATGTTTTCTAAAGAAAAATCATTCTTGTGGAGTAATGGGGCCCGTTTGGCACCTTAAAAATGAATAGTGAAAGTGAAAAACTTCTCTTAAGGCATGACCCATTGTTTTAGAAACATGATGTGTATGTTAAATGTGTGGTTTGTGAAATGTACCTAATGGAGAGGCTTATGCGATGTTTTATGACATAAAAAGGGGGATGCTCCTAAGGATGGAGAATAGTGGTGAGTGGTTGAACGAGTTTTGGATAAAGAAAGTGTTGTGTACATATATGTTTTCTTAATGAAAACTCACCACCTCCTAAAATAGAGCACAATGGGAAACCTGGGTACCTAGGTGGGGGTAAACTAGGATGTGTGGGCTAGTGTTCCAGAGGTGAATTAACCTGGTTTTACTGTAGGATTGATGACAGCAACACTAACTAAACATATGATTGACTGAGGGTCATGGTCTTCTAAGCCACGTTTTCTAAGGGTTGTGGCCTTCTAAGCCACGTTTTCTAAGGGTCGTGGCCTTCTAAGACATGTTTCACCGAGACACAAATATCCTAGGTCCTGAGATAACAATATCTTCCTAGGGACTTCCCATGGTTCCTATGGTATTATTTTTAATTCTGTTGTTTCATGATTGTTAACTCTTTTGTGAAAACCATTTTTTAAATCAAAAATTTTCCCCTTAAATTTTGAAATGTTAATGCATGCTCAAAACTTATTTTGAAAAGCAAAGAGGAATGTTTTACTTGGAAATGAAAACTTGTTATTTAGATTTTAAAATAGAAAAAAAAATTATCTTATTATGACTTATTTTCAAACTATCACGATTTGGATTTCTTATTAAAGACAGTGGCTTAGGGCGTTGTTGTACTTTGGATTTCCTACGGAGCATCTCGGTGCTCACACCTACTTTATCACTTCAGTTTCAGGTTTTAGTTTTGGATCGCTCAATATTCGATTTATGTTTGTTGATGACCCATGGGGTCACTTGGAGGTATGTCTAGTTGGTTACCTTTATTTTATTTTCCACTGTTAGTGTTTACCCGTTTGTTTAATTTGTTTATATTTCTATGTCTTTTTTTCTGGGCTAAATCTTTCCCAACTACTTTTTTTGATGCCAGACACTAGTTTCTAGCCCATGGGGATCAAGAACACCCTTCGGGACAGGCCGCGAACTGACTCGGGTGGCCGGTTCAAGGTCGACCTAGGTCGGTTTGTGACACCATTTATCATTTATACTATGGTTCATCATCTGTGTCCCTTTTCACCAACAATAACAACAGTGGTGAACCACTTAATTTATCACATTATCACAATTTATCACATTAAACTCTCTCCTAAATTCTATAACTATCTCATTTAATCATTTAAGAGTGATTGTTACCATCATCAACCTTTTTAAACCATTTACCCACATAGATATTCATCTTTAAAAATTTGTCACATTTACCCATTAACATTTAGTATCAAATTTAACATATAAATGTTAATTCAAACACTAATTTATTCCATGTTTCCATAATTAACATAATAGCGATTTTTTTAGTCTCATAAACCCATAAATTCCTTATGTTATGATACAATTTCCATGTAAAAGGGAGTTACACACCACTTGGGTGGCCCTTTATGCTCAGTCTAATCATCATCACTAGTCCCAAATGGGGTTGAGAGGAGTTCAGAAAATAATTGAATCATTCAAATTATGATTTCCTACAAAGGGATTAAATTAAAAATTAATGTAAAATGTACACAACCACATAGACATGGATAAACAATAAGACTATGGGATAGAACTTGAATACAACCTACCACAAATTTTTGATAATATCTTTTCCAAACATTTCCCATGAATGAAACTCAAAAAACCTTCAATGACTAAACTTATATTCTGATATAATTAAAGACTTTAAAGGCTTCATAATGAGAAGAAAAAACATAATATGATTCTTCCAAAATATTTAAGGAACAGGATTGATAGACTCACTCAGAGATTTGATTCTCACTAAAATGTATATAAAATGATTAAAAATTTGTGTTGAAAAATCCATGTAAGAGAGATTTCTCCTGGTTTATTAATCAATAAACTGGAGGTAGAAAGGAGGAAGAAAATTGGGTAAGAACTCATAATTCTTTTGGGGTAAAATGGGGATTTCCACTACTTAAATGAGGCACACAGTTGGCCAAACCATGTGCCACCCTCAATCAAAGATGGAGACATAGATGCATTTTTTTTTCTAAGCCACCGACCTGGTTTAAAAAATTTATGGTGTTCATGCACCAGCTATATCCATGGAAGTCATTTAACATAAGTTTTTAGGATAGGGAGCTTGATTTTTACTAATAGTTCACTGACCGTTCTCCTAACACATAATAGACCACATTCTACATTTTATCGTACCTAGAACCCCCATAACACCAATGATACCCCTCACTCTCTTAAGATTAATTTAATTATCTATAAAAGGGATATAGAAAAAATTTGAAATGACAATATACATACCATAAAGGTTGGGATATTACATTAACAACATAGTCATTTTGTTATTCATGTAGCAATTTTTTGATCTATGTATCTAATTTACTATAATCAATTAGTCTATGTATTTTGAAAGTATCATGAGCTCAATATATCCAAACTATGTGATTAATTTTTTAATATTAGAAATGATTATACATTTAATTGGAATAAATAAACATATGAATTTTTATATATAATATATAAATTTAGTTTATAAGTTATCTATATTTTTTTACTATTTTCTTTTGTTTTTTGGAACTATTATCCTTCTATTTTTAATCATAAAATTAGTTTTATAAATAATATTATAATTATTCTTGATTATTTGGATAAAAATAATTTTTAAAAAAAATCAAAAGGACCAAATTCATATTATATCATTATCATGTTTTGTTTAATGTTTTATGTTATGAAACTATATTTGATCATATATTTCATACATTTGAATACATGAGTAATTCACCAATTTCAATTTTTATTACATGAATTTCTTTTATGACGAATCCCTTAAGTGAATCTTCTATGTAGTTAATCCCTTGCATTTATTTGGTTTTGATATTTTGACTATGAAGTCAATTCACTTACATATAGTAAAATATCTATGTGAAATTCACCTTAGTGAATTTGGGGATGTAGTTTTTTTATTTTCTATGTGCTTTTCTAAAATATAGAAAAATTATCTGTTTTAAATAATGTTTCATAATTTTCTTTTAAAACTTTTCATTTCACATGTTTAAATTATTATAATGAATTTATAAATTCATATTAATTATGTGAAACCAATATGAAAATTTTCTATTATTTTAAACAAGTTTTTCTAGAGATCAAAATTTATTCAATTCTCCAGCATGAAATGTATAACTTAAAACTCAAATGTAATTTTTATTAATTAAATTTTTTAGTCAATTTAATTTTTTATAAATTAATTTTAAGTCATTTTAATATAATTCATTTTTTTAAATTTTTTTAAATTTTCTATTATGTTTATAATTACTCTGTAAATTTGATATTTTCCTTAAACTAAATGCTTTTGAGTTTTGTATTTTGAATTTAAAATTCCTATTTATATAGTGCATATTATTTAATTATTTTTATGTATTTAAATTACTTTTTAAATAATTTTTTTATATTAGATTTAATTAGTATTCATTATTTTAAATTTTCATTATGAGTTGAGAAATTATAATGGAATGATAATTTTTTTATTTTCTCTCTCTTTCTGATAATACAGTTTTATCATTTTTTTAATATTGAATTCTCTAAACTCTATCAACCATGCTAAATTGTTTTCTTAAATGGGCAATGAGACTTGATATTATAAATTATGGGAAAGTGAAATAATTATGATATGATCCATATTGGAATAGATCATTCATATTTTTAAGTAATATAAATTTTTTTATCACCTCCTCCTCTTTGGAATCTAAAATTATTCACATATTAGTCAAACTAAGATTACAAAATTTTATTGTTTATTTAGCCTATTAAATAACTTCTTTAACCTTCACCCATTATTCTAATAATAATCCAATATAAAATTAGTAGTTTCATAGATGAATAATTATTCATCAAGTACTCCATTTATGAATTATAATTTGATAACCATCTGATACACCTTAAATATCCTTTGTACATCCATTGAGTAAAATAATTTTATAGTTTCCAACTATTCCATGTTAGAAATTCTATCATACACAATGGTATACCTGATTGTGGAATACCTTGTTCACAATAATAATTATTTTTTCTATTTCACATTTTTATCTTCATTAAGTTTATTCTAGAAGATCCTCTTGGTTCTAGTGAAATTCATTTCTTCCATCCCTGGAAAAATTTCCAATATTTTTTTATTTTCTATTTATTTGGTTAATAATGTATATACATAACCTAATTATACTTTCTAGAATCCCTCTAAGAACATTTATCCAGGACATCAGGTTGAAAGGACTTTTCTTTTTTACCTCTCATCCATCAATTTTATACCACAGATGTCTGGTGACCAACTATATTGAAATCATTGATATCAGTAATGATGCTTCTCTTCTTTTCTATGATAGAACCTACTATATTTTCCTCATTATTAGTGTATTATTCCGAGTCATAAATATACTTATAACTCTTGATGATCCAATAAACTTATCATCACTTTATTCCTCAATTACCTCATTATTTCACTATGAGATCTACACAGTTGCCTAAAAAATATTCTTGTTTTATACAACATTTACACCTAATTTTTCAATGATTTACCCATCACATTGTAATATATTTTTAGTCCATTTCATTTGATATATGTATAAGGAAAATACTAATGTGAACATATCTTCTATATGATAATCCTCAAAGATACTCTTTTCAATGTGTAATTTCAAATCCATGTATTTTATAATTTATTTTCTCCTCTTTATGCTATTTTTTCAGAAACCCTCCAAAAAACCCTAATGTTGTATCCCAGGCTCCTTGAGATATCCTTTCTCATAATAATTAGTAAATTTTATACAATTAATATTCTAGAACATCTAAAATTTAACTATATGCATCTAATCTCTTATATTTTTATAGAGGGTAATATAATAGAAAACCATGGTTTTGTGAGTAATGACTATCAGTCGAACCATACTATTATAATCATCAATAAAAAACATAATACCTCTTACCATAAATGGATTTAAATTTCATAGAACCGTACACATTGACATGAACCAGATTAATTAGCCTTGCATATTTCATCTATGTTGACTTAAATGACATCATAATGATCCTTAACTTTTGAAAATTAACACATTTATATGTGTAATCTTGTTAATTTACAGGGATTCATCCATACCCTTTATTTTTCTCTAGTTCCCCCAAGGATTTTTTTCTCATATTTAAAATCCATTTTTTCATAATTTATTCTCTTCCTCTTTATATAACAAACAATTTCCCTCTTATCTATTTATGAGATATAGATTTCCTTTTCTGGAACTTTTTTTATAAAACATTAATGTCGTATTTAATTTTAATAATTTAATTATTCTTATTGAACCTCACTTCAAGAATAGAGTCAGGGAATTACCTTATAATTAGTATTTTGTGACTATTTTCTTTAACCAAGAAGAAATTGGGTAACCTCATGCCTCTTTCTTCAATCTTGGTATTCTCAGATCCAGTGAACATCAACCCCTAATCATATTCAAATAAAAAGAAACTATATATGTTTTAACTTATTTACATGAAATTATCTGTGTTTCTAATCATGAGGTAATTGAACCTATTTTCTATAATCCATATTCTACATCAATATATTTCTCTAAAAAAATTAGTAACATCATCCTTACCAATCTATCTTTTTATTATCTACATCTATTACATCACTTCCTTTGTTGGTCAATTAGATTCGTCCACATCACAGTCCTTTAATTTTTCATAATATTCAAATAAAAAAAATAAAATGGTCTTCCACAATGAGTTTTTTAGTTTATTAAGATGGTAAATTATAGTTATATTTGAATCGATGTTGTATATATATATTTTTTACATATATTATTTTAACTAATACAAAATCGATTTTCTTACATTTGTAACTATATTAACAACCATGAAACACCATTACGAAAATTAATATTATTTAATAATATCATGCCTATTATAAAATTAAAAAACCATCAATATTAATTCAATTATATTAAATAAATTTGGTAAATAATATCATTTTACATAGTTTATTTTATAAACAACATGAAATATAATTGAAAATGAGTTTTTTATATCTCTTATATAATAACAGATATAATAAATTAATATTTTTAAAAAAATCATTTCAAAATATAGTATCATATAATATATTAGAAAATGAATAAAAAATTGTAGTAGATGTAGTATCACAAATATTATTCCATAGAAAATATTTACACCATGTCTATTATCATGTTACAAAAATATTCTAATATCAAAATTTTCCCTAAGAATGTATAATTCGACTAGTGATAAACTACAAATTAATCATACTTGAAATTTAATTTTCTCATGATCCATGTATATAATTAAAATATATAATAATATAAAGGTTGCATTCATAAAAAATAAAAAAATTTAATGGTATGTATTCAATATTTTTTTTCAATAGAATTTGAAGATAAATTAGAGGATGATTTATAATA
The DNA here is from genome assembly GCA_963277665.1 of Viscum album. Classification (NCBI taxonomy): domain Eukaryota; kingdom Viridiplantae; phylum Streptophyta; class Magnoliopsida; order Santalales; family Viscaceae; genus Viscum; species Viscum album. The sequence continues at coordinate 120,198,978 of OY728132.1, read as the reverse complement.
AAATACAACCATATGGAATTTGGTCATGGTTCCCATTGAAATTATTTCAAACATAAATCTCATTATATATTATCACATTATTTTACTACATATTAATGTTGAAAATTATATTTTAAAAGAAGTTTTTAATTTAAAATAATTTTTTATTGATCTGTTAAATTATAGTTATTATAAATGAAGAAAATTTGGTGGAACCATATTTGATATCTCTCTTCCTCTCTTATGTTTTCACTTTGTAGTTACCCCATTCCCTATTTGAATTTGATATGTATAAAATAAAATTAATAGTTATTTTAATATATATATATATTCTAATAAAAAAATTATTTCTCAAATAATCCATTAAATTTTTTTCACACATCACCATATATGAATCATAACTAATAAGTTAAATTTTTTGGTAAAAATATCCAACACTCAATGGAAAAAAATATCAAAACATATAATGTGTGTGGTTATTAAATTTAGAGAAATAAAATTATTTAATATATATTATATACCTATTAATAAATGGAAAAATCTAACATTGTGGTTTAATGTAATTAAATCTCTCAAATATATATGTTGATCATTATTCGTCCTTCTTCAACATCTTTTATAGATATGTTAATTGATTTCCTAAGAATCTTGTCAGAAATATATTATCATAATAAATACAATGACTATAATTATATGTGATAAATATAATTATTTGTTATGTTAAACAATAAAATTGATATAATTTAATGAAATGTGATAATAAAATTACATGGAAAGTATTTTCATCACTATAAGGCCAAACATTTCAAATTATAAAATTTACATGATATCTCTCTAACAATTAATCACAAAAAATATTATTTCCAAAAATTAAAAAATCTATTCTATGATCATAAACATAAAATATATTCTAATGTTCAAAATTGTGAAATACCATCATAAAAATTAGTATCCAAAGTCGAAGAGGAATTAAAATATTTTTACCTTCTATATAGAATTTATTTACCTTTAATGAATTCTAAATAAATATATTTAAAAATATTAATATAATTTTAATACCAATATTGAAAATAATGGTAACAATATATAAATATCATATTAGTAAGTTATAAAATTATTCTAGATGGCTAAAGAATAAAATTTCAATCAATTTTTCCAACTATAGAGACCTCGTCTCTAGTGAATAATACTCTAGATGATTAATCAATAATATCATGTATCATTACTTTAATATTATAAATCACCATATTATACTTATGTAAGGTATCATCAATATATTAAATAGACACATATTATACAATTTGATACTAGGGAAACTAAACATATATCTCATATATTATGGGAAGATATGAAGGAAGAGGTAAAGGTGTTGGATAAGAAAGAGGAGGTGGAGGTGGAGTGAGATATGAACCCTAAAACTAAATATGCATATCAGTTAACATCCATGGTATTGATCCTATAATCCTATCATCCATTATTACATCCACCTCCAAAATGTTTTTTCTAAAGCGTCAATTTTTTCTTTTATATGCATCATCCATTCTCGATGATCTAGGATGACCAAAAAAAATTAATCGACACTCCCCAATTGGATCATTGTACATAACCTAGATGGTTAGGATTTCCTATTTAGGTAGCTATAATATCCATCCCACCCTTAGGTATAAAGGTAACTAGTGTGTAATTATCCTCAAGGGTTTCGTTTCATGAAAATATGAATATTTAAAAATTGAATTAATAAAATATAAAGACTATAAAAATAACTTAAATTAATTAATTATATCCTTAAAATCATCTCAGTTACTACCCATGAGTATTCAACAAGTTATGTTAGTTAATTGGTTATTCAGACCCTCTTTCATTTTTCATGTCCATAGAGAGGGGAATCATGGGCAATATCTTATGATCCTAAATATTCTTCACTAGATTTATGAAATTTTCACCTATCATTTTCTTGTTTAATAATAGATACCATTCATGATATAAAGTGTGTGAGTGAATTTTTTGGGATTGGATTTCTTAGTGAGGTCCCCATAATTTATGTTAATGTTGAAAAAATATACCATTAAGACTATACCTTTTTTATATTAAATATTTTACTTCTAACCCTTAATATTTCACTTACAAAATGTGATTACTTACATCATTTTAAAATAAATTTTATCCTTATATCTTTATATAGAAAAGGATATATATCAAATTGATTTTCATTTATTCTAACATAAAAATTGAAAATTGAAGTCAGGGTTGATTTAAAATCCCTTCATCTTCTAGAAATAAAACCAAACATTCCTTCTTGTTTTCATTAATGACATGTATATCATATTTAATCTAATGAGAAGAAAAAAATAACACACATTAGAAAATAAATTCATGATAAGTAAAATAATAATGAATGATTTTATCAAAATTATCTCCAATAACTAAACTAGAGTAATATTTTTATCACTTCGCCAATAAAACAAATATTGCTCATATTTTACCTTTAATTTCTACATAACTATAAACATGTTTTGAATTTGACACCTAATATAAATTTTATAGTAAAATTATATATATATAATATGGGTTATGCTATGAGCATGTGATAATCTAGGAAACCATGTGAAATTGTTTCAAACTAGGAAACATTCCCATCCAATATTGATGTAAATGTCTCTTTGGTAGGAGGATGGGGAGAGTAATTAGTAAAACTATCACTTGGGTCCTCCATATAATATGGATGTGAAATAGATGTTTTATCATACATTTTTCAAAATCAAATTAGTAAAAAATTAGTAACTAATTATATAAATACAATATTTTGATATAAAATTAAATATAAATCCAAAAAAGATCCCAAAAATATAAACAAAAATACAAAAAAAATATTATTATTTATTAAATTAGTCAACATAAATGATAGAATATGTATATAATTTTTATGAAATAGGATATGATTTAAATGGAAAAAAAATTATTAAATAAAATATAATACATGATTAAATGTTACATATAAATTTGCATAATAATCATAAAATAATAAAACAAAACTAAAAAAACTAAATAAAATATATTAAAAACAATTACAAATATATAGTGGAAATTTTAATGAAAAATTAAATGATATTGTCAGATGAAAATTGTGGTTAAGTAAAAAAATAAATACCCATTAGAAATTTAAATATAGAAATGAATAATTAGAAAATGTTAAAAATAGAAAAATCTAAACAAAACAAAATAAAAAATCATATTTTTTATATTTTTTTATTTAAGTATAAAAATAAAATATAAAATTGTATAGATACAAATTTAAAAATTTGAATTGTTAAAAAATATATAAATATATGCCTATTTTAATATTATGAGATCAAAAAAGTTTATTTTTCCCATATTCCATCCTCATGTCAATTATATATGAAATGAACCATGTTTACAAAGTGGTCATCAACATCATATGATAATAATTACATCAATATAGGTATATCCCATAATTCATTATCATTATCATGTTCTTATCACTAAAATAGTATATTTCCCCTTGGAAAATAAATTACCACAATAACTTTTTTTGATCATGAACATTGAAATTTTTGTTCCCATTTGTTTCTATATAAAAAGAGTCATTTATGTTTTAAAATTTCTTCAAATTTAATAGTTTCATATCAAATTCATCATGTTTCATTATTTCATCACTGATAAACCATTTACAGTTAAACATAAGAACATGAAATTTATCGTAATCAACCTACAATATTTCTTCAATAACTCTATAATGTTTCATTGACCAGGATATTGGGTTTTTTATTTTTTGAAATTAAAAATGTGTTGAATCAGTGAACACTAATACACTACTACTCTTTGTTGAACTTCTATTATCTAAATTTTAAGTATATAATATATATTCATTAATGTCTTACCTGGTCCTTCTTGTCACATTTACATTTTGGTTTCCTATTAATTATCTTAATTTTACAGACACATTATTTATTCCAATCATGATTTCTTTAAACCATATTGAAACCTAGTTTATAACCATTCAATAGTGACTTATTTTCATTATTCAAATCACATTTCTTAAACACATTAATATGTGATTTCATACAGGTCTGAGCATAATCTATATTATTCAATATGTATATATTTACCTATTTTACTTGTTCACCAATTAATGATTCTATTTTCATTTTATATATCATATTTCCCCCAAAACTAACTTGTTCATAGTCAGATATAAAAATACTATCATTCTCCTCTATAGGAAATTGGAGTTTACAAGACATTTCAACCTCAATAAAAAACTACTCTATAATGGAGTCTTTTAATCAATATGGATTCTTAATATACCCCTTAAATATCATTATATTTTCTCAAAATGGTATACTAAACATAGATATATTGTACCAAAAATAATTTTTTTCACACTAAATGAACCATTAAATTCACAATGATATGAATTTTTTTTGGAGTGATGTATATTTCCAGTTGAAAACATATATAAATAACCTCATTCACAAATTTTTTCACAGAATTAGTATTTATCTATTTATTAAAAATATAATTTAGAAGTTAAGACAGATTCTTGATGTCATTATGATTAGAATGGGTTGTATTCCCCTCAATTCAACTAATAATATTCATTGAATAATAACTTGAAAATCATGGGATTTCATATCAATTAACATAATATCATTTAGTAATATATTTTTTTTACATTTTCAGAATAAAATTGAGGATGGTGTATTCTATAAAATCACTGAAAAAATTATTTCATTTTTCTTAGATAATGTATGAAAATCCATCAGAAATTATGTTTTGTTTAAATTAGGAGTGTCAGATAACTCTAAAATTATTCCCATTAAATTTAAACACAATTTTTCATATAAAAATCCATTTTTTACTTTAATATCTAATATGGTTCCAACAAAAAATCTTATATTTTTTCTCAACATATATAACATCAGTTATATATATTATCTCATTATATATCCAATATATAAGGTTAAAAAATTTTGATCCTTTCTTTCATTTATTTCTTTTGTTACCTGATTTTTTGTCTTTTCAAATATCCCATAATTGTTTTTTCACTCTCTCAATGTATTGATGCGTTGAAAAATGATTTTGAGTGATATTAAATTTTTATGACTCATTGAATTAATTTATTATTATTTGATAAGTGTGATCCATAAAAAAAATTGTATGACCTATGTATATTATTTTCCTCCCATGTTATATTTTCCAAATAGAAACCCCTTCTTCACAAATTAGAAAATCTATTTTCCCCTTATCACTATATCATGTTATATTTCTATATTCTAGGATTTTGTTTATAGTAAACATAATGATTCCATATAATTGAAGATATTCCTCTTTATAATAATGAGGAACTCTGATACATTCCTACCATAAATATTTAAAATCTTCAATAAATGGTTTCTTTTAATCATAAATATCAATTTTTGGATGTTTTTTTCAAAAAATCATTAAATTCAACCCAATTTATTTTCACATCATACATAATTATGAATATATATGGTAAATTACCAAAAAAGTTTTCCTTGAACTATTTTCTCTAATGAGGCTCTGATATGGATTTATTATATCTATGCACCACCAATGTATAATATTTATATATTTATTTAAAAATTTATAAATTTATTGACAACTTTTTTACATTATTGAAAATCATCCGGATGATGTAATTTTACAACCAATATTTTATCATTTTCATTCTATATTAACCTATTTACACTATTTTAAATTTTAAATTAATATTTCATATAATGAATTATAGAATGATTCCAATTTTATTTAATTATACTATTGGAACATTGAATAATAGATGACTGAACATCTGATTTTTACTTCAAATGACACTATGATTTCCCAAATGAAGGATATTTTAATTGAACTTCACATTCCATCCAATATAAAAACACCCATTGTAAAATTAATTAATCTTATTTTACAATAATCCCATTAAGAAAAATATTTTTTTCAAATTATAATTTAAATCTAAATGTTTATCATTCACAAAATGTATGTCATACCTCAAACATAGAAATTCATTAAATCAATTTTCACTCCAAAAATTCATAGATTTAAAGTTCCCCAATAAAAAAATTGTATATAGAATGATGGAATTATTATAACCTAGATACAGTAGGTTTTCAGCATCACTATATCATTTCTCTATTTTTGATGGTTTTAAAATTACCTTTACGTCAATTTCACAGATCAATTTCATTAATTTGTTTAAAACTATGATTTTTTAATCTTTATGATCATTTTTTCTTAAATTTGTTCAAATATCACCAACCCAAATCCGAGGAAAAAAACTTTGATTAAAACCATTTTAAATTAAAATTAATTGTATTTCAATCCTTTAAATATTTATCATCTTCAAACATTTCAATCATAGATAGAGAAAAATGTCATTTTTTAAGGAATTTTATTTGGGATATTCCCAAAGATAATTAACCCCATCATTTTATACACCCATTATTCATCATTTACCAAATAATCTATGATGTATTATTACCAAAAGAAATTAAAATTATTAAATATAAATTAATTGATTTTTAATTTTAAATTCATATTTATATTTATAAACAAACGTACTATAAAAATTGTTTATTTATTATTGTTCACTATATAATAAAAAATTAATAAAAAATTATATTAAAATAAAAACTAAAATAAAAAGTAATCAATAGAAATTAATTTATTGAATACGAAAAAATGATAATTTAGAATATAAAAAGTAAAGAACCAAATATTAAATATAAAATTTCCATAAAACTAATAATAAATATATAATATTTTAACGTGTTTATTTTCAATTTTTAATCAGTATTTTATTTAATATTTAAAATTTAATATAAAAACCTAATACATAATTAAAAATTAAAAATAACTATGATTTATAAGTTGTCATAATGAAAAAAATAATGAGCATAAATAGCTGCTTAGTAATTTTCAATTGTTTATAACAATTTGAAAACCCAAAATGTGAATTTATAAAAGATATATCACTGAAAAATAATTATTGAATGAGAATATACAATGTAAATATATTAATGATATTTTCAAAAATTAATATGAATTGTTAATTTATACCACATACAGTGAATAAATTGAATCTTCCCAAGAAATTTTCAAATAATCATTTCTTTAATTTAAATTTAAAATATTTTTTAAAAAAAATGACATTTTTAAAAATTTAAAATAATTAATATAAAATGAATGAGTATGCATAATTTTTTATTTTATTAATTTCTAGTATAATTATTTTAGCAAACATATTTTCAACAAAACACAATATACTTGAAAAATGGAAATTATCAAACACTGATAAAATAAATAATATAACAAATCAAGATTCATATAATTTATCAAAATGTATTATATAGAAATATTGACTAAAAAAACATCCAAAAATCTATATATAAATATCCAAATATTTTTAATGTTCTATATCAAGGAATATTATTATTAATGAAATTTTTTGGACAATTTAACCATCAAATGATGCCACCATAAGCTATAATAAGAGGGAAAACCAAATCGTAACCCATCTAATGATAATACCTAAGAGTGTGGTGGATGATGAAAAATATTGATAAAAGATGGTGAAAAGAGACTAAAATAGCTATATATGATGGTTTAGGGTAAAAGATAATGGTTAGAGCTAGTATAATGGGTTTCAAGACATCCAGATTGATTTACAATGGGATAATGTTCTCCTTCTGAGAGAATACCAACTATTTTTGTGATAATGAATGAACACAAAATTAATTTTCCAGGGATTTCATAAAATTTTAAAAGAGTTTTCACATTTTTAATTTAATGAATTAAATTTAAACCATTCTCCTCTAATTTTTCACATTAATTAAAAAATAAATGATTTGAAAAATTATAAATAATCTCTGTTAAAAATACCTTAAGTTAGAAATGTGTCATTTTAAATTTGTTTTGTACTAGTTATTGCATGCTTCTATATTTGATTTATGTTTTAAGAATTCTAGCTACTTATTTATTTTATAGGAGTTTTGAACACGTATTGAGGAAGTTGTGACTTAATGTAAGGTATTTTTTCTCAATTTTCCTTCTTGAGTCATGTGATATGTTATGACCATATGGTTCATTGAGTAATTTATACACAAACCATTTGAAATGTAATATTATGAATTTATTTATCCTCATGATATTTTACATTTCATTTAATGATGTTCTGTCACGAAATGAATCTGATCTCCACCAAAACTGGCACCAAACCTGGCCCTTGACAAGGCCAAAGGGCGTTCCTGATCCCCACGGGATGGCACAAGTGCCTGGGTATCAAAAACTGAAAATTTGGAATGATTTACCTGAGATTGTATACTTAAAAAGACAAATGAATCCAGGAAATCGAATCTGGATTTTTCAAACCAAAACATCTTTTACTAAAATTCAGAACTGAATTACACAATTTTAAACAATGTTTAAAGACCATTACAAAGGTATAAACCCAATAAAAGATAGCCCAAGAACCAAAACATGGAAAGAGGCACCACCCTCAAGCCATCTCTACGAAATTGCATCACGATGGACCGCTAAAAACCAGAACCAATGGCATAAAACATGTACCCAAACCCGTGACATAAAATAAGCAAGTCTACATACACCCAAAGGTGTAAGTAGGGTGTGATAGAAATCCCATTAGGATACCACCTCTAAGAGATTCAATGCGATAAACATTTCATGACAAAAAGCATTGCAGGTTTTGTAAATAAGAAATGTTTGTTACAATTTTATAAAGGATGCAATAATAAATGAAAACAGTTTTCATGTGGGCTAATTTTAAAGGACCAACAATTTTGAAATAAATAACAAAGCTACTGAATTTTCAAGCCAACAATACTGTATACCAACGGTAAGTACAAAGGATCTAATGAGCACAAGTAATAGGAAATAACCCCTAGGCACTAGCTAGCTGTGGGTCCCAGGTACCTCGTATCTCGGTGAGAGTAACCATAAAAAAATATGTTCTCATGCATGAGCCACTAGTAGGGAACATACCCATAACCTAGTGGTCCCCAATCATCATCATCATATTTTAGTTTTAGTTGTAAGCGTCAATCTTGCTAAGTGAAACTGAGGCCAAACCCCACGGATTCACTAGCATACTAGTACACGTCCACCCACCTAGATACTCGGGTTTTCCCCTTGTGCTCAGATAAGTTCAACAAGTCAATAAATATACTTTGCACATGCAAATATCATTTTCACATCACAATTTCTCCAAACATCCCACATGTATTCCACACAAGTCTAAAAATCCACTTTTTCATTCAAATGAATTTTGAAATCATACTCACGCAAAAAATAGCCCACATCACATTTTTCACATCTTTCACAATTCAAAAAATCTATTAACAATTTTATAAAATATTTCCCAAGATGTTAAACATCACATCACAGCCCACTCACATATTAAATAATACCATTTTCATAATCAAAGTCCATTTTGCACATCACACTCACGCAAAACAGCCTGAAAACACGTTTCACACCCACATCCCAATTTCATAAATCACCTCGACAAATTAAAAAACATTACCAAAATGTTTTACAACATAACTGACGACTTTATGTTTCAAAAACTTATTTTAGGAACATACTCTCACCAAAATAGTACATAAGCAACCATTTCACACATTGTGTAACTCATTTAATCATTTACGGTTTTCATAAAACCAACCCAAGAGGTGCAACCATGGTTGGCATACAAAACCCATTTCAAAAACCTAATTCAAGACCAAAACAATGCTAATAACCATTGAAATCAGAATTGGAAGCCCTAAAAACATTTATTAAACCAACCCCAAGTTTTATACAAATACCTCAAACAATACCACGAAAGGTACACATGAAAAACACATGTTTTCACAAATCATGTTCAAGAAGTACAACATGGTTTCACCCATTAAAACCATTAAAAAACCCCATTACAAGGACAAAATGACATTAAGGCATTAACAAAACTCAATTTTCAGCCCCTTTTAACATTAATAAATCAATTTCACATCTTATAAAATACACCCAAATATTTCCCCAAGAGCCACGCATGAAAAGCACCCAATTCCAAGCAATAATGCAACTACAAAATTAAACACTTAACTCAATCCATCACAAAAACAATTTTTGCACCACACAAAACAGATTTGAAACATACTAAATTAATAAACCAATCAATCTAACTCATCATAAAATGGTTATACATGGAATCACCTACCTTTTGAGTTGAAACCCTCAAAACATGGTGCGAAACATTAAGCATACCACCTCTGCACCACAAGGAATTTAAATCCAGACCTAGACCACAAAAAATTGACCCAAAAGATACCAAATCAGACATTAGGATCTAACCCCAACTTTTGGACATGAGAAAATTCAACAAAGAGGAATAAAAACTAAAAGAGGATGGAAAGAACCAAGAAGGAATTCCCTTACTTGAAATATCTTGACTAAATCATCCCCAATGCACCAATATATGAATCTCCAAGTACCCAAAACTGATATGGAGGTCCTAAGGAGTCACATGAGGTCATGTGGGGACTGAAATGGGGTAAAAAGGATAAAAATTGAAGTAGTTATGAAAGATTAATTTTACCTCATCAAATCTGGTCGATTTGAGAAATATTGAGAAAGATCGTCCAAATCCGTGGGGTATATGAGCTCCAAAGAGTAAAACGAGATACAGGGGGTGAGGCTGAGGTTTTTGGCTTAGAGTGGGATGTTGAATCACTAAAAACAGTAAAAACGAATGAGATATTGAAATTTTAAAATAACAATTTAAAGCAGGAAATGGGCTTACGGGCAGGCCCATTACCTTAATTAAAAACCCAAATCCATCATGATTTCAGATTTATATGTGGTTCAAATGGATATGGTGATTTTAATATATTAGGTTATGACAATTGGGAAGTGGAATGAGTATAAAATAGTAAAAATTGAAGGAGTTATAGAAGACATAAAATTTGTTTTTAAATCTGGATTTGGGCTCACGGTTTGGCCCAAATTTTCAAAACCCACCATTTTCACCAAAATGAGTGGTAAACCCCCAAAACAAATCGGGAATGGAAATTAAATGAGTAATGAATTTAAAATTTTTTTATGGGTGTGACAATTCTCCCCACCATAAAACTTTCCGCCCTCAGAGAACCACATCATGGACAAAGCAAAAACCAAACCCAACCAAATGGCATAAATGGACTCCTTTGCTAAGCTTCGCCCCCAAAGGCCAAAACACCTCCAGTGATCAATTAAGGAAGGAATACTTCAAAACCAAAACATACACCTCATTACTGAAATTATAAAGCACATTCAGGATTTATCCTAAAATAAAACTTCTCAAAAACTATCTGAACAAGGCTCAAGAAATTTACCCAAACAAATAAGAACATCGAACAAGGACACACTTACCTTGATATAACTAAACCACTAGGAACTCTCCAATCCCAACATTTACCCAAGGTAGATGTATGTGGTTATATAGCTCTGAATGAGACTACCCACATCCAATCCAAGACCATGTACAAATGTGAGTTATTGGTACAAGGATACTCAAATGGGCTCCCCTACCATAAGAGACAACTTAAATTTTTTTCCAAGAAAGAATCAAGTCACTAACAGGGGATCCCCGAACAAACTCCTTAGTACAAGGGGTAGAATCCCATTAGTAATTTTCAAAATAATATACGTGAGACTCATAGTAGTTCTCCCCACCATAAGAACCATCCCTCTTAACTGGCCAATATGGGCCGGCATAGAAAAACCCCAAAACTTAAAGAGTTGGGATGACAACACGGTTAGCCCACATAGTTTGGGAAACTATGCGCTGACCATGTGGATCCTTATACCTAAATGGTTTTCTAGAGAATGGTTACTAATAAGTGTTCACTCAACATGTCTAGAAATATCTAAAACCGTGCCCCCGAACCCAAAGGAAACCAAAGGGGAAAAGAAAGTCATTGGGAGATAACATGGGGATGAGGCCCTCCACCTCTTTCCACCGAACGAGAACAAATGAAGCAAGATGACAACACCAAAATTTGAACTATTCCCATCTCTCATAATAATAATAGTTCATTGTTCAAGGTTAAAAAATACCCTGGGATTTCCTATGACTACGTGACAGATTCTCTCCGGGACCTATGGCTGGAGCTGGAATGATTGAAGCATCTTTGGCCTCGCAGTTAGGATTTGGAAACCCCCAAATAGAATTTCTTCTTCTGATGCTACAAACAACTATAAGCAATCTGAGATGGGTTCACCAAGACATAACACACTCCAGAACTCACTTTAACCTAACTTTTAAATTCACTAAAATAAGGGTTTAGAGGATGCACTCACATCACACATTGCTTCTTTGGGTGAGAAACAACAGAAATAAAGGACACATATAAACACCTTCCTCTAAAATAGAGGATGTCGAGATCTCCCAAAAGGAAAAACTGTTTTGAAAAAAATAGACTCACATAATACTGTACAAATACACCTTTACAATCAAATGAGCACGTGACATCACATCACATCACCGAACATGACCAAAGCAAATGATAGAAATAATACAAGGAGGGGGCCTTATACAACATCACCAAATATCACAACATTTTAGAAAGTGTCCATAACAGCCTCTCATGGCCAGATTTCCTACACTAGTGGTTTAACATAAACCCCTTCTACAAAGAGACTATGATGGACTTAGAGGACCTCTTAGACATTAACCATACTGACAACCCCAGACAACATTCACCTTCGACGAATCAGGTAGCTTAAGAAACTAAGGTCTCTTTCAACCATCCACGAGAACTCTTATGCAACAAGAGGATCCGAAAAAAAACCAAGAAAGAACATGGTGTAGACTCATTCTACAAATCTCAAGAAAATATTCCATAAATTGATTAACTGGAAGATTTTCCAATGGTGAAACAATCCGCATTGCACTTCAGTTGTGCACTAAATCTTAATGGGGGCGCAACTTATCCAATGAGAGAACCCAAGGACCCATCCAAGCTAGTCCATTGGTAAACCATGCAACAAAACATATCCAAACTCATTAATGGAACTATATTAAAGGTTTCCTGAAACATATATCATAGGAGACTACTAAACGGACCTTCTACCAAGCTTTCCGACCAAACAAAAACCCAAAAAAACAGTTCGAACAGGAGGGGTTCTTGGACTCAAAACATCCCCCAACATCAACATTTTCAAAAACCCATAATAAAAACCATCCCAAACTATTCATAAAGAAAACATGTTTTTCTTTAAAACCATTTCTGGGAAAAAAACTATTCAGCGATGAGCGTATCCACCAATGGTACCCCATGGGCCTCACACATGCATGTTTTTGTGCCACACCGGGCACCCTTCTCATATCCGTCCTAGCACTCATCCACTCATGCCATCAACCATCTATCATCCCATATAACCCCATTCATGTGGTCACTCATGGAAATACCAAAGGTTAATGCACTTATTCTTTCCACTTTTCAAAACCAAAACAGTCAACCAACACATCATTCTTATCAAACCCGCTAACTAGGAGGTCGAACCCAAATTACAACATTAAATTTTTTTTCAGAAAGGCACAATCGTTCTAATTAAAACTCACATTCATGTTATTTACACCAACTTTAAAACATCACATCCCATTAAAAAAACTTTTAATAGTTTAGAAAACTCTAATGGGAACACTTTTTCAAAACCAACATCAATATAGTTTCTACTTTCAAAAGAGGTGTAAGAACATAATTTTCCATTTCAAAATAATTCTGAATATTCAGTTCCACCATTTCAAAATCAAACCATTCCATATTTATTTGAAAATCATTTCACAAAAACATCACACTTTCTAAAACCAAGTCACTTTAAAACCAAAGTTCTAAGATTTCAAAACTAAAGAACACCAGACAATGCGAGAGGAAACTAGTTTCAGTGGGTGACATGGACATATGGTTGGCGGCCATATTCCAATCACTTCACTGTCACAGAGAGTGTTCTAGTGAATATCCCTGGCTCCACATGGCTTGCCAGACCCTGCGATCTCATTGAGACTATTAACCCAAATCTCATTTCATTTCCCATAATCACCATCAAACCAAGAAAACCAAAAGACATTGACAAATCCCAACTTCCCCTGGCAACCTGAATCCTGAAATGAGGTGTGGTGATCAAGGACACTACCCATAACCAGAATTCCATGTCCCAACAATCATAACTCTTGACTATCCTAACTATTTCCAAAATAACATGACTCAAATGGAGAGAACCTCCTCTAATACCATTTTGTCACGAACCGAATCTGATTGCCAAAAAAACTGGAACCAAACCCAGCCCGTGACAAGGCTCGAAGGGCGTTCCCGATCTCCATGGGATGGCACAAGTGCCTGGGTATCAAAAACTGAAAATTGGGAATGATTTACCTGAGTTTGTATACTTAAAACGACAAATGAATCCAAGAAATCGAATATGGATTTTTCAAACCAAAACATCTTTTACTAAAATTCAGAACTGAATTACAAAATTTTAAACAATGTTTAAAGACCATTACAAAGGTACAAACCCACGAAAAGAAAGCCCAAGAACCTCCACATGGAAAGAGGCACCGCCCTCAAGCCATCTCCATGAAACTGCATCACGATGGACTGCTAAAAACCAGAACCAATGGCATAAAACATGTACCCAAACCCGTGACATAAAATAAGAAATTATACTTACACCCAGATGTGTAAGTAGGGTGTGATAGAAATCTTAGTAGGATACCACCGCTAAGAGATTCCATGTGATAAAAATTTCATGACAAAAAGCATTGCATGTTTTGTAAATAAGAAATGCTTGTTACAATTTTTTATAGGATGCAATAATAAATGATGACAGTTTTCATGTGGGCTAATTTTAAAGGACCAACAATTTTAGAATAACTAACAAAGCTACTTAATTTTCATGACAACAATACCGTATACTGATGGTAAGTACAAAGGATCTAATGAGCACAAGTAATAGGAAATAACCCCTAGGCACTAGCTAGATGTGGGTCCCAGGTACCTCGTATCTCGGTGAGAGTGACTACAAAAAAATATATGTTCTTGTACATGAGCCACTATTAGGGAAGATACCCATAACCTAGTGGTACCTAATCATCATCATCATAGTTTAGTTAGAGTTGTAAGCGTCAATATTGCTAAGTGAAACTGAGGCCAAACCCCACGGATTCACTAGCATACTAGTACACGTGCACCCACCAAGATACCTGGGTTTTACAACCAAGACTAATAAAAACTAAAAGAGGATGGAAATAACCAAGAAGGAATTCCCTTACTTGAAATATCTTGACAAAATCAGCCCCAATGCACCAATATATGAATCTCCAAGTACCCAAAACTGATAGGGAGGTCAGAAGGGGTCATATGAGGTCATATGGGGACTGAAATGGGGGAAAAAGGATGAAAATTGAAAGAGTTATGAAAGATTCATTTCACCTCATCAAATCTGGTCGATTTGAGAAAGATTGAGAAAGATCGTCCAAATCTGCGGGGTATATGAGCTCAAAAGAAGAAAAAGTGATATAGGGGGTGAGGCTGAGGTTTTTTACTTCGAGTGGGAGGATGAATCACCAAAAAATAGTAAAAAACGAATGAGATATTGATATTTTAAAACAATAATTTAAAGCAGGAAATGGGCTTACGGGCAGGCCCATTACCTTAATTAAAAACCCAAATCCATCATGATTTGGGATTTCTATGTGGTTAAAATGGATATGGTGATTTTAATATATTAATGTATGCCAATTGGGATGTGTAATGAGTATAAAATAGTAAAAATTGAAGGAGTTATAGAAGAAACAAAATTTGTTTTTAAATCTGGATTTGGGCTCACGGTTTGGCCCAAATTTTCAAAACCCACCATTTTCACCCAAATGAGTGGTAAACCCCCAAAAAAAATTGGGAATGGAAATTAAATGAGTAATGAATTTAAAAAAAAGTCATGGGTGTGACATGTTCCTTTATAGTTATTTTGTTTTAAAGTTTCTAAAGTGTTTAATATTTTAGGTTATAATATCATAATTTATCATGATTATTTATGTTTATATTTACAATAATAAAATATTTTGATCCAACATTTAATAAATTCATTCCTTTTAATATAATATATTTTTTCTTTATATTATTAGTACCATTTTTTGCTTGTTGGTACGTAAAATAATTGAGAAATGGTTTTTATGAAAATAAAACGTTATTTATCTCTTTAGTTAAATGTCTATTCACTTCCAAAACCTTATTCTTGTTAAATGTTTTAATTTTTTTTAATATTATCAAATTATTTTTAAAATACATTTTCAACCCTGTTTTAATTTTGAGAAAAAAATTGAAATGAATCTTCATGTATTTTTTTAATTCTCATTTGAGTTTTAATAAAAATGTGAAATCAATCAGTGTATTAATGTATATTGTAATAAGAAAACATACCATCATCATGAACATTGTATTATTTGAATACTCCTTTATATTGTTTCAAGATTATTTTCAAATAAAAGTATTTTCAATAAAATTTAGGTTTTAAAAAGAATATATTAAAATAATAATGGATATTTTCTGTAAGAAATGTTTTATAAGACATTTCAAAATCATTTTCTATATTAGATGACATATTTAGATGTTACCTATGTTTTTTTGGGAATATCAATCAATGATAACATTCTTATTACATGGGTGAATTTTTTATTGTGAAAAAATTATTTTCAATCCCATTTCCCTTCCATTGTATATACCATGATAAAATTATTCTGAAACACATATCTTTTATCATGGGTTATGCTATGATAAAATTACGTAATTATTATGAAACCTATCTCTTTCCTATAGTTATTATTATGATTTATGTTTTATTAAACCCATTTCATTTCATGATTTATTATATGAAATTTTTTTATGATCTTATGTCACACATAATTTTTTTTTCGTATGAGATGGGTGGGACCTATATTGCCCTCTAATTCATTGGGTGTTGATTTATATGTTAGGAGATAGACATGAATAGAATTGTTTGTAAACCTATATTATTAGGGGACTTTAACCACTATGATGTACATGGGACTGAACCATGACTACTATGATGATATAGGGAGGGAACCTATTCCACTATGATATCCTTGGTAGTGATTCGTGACTAATATATTAATTATTTTCTATGCTTATGTGTATGACCCAAATCTTTGTCTTCTTCCAACGTTAGGATTTCTTAGATCATATTATTTGATTTACTTATTATTCATGTCCTATAAAAATCCAATAGTTATTCCCTAACTCAAGAGTATGAACATTGATATTTAGGGTATGTTTTTAAAATTTTATGATCATGTTATCATACACTTATATTCCTATTACGCTAATTTATCTCCTTTCTTTACCATTACTGAGCATCTGATATAACCCATTCTTATGTTTCATTTCCCCATGTTATGATGAAATGTATTATGTATGATATTTCTGAAAAGGGTCCTAGATTTGAAGTAATTAGTGTATGATGAAATGGTTTACCGATGAAAAAGTCATTGTCAATTCAATGTCTCCCAAGGCACTATACCTTTACGATCCTAAAACAATTGTTTGTGTAATATAATAAATATTCATAAAAAATGATATAATATATATGTTTAAAAATATTGGGTCTTTGTATTTTTTATTAGAGGATATAATTAGTTAACCATTATAAACAAGGTTGGTAAAACATTAGTGAGATTCCTAAGGGCATTTATCTATGTATAAGTCTAAGGATGTGTCAAATAATAAGATAATGTATTTGGATTTTAGTAAATGATAAAGCGGTTTCCAAGAAATTACATTCTTATATGGATTCAACAACTGAAACAGATGTACCTATGGGTAATAAATCTAAAAAGACATATTAATTAGTACTAAACCTCCACATATTCCATATAAATGGGCCGTACTAAAGACCTTGTTTGATACTTTTGAGGGATATGCTTTAGAAAATCGAAAACATTTTAAGAACCATCATAAAGAATTTAAATAGATTACGACTATGAATGTTCCAGGATAAACATTAGTTTTCATAAAGTTAAAATAAGTTATCCTGATTTAGACATCCTATAAGATATTTTTTATGATTATGTGAAAACCTCTATGATTATTGTGGCTTACAAAATTATTTTTGGTTTTAATAATTTCCTTGAACCAAAAATACCATTGTTAATGTTGAGTGTGATGGAAAATGCAATGATTTTCTTCTTGAGAATCCAAACATTATAGGAGTTAGAATGATAAATATTATTGATAATATCAAACAACATTTTCAAGATATGAATAATTATATACATCCAAATGAAAAAGTGTGGGAAAACATTTTGTTGAGTCCTTTATGTTGTAACATAATCCTTCTTTAAGTTCTCCTTCTAATCCATTAGATACATATAAATGGATCTATATTATTGAAAATATATTTTACAATATACATTATTTAGAACATGAAAAAGTAATTTTGGCTATATACCATTTGGAAGGTCAACCAGATAAATGGTTTTCTCTTATGAATAATACAAGAAATGGGATGAAATTTAATGAATTGATTGGGACATGTTCAAGAACTTATTTTTCAATAAGATCTATCTTAGTATTATTCATTCAAATATAGGAAATGAGTTCCCTGGGATAAATCAAAATAATGATTAATCTCTTGGTTCTCACTTTTGTAATTTTAATATAATTTTGAGGTAGACTTCTGGGGTTACCATCCATAATTAATTTAAGGTTGATCAATTATTCGGTGTATTAAACAAATTCTCAGAAGGGCGTTAACAATAAGTTACTTCAGTATCCGTGATGATATTTTTATATGTTTTATCAAGATTTATGTGTATGTTAGAGTTATATATAAATATCATGGTTTTTATATGAAGATAAAAGTGGTATTCCTGGGTAAATCTTAGAACCATTGATAGAATATGAGGATTTTTTCTTTTTTGATCAAAGTGTGGAAAGAAGCATAGCGGGAACTGTGTTATGGGGACTATTAAATTTTGTAAGTGTGGAAGGGAGGGTCATCCTAAGATTTATTTATGAAATTAAGGGAAGATGTTATCTAATGATACTAATAAAAGGAAATATGGATAGAATGATTCACCCATGCACCATTGTTTCTAATGTATTGTGTATGGACACTATACTAACTGGTTACCAAATATGATGTTTAATGGTGTTGATCAGTGTCAGCAACATCTTATGTTATGATACAGAGTAAAATTTCATATGAACACTATTTTTGATGATAGGTGTGATAAATAATTGGCCAAAATAATAATTACCAACCACTTGGTCTCACCCAAATTTACTCAAGATGTAAGGGTTAGGTTATTTCCTGTATTTTAGCTTGGTTTGTTGAATCCTTAGAGACCCTAGAAGTATCCTAAAAAACATAAATTCTATGGATTTTTTTTTCAATGAAGTTTCCAAAATTTGTTCTATTTTAGATGGTTTTAAGATATCAGTAAAATATCTAATTTAATTCAAATTAACATAATGAGTTTATCCTGGGTTATTGCTCGGGGTGGATTGTATAAATTCCTTTTTCAATTCTTTCAAGGTCTTATATTTGATATGGGTTCATTTATAGATTTAAACAACATCATCACATTCTAGTTTAATTCCTACACATTGAAATTACAATCACTTATACACTTGAAGGATAAATTTATTTATCACTCCAAGTTAAAGGTTTGTATTAGCACTAGATGTGTGTGACCTTAAATTCAATGAGGATGAAGGAGTTCAAAGATTGTCAAAAAAATTATCAATTAAAATAAGTGATTATACCTTAATGGAGTGATAAATAACATCCATTTATGTCCATTTATACTCCCTTGGATCAACCCATAAGTGGGTTATCCTTCCATTTATTCTATGCTTTCAATGAAAGTGGGAACTAGACTTGTGAGGGAGGAAAGAAATATGTAAAAATAGTCGATGAAATAACGATCACTCCACTATTGTGTGATAATTTAATAAGGTTTGGTGTGAATAAATTCACAAATTGAGCCAATAAAACCAATGTGATATGAATAGGAACAGAATAAGATGAGAAGAATAACTTTTGTTAAGAAACTAAGATGAATTAGAACAACTTACCTATGAAAGAAAAACATGAGACTACAAAAATGTGGCATAACATTACAATTAAAGTAAGAACAAAAGATCCTAAACTCCTTCAGCAACACTGACTTAAATAGTCACTCAAGAGGCATGAGTCGAGATCCAAATAGTACAAAGTATCTCACTTGAGTTTGGTAGGCCTAGGGTGGTGGAATGTAAGGGAGAGTTGGCATTATTATCCTTGACCCGAAGTCCCATCAAGATTGCATCCACCAAAAAAGGCTCCTAAATGACCATCTATACGGAATAATAAGTGTTCACCATAGAAGAAAAAAAATGAAAAATCGGATATCCTCTAATGTTATGTAATGTTTTAGACCATAGTAGAAAATTCTGTACATGATATCTGTAAAATGGTGGGATGTGTTTCTAGGCGGCAAAATATGAACCAAAATTTTATCTCTAACATGTGGGCCACCTGAAACTCCATGAAAACATCCTCCTTAGCTCTCGTCACTGTTGGATGAAATATTATAAATGATTTCCTATATCAGAAGTTAAATTTTTAGAATCATTGGGATTGTATCTTGGCCACTATAGTATTTTTATTGTGATTCTGTCCAATTTAATTTTCCCTAAATGTGTTGGCATGAAAGACAATTTTGCTGATTTTCCAATGTGAATCTTCAAATACTAAAAATGTATGAATTGTTCCCAATGCAATGAGAAACCTGAAAATTAAATATATCAATAAAATTAATATCATTGTTTTTTTATATGGTGTTGAAAAGAATGTAATAGTTCATTTTAAGAAGGAAACACAATCATAATGTGAAATGACGTTCAAAGTGTAAAATGCACTAAAATGGTGTTTATGAATAATAAAACACATGAATATTATATTTATTATAAATTAATATTAGCCTCATTAAGTGGATAATCATCATTCAAGAACATATGAAATTTTATTTAACTATAGATCTACCCATTTTTTCATATCTAAATAATTTATTGAGGGGGTAAAATGAACCTAAATATTTAAATTTTGGGTTATGAGTGAAAACCTCTAATGGTATGATGATCACATATCAAGTGTATGATTACTATAGGGATGAAATTAGTGGGAATGTGATTCCTAAATATCTTTTCATACTTCCTCTGGTCGAATTTTATTTTATATTAGGCATGGGTTAGCTTTATCTACTTAAAGACCACATCAATTGTCAAGGGAGGGAAGTCGTGTCGTATTTCACAAACCAACCATTGATCTTTTATCAATGTAACGACAAGTCAAAAACATCTTATAAAGATAACATCTATTCTATGGGTCATAATTACAATTCAAAATGGTTGATTATCTATTATGGTTTGGGATAAACTTTGAAATAATGGTGTTCCTATTGTGTGGGAATTTATTGATTTCTTTCGAGAATAGTATCCTTGTCTTCCACGGAATCATGAAATTGCATTCTAAAAAGAACCCATTCCTAGTTCCCTAAAAATTTCAAAGAATCCCTATATAATGTCCCCAATTGAGTAACAGAAATTCAAGAAACATCACTAATAGAACCATAAAAAATGATTCATTCATCATTTTTTATCACTTTGGGGTCCAACTGTTAATTTTTTAAAAAAACAATTATTGAACGATGAGGCTATGTGTGGATTATTTGGACCCGAACAAGATTATGATATTCAATACAAAGTCTAAAAATCTAATATTCTTTCATATAAATGAATAAAAATTAATCCTATGGTGACACACTGGGCGTAAAAGTCCTTTATCCTTTAGGTTCTTAATATAGAACTTATGATCCACAAACTCAATAGGTTCTATTTAATAACATGGAATATAAATGAGAATTATACCAATGAGCAGATCAATAGTAAAATTCACCTCTCTCTATTATTATAAACTATAAAAATCATCCATAAAGGCCATAAGATAGTCCCAAACACCACTTTAGGCAGTCGACCACACAAACAAGGGTCAACGACAACAAGACATATATCCGATAACTAGCATGGTATTACCCTAGAAAATGGAACAACATACACTAGACTTCTCAATCTAGTGTCCCACTCATAATAAAAGATGAGGGGTACCCCATAAATAGATTATAATTGTACCCATAGTTGATATTACTGTTTCTCATTCTTAACATTGACCATAAACCCATTCCAATAAAAAATTCTAAGATTTCAAGATCAAGAACCAAAAAGTATAATTCATCCTCAAATTCAGTTATCATCATCTGAAATAAAGGACACTTGAAAACATGTTTGGAACACTTTCCCAATATGAATATATAGTTATTCTATTCAGTCTTAATTGTTCAACTACTATCGTCCTGGATTTAATTAATGAAGTCTTTACTGAATACGTTTATTGGTTCAAGTTAGTCTTTATAGGTACTGTTATTTTCTATTCAAAGTGTTAGGAAGAGCATTAAGAACACTTTATAATTTCACTAAAACCCCAAAGTAAGTAGAAACTATATGAAATATTTAAAAAGTATGATTATTTTTAGAAAAAGGTATCATTTCTTGGTCATATAATCTCAAGAGAGGCTATATCAGAAGATCTATCTAAGATGGACTTTGTTGAGTGTTATAAGAAACTAGCCCTGGTGATATAGATCCCTAACTTTCTTGGATTATCATGATATTATCAAGGGTTTTTAAATAATTCCTCATGAATATATAATCCACTCACCATGTTATCTTATAAGGGATCCAAGTTCCTCTAGACATATGGATGTAAGGAAAATTTCATGTAACATAAGAGAATATTAGTTAGTGAACATGTACCTACATTACCATATAGGGTAAAAGGGTTCATAATATTTATTGATGCATCTGTTAATTAATTTGGATGTGTTATCATATAGCATAATGTGGTTATAGTTTTTGCCTCATGAAAATTTAGGATTCCTGAGAAAAAATACCCAAATCATTATTCAGAGTTAGATTTAGTCATTATTTCATGAATGATGGGAATGAATATTCTTTATAGAGAAAAAATGGATATATATACTATTCAAAAAAATTTAAATATATATTCACACAAAATGAGTTGAATGTGAACAATAGAATATGGTTAATGATGGATAAAGATTATGACCTCTCAATACATTACCACCCAAATAAAAAAACAAGGGGGATGACACTTTCAGTAGAAAGGATCATGATATCTTATCTAAGAAGCTGATAAAAAAGAATCTAATATTTCATTATTTTCAATGGATGGATATAGAAATTTGTAATAAAGGGGATAAATCTTATCTATCTCAATTGAATGTTCAACTGTCTATCAAAGTAAAAAATTAAATTGGCATAAAAGGAAGTTGCAGAGCTTCAAAAGGAAGTTATAAAAGTTCTTAAACATAACTATGATCCTGATGGAATGATAAGGTTCAAGAACTATTTATGTGTTCCTATCAATTAATAATCAAATAATTAGTTTTTATTATAAGCTCAATGTTTTTTATTATCAATTTATCCTATAATTCCAAAATATGTATATAGATTTGAAGAGTACTTTTGGTGGGATGGAAAGAATGAAGACATCATAGTGTTTTATCTTTGTTCTTATTATGTCAGAAATTATGGAAGAGGGAAATAATTCATATGGGATGTTTCATATATTACCCAAAACATAATGCAAATGTGAAAATATTTCCATGGATTTTTTCCTTGGACTCCCCAAAATGTCTAATGGGAATATTGCAATATGGGTTGTAGTCAAACTCCTTATTATGTCAACACACATCATAATTATCAGGGAATAAATATCTATATATCATATTTAAAAGATATAAATTTGAGGAGTAGTAAGGTTTCAGGGATTATCACATTCCATTATGTTTGATTGGGATTTGAGTCTTACCTCAAATTTTTAGTGAAGTCTTCGGCAAGCTCGTGATACAAAGTTGAGTTTCATCACTGTGTATCGACCTCAGATATATGGTTAGTCTATGAGAATAATTATATCCCTATAGGATAATTTGGGATCATTTTTATTAGATTTTAGTGGTTTTTGGGATCAATACCTTCCTCTATTTTAGTTTTTATACAACAACGTCTTTCACTCGAGCATTAAGATGGATCCTTATGAATCATAGTATATAATGAAGATTAGAGATCCAATGTATTAAAAATGAATTTGGGTAAATAAATTTATTAGGTCTTGATATATCTTAATAAATGGAAGATAATATTAGATGCATTCAGCAACACATCAAGGTATCTCATATTCGGTAGAAACATTTTGGATAAAATCGCTAGTGTGATCTATAATTTGATGTTGGTGATATGGTGCTCAAAATAATTTCTGTATTGAATATAGTTATGATATTTAGGAAGAAAGGGAATATAATTCTTAAGTATATTAGTCCCTTTAAAATTATTGATCATATTTGGGTGGTTGAATACCGGTTGTCATGTACACTAAACCTCTCTCATGTCCGTGATGTGTTCAATGAATCTTTTTGGAGTAAGTACATACCATACCCTGCACATGTTATGAACTCGGAGGTCATGTCTAGTGAAACATGATCATTGTTAAGAAGAATATAAATTTGATATTTTGTATTTAATAGAGATAGTTCAATGAAACAATCCCACTCTTCTGGTAAATGTTTTATGAAAAATCCACCAGTTGGAAGAAGCTACGTTGAAAGTTGAGGATATGATGAGGAAAATGTATCCTCATTATTTTATATCAGAGTGATGAATTTTTATGTATAAATTAAATTTAATTAGGATAGAATGTTAAACCCTGAGTTTCTGTGATTTTTTTGAATAAATTAATTTTTTTGGATATCATGTATTACACACAACACTGAGTTTATCTTATATTTCAAGCAACACTAGGTTTTAACAAGATTGTGAAATAATATTAATATAGTTATTTAAATGTGGATATATTTACAAAGCTATTAAACATAATTATGTGAATATTAATAAATACATCTAAAATATTAATTATAGTTGTTTTATATATTGAAAACATATTATTAATAAAAACAATAATTTTAGTTAATGTTTTTATATGTTTTGAAAAGCGTACTTTCTCTAAAAAAATTATTTATTTTAATAACCATTAAAAAAACTAATATGTGAATATTTTTGAAAATTAATTCAATAAAATAAAAATTATTTTTGAAATAAAATTGTCACAAATATCTTAGAATGAATTTTTGTTATTTTCTTGAATGGTTTCATTTTTTATGAATAATGAAAAATAGTTAATATTAATTTAGAACATCCTTTTTATTTAAATTATTTTTAATCAGAGATTATATATTAAATTAATATAAAATAAAAATTAGTTAAATTTCATTTTGGTTAATAAAATTTCATCCAATTAAAAAATTTTATATTGAATTTTGATATAAAAATGTTTCAATCTATAGATAATTCATTCTTTAAAAAAATGATTTTTCATCGTGGATATGGGATTAGTTTTTAATTAAAATTTTAAAATTATGTGAATTTACATTAAAAAATTTATTACTTATTTGGAATCATCATAATTTATATTATATAATAAAATCAACATTTTTTTTATAATGAATAGTAAAAATAGTTAAAACTATATAACTTTGTTAAGGTAGAAGTCGGTTTATCATGGGTTAAGATAGAAAGATAATGGTTAAAACGGCCTAAAAACCTATCTAAAATCTATTTTTGGGTTATATTTATACCTTATCATATCTAAGTCTCGATAATGGTCCATTTTATCCTTAGGGAATGTGAAAAACATGGGTACGTCTTTTTCTTTAAAATAATTACTATTGTGCCACTCACGTCACTTATAAATGCCACCCACTCTCCTCCCTTATTTGAACCTTCAAACCATTTTTGGCTAGGAAAATATATACCTAAATAAAATCCCATATTTCTTCCTCTCTCTTATATTCATTATTTTTTAAAACAATCCAACCTAGGAAGGCCTTTTTCCAAACCTATGATATTTTCTTGAGGATTAGATAATGTTCTTTGTCGAGAACTTTTACATTATTTCTTCCTCTACATCCATAAATTAATATTAAAACATTATAATATAATAAATTTAGATAATACATATATTTAGAGGTTTTTATGTTATCTCCAGGACTTGTAACCATCCTTTCTCCCATCAAATGGGATACAATATCCTCATTCATGTGTACCGTAGACCACCACCTTGCGAACTGGCATCTTTCATTTTCACTAAACATCATTTAATCATGGTTATATTTATAGGTTCAATGTTTCTATATTATATTTATGGTATTATTATTTTGGAACAATAATATCACATGGTACTTTCTCTATTCCCTTCTGTGGTAATACGATAACATCTTTTGGGTGTATGGTGAACTACCACCCCACGAAGTGATGTGATTTATTAACAGTTTATATAGATGTTAATAAGGATGTTTTTAATGAATATAAGTTATATATATGACATAAATATTTTTATAAAATTTTAATATATCATTTCACTTTTTTTCATTTTCTATTTTTATAATGGAAATAACATTCATATGTGTGTATGACCTACAATCTCCATGAATGTTGTATTTCATTTTGTATCTAAAACATTTAGGGATCAATCTAAACAAATTTATACATAATATATACAATATATATATCATGTTTAAAATTATAAATATTATAAAACCAATATCAAATTAAGAGTACCTAAAATAGAAAATCCAATCATATATGAAAAACAGAGAAGTTATTACCTGAAACATGACATTAAATTAATTGTCAATATACTGGTAATAAAAGGTCACAAGTAAATCATATTTGGTAATATATATATATCTATATATATATATCTATGATAGATTTATAATAATCTTATATTTATTATACATGAGGTTTGAACCTGGATTAAAGATGTTGGGACATAATGTATGATATATTTGTCTCAATTTTCCTTCGTCGAGACATATGTTATGTTATATAAAAATCTTCATTCATGAAGTGTACATACGACCCCCTTCATATATAAAATCATGAATTTGTTTATCTTAATTATATTTTATGATTTATTTGTTAATTTTATTAATTGGTTCTTATATTTCAATGTTTCTAAAGGGGTAATGATATTATATTACAATATTAATATTTATCGATACTATTTATCATTATTTTTATGATGATAAAATATTATGATGAATATCTCAAGAATATCATGAGTTTTATTTTCATATTTTTCTTCAGGAAATTAATATTTCCATATTTACACTCTTTAGTACATAAAATAATTGTGAATTTTTAATGATGGTCTGACATTATTTCTCTTTTCATTAAAAAATCATGATTTTTCTAAAACTAGGTTTTCTAAAAAATATCAAAAATAAATTATTATTTATCTATAATTTTTAGAATAATTTTTTACCCATGTTTTTCTTTTTAAATTTTTTTTTTAATAAATATTCATGTATTTTTCTAAACAATTCCCATTTATAATTTATAGAAAATTTTAAAGGAATCTTTATTTAAACAAGTATGAGATGAATGAAACATCATGTCATCATGACCATTATTTTCATTGAATATTAATTTATAATGTTTCATGTTTATCATAAAATAAAAAGAATTTTAAAATTTATTAATATTTTAAAAAGTGTTTTATAATGTTTAAAGTATATTTTTCTCAAAAATGTCTTAAATGATATTTCAAAATCATTTTACATCAAAGATGACTTTTGTTAATGTTAACTATGATTTATTGAGGATATGACACAAAGATACCATTCTTGTTATATTTATTAATGGTTTCTAATGAAAAAATGTTTATGAAATCTATTTTACTTATACTGGTTATACAATGATAAATTTATTATCAACCATGTTTATTTTTCCCAGGTTATTTTATGATGAATTGATATAATGATTATCAATCCTACACATTTTCCATAGGTTATAATATGATTAAATGTTTTTTAAACACATTTTATTACATGGTTTATGTTATTATGAATGTTTTATGATCTTGTTTCATACATTAATATGGATTTCACTATGATATTGGTTGGACCTATATGTCCCTCAAATGAATTGGTTAATGATTGATATCTCATGAGATAAACAATAATGGAATGGAGAGTGAACATAGTTTAGTAGGGGAATTTTTCCACCATGATGGTCTTTGGAGTGAACCTTGAATTCTATGATGGTTTGGGGAGAAACACATTCCCCTATTATAGACATAATGTTGATCCTAGACTACTATGTAAATGATTTTTTATGCTTATGTGTATTCCATAAATCTATAAATTATGACAATGTTATGTTATCATGTCTCTTGTACTTTGATTATATTATGATTAATATTTTATTAACTTCAAATATTAATTATATTAATAAATATTATGATCTTTGATATATAGGGTATGGTTTTAGAATGTTATGAATATATTCTTGTACCCTTATGTTCAGATTATTCTAATATATATATATATCTTATTTTTTCTTAATTAGCATCAGAGATCACCATTTATTATGTTTCATTTCCCCAGGTTGTGATGAAATTCTTTATCTATGATATATCTATGAATGTTTATATATATGGATGAATTAGTGGGTGATGATGTAGTTCACCTAGGAAGTAGTTGTATTTGTTTCCTTGATTCCAAAGGCATTATAAAATTTTGATACTCGGGTGTGTGTTTATGTAATTTTATAAACATTCATAAAAATGATGTTATATCTATGTATAAATTTTTTTGGTTTCTATAGATGTTGTAGCCCAATATATCGCAAAGTGACACAATATTTTTCACTATGAATTCCTACTTGCACATTCTGAATAGTTGTAGGTGGACCTCTTCCAATTAAATACTTTCAAACACTACCTCGACATCTCTATTATTCCAAAATGAGTATATTATGCATTTATAGGAAAAATACCAAGATATAATAATCCTCAATAATTTAGTGGCATTGCATGATGTGAGAGAAGTAAATGAATTGGATTAATGAATTTATTGATCCATATAAGGCTTTATATATGAATGAAATAAGATAGTTATATATATATATATATATATATATATATATTGGAAATATGGTCATTGCATATTCATTCATTGTGTATACATGTATCCAAAGGATATATTTAAGGTATTTAACTATTTGAAACAAATTGAAAATATTATAAATCATAAAATATAGATAATGAAACAAAAAGATAAAAATTAATTACAATATTTTACTATAAAAATATAGTTTTATTTACTACAAATTATTATTAATAATTATTTATTTGATAAATATATGAAATTTAAAAATATCTAGACAATTGATAAAAATTATTTATAATAAGATAAATAATAAATTTTGATGTGATGTGATTAAAATAATTTAATGAGAAGAGGGGTTACTTAGCAATATACTTAGTTGACTAATTTTAAAGGATTATTACAATAAAACATTTCAATGTATACAAATATATTAACAATAATTAAATTGGTAATTGATATGAGATATGATTAAGAACAGAAAATGAATATTTTTCAACAAAAATAGTTTTTTATATATATTTTATGTTTCATTTAAAAGATAAATTTTTATATTTAGACATTAAATTGGATTTTATAGTTTAAACAATTTTATTCATAATTAAAAAAGTAGTTAATGAGTAAAATTTCATTTTTAGTTATTAAAATATGTTACCAAGGTAAAAAATTGAGTTACCAAAGTAAAGGTAAAATGAGATGAAAAAATTTAAACTAAGTGGTAATTACATAAAATATTATAAAAAATAGCATTAAATTTGTGTATATAGGATTTATTGAAAAAAATATCCCATATCAATTATTTTTTCACATTTCATCCACATTACTTTTAAAATTATATTATTTTACATTAATGAATGGAAATTTATAAAAACGATAGACATAACTTACCTATAATATACCCCATAAAAATAATATTTTCCTTAAAATACTTCTATAATAACTTCCCTTATTTTATCTAAAATCATTTTTAGAATTTTTATTGATTCTTGTTCCATGAGGGAATCCAAAATACTTAATTCCAAAGGAACCCATTCCAAGAAGGATAGAATTCGTCAAAGTGTGTATCTAGCTCTTCACTATTTTTATTAATTTCCTTCCAATATAAACCCTTTATAAATATCATTACCTAGAATAGTGATCCCATATTAAAATAATTATTCTTTGTATAAAATTTTATTACTATTATAAAACTCTTTCTTCTTAATCATTCATTAGTATACCATGTTACTTTTTGGGATTATTCAGCCACCTTCATAAATGATGCTATTACAACATCATCATTTTAGTCATGAATAATTATTAAGACATAAATAATAGTGATATATATTGTTATGTAGTATTTAATTACATTTATAATATTCTATAAGGGTGAAAAATGGTTACTAAAAGGTGGTTTATTATTATCAATAAATCACCCGGAGTATGCACTTTATGGATTCCATTCTCATAGATCATACCCAAAAATTCCTACAAATGAAAATTGGAATATAGAAATAATTAAATGAAGGTGATTCAACTACCATGCATAATATGTAAATTATTTAATTGAGGTCAATTAAGGAGGATAAACTTTTCAATTATGAAAATGTAATGAAACAATAAAAATTACAAACTTCTAATTGTAAAAAAACAACGAATAACTAATATGTTTATAAATAATGATTATAAATAGAGAGTATAAAAGGTAATGGATATTAAAATGGGATTTAAATAAATTATAAAAATGGACATATTTTTATTCAAGGGGAGAAATAACTTTTTTGAAATTTTGGAGTAATGGTAAGGGTATCTCATTTCAATTTTATTTTCAATGACATATGTTCCAGATTCATTATCTATATTTATTTACATGTAGTATATAATAAACATCGATCTTTTTCATAAAAGTTTTAATTAGGTTAATGTGATTTAAAATTCCATGTTTTTTTATCTCTAAAGGGTTTTTGTTCCAATCATCACAAAAGTTGTAAGGGCTTCTTCTCAAATGTAAATTGTAATTATGGAATGTTTACGTCTAAATTACTTTCATAGAAAATTTTATTTCAATAATCTCTTAAACTAATTTTTTTTTTCACTAATTAGGTTGCATATATGTTTTTGATATCTTCTCACCATTTTATCTCTATTTTTTACATAATTCAACCAAAAGGATTCTTGTTCGTAGAGTTGGCCTTAATGCTTTTTCTTGGTTGATAATCTTTTTTCCTCCAGGTCCATCATCCATATATATTCATAAAAAATTTATTTATATAATTAAATATTTTATTAATGAAATTTTATTTTTTATTTAAATTTAGTTTCAAATGTATTAAATTAATTTTTTACATTTTTCTAGATGGTTCAATTTCTATTAACATTACCCTTAATCACAAAAGTTTTAAAGGAATCTATTTTTATCACTTTTTACATGTATTAATTTTATAAATATATTCATTATTTATGTCTGAATATTTCTCTCCAATATTACATAATTTTCCAAAATTAATTTTTATCCTACTTTCTAATAAAATATTTCATCAAAAAATAGTTATCATAAAGTAAAGGACATAATTTTAATAAGAATTAAATAGTTATCTTATAGTGTGTTTTTTATCTATATCAATAACTCTTATTGATTTTTATGCACTATTTTGGATTCTTATTAATGATATCATCCACATTCACCCTTTCCATGTCATATGATCATGTATTGAGATAATAGATATAGAAATCATTTCATTCTAATGGATTAAATAATATATTTTGCAATTATTATTATTTGTCAATTATAATGGAACAAATATGTAAGATTTATCATTATGTGTTTAGTAGTCTGAATATATCCTTCCAATTCACTGGGTACAGTTTAATGTCTCAAGAGATAAGCATTTTAAGTGCATCCTTTATTGATTTGCTCACAAAGTTACGCCAAGAACTTATTGCTATGTTGATAATTTTATGTGTGGACCTTATTGATGTGTTAAAACTTTAATGCATGGAACTTGTTTATATTTTGAAAATATTAATTTTTAACTTATTTATATGATCATAATGTTAATTATAGACTCCAATGGCCTGAAGGCCTTCATTTTTTATTGATTTTTTGATAAGCCACCTTTCAAGGGGAGAGGTGGAACCCATGTTAATTATAGACTTAGTTGATATGTCTACAACATAAATTGTGTCCCTTAATAATATGTTCACATTGTTAAGTGTTGAACATAATTATATGTTCACAATGTAAAGCGTGTATATTATTGATATGTTCAAAATGTTTATAACTACATATGTTTATTATTGATCCAATTGCCTATATTTTCCCTATGGATCAGGGTTATTTTCCCATTTCACCATGTTCTTATTCCATGATATATAATAAAATTTTCATAGACATATATTTCCACACCATGAACCTTTTAATAATTTATTTTTCACATGATCATGTTCTGGAATCATTATTATGGACTCATGTTTTTACACCTCTTAGACTCATGTCTTATGTCATTATGAATTATTTATTTCATGATTTTTGTTTTATGACTTATGTATTATTAGGTATGATAATATTTTTAATTTAAAGGAACTTTGATTTTGTTTTCATACACATAATGTTATGATCACTAATGATCCATGATTGTTATCTCTTATATTTTAAATTACATCATATTTTATAAAACCCATTTATTATGTTTTTATTACTCGTGTTATGAAGATTAGTGTTATGTATAATATTTATAAAATGGAATCACATTATAAGGTTAATTATGATAAATATTGAATAATTATTAAAAAATAACATGTTCATTTAACTAATATTTAATGAAACTAGACCTATGGGTTTTGGGATTGTGTGAAATTATGAGACAAAATGATTTAAATATATAAATATTTGTAAAATATATACTATTAATGCTCAATTTATCTCAAATTGTACCAAATAATTTGTGTAACAAATTTATTTATATAATTAGATCATTGAATATGGATCTAGGGAATCTCACTAGGGGTTGATAGTCTTTCTTCATCTTCAAACTCCCATATAAACATAATAAATTACCCTTAAATTTATTAAATTATTTTGACTTGATCCTTCACTAAGTATGTGAGGATATCAATAATCTAAAAGTTTATTTCTATTTCTATTTTTTACTCAACTTATTTTGTTTACATTTTTGAATTTATATATTTGATGTGGTTAACTACAAATTTTAACCAATATTTTCATCTTCTTCTTACTATATATTGAGTATGGTGTTAAAAACCAACTTATTTTCTTTTCTTTTTCTCCAAATATTAATTTATTTAAATTAATCCACATGTTAAATGTTTTGTTCTTATCTTCCCATTATTCAAACACCATTATCATTATTATTCTCCATTTGTGTAATATCTACATCAACAAAAATCACTACTTCACCAAGGTCACAATATTCCTTAACCTATCCCCTATTGTATCCTTATTGCTCTCATTTTATTGAGGTAAAAATTAATTCATCTCTAAGGATTTATTTTGTTGTTTCCTATTTATTTTCATTAAATTAAAATATTTATTTATGGTTTCTTACAGTTCATTATAATCTTATAACTTCTTTAGACAACTTGTAGTGAAATTCCTAATTATTCTAGAAAATGAATATGAAAGTATAATATTTCCTATAAATTTCAATTTTACTCTTTTAATATTAGATTAAAGTAATTATATCACCTAATCATCTTACTTATCCTTTATATTATCTATCAATGATAGTTTCTTTCTATCCTTGAATTATACACCCTATGAAGTTTCTATTCACAAAGAAAAATTATCATTTTATCTCATTCCTTGTGCAATTATAGTACTATGATGGATTTATAGGGCCCTTTTAGATATTTATCTTCAAGAGAAAAAAAATATTTCATTAAAATATTGTTTAAATATTTTAAATATTATTTTCATGATTTTTATACCATTATTTATCACTCCAAATCCACCAAAATATTTCACATGAATGATCCCCCGACCAAACCAAAAATAAACTATGCCATTTAGGATGATAATAATGTTTTCAGAATTATTATACAATACTTGAAACTTTTCATCTCAAACATTGTATTTTACATCATAACTATTAATCATTTTTTCTACCTATAATGAGATGTTTTTTATAATATCACCATTGCATAGAGGGGGTTGGAAAAATCTCCACCTAAATAATTTGTTTCATTAGTGTATAAATAAACCTTTTTATGATCCTTACCGAATAGGGATCCATATTCCATTATAGTTGAGATCATATGCATGGAATCCATGTAGACATCTATTACCAATGAATGAAAGCTATATTTCATTACATTTTCCAACAACTAGAAACTGTTCCTTAAAATAATGTAATTATTTTGTGGTTAAAAATTTCTACCATAACATCATAAAGATATAATATTATCAAAAATCATTTCTTTAATACCACATATTTTTCCTAAACAAGGTTGATTCTGTAAGATGTGGTCTTAGTCAGGGTATGTAAAATTTTAAAATATCTATTTCCAACAGTCTAGTACCAATTTTAATAGGGACTCTTTTCTCTCAAAATTATGGATTATATTGTAAAATATTAGTAGTTTAATAGATAAATAAAGTCTTTAATGTGGTTTACCGTAATGGGCTATTATAAGAAGAATGCATGGAAATGTATCAATCCACCTAAAACTCCAAGATAAATGATTTGGTAACAATTTTATAACACCTACTAAAGAACCCTAGACCCAAAATTATGTGACATGTGATAAAACATATACTTTACAAAAATAGTTTAATACTAAGTGAAATGGATAAATCTAAACATATCATTACTTATATCATTTCTATAAATAAAACATTACAAATTACAACAATCACACAATCCTGTTATCTAAAATGTTATTGTATTTTAGGATAATCTACAAAAGTAAAGTATGTTACAATACTTGTGAATATTTCTCCATAATCAACCCACATGTGATTACCTTACTTTCTTTTAATAAATTGTACTCATGTTCATAACCTAGGTAATGAAATCATAATAAAAGTGTGATAATAAATGATATTTAAACGAAAAATTTTCAATAATACATAATGATTAAATCATAAACAGGTGATGAAACATGAATTGTGGAAAATATATTATTAAAAATATCATTGAATCATAAGTGATAATCTTAACAAAATTCAATCATTATCGATCATGACATATAAATATATGGATACATATAGATCATTAAGGAATAATAAAAATTCTAACATTAAAAAGAAGAATATAAAGATAATATCAATTCATGGTAGTATATGATATGAAACATAAATTCATATATAATAGTAACAAAATTAATAATAGGGAAACTATACCTTTATGTTCCACTCACTCCCACCAACTATTGTGAACAATCTTATTCATTCTTAAAGATACTTATCTCAAGAGGTATAAACAAATAATTAATTAATTTATGTCTGATATAGGTCCTTATATAATAATTAAAACAAAATATTAATTTCAAATAAATTTTGAAATCCCACTAACATAAATAATCCATTAATAGAAAATATATTTCAAATATTTTTGAAATTGTGTAACATAAAATGTCCTAAAGAATCAGATCTATTGATAAAAATATATAAATCACCCAAAAGGGGTATTTCATAAATTCATTCAAAGGGTGATTCATAAAACATAACTCCATAATATGTATATATTTTTTGGTTGAATAAAAATAGTTTAGTGAAATGTGAAGTTTTCTTTAGAAAATAGTTTTTTACATCATCGAAAAGAGATAATGTTATGAGTCAATTTTAAAATATTATTTTTGAGTGATTAAAATAGAGACCATTTTAATAATTAATTGGAAATAAATATCAATAATTGATCCAGTTAAAAGAAATAAATTTTATATATATGTAATGTAGACAGTAATATAAAATAAATATTCTAAAATTGAAAAACTAATTCAAAAATTTTAAGAATTTCTTTTTCGAACCCTACGTCATAAAAAGAGTTATAAATCATTCACTTTAAAATATTTAAAAAGGAAATTTAAGATAAAAAATAATATATATATATATATATATTGATTTAAAAATAATAGAGTAAAATATTTGAGGTAAGAGTTAATATGGATTTGAATGAAAAAGAGCTTATTTGGAGATGACAATAATTATTCTTAACAACATTAAATTTTATGAAGAAAAATATACATTAAAGAAGATGAATTTTTTGTGAGAATGAAATAAAAAAAATAAATAGGAAAAGAATGATATCATAAGAATTGTAAAAAAGTTAACAACCTTCTTAAACCATAGTCAAATAAGGATAATTAAGACCTAAGAAAAAATTGATTCAAAAAAACCACATATGACTTTGGTAACATTTTAATCCAAAACCTTGAAAGACAAAAAACGAAATAGAACCATAATAATAATAATAAAATGATAAAATATTTCATATAGTTACTATATAAAACATATAAATAAAAATAGGATCAAAAATATGAAACATGTCTCAATGAAGAATGTTTGAGATCAAAAACCCATACAACATTTGTACATTTGCAATTGTTATCCAATAAAATATTTAAAATGATTTGGATTTCAAATACATTTAATTTCAAGAAAATTATGATAAAAACATACATATTTAATTATATAAATTATAAAATATAGAATAAGAGGTGAATATGGAATATATCTCAAAGAATGAAAATTGATATGGGAAACCCTTAACTTTTACTCCATATGTCTATGAAATACATTTAATATACTATGGAATAAACATATATATATATATATATATATATATATTAATAACCAATTACATAACCATATTTATATCTATTTCCTAATATAATCTTCATTTATAATATTTTCTTATACATTTATTTGTTATTTATAGTTTACTTTCATCCTGAATGTTAGAAATTTTGTTTTTTCACATAAATTTTAAAATTTTATTGTAAATTAAAATTAATTAATATATATTTCATTATGAATATATTATAAAAGGTTCTATAATATATAATTTATAATTAATTATATAATTATTAGTTTAATATCTAATAATTTTAGTCATGATTCTTGAATACGATATCATTGACAAGCATGTTTCTATAATTGTTCACAAAAAATTAATATATTAATAATTATTTAAATATTAACATAGCATTTATAAAAAATTATATCGTGTAATAAAAATCATTTTCCTTTTTTATGTAAATTATAGAAAACATACATTTAAGGTGGTGATGAAAAATGAAATGTGTTATTCCATGGTGGTTGTATTCTACATGTACACTAGAAGGCCATTTTCGTTTTTCATAGGATGTGAGAAAAGTAGAAAATTGAGTATATTTTTAAAATCATAAAAATGGTATAAATACAAAAAATTATTTATTAAATACTATTTTAGAACCATATATGTAATAATTTAATGAAAAACTATACATTTCACTTTGTGGTGGCGGTAGACTGTATGTAAACACAAATAATGTTCTCATATATTGAAGGGGGTGGGTCTATAATGGTTATATAATTAACAGAATAAAATTTTAGTATATTATTAATACTAATTTTTTATATTATAATGTGCAGAATAGATATTTATTATAAATTTAGATAATACAAATAGCTTAATAAGTTATTAGTGGCATGTGCGGGCGGAGGGAATTGGTTGTTGTGGGAAGATTTGGATGGTGGGATGGATGCTATTGGGTTCATAAGAAATTTATGCAAATCTCAATTGAATGACTATTGGATGCCACTATCATGGAAAAAAGTAAGGATTTAAAATATTTTAGTCCTCCAAGGAAATGTTTTTCCCTTCAAAAATTTATTGGGAATTTGGTCCGTTAATAATATAGTTTGGGAAGATTCATACCAATCAATGTTGTAAGGGATTAATGTATGGATAACTTGTGTGCCTATGGGGTGTGTGTGTAATCTCATTCATTTACCCCTCTAACTGGTGGTAAATAAAAATGAACCTTCTCTGGGAAGAACTAGTAGAAATAGAGTATTTTGTAATTTTTCTTGGATCAAGAGGCTCCTAAATGTGGGATATGGATCTATGGGAAGTAAAATAAATAAAATTTAAAGATGAATTCTAATTTTAAAAGAGTACAAAAAGGGGTGGTGGAAGTATTCTATTATAAGTGAGGGGACTGAACTTTTGGTAAAAAGAGGTGCACTATACATGGAAAGTGTCTGAAAAAGTAGTAAATGATGGATATGATATTATTTTAGACAATAAACTATTCACCACTCATTTATAGATAAATTTTCAGTAAATTTATTCATTTTCTCTATAGTTTTATCTTTTTCTATAATTTACATTCATCATGGTACCTCATTTTTTATCCTTATTAACTTATTATTATGACTAGAAATAAACCAACCATTATAGGATAACATATATTATCTAATTAAAAATATATTTTTTTATATAATTAAATTTCTTAAATTGAATAATATTTATTTTAAAATAATAAATTTATAACGCATAATTTTTTTTCCAAAAAAAACTATTATTGATATTCCAAAATATTAATAGAATTTTTCTATAATGAAAATAATATTTTATGTCTATAATTTAACTTAATAAATATATATTTTTCTTGAAAAAAAATCATTAAATTTTATGGAATTATTATATCATAATGTTGTCTCAAAATTCAAATAATTTGAAGAAACAAAATATTTTACTATTTACCTAAACCAAAAAATTTCATAAAAAGAAAATAAATTAATACATAGATAATATTATCATGATGGATACAAAAATTAATTTCATTTTGTAATATTGAAATTATAAAATCTTTTAATACAATATTTTAATGGAAGTATATAATATAATGAAAAAATATTTTATAAAAAAGTAATTATTTAAATAATAAATGTTCTTATTCTAATAGACTATCAATTACAAATTATATCTATTATATATTATTCATAATAAAATATATCTTTCCATTATTTAATTATAAAATATTAATTTTCATTAAATGAAAGTTCATAGTCCATAAAAAGAAATTTTTATAAAGAAATTTATTTTAAAAAAATGATTTGATTAGTTATTTAGTTAAAATAATTGAATTTTATCAATGAACATAAAATTATGTTTGTTTAATTATCTGACATCCCCTTTTAAATGTTATATGGTGGACCAAACATGAGACTCTATTAACAAGGGTTGTTGGTTGATTACCCATAAATAAAATGATTAAAAAAAAGAAACATCAAAATAGAAAAGAAAGTGGTTGGAGGGTGCGGAGCATAAAGCACTGTAATAAAGTATAAATTCTAATCCACCAAGAACTATACTGACACAACACACAGGTCAAGGAAAACATGTCACATATCACTATTCATAGATAATCATTGTCTCTATCTATGATGCCCTCCATCTCCATTTCTGATGCTCAATAGTCATCATCAAAGCAAGATGGTGACACTACAATCACAATGAACTAGTTATGGTGGTATCACTAAGACCGAAACTAAGAAGGTGTAAACCAACACCAATTCAAACCTCAATCCAATTCATAAGTAGATACACAATCATAAGAGCACCAACACAACCCAAAATGACATGAAACTCATCAAACCTAACGATAATGAGATCATTAATGATAGAGAAATATGAATTGGTATTGGATTCTGAGGATATGATAGACATAACTAGTCTAACAAAAAAAGGAAACCATATTGAAAATAATGCATCCAAAAACTAGATCCCTATTGAAATGAAAGTGCATCATTGGTCATCCAGGTCTATGATGTGAGTCTCACTAGGGAAGGATTTATAATGAAAATGAGGAAATGTTAATGTATGATTAATGGTGATGTGGACTTAATTTTCAATTAATTAGAGTGAAAAACCATAGAACCTTCAATACATGATTATCACTACATCATGTTGTCACATGAAGCTAATCCCAAACAAGCATTGAATAACTCATGAAGAGACCAAAAAATCACATCCTTTGATGTCAATTAAGATCAAAAAAATAAACATCCATTATTATAACCACATAGTAAAAATAGATTAACATCTTATTAAAATACAGAATATGAGGCTAGCTCATTGATGGGATAGGTTTCTCTGAAATTGAAAAACACCAAATGAGAAATATGTCTGGTAGAGAACACAAATATAGAGGGAGTGTGGTTATAGGAAAACATTAGGACCACGAAGAGTGGGAGCTCCCCATCAGCTAAATCACTACATTGAATTTTACTAATGATTTAGTGTTAAAATTAATTTTATTTTTCATTATAAAAATATTTAATTATTTTTTTACCTCTATTTATACCTCACAATTCAATGGCTATATTTATAATTTTGATATTTAATATTTAGAATTTATTTAAATAAAATGTATCACTGATTATTTTTAATTTATGGTTCATGTGAATGATAATATTAAAAATATTATTTAATTTATAAAAATTATTTTATAAAATCTCAAGGCCTCACATTTTACTTCTAAAAAAATTCACCCCCTACAATTTTAATTATTTACCCCAATGAAAATTAATAATTATATTATTAATATAGTCATGACTTGAGGTTTAGTTTCAAATGAATTATCAAACTCACTAAATTGGCTAATATCTGTGAAGTCATATTATAAGGTATTATTAATATCCATATATGGAAAGTAAAATGGATCTATAGTTTTTAGTAATCCTTGTTTGGTAAGTGATAATAGGTTGAATTTGGATATGAAATTTGTCATCTTTATTCAATAAATTGAAATGGGATCAATGTAGTGAGTGTTAATTGATGTCAAAGAATACATCCAATTCCACTAATGGCACAATAACATGACATATATGTTGCACATTCACCTAAACTTCAATTAGAAAGGACTTGTAAACTGAAGATGGAATCATTTTACAACTATGGGTTTTACTAATTTTCTAATATATAATCATTGGGGTGTTGATAAGATACAATTAATTATAAAATTTTACATATCAATTTCTTCTTTCCATGGAAATTTTCTATTAGGAAATTTAACAAAAATATATTGAAAAAAACATAATGATTCATAAATATAAAGTGACTTAACTAATTAATTTTTCTTATGAGTTCTGAACCATGTGTTTTATTAAACTTCATTTTCATGCAATGTGTGATGATGAAGTTAAATAATAACTATCCTATTCAAGTTTATTACCCATAGGTTCTTCATTTCAATTGTCTATGTCAACTTATTTATACATTGATAGGGATATCATTTCAATGATACCAGAAAATATCAATTTTTTTAAAACATCATGATGTTATCCAATATATAGAATTATACCTAATGTTTTCAATAATTTTCTCCACTGTTAATCCAAAAAAATAACTAAATAATCCTTAAAAACAAAAAAACATTTCTTTCATATCAATTAGCGCACTATATTCCCTCACTCCTAGGGCTGATGAAAAAACACATACATTTTACATGGGATTCGTTACCAATTGAGACGAACAAAGGAAATATATATTTATTTTTCATAATTTCAATAATATATGAATTACATCTCACAATAATTACACAATACAAATAATAAATGGTTTTGTGTCTTTGAGGACTACCTATATATGAAAATTATTTTAAAATACATCTAAAAAACTATTTGTAATCAAACCACACTATATACCCTTATACAGTTATAATAAATTATACTCATCTCCATAACATGTGGAATAAAAATTCAATAGATGTGTGAGAATAAATTCTTAGTAAGAAAAAAATATTATTGAATTATAATCGTTAGATCATAGAAATGTGAGAAAACATTATCAAGGAATAAATATGTTATTTAAATGATTATGAAATCTTAATTGATAATCATTATTCCTGTTCAATCATTAAGGATCATTGTATAGTAGAATATGACCATAGAAAGGTCATCAAGGAAGCATAACAATTCAAATATATACTATAAGAATATAAAAAATATTTCACCATCATATAAGAATTTAATAATGTTTAATTTTATTAAAATATTCCAATAACATAACAATATGGAAACATCACCTTCAAGGGCCACAGACAAGCGCCCACTCTTATGATGAAAATTAAATATATATATGTGAATAATTATATCATGATATATAAATTACTAACAAGAACATTTGAGTGTAATATATGACTCTACTAACAAATAAATCACACATATTTTTCCACTTTAATTTATTCATCCGTAATATCCTAAATATCTTAGGTAAATAAAATGTGTTTCATAATATTGTAGAAATGGGATCTAATAAAATGTCTTTAAGAAACCAATAAAATATTACCAAAAATGTAAATCACCTAAAAACATTATTCAATAAATCCATTAAATGGTTGATTCATAAAGCATTTCTGAATGTGATATAGATTTTTATAGTTAAAGATGAAAATTTAAGAGGAATTTAATTGTTTCATCATAAAATATTTCTTAACGTCATCTAAAGTAGAAGATGATATGAGTCAATTTTGAAAATATAATTTTCAATCCTTTTAAACTAATAAATTATTGAGCATATTTTGTATGGAAATATCATTAATTTATCATAAAAAATATATAATTTTTATCCATAGGAAACGTGGGGTGATATATTAAGTGAACCATTTTGAATGGGAAAAAAATATTTCAACATTTTATGAATACCTTTATTGAAGCCCACATCATAAAAAAAGTGATAAATATTCCATTTGAAAAATTTTATGATAAATTTGAATGAAAAAAATAATATATATAAATTTGGATGTATTTTATTAGGCTTTTGGGTCACTTCCATTTAGTGGTATTTGATATTGGGCTTTTGGGCCATGTTTTTAACCCTATGAGGTGTTTTCTTGTGGACTCTCTACCATGTAATGAGTTTATTACATGTTAAATTGATTTAATTGTTTTATTTTCATAAAAAATTTTCCTAACCCAAAATGGTGTAACTTTTATGTAATATTTGATATAAATATATATATAGAAATAAAGGATTTTGTATAGAGAGCCTGTGAATTATTATTAACATCATCATAATTTAAAAAGAATGAAATCTATCAAATATGATTTATTTTATGTGAAAATTTAGATACCCTAAAAAGGTAGAGTAAATTTAATATAAAATCAAAATATTATAGAATAATGAAAAATTTAAAAATTGAATTTAAAAGGGGAATAATTGTTAATTAAGAATACATGTTGAGTCAAATAACCTCTTACAATTTTGGTATCATTTAAATAAAAATACTATAAAAGGTATAAATTCAAATAGAATAAAAATTTTAATTAATGATACAATATTCCACATATTCAATACATACCCCATATAAATAAAAATCGTTTTATAATACAAAACATGTATCGAATAATGATTTTTGTGATGAAAAATGATCACTATATTTGTATCTTTTTTAATTGAAATCCCATATATGATATAACATGATATAGAGTCTTATATACATTCAATTTCATGAAAATTATTATAAAAATCAAAATATATGTATATACACTAAAAAATATAAAACAATTGGTTAATATGGAATATGTATCAAATAAATATAAGTTGGCTGAGAAACCCTAAAATTTTACTTTTAAATGTCACAAAAACAATTTCACCTCGTGTATTATAAACATAACTATTATCAAAACAACATTCATAACTATGTTCATATATATTTCATTACATAACATTAAATTAAAATAATTTATTATACATTTATCATTTAGTTAATGATTTTTCTCATCATTAAATGATATCAAATTTTAATGTTACACACATTCTATAGACATTTTATGTGTATTGAAATTATAAGAAACCAAAATATTCAATAATATATTATTTAATGTAATAGAATATATTGTTTATAATGTTTTATAAATTTATAATTTCAACCAATGTTTATCTTATTCATGATTCCTAAAGACTAGATTAGAGATGTTCTTATTTTGATAGTTTTTTAAGAACAAAAGTCTCCAAATCAATAAATAATAAAATATTAATATAAACATTAAATTACATTAATAATGTCATCCACATCATTTTAATTAATTATACAATTTCTTATAATCATCCAATAATTTTTGGGATGAAAAATTAAATATGCCATTCCTTAGAGGTAGTATTTTCCATGTACTCACAAATGACATTTTCATTTTTCATATAACATGAGAAAAGTGGAAAATGGATTATCTTTTTTACAATATAAAAATTGTAATAAATATAATGTTCATTTTATAGAAATAATTTTATTACCATCCATGTGAGGAGCCAATGAAAAATTAAATATTCCACTTTGTAGAGGCGGTATCCCACAGATAAACATAAATAATGTTCTCAGTTTTTGTACAAGAAGTATAAATAATGTTTATATTACTAACATAATACAAGTTTAGTATATTAATAATACTAATTTCATTATATTATAATTATTAAATTCATATTTTGGAGAAATATTGAAAATAAAGGTTGTTAA
Source organism: Viscum album (assembly GCA_963277665.1). Lineage (NCBI taxonomy): Eukaryota > Viridiplantae > Streptophyta > Magnoliopsida > Santalales > Viscaceae > Viscum > Viscum album. The sequence continues at coordinate 120,154,403 of OY728132.1, read as the reverse complement.
TAAGTGATTCATACATACATTGTGAATTAAAAAACATCTACTAGAGGGAATCTTGAAAATGGATGATTCAAGGATTTTCTTATGATAAATGGGATCCAAAATGTGGGATGTTTCTTTAGGTGGAGTAAAATGGGTAAATATTGAATATTAATTTGAATTTTTATAGCGTATGTACAACAATGGTGGAATTATCCTTTTATAATGAAAGGGGTTCAATTTTAGTAATAAGAGAAGAATTATTCACGTACAGTATTAAAAAGTGTTAAATAAATTACTGGGGATGATTTTTGGTAAAAAAATCATTACCATGTATTTCAAGATAGGTTTTGAGGAATTTTAGTCTCTTATTTATTATTTTAACTTTTATAATAACTTAATTTTACCATGGTAACACATTTTTAATCCATTGTAACATATTTTTATGACTAAAAATAAAATTAACCTTATTATATAATTTATATAATATAATTAAAAAATATCAAAATAATTTAACAAACAAAAATTTAGAAAATTGATAAATATTAATTACAAAATGATAAATGTATAATGTATAAAAAGGGGTTTTATAAAACAAAATTAGCTTTAAAATAATCTCCAAAATTGATGATATAATTAAATCAGAATATAAAATACAATTAGTGTTTATTTTTATTATTTAATAACCAATATCTATCTAAAAACTCCATCAAAAGGGAATGGAATTCCTCCTTTCTATGTACGAAGGACTACCACTTTGTGGACTGATATAATTTGTTTTCCATCACCAGCTCTCACAGATGTGTATAATAATTTGATTAATGAATATATATTATATTCATGAAATATTTAAAATTATTAATATATAATACAACATGTTTTCTTTTATATTTTGATTGATTGAAAAATAATAACGTCATCTGTGTAAACATGTGGACTTCCACCTCCACCAGGTGATGCGATTCGTTTTTAATCACCACATCAACCTAATTATATTTATATGAGTATTTAAAGGAATAATATGATATTTATGATATAATTAAAATTATTTAATGATAAATTATACAAAACTTCATTCCATAATGACAATTGAAAAATCGAAAAGGTACACGTGCATAGTTAATAACTACCATCTCCATGATTATAATGCAGTTCCTTTTTCCTAAACACAATTCAATGATTAATTGAAATGTATAATTTATTTATTTAAATGATAATTATTTCATCATTAATATTAATTATATTATGTAATAATGACCACTTTGACCATAGTCATCACTCCAAATAAATCTTTTACTTGTGAAAAAAATATCATTAAAACATATGATAAAAACTTTAATAATTGAGAAAATTTTTATAACATGGTAATTAGAAAAATAAAAGGAAAAATATAACTAAAAAATTTATTCATGATAGTTAATAATTAACTTCATTTTGTTAATTTTTATTTTAAGGGACATGTGTGATGATTCTGACTCAATGTAATGTATTTCATCTCGATTTCCTTTCATTAAGGAATATTTTAATGTTATACAAATAATTTTTTTATATGGTTAATATAAAATCATTTTACATGTAATATCATGAATAATTCATATTTAATGGTGTTTTATTTTTTAATTTTAATTATTTCAACCAATGGGATTTTACTTTAATGTTAAATTTTTTTAAAGGGTTTCTAAACTCAATTTCGTTTCATTGGGTTATAACTCTTATTCATTGATATTGTAATTCTATTAATATGTTTATGTTGTTCTCTAAATTCTTTTTTTTTCTGTATGTCAACTTTTTGTGGATTTAAATTTTTTACACATAATCACTCCATTCATTAATTCTCAATTAAATTTTATAATAATTTTAAGGATTATTCATATCTAATTCTATTTCCATGGGACATACATTTATTATACACATCTATATTCTTTTAAGAGGTGGATATACGATCCTTTAAACCAATCATTCCATGAATATCTTTATGATCATGATATATAAACTTATTCTTTTCTTGGGGATTATGATTAAATATTTACCAAAGTATGAAAGGCTTTATGTTATAAT